>CM062292.1:207968373-208568373 GCA_031216915.1 Pictodentalium vernedei
TAACAGTAGGGGGGGGGGGGTTCCACTAAGTAACGAATCTGACTGAATCTGACTTGAAATACCAACTCTGACCCTCCAAAATGTAATTATATATATTTCCTTATTAATTTCTTGCTATTATGGGTGTTCAGTAATGATAAAAAATATTTTAAATGAAAAAAAGAATGAAAAAGTACTGGAAAATATTTGTTTTTAGGTAATAAGTTCCATTATTGGGGCCGTTCATTTTGTGCTCCCAACTGCCTCCCTATTCTCACGCTTCTTCTCTCCTCCCAACACTTGGAGACGAACTGCTTGATGACATCCCTTGCCCCATTCTTTTCAGTCTCTCCGATTAGCATATTAACCCTCTCCTTTGAATCTCTCACTAACCGCATTTCCTTCATTCTCCCATCTTACTTCCCCATTACACTGCTAGTGAATCTTCTTCTTTTAGACTGGTATGTTATCAAGGTACTGGTACTCTTCAAAACCAGGCTTCTCTTTATCACGAATGCCACCCCTAGGTTGCCCCTACATCTAGGTCCGTGATCTCCAATGAATAGTTCACTATCTTGGTATTTGAGTTCAAATACGCTGGAACAATAAATGTTATTGTACCGTAATGCAAACTGCAGCAGTAAGGCCATAAGTTAACTATATTCAATGAGTTCCTAGTTTATAGTGAAAGTTACGGAATGAGTTCAGTAAATTAGGTCCAAGTCTTCAGCGAGATCCAGACCTACTTTACGGGACGCATTTCATAAATTTCACTATAAACTGTGAACGAGTTGAAGATTTTCATAATCTGTCCACCCACCCATCCATTCATCCACCCCTACTCTCTTTCTCTCTCTCCATCTAATATTTTTATACTGTACCAATGACCCAGACTTAGCTGGTGCTAACTCCAACAAAACCAGGGCCAAACACAAATTTTGCCCCCCAATCCCCAAAATTTGCATCCAAAACAAAAAGAAATCATGTCCTAAAGGACCTCCATACTACGCCTCTACTGCGCATGCGCAGTGACGCAGTCGTCCCGAAATTGGCGCCAATTATCATTCTCTGTTTGGCCCTTCATCAGTCAACATCTCACTGATCTTTGTGCTTGTAAATCTCAGTTTAAAGGATGCCAGACACGTAATTTTTGGAGAAAATGTGATTCTAAGGAGGATAGAAGGAGGAGAGGAAAAAGAAGTGGCAAAAAATAATCAGGGCTGTACTTAAAATTTTTTGATGAAATTATGTTAAGTTGCCTATTTTCGAGGCATGGGCCTCTTGTTGTCATTCTTGCTAATTGTTGCACTGCTTATTCAGTGTTTCCTCTCCCCTAGCCTTCTAAAGTCCCCCCTGGCAATTCTCCCATGCTTTTGGCATATTTTTGAGAAATTTCATTTCTAAAATTTCCTGGGAGAGTTGCTTGGTTACAGAATGTTTTCTGTTATTTTCCCCATAGTTACGTTTTCACCCATGGGTGTATAACGTTTGTGTTCTGCATCTTCCATCTGATGTTCTACAGATTCTCCCCTGGGAGTCTCTGTTTTGCATCAGATAGAGTGTAATTGATGACTGATTCCGGGCCAGTTTTTTCAGTGCCTGGAGTCATGTTTTCTAGTGTGTTTACACTGTTTGTTTTCATTGGCAACAGCCTTTTTTGAGGGGGGCTGTTTGCCTTTGTGGTAGTTTATCTCATTATAAGATACATTTATATTATCCGAAAGTGTCTCATTAATTATTTTATATAAATTTAAAATTTTTGACCACACTTTGCCATCGGATCCATCGGGGCTCAACGTTACTTTTCAGCAACTTGGGCTTCTCTGAAAAAATATTTTTTCAAAATTATTTTGTTTTGCAATTGTTTTTTCATTTATTAATGGATCATGTTATTATGTATCTTTGTGTCAGGGGTTTTTGCGAGTAACTAGGACTTATTGTTGTTCTTTCACAATGAAGGGACATTGTTCAAATTGTAATAGGAAGAAATCTTCCTCTGACTTTCATGATCATTGTATTAATTGTAGTCAGTGTTCTCGCATTAATCCCTGTCCTATATGTGAACATTGGGATGAGAAACATTGGAAACGTGTGTCACGATATGTTGTTTCTGGAGAAAGAGCGATGCCGGCTCTTTCTCCACAAGGTCACTCTACTCTCTCAGTTTCTATTTCAGAGGAACCAGAACAGGGTGATGTTTCCATGTTATCTTCTTCAAGTGTGCGTCCGTCGTCACAAATGAATTCAGAGCTAGCGGCAAAAGTGCTCATGGAGATTAGACAAATGTCGTCCGCTAGCTCGCCCGGTGTAGCGTCCATTCACCGAATGGTTCGGCAGCCGGGTTCGTCCGATGCGGTCCAAGAGGAAATTTTGGGTGATGCGAGCATTATAAACATAATAGATGCACACCCAGTGACGGCGGATAGTAAGCGAGAACGGAGGAAGCCTTTTAGTCCGGTTCCTAGCTCGTCCAGGTCCAGCTGGGCCGCGAGCGAGAGAGGTCCCTCTCTCGTACAACAACATCTGGGACCAGATGTTGTGGTACAAAATGTGTCTTTAGCGGAGCATACGTCCGTCGCTCGGGACGCTCCGTTGTATAAGCAGTCCGCAGAGACTGTTAAGGCTTCCTCTTCTCGTCAGCGCACACGACCGCACCTTGGCTGCGTGACCGCCGATATTTTACCAGCTTCGCCGATGAAGGATTCTTCGGCGACCAGGTCACACCATCCGGCAGCCAGGGATTCGAGACCGATGGACTCCGGACGTTCGCATAGGAAAAGTATGCGGGAGCCATCTGATGCGGAGCTGCCCTCGGCGAAGCAGCGAAAGACTGCGCCTCCGCAGGTCTCGACGTCGGACATTCTTGTGCAGATAGCACAGCTTATCGCAGCATCCCAGCAGCCGACAGAAACGGTGTCGGATCGAGAATTATCCGACGGCGCTGGGTCGGTACGCTCCGCCGAAGCATCGGGGGCGGACGACCGGGAACATCGGGAGGTCCGACCGGATGGTGAAAGGGATACGGATGACTTGGAGCTATCCCTTTCGGAACAACATAAAGCTGCCGTGGACTTCATACGGCACTTTCTCCCTCAAGTTGTTCCGTCGGGCCAGACTGCTGCGCTTCCGGACAAGAGAATTATAGCGTCATTGGACTCTGAATTTTTTGAGCGGTTCAGGGACATCGCTCCCGAGTTTCCGTCGCAGTCCAATAATGTTGCAAGAACATTTGAATTATTGAACGACGCTATATTTAAACTTGCTTCCAGGACGGGGAAAGCAGGTTTCTTGTCTGCTAATACTCACAACCTGCCTTTCATTAATGCAAGGAATAAATTCGATACGGCAGGACAGGGTATACCGAGAGTTCCTCTGCGTATGGACGACGAGGCGGAAGACTTAGAGCTATCATTACCGTCGTCAGCTTCTATTCCAACCGCGGTGTTGGAAACAGCTATTGCGTCTAACAGAGCCAATTTAGATGCCTTATCTTACGCAGATCACCATACTAAGGCGTTATCACTGCGCCTTCAAGGGGAAGAGTTTCAGGATATACAATCCTCTTTAAGACTTCTTTCAAGGGCAGTAGCTTATTCCACGTGTAACTCCGCCCTTTCAGTGGCAAATCTGGAGTTGGTTAGACGTGACGCAGCCCTAGCTACATCCACACTAGTGGATTCTAAGGTGAAGAACTCTCTTAGAGTCGCTTCGGTCTCAGGAGAACTTCTCTTTGACAGCAAGCTTTCCGCTATTTATGATAAAATTAAAAAGAAAGCTAATGATTCTCTGTTGTTCAGATCGGCTCCTAAAAAGTCGGATACAGCAGACACGAATAAGACAGGCACTTCTGGGTCTAATGCGCCCAAGAGAGGTTCCTATAGAGGTTCCGGTGCGTCCTCTTGGTCTTATTCGAGAGACCGTCAGGATAGCGACTCTCGTTCGGGACGTCCTTCAGGCCGGGACAATCGGTCGGATGCCCCGAGGTCGACGAGGCGAGGTGCGGGTCGTGGAAGACGTGGTTTCTCCTACCGCAGGCCTCGCAGGTCCAGGAGGTGATGGCTTAAACCTCTATCGCGTTCCGGTTGGCGGAAGGTTGTCGAGTTTTTCACAAGAGTGGGCGTCGATTACGGACGACCCTTGGGTGAGAGGAGTGACTTCGGAAGGTCTAAAGATATCCTTCAAACGAAAGCCTCCATTAACTCGAAGTCCAAAGTGGACTCATCTTCCGTCAAATCCACAGAAAAGAGATGCTCTGTTATCAGAGGTGCAGTCTCTTTTAATGAAGAACGCGGTAGAGGTCGTAGAAAACCAGGAATCTCTGGGATTCTACAGCCATCTGTTTCTGGTTCCGAAACCAGACGGCTCGTTCCGTCCAGTCATAGATTTGAGCTGGATAAACAAGCTGATCGTCGCTCCGAAGTTTTATATGGAGACGATTCGATCGGTCAGAGCGAGTATTCGGGTGAACGATTATGCAACGAGCATAGATCTCAAAGATGCGTACTTTCACGTCATGGTACATCCGACATTCCGAAAGTATCTACGCTTCGCAGTCCTAGGAGTGGTGTATCAATTCCGGGCGATGTGCTTCGGATTGAATCTAGCACCCTGGGCTTTCACTCGGGTAATGAACTCGGTAATGATCTACTTCCGAGCTCATTCGTCTGCGGTAACGTCGGCCTACCTGGACGACATTCTTCAGAGGTACGGCAACGAGTTAACGCTTCAGAACGATGTTCAGAATCTTCTTCTATTGCTCCGACGTCTCGGTTTTATAGTAAACGAGGAGAAGTCGGATCTGGTGCCGTCCAAGTCATTCACTCATCTGGGAATGAGCTTCGAGACGCACAACAATCTCGTTCGTCTGCCGTTAACCAGAGCGAAATTAGTCAGTTGTTACGCTCGCTATTGTCTGCACGCAGACAAAGTCACGGCGAGAGAATTTATGAGACTGATAGGTCTGTGCGGAGCCGCCGCGGATCTCATTCCGATGGGGCGGCTACGCACACGTCCTCTTCAAATTTTCCTGACTCAGAATTGGAGTGTGAAAATTCATTCGCTCGATGTAGACGTTCTCTTGTCAGATCAAGTGAAACAAGAGATTCAGACTTGGGCAAACATTCAGTGGTTAACTCAAGGAGTTCCGCTGCAGTTGCCGGATCCGAGTTTTACCGTTATGACGGATGCCAGTCAAACAGGTTGGGGTGCATCATTAATCCCAACGGATTCGAGATGCCAGGGTCTTTGGGATCCGCAATTCCTGTGCAAGCACATAAACATCAAGGAAATGATGTCAATTTGGCTTGCGTTACGTCACTGGATGGACATTATTCACGATGCTCATGTCCAAATCCTATCCGACAATACGACAGTAGTGGCGTATATACGGAATCAGGGAGGCACTCATTCAGTTCCGTTGTTCAATCTAACGGAAAGAATCCTTCTGTTTGCGTTAGAACATCACGTTCTTCTTTCGGTCCGTCACATACCGGGTCGTCTGAATGTGCTAGCAGACTCCCTTTCACGAAAGGGTCGCTTGTTGCCGTCGGAGTGGACTCTCAACAAACAAGTATTCAATCAGATTTGCTACAAATGGGAACGGCCAATGATAGACTTATTTGCGACACATCTCAACAATCAGTTGCAGACGTATGTGTCTCCGTATCCGGATCCAAGAGCATTTGCAGTAGACGCTCTGTCGATCCCTTGGGACGGAATGATAGGATATGCGTATCCTCCAGCGCCGTTAATTCAACAAGTATTGCTAAAGATAAAACAATCTCAATGCAAGATTCTGTTGGTAGCATCTCTGTCGCCACAGAGACCGTGGATAAATCTACTCAGGTGTCTGTTGTGGGACCTACCGCGGAAGCTTCCTCCACGAGAGGATCTTCTTTCGCAGGGGAAATCGCGCCAACTCCATCACAACCCGCAAGGTCTCAACCTTCACGTTTTTCCGTTGTGCGGTCCTTCTTGCATGGCAAGCACTTTACAGGACGAGCAGTGGACGCGATTTCTAACTGTAGGAGGACCTCCTCTTCGCTAAACTATGCGGCTAAGTGGAAGGTTTTTCGTCGTTGGTGTAGGGATCATTCTGTAGATATATTTGATCCCTCTATACCAGACATTGCAAACTTTCTAGTATACTTGTTTGACGAAATCAAACTGCAGCCTGTTACTATAAAGGGTTATAGATCTATGTTATCTGATACCTATGCACATCATGATAGTTTACAAATTGGATCTAATGTCTCTTTATCGAAGTTGGTTAGAAACTTTTCGATAAATAGACCCAGAACTCTTAGATTAATTCCTAAGTGGAAGTTAGCTTGGGTTCTCCTTAAATTGAAGGAAAAGCCATTTGAACCTCTTGGGACAGTAGATTTCAAATTCTTATCTTATAAGACAGCTTTTCTCTTAGCTTTCTCTTCTGCCAGAAGAGTCAGTGAGCTTCATGCACTATCGGTGGATGATTCTCATTATCGTAGTGTTGGGAACACTATCACCTTCACTACTAATGTGGGTTTTTTAGCTAAGAATCAGGCTCCTAATAAATATCCGGAACCTTTTGTTATTAAGGCTCTTCCGTCTTCAGACGGGCGTAGGCCTTTACTCTGTCCTGTTAGAGCACTACGTATCTATAAACAGAGATCTCAGTTTATCAGAAAGGGACGGAAACGTTTCTTTCTGTCTTTGATGCCTAATAGAAAGGACATTTCAGTCCATTCTATTGCTAGATGGATTCAGTTAACTATCCGTACTGCTTATGAAGATTTATCTTCTTCTCAGCAGTCTGTGCTTAAGATTTCTGCTCATGAAGTAAGAGCTCTTTCTACTTCCTGGGCTTATGCTAATAGTGTTGCTATTACAGATTTAATGAAGGCTGCTTATTGGTCTCAGCCATCCACATTTACGAATTTTTATCTCAGAAATATTGAGTCCATTTCTGGAGACCTGCATTGTTTAGGTCCGTTATCTGTTGCTCAGAATGTCGTCCACTAAACAGTTGCAACTATAGTTATGCAGGCTTTCTGTTCCGGCAGTGACTCCGTCCGGCTGCCCTCTTCGCTCTGGGCTATTTGACCCAGGGCAAGGGGAAGGGGGGGGGGAGCGGGTGTTCCCTTAGGTCACCTGCTTTATAGTGAAAAGCAAGGGAATGCCTCCTCCAAGTCAGTATTTCTGAGTCGCTTCCGGGATGGTTTTAAAGTGTAATATTAATGTTTAAATTCATTCATGTCTTATTTTTAAAGTGTAGCTCGGTGTGAAGCATTTGTATATGTCAAGTGTCAAACGGGCTTTAATATACAATACTCGGACACTTTTAAATGATTATAAAGAGTCTCAATTCTCTGGACTACTTTATTTATTGGCTTGCTTTAAAAATAATTAGTATAAGGGTTATACTGGATGTTAATAGAGAACATGAATGTTATTGTGCTCAATTATTAAGGGTAGTGTATCTTTCTAATTTAATATTAAATAAGAAAGATGCATGTAAAGCCTAATACTCCTTTTCTCCTTCAGGGGTTACCTCTTTACTATATAGTTGAGCTTATTGGATTTTCCTCTATGTCCTAGGCCCTCCAGCCTGTTTACTATTCAGCTAAGTCTGGGTCATTGGTACAGTATAAAAATGTTAAAAAATTTATAGTAATTTATATATTTTTTATACTTACCAATGACCCAGACGGGGATGGCCCTCCCTGGAGTTGGGAACTCTTGCCTCCCCGCTGAGTACATAGCACTGACCAGGCACTGCCAGTAAGAATGATAATTGGCGCCAATTTCGGGACGACTGCGTCACTGCGCATGCGCAGTAGAGGCGTAGTATGGAGGTCCTTTAGGACATGATTTCTTTTTGTTTTGGATGCAAATTTTGGGGATTGGGGGGCAAAATTTGTGTTTGGCCCTGGTTTTGTTAGAGTTAGCACCAGCTAAGTCTGGGTCATTGGTAAGTATAAAAAATATATAAATTACTATAAATTTTTTAACTTTCCTGTTGAAATTCTCCACATTCTGGAGCTCAGAGTGCTTTCCGAAACTTCCTGAGAGCCTCCAGAAATCAAAATTTACCTGGGGTAACACCAACCCCCCCCCCCCCCCACCAGACCCCAATTAAGCCGCCCGCCCATTGGCCAGCCCACTTCGGGATCTGAATGTTATGAGCTATATATAGTCCCTGATTGCTAGGACCGATAGCCAACTTCGTGTTATCTCATATATTCGAATCATCCGATTTCGAGTTATCTACTTCCGCCTGTAGTTTTTAGTTTTTCAAGACAACTCCCATTCCCAACCACCTCTCGCTAGTACCAGGAGAAAAGAGATCAGTGAACAAGACACACAAAAAACCTAAACAAGCAAACAAAAACAATACTGTGCAAAATAAGTTATTTTGCATGATAACTTGGTAAGTATTGTTTTTGTTTTTGTCTCTCGGTATTCTCAGCGTTAAGGTGGAGGGAGGGAGGGAGGGGTGGATCAGTTGTAAAAAATAAATAAAAACACGATTTGTTGGGGGAGGTGGGTGGATAAAAACTGCAAGGCACAGGGTCCCAGGAAGAAGGGGTCTGCCGAGGTCGAAGCATTTTTTCAAATCAACTTTTTTTACATTCAGTAATAGAAGACTTTTGAGCATTGTCATGCATGTCATTAGTGGTCAGTTAAGAACATGACGGTTTCATTTGCCTTGAAAGATATTTTTTTAAAGGTTATCATACATCAAGATTGAAAAAAAAATTGCCCCCCCCCCAAAAAAGACAATTTTATTATGCCCAGATTGTTTTTCTGGATAGTCCATGGCAGAACATTGCTTTTCGAACCTAGTGTACTAGTGTATTATTTTTTACAACCCCAACCCTCCCCCCCCACCGACCGCTCACGGGTATTCCCTTCTGTGTTGTTGTGTATGCGTGTTTGTGATATTGGCATCATGCCGCAGTGAAATTACATCATCTAATTATTTCAGGCCTACATGCAGCCTACCTTTCCACCCACCCAATCATTCGAACAAAATTATTCTTTCATGTTTCATCAGAAAAAAGAACTCAATTGTCACCAAGGGACTTCAGTTCATGACGAATAGTGGGAGGTCAGCTGTAAAAAATATACACGAGGCCAACCTAAAAACAAAATTTGAGCCATTTTTGTGTGTATGTGTGCAAAAATCCAATTTTGATGAGAAATATGAAGAAGAAGTAACTTTCAAAGCAAATAAAACCTATATGTTTTACCTATCATGTTCTTAAGTGACCACCAAAGATGTAACAATGCTCAAAGATCTTTTTATCAGCGAAATAAATGTGGAAAAAGTGGATTTGAAAAAAACGGTTCGGCTTCAGAAGGGGGGGGGGGGGGGGGGGGGGAAGAGGCGCACCCTGTGGGGCTTAGTGTCTTGCAAATGTTTTTCTGACCCCACCAGAGGTTATTCCAGGGGCTAAAATTTAAGGCTCCAATTGAAAGAAAAACTGACACAATTGTGAGCTACATAAGTTGACCAGCGGCGGCACTAGAAATTCTGGCATGGGGGGGGGGGGGGAGGGGCAATTAAGGGACATGATACACTCTCCATGGGGGAGGGGGGTTGGGGTAGAGGTGCATATCAATATTTTTTAAGGCAGTATGATCTATGGGTACTGTAATGACTAGTAGTGACGTAGAGTAGAGCTTGAATACAGAACAGACAACTTCAAAAAAAAAAACGTTCCAACGATAAAAATCATTTTATTCCAGGCACATAAAATTTGTAACTTGTAACTGGTTTTCAGAGGGTATTTCTGCACGGACATGATGAATTCATGTTAGAACAAGTGACGGAAACAAAGATGATTTTGAAACCTGAGTTCTTGGCAACTTTCTTTTCGATGTCACACCGTGATTTAAAAATAGAAACACTCGTTGATGTAAACAATTCAGCGAGTGCGAAACGTCATTTAAACAGGTCAAACTAAACAGGGTGAAGTGAAAAATCAGTTGTTTCACATCTGCTGACCACCCATCGAACTCTCTTGAAAAACAATGAAATCGGCGTATTTTTTGTCAGTATATCTTTTGTGTGTGTTAATTTTGATCAGAAAATGCTGTTTGCCTCGAAGTTTTATGACATTAATGTCATCGGTTAATAGGAAACATGTAAAGTCATATGGAAACAACCAAACAATTGGATACGCCTGAAGCTGGTTTGCTACACAGTAGACAACACGTCTTCTTGAAAGTCAAAAACGCTTGTTGCACTATCGCCTTAGCTATTTCATTGGCAAAGAACTGTTCAATTCATCAGAATTCAAGAGGATGTTTTGAGAGTCTGTTTCTATCTCTGACAAAAAACATTTATTTAGTTATGGTAACCAGTATTAATTTATTAAATACATTAAATCAGTGCGTTCCTCGTATGGAAAGAAAAACATAAAAAGCCGCGTGTGTTTATAAAACTTATTTGATCACGCCCACAATTTTTACGTCGTTTGTTTTTGATGTCTTTCTCTGTTTTCATTGGATATCCTGTAAGGTCCCTTTTCGCAGCTCACGGCCCATATGTAGTCTTGCATCTTCTACCAGATGCATTGTTTTTTCTTCTCATGAAGACCCCACTTTGCTTCAGGTAGTGATTGATCGGTTACTGACTTTAGGCTTATTGTATAGTCTGTTGTGTAGTTTCTGGTTTTTCCTGTTGACGTTTTTCACTTGAACAACATTTTAATATATTGTATTATTATAGTATAGCACAGTTATTATATTTATAGTAGGATACATGTATTAAATTATTCCGGTAGTGTAGCTTTAATTTTTTTGTGTCCTTAATATGTATAAATTATTTGGTTGGTTGTGAGTGCAGTGAACTCGGTCTTTGGCTTAAATATTATTATGAAATCTTTTTGTTCTAAGTGTAAAGTGAGGAAATCTGGCTCAGATTTACACGCTTGCTGTCTTGCTTGTAATTGCTGCACTCCTTCAAATACATGTGCTACTTGTGTAGTTTGGGATGCCAAACGTTGGAGGCGGGTATCGCATTATATGCGCGGTGAAGTTCCGATGCCGGAACTGTCACCGCAGGCTAATTCTAGCTTTTCAGTCTCTTTAGAGGAACAAGAATGTGGTGATGGTATAGCGACATCCATCCAAAATGTGCTGCTGTCATTGCACTCAGATGGGCAGTTCGCTAGCTGCAAAGGTGCTCAGTAATATCAAACAGGGAATAAGGCCTGTTATTCCCTTACAAGCAGCTAGCTCGGCCAGTGAAGCGGTAACCCCACCAGTGGGGGCCGTAACACCGGTAAGTCTGTAGCGGTCGAGGAGAGTGTAGATTTGGGTAGAGCGAACACCTCAAAATCAAAAGCTCACCCAGTGACGATGGCAAAGGGAAGAAGCCAGCAAGTTTCTCAGTGGGATGCTCAGCGAGATCTAGGGTCAGATTGGGCGCAGGAGAGCCTTCTCCATCCCGTCAACAGTCGGGGCCGACTGTTGCGGTTGCGAGAAACCTTACAGAATCACAACTAACATCCTCATTGGCTGATCAAGGAGCTCCGTCCACACTGCATCTGGGGCTGGTGACAGTTACAGTTTCTTCCACGTCTAGATACCCAGCAGAGAAAAGATGACATTCCTTCCTTACTGGTTCAGTCAAGCCACGTGTCTGAGGCCTTCAGCCACATTGACGACACAATATTCAGCCTAGCAAATTCAAGAAAGAAAAATCCTTTCTTATCGACATCGTCTATTCACATACCGTTTCCTGGACCCAGCAAATTAAAAACGGTTGGAGATGTTCAGAGAGCTCCTCTGCATTTGGATGATTGGGTTTTAGATCTGGATATCTCGCTACCCGCATCATTCAATGTCCACTCAGATGTGATAGAATCTACAATTGATTTTTAGCTGCGACTAGCAGCTCAATAAGTGGCAATGTCGGTCTGTCTGTCTGTCTGTCGGTCTGTCTGTCGGTCTGTCTGACCAGTGAGTTTCAAAACTCAATAACTTTTGAAATACTTGATGGAATGACTTTATATTTGGCATGTAAGTGTATCTTATTGATGTCTAGCCACTGTTCAATGCATGTGTTGTTCCAAATATTTTTCTTGGAGTTATGGCCCTTGATGAACTTAGAATTTTGTGAGATTGCGCCACCCGTCGCAGCTACGGCGTCAATGTCGCGATTTTTGGTCCTTCGTCTTGTTGGAAAAGAATTTGACGATATTAATTCGTCTCTCAGAGTTCTTTCAAGGGCACTTATGTATGCCACACATCATTCCGCCCTTACAGTGGCTAATATGGATTTGATAAGACGTTATGGAGCCTTATTATCATCTTCATTAGTAGACAGTCTGGTGAAAAGCTCTCTAAGAGTCACTCGTGTTTCTGGGCATACGTTGTTTGACAACAGGTTGTTCTTAGTCTATGAAGAAGCTACCAAAAAGGCTACCAGCACTCTTTTGCTGAGGTCAGTTTCCCAGCAGCAGTCATATCCTGGACGTGGTAGTTGAGGGGGCTCCAGTATGCAATCAACGAAGAAAAGCTCCTCACGGGGTTCTAAGAAACCCTTCTTCAACTATTCAGGGAAGGACTATAAGTCAGACGTCCCTAGACTGACGGCACAAGGTGGTTCTGGGGGAGGACAAGGTTTCTCTTCCCGAAGGCCTCGCAGATCATACAGGTGATGGTCTAAACATCTATTGCTCTCAGTTGGAAGATTATCAAACTTCGTGAGAAACTGGACGGACATAACGGATCAGTGGGTCAGAAATGTAGTCAGAACAGGTCTTCATCTATCATTCCGTTCAAAGCCCCCACTTACAAGAAGTCCACATTGGACAATTCTTCCAGCAAAATCTTCAAAAAAAGGAGTCTCTTCTTGCAGAAATTGAATCTCTCCTAGTAAGGAAGCAATAGAGGTCGTAGAAAATCCCTACTCACCAGGATTTTACAGTCACTTGTTTCTTGTGTCGAAACCAGATGGCTTGTTTCGACCGGTGATAGACTTGAGCTGGATAAACAAACTGATTATCGCTCCAAAGTTCTGGATGGAAACCATTTGGTCGGTAAAAGCGAGCATTTGAGTGAACAACTTTGCGGCAAGCATAGACCTAAAGGACGCATACTTTCACATCATGGTTCATCCGGCTTTCAGAAAGTACCTGCACTTTGCCGTTCAAGGAAAGGTTTATCAATTCAGAGCGATGTGTTTCGGTTTGAACCTGGCACCTTGGGCTTTCACTTGGATAATGAACTCTGTAATATCATACTTTCGAGCTCATTCAATCGTGGTAACGTTGGCTTATCTGGATGACATTCTTCAGAGATACAGTGACAAAGATGCACTTCAGAACGATGTGCAGAGTCTACTTCATTTATTCCGACGTCTTGGTTTCATTGTAAACGAAAAGAAGTCGGATTTAGCTCCGTCCCAGTCCTTCATTCACTTGGGGATGAGCTCTGAGACCCACAGCAATATGGTTCACGTTCCGATAACCCAAGCAAAATTAGTCAGTTGCTATGCTCGCTTTTGTCTAAACCCTCTCACAGTATCAGCGAGGGAGTTTTTGCGACTGATGGGTCTGTGTGGGGCAGTGGCGGACTTGATTCCATTGGGTCGTTTACGCACACATCCTCTCCAGATTTTCTTTACTCAGAACTGGAGTGTCAAGACACATTCGCTCGAAGTCCAGATTGTTTTAACGCATGATGATAAAACAAAACGTTCAGATTTGGGCATATCGCAAATGGTTAACTCAAGGAGTTCCACTTCAAGTACCCGATCCGTTCTTTACTATTATGACGGATGCGAATCTGACGGGTTAGGGTGCATCCCTTATTCCTTCAGACCTGAAGTGCCTGGGTCTTTGGGACTCTTTGTTCCTGGAAAAGCACATAAACATCAAAGAGATGATGTCAATTTGGCTTGCACTGAAACACTGTATTGCTCACCTAGCCAGTGTCCATGTGCAGATTCTGTCAGGACAATTCGACAGAAGTGCTTTATCTCAGGAACCAGGGTGGCACTCATTCAATTCCTCTATATCAATTGACAGAGAAAATTCTCGTATTTACTATGAGTCATCACGTTCATCTCTCAGTCTGTCATATTCCAGGTCGTCTGAACATACGAGACTCGTTCTCAAGGAAAGGTTGTCTGTTGCCATCGGAGTGGACTCTCAACAAACAAATATTTCAGTAGATTTGCAACCAGTGGGATCGTCCCATGATAGATCTCTTTGCAACGAATCTAAACAATCAGCTTCTGATGTTTGTGTCGCCTTGTCCGGATCATCGAGCGTACGCAGTAGACGCACTGTCAATCTCATGGAACGGAATAATAGGATATGCATATTTTTATACTGTACCAATGACCCAGACATAGCTGGTGCTAACTCTTAAAATATAGGGCCAAACACAAATTTTGCCCCCCAATCCCTAAAATTTGCATCTAAAACCAAAGAAAACATGTCCTGAAAGGCCCTCCACACTTCACCCCTACTGCGCATGCGCAGTGTCAAGGACGTTCCGAAATTGGCGCCATTAATCATTCTAAGTTTGGCCCTTCATCAGTTAACATCTGACTGATCTTTGTGCTTATAAATCTCAGTTTAAATGATGTCAGACACATAAATATTAGTGAAATGGTGATTCTAAGGAGGATAGAGAAGGAGGAGAGGAAAAAAATGTGTGACAGAATATTATCAGGGCTGTAACTTAAAATTTTTTAATGAAATTATGTTAAGTTACCTATTTTCGAGGCAGCAGCCATTTTGTTGTCATTCTGATTATTTAGTTACACTGTTTTTTAAGTGTTTTCCTCTCTCCCTGTCCTTTAAGTCCCCCCTTGCTATTCTCCCATGCTTTTGGCATAGTTTTTGTAATTATTATTACTAAATTTTCTTGGGAGTTTTAGCTGAATAACAGAATGAATTCTGTTCTTTTCCCCATGTTTACGTCTTCACCTACGGGTGGTTAGACGTTGTGTTCTGCATCTACCATCTGATGTTCTGCAGTTTCTTCCCTGGAAGTCTCTGTTTTGCATCAGATAGTGTATTTTTGGTAACTGATTTCGGGCCTGGGTGCCTGGAGTCTTATTTTAGTGTTTTAACACTCATTGTTTACATTTACAACAGCCCTCTGTGTGAGGGGGGGATTTCTGGAAAATAATATCTTGATGTTATTTTAATCATAACTAGATACATTATTATTGTTCGTAAGTGTTGAATAAATTGTTTAAAATATTTTTAAAATTTTTGTCCACACTTAGGCTTGGGATCCATTGGGGCTCAACGTTACTTTTCAGAAACTTGGGCTGTTCTGAAAAAATATTTTTTCAAAATATTTTGATTTCAATTATTTTTTCTATATTAATGGATCATATTATTATTATGTATTTTGATTGCCAGGGGTTAGTGCGAGTACCAGGACTTGTTTTCTTTTCACATTGAAAGGATATTGATCAATTGTATTAAGAGGAAGTCATCCTCTGACTTTATAATCATTCTATATGTGGTCAGTGTACTCGCATTAACTCCTGTTCTGTATCGTATGATTTCGATGACAATATGGGAAGCGTATGTCACGGTATGTTATTGGGGATTTGGACACTCCGGTCCTTTCCCCGCAGGGTCACTCTACTTTATCAATTTCTATTTCAGACGATCAAGATTAGGGTGATGTATCTGTGATGTCTTCCAACAGTGTGCCTCCGTCGTCACAATTAATGAAGGGCTAGCGGAAAAGTGCTCATGTAAAAACACCAATTGCCTAAGAGGACCCTAGTAGGTTCGACAGCCTTTGACGTCCGCTAGCTCGCCCGGTGTAGCGTCCATTCACCGAATGGTTCGGCAGCCGGGTTCGTCCGTTGCGGTCTAGAAGGAATTTTGGAGTGATGCGAGCACTATAAATTAACCTAATGCACACCCAGTGACGGCGGATCGGAGGGAGAACGGAGGAAGCCTTTTAGTCCGGTTCATAGCTCGTTCCGGTCCATCCGGACAGCAAGCGAGAGAGGCCCCTCTCTCGTTCAACAGCATCTGGCCCCAGATGTTGTGGTACAAAATGTGTCGCAAGCGGAGCATACGTCCGTCGCTCGGGATGTTCCGTTGTATAGGCAGTCCGCGGAGACTGCTAAGGCTTCCTCTTCTCGTCAGCGCACACGACCGCACCTTGGCTGCGTGACCGCCGATATATTACCAGCTTTGCCGATCAAGGATTCTTCGGCGACCAGGTCACACCATCCGGTAGCCAGGGACACGAGGCCTGCAGACTCCGGACGTTCGCATAGGAAGTGTGCGGGAGTCAACGTTCACGGAGCTTCCGGCGGCAATGCATCGTAAGACCGCTACTGCACAGGCCTCGGGAACGGACGTGCTTTCCTTAATAGCACAGTTTATCGCAGCATCCCAGCATCAACTGAATCTGTCGCATATATTTTATCCGACGATGCTGGGGCGGGACGCTCCGCGGAAGCGGGTACGGACGTCCGAAAGTTTCATCCGGTCCGACGGGATACCGAAAGGGATTTGGAGGATTTCGAGCTTTCCCTTTCGGAACAACATATGCTGTTGTGTATGTCATCTGACTTGGTCTTCTACAGCTTCTTTCGTCGGACCAGAATGCTGCGATGCCGGATAAGAAACTGATAGCGTCGGTGGACTTAGAAATTTTTGGTTCGGTTCAGGGACATCGTCCCTCAGTTCCGACATAGTCCAATAATGTCACACAAACTTTCGAATTATTGCACGACGCTATATATATTATTATTTTATGCTTGCTATAACCAAGCATTTCTGGTTTCTTGTTCGCAGAGTTATGGAGATGTCTTTCATAAGTGTGCCTCTGTCGTCATAGTTAATGAAGAGCTAGCGGCAATAAGTGCTCATGGAATATGTCTATCGCCTACGGAGTGACATTCGCTAGCTCACCCGGTGTAGCGAACATTCATCGAATGGTTCGGCTGCCGGGTTCGTCCGTTGCGGTCTAGGAAGGAGATTTGGGTGATGCGAGCACTTTAATTACTTTAGTACTCACCCAGTGACGGCAGATTGAGGACATTGGAGGAAGCCTGTTAGTCCGGTTCCTGGCTTGTCCAGGTCCGTCCGGGCTGTGAGCGAGAGAGGTCCCTCTCTCGTCCAACAACATAGGGGACCGCATGTTGTGGTTCAGATATTTTACATTCGGAGCATATGTCCGTCGGTCGGGACGCTCCGTTATATTGACAGTCCGAGAGACTGTCCTTAATGCTTCCTCATCCTCACAGCAGGGCACACGACCGCACATTGGCTACGTGACCTCGAGTATCCGATCAGTTTCGTCATTCAGTGATTCCACGGCGAATAGGTCGCGCCATCCGGTAGCCAAGGGACACGAGGCCTATACACTCCGTTCGCTCGCATATTGGTAGTATGCACGGGGTAACGATCATGGAGCTTCCAGCGGCAATGCATCGTAAGACCGCTTCTCCTCAGGCCTCAGTGACGGACGTGCTATCCGAGTTAGCACAGTTGTTTCGCAGCATCCCAGCAATTGACAGTTTCTCGGTCGAATCAGGAATTATCCGACGGCGCTGGGTCGGTGCGGTCTGCGGTTGCATCAGCTATGGACGACCAAACGCTTTATAGGGTCCGACAGGATGGCGAAAGGGATTCGAAAGATTTCGAGTTTTCCCTTTAGTAGTATCGGAAGCTGCCTTTCATATCTTCTGGCATTATCTTCCAGTGATTGTTATTTCGGACTTCATTGCTGCGATCTTGGATAAGAGACTTATAGCGTCATTGGACTCGGATTTTTCGATCGGTTCAGGGACATTGTCCCTGACTTACCGACGCAGTCCAATATTGTCATTACAACATGTGTTTTATTTTTCGACGCTATATATATATATATATATATATATATATATATATATATATATATACATACAAGCCTGCTACCCAGCATGATAGTTTAGTTTCTTGTCCGCGTTGCTCATTTCTGCCATTTTATCTTTTATATGAATAGTTTATTTTGGCAGAGCAAGGCATACCGAGAGTTCTTATGCGTCTAGACGGTGTGGTTAAAGACTGCATATATTCTTTTTCGCCGTTTATGTCTTTTCCAATTTCAATGTTGGAAACGACATGATGTATAGTAGACTTAACTTAGACGCAGATGCTTTATCATACGTAATCTGCCTTACTGAGGCGTTATCATTACGTCTTCAAGAAAAGATTTATGGGATATTATTCTCAATGTAATTTCTTTTGAGGGCAGTAGTTTGTTCACGTATAACTCCGCCCTTCAGTGGCTGATTGGAGTTGGTTAGACGTGACGCAGCCCTAGCTACATCCACACGCGTGGATAGTAAGGTTAAGAACTCTCTCAGAGTCGCTTCGTTCTCGGAGGAGCTTCTCTTCGACGGCAACTTTTCGGCAATCCATGATTTGCTCGATTTACACGTTCTCTTGTCTATCTAGTGTTACAAGAGATTCAGACTGGGGCAAACATTCGGTGGTTGACTCAGAGAGTGCCACCGCAGTTGCCGGACCCGAGTGTGGCTGTTATGACGGTTGCCAGTCAAACAGATTGGGATATAATACTGATCCCTACGGATTCGAAGTGCCAGGGTCTTTGGGTTCCGCAGTCTCTTAGCAATCAGTTTTCTTCCGCGGAATAATGTTTTTTAGGCTTGCTTTATGTCATTGCATGAACAATATTCAGAAACGCATGCCCAAATCCTGTCCTTTAATTCGACAGTAGTGGCGTATCTCCGGAACCAGGGAGGCACTCTTTCGTTTCCGTTATTCAATTTAATGGGAAGAATCCGTCTGTTGGTTATAGTACACCAAGTTCTGTTTTGGGCCGTCATATTCCGGGTAGTCTGATTGTTTTACCGGACTCCCGTTCTCTTACGGGTCGCTTGTTGCTGTCAGAATGGACTCTCAACAAACAAGTATTCAATCAGATTTGCTATCTATGGGAGCGCCCAATGATGATTTATTTACGACACAGTTTGCTAATCAATTGCAGATGTTTGTGTAAGCTTGTCCAGATCTCTGAGCTAATGTTGTTAACGCTCTATTGATCTATAGGACGGAATGATAGAATACGCGTATCCTCCGGCGCTGTTGTTTCAGCAGGTATTGCTAAGATAAACAACTACAATACATTTCTGTTGATAGCATCTCTATCTTCACAGAGATCATGGGTAATTTACTCTCTTGTCTACTGTGGGTCTTAACGTGAAATCTTCCTCTATGTGAGGATCTTTTTTCACTGGGTAAATCGTGTCATCTTTATCACAACCCGCAAGGTCGCAACCTTCATGTATTCCGTTGCGTGGTCCGTATTGCATTGTATGCACTGTACTGGACGAGCTTTGGACGCGATTTCTTGCTATAGGAGATCCTCTTCTTCGCTATTCTATGCGGCTAAAGTGGAGGCTCTTCCGTCGTGGTGTAGGGATCATTATGTTCATATTGTTGATCCCTCCATACTACTCATTGCAATTTTTTAGTATACTTGTTTCATAAGATCTACTGCAGCCTGTTATTATTTAGGTTATAGGTTTATGTTACCTCATACCTATGCACTCTACGATAGTTTACAATTGAGTCTTTTGTCTCTTTATCTAAGTCAGTTAGTAACTTGTTGATAAATAGACTTAGAATCTTTAGATTAAATTCCTATATGGATTTTAACTTCGGTTCTTATTTAGCTAAGTAATCATTTGAGCCTCTGGAAACAGTAGTTTTCAAATTCTGACCTTTTAGACAGTAATTCTGTTGGTTTCTCTTTTACTGTAGAGTCAGTGAGTTTCATGCACTATCGATGGATGATTTTCACTTTCGTAGTTTCGGAATCACTACTTCCGTTACTATTTAGGTTGGATTTTTGCATAAGAGTTAGGCTCCTATTATCCGGAACCTATTATTTTAAGGTCCTTCCGTCTTCGTATGGGCATAGGCCTTTACTCTTTCCGGGTACAGTTTATGTATTTATAAACAGATATCTGTTTATTACTATGGGCGTAAGCTTCTTCTGTCTCTGATGCCTAGTAGAAGGACGTTACGCTCCATTTTATTGTTAATGGATTCTATTTACTATCGGTACTGCTTATGGTATATCATTGACTTAGCAGTTGTGCTTAAGATTTCGGCTCATGAAGTAAGAGCTCTTCTACTTCTTGGGCTTACATTAATAGTGTCGCTATTATAGATTTTTGAAGGCCGCTCATTGCGCTCAGCCATCCACATTCATGAATTTTATCTCAGAAATATCGAGTCCATTTCTGGAGGCCTCTATTGTTAGGTCTATTATCTACTGCTCAGAATGTCATTCACTTAACAGTTGCTACTATAGCTAGGTAGGCTGTCTGTTTCGGCAGTGTCTCCGTTCTGCTGCCCTCTTCGCTCTGGGCTATTTGACCCAGGGCAAGAAAAAGGGGGGGGGGGGGGGAGGGTGTTCCCTTGGGTCACCTGTTTTACTATGAAAACAAGGGGATACCTCCTCCGGAGTTAGTTATTCTGAGCTGTTATTGGGATGGTTGTTTAGTGAGAAGTTTAGGTTTTTAAAATTCATTCAAGTCTTAGTTTTTAAAGTATAGCTTTTGAATATTGCATATGTCAACGGACATGATTATGCAATCCTCAGACACTTTTAGGAGTATAAGAGTCTCTATTCTATAGACTTACTTTATTTATTGGCTTACTTTAAAAATTATTAGTATAAGGATTATATTGGATATTAATAGAGTACATGGATGTATTAAGCTCAATTTTGGAAGGTGTTGTATCTTTCTAATTTATCATAAATAAGAAAGATACATGTAAGGCCTATTACTTCTTTTTCCCTACAGGGGATGACTCTATTTTATTTTATTGAGCGTATTCCATTTTGCTCTATGTCCTTGGCCCTCCAGCCTTTTTACTATTCAGCTATGTCTGGGTCATTGGTACAGTATAAAAATGTTAAAAAATTTATAGTAATTTATATATTTTTTATACTTACCAATGACCCAGACGGGGATGGCCCTCCCAGGAGTTGGGAACTCTTGCCTCCCCGCTGAGTACATAGCGCTTACCAGGCACTGGTTATTAGAATGATTAATGGCGCCAATTTCGGAACGTCCTTGACACTGCGCATGCGCAGTAGGGGCGAAGTGTGGAGGGCCTTTCAGGACATGTTTTCTTTGGTTTTAGATGCAAATTTTGGGGATTGGGGGGCAAAATTTGTGTTTGGCCCTATATTTTAAGAGTTAGCACCAGCTATGTCTGGGTCATTGGTAAGTATAAAAAATATATAAATTACTATAAATTTTTTAACATCCTCCAACTCCGCTTATTCAGCAGATTCTGTTAAAAATCAAACAGTCTCACTGCAAAATCTTGCTGGTAGCACTTATGTGATCTCAGAAACCTTGGATCAACCTGGTCAGG
Organism: Pictodentalium vernedei; assembly: GCA_031216915.1. Lineage (NCBI taxonomy): Eukaryota > Metazoa > Mollusca > Scaphopoda > Dentaliida > Dentaliidae > Pictodentalium > Pictodentalium vernedei. The sequence goes on from CM062292.1 coordinate 207,989,742, forward strand.
TGTCTGTTATGGGACAGTCCCCAGAAGCTTCCTCCTCTCAAGGACCTTCTGTTTCAGGTGAAGTCCCACACTGCATCACAACCCAGACGATCTCAACCTTCAGGTATTTCCGATGTGCGGTCCTTCTTGCATGGGAAGCAGTTTACAGGACAAGCAGTGGATGTAATTTCTAACTGTAGCAAAGTGGAGAGTTTTCTTTCGTTGTTGTACAAATCAGTCAGTGGATATTTATAATCCATCTATTCCTCAAATTGCCAATTTTCTAGTCTACCTGTTTGACGTACTCAAACTGCAGCCCGACACGATTAAAGGCTACATGTCTATATTATCAGACACATATTCTCATCGTGATAACTTGAACATTGAATTAGATCCTTCTTTATCCAAACTAGTTAGAAATTTCTCTATCAATAGACCCAGAACCCTCAGATTAATTCCTAAACAGAATTTGCTTGGGTTCTCTTGAAGTTTCAAGAAGCTCCGTTTGAGCCGTTAGATGATGTAGAATTTAAATTCCTGACTTATAAAATGGCATTTCTCTTAGCCTTTGCTTCTCCCAGAAGAGTTAGTGAACTCCATGCATTATCTGTTGAAGGTTCCCATTACCGTAGTGTTGGTAATACTATTACTTTTACTACGGAAGTGGGATCTTGGTTAAGAATAGATTCTGGATAAGAGGACAAAGCCTATTATCATTAAGGCCTTACCATCCTCGGACAACCGTAGACCGCTGTTGTGTCCAGTGAGAGCAATGCACATTTATAAATGTCAATCTAGCTTCATTAGAAAAGGAAGAAAACGTTTTTTTCCTTTCGCTTTTACCTAACCGAAAAGATATTTCTGTTCATTCAGCCACTAGATGGATTCAATTCGGAGTAAGAATCGCTTACGAGAATCTATTGATGGATCAGCATTCTGTCAATTAGATTTCAGCGCATGAGATTAGGGCACTATCTTCGTCTTGGGCTTATTGTAATAGTATTGCTATTACTAATTTAATGATCTCAGCGTACTGGACACAACCGTCTTCATTTACTAAGTTCTATCTTAGAACAGGCTTGTCATTTTGAGGCGGGCAATCGCCCCGGCCACAGTCGCCCGCCCAAGTTCAAAATTTCGCGGATGGTAAATGTCCGCCTAACCACTCTTTCTGCAGCCCGTTAATTCGGTCGAAGGCACCTCAAAATCGGCCGTCTCAAAAGGCAATTTTTGCGGATTGAAGGAAGTAACAAAGTGCAATTTCAGAAGTTCATAGTGTGTCATCCAGAGACACTAAGTAACTTTCCAAATATGAGCAAGAGGTCTGCTAATTCCAAAGTTGTAATTAGTTATTACATTGTACACCAGACTGTGACAACTCTTGTGTAATGTGCGATTACTGGACCTGTCATCCCCAAGCCAGTTCGACCCCTGATGATTCGCCTGGGATGTGGGACGATTCATCCCCCCAAATCTGATGGATTCACTCCAAGTTATCGGCATCTGGCAGTGAGCACAGTGCACTGACTTGTACAGTCATCGTGTAATGTATAGATATGGGCTTGGTTATTTGGATGCAAAATAACTATAACACTCACTGTTGGAGAGTGTCATGGGTAACCTGGAATCTTGCATCCAAATATTCAAGCCTGCATCTATACATTACGTGATGATGTACATCATAATTACACAAACCATGTACCTTAAAATGATATTCGTTGTCTACCCAGCAGGCTGAAACAAAATGGCTCCCGCAAACCATAAATGGCCCTCCTGGAGTAATTTTTGGCAAACCCAAAATGGCCCTCCTGGTGTGATTTGAGGTGAACCATGATGGCCCTCCGGCAATTTTCAAAATGACAAGCCTATTAGAAATTTAGAGTCTATCTCCGGTGACCTTAGATCCTTGGGTCCTCTTTCTGTCGCACAGAATGTCGTCCATTAATAACACATCTCAGTGATGTCTTAGGCAGCCTGCACAAGGACTGATGCCATTCCGCTGCCCTCTTCGCTCTGAGGATTTTTCCTTCAGAACAGGGGAGGGGGGGGGGGGGGGGAAGAGAGGACAGTTTTTTCCCTTAATATCATCTGGCTTTATAGTGAAAAGCTAGGGAATACCTCCTCCAGTGTTGGTAGTCTAGCGACAGTGCTAGATGGTTTTAATGTGTAGCTCGGTATGAAGCAACAATTACGTCTCATTTTTGTTTTGCATTTAATGTGTAGCTCAGTGTGAAGCAATTGTGTATGTCATGTGTCATTCAAGCATTAATATACAATCCTAGGACATTTTTACATGAGTATAAAGTGTCTCATTCGCTGGACTAGCTTTATATAGTGGTTTCCCTCGCTGAATTATCATAAAGGGTTATGTTGGTATTAAATGTAGAAATTATTGTGTATTACTCGAATATATGATTGGTGTTGTGTCATTTTCTTTTTCTTTGGGAAAAAGAGAAAGACATATGTAATTCCTATGTCTTCTCCTATTCTCCTATAGGAGCTATTCTTTATTGTGGAGTACTAGAGACATTACAGTCATCTAAGTCCCAAGCCCTCCAGCCTTTTTACGATTCAGCTAAGTCTGGGACATTGGTCTTTAGTATAAAAATATAAATTTATAGTAATCTGTATATTTTTAATACTTACCAATGGCTCAGATGGGGATGGCCCTCCCATGAGTGGGCACTCATACCTCCCCAGCTGATATATTTATAACATTTAGAAGGCATAACTAGGAAGAATGATGTTGTCGCCAGTTTTGGTTACTTCCTGGTTACTGCACATGCGCAGTGAACAAAAGTATGGAGGACCAGACACGACTTCTAATTTTTGGTTTTTGTATGCAAATTATGGGGATTGGGGGTTCAAAATTTGTGTTTGGCCCTGCCGATTAATGAGTTTGCACCAGCTAAGTCTGGGCCATTGGTAAGTATTAATAATATACAAATTACTATACATTTATCATATTTTTATACGCCCGTTTGAAAAACGGGACGTATTATAGTATGGCGTTGTCCGTCCGTCTGTCTGTCCATCCGTCCGTCCGTTTGGTTTCCGAACAATAACTTTAGTATTTGTTTCCCGATCGGCTCCAAATTTGGTATGTGGTTTAATCACAACAAAATACAGGTCAAGTTCGAATATGGGGTCGGTCCGAACATTTTTTGCCTGAATTATGGCTCCTGTTGGACTTAGAATTCGTCAAATATTTGGTTTCCAGATGATAACTTTAGTATTTGTTTTCCAATCGGCTCCAAATTTGGTATGTGGTTTAATCACAACAAAATACAGGTCAAGTTCGAATATGGGGTCGGTCCGAACATTTTTCGCCTGAATTATGGCTCCTGTTGGACTTAGAATTCGTCAAATATTTGGTTTCCGGATGATAACTTTAGTATTTGTTTTCCGATCGGCTCCAAATTTGGTATGTGGTTTAATCACAACAAAATACAGGTCAAGTTCGAATATGGGGTCGGTCTGAACAATTTTTGCCTGAATTATGGCTCTTGTTAGACTTAGAATTCTTCGTCAAATATTTGGTTTCCGGATGATAACTTTAGTATTTGTTTTTCGATTGGCTTCAAACTTGTTAGTCTTTTTTCTCAAATGACTGAAAAAATTTAGTCATTTCACAAAATCACTGATTTCAAAGTCTGACCGTAACATATATATATATGCCAGTATAAATTTTACATATATATATATATGCCAGTATAAATTTCTCGCACTCTAAAAAAATTGCAAATGTGTTAAAATGGTACAATTTGAACAGTTCACGGGCGTATGATGCAATGCCCAGCGGTGCTCTTGTTATACTATAACCAATGGCCCAGACTTAGCTGGTGCAACCTCAACATTATTAAGGGCCAAACACAAATTTGGAACCACCCAATCCCCAAAATTTGAACACAACAATGAAAATTAAAAGTCCTATCTGGCCCTCCATACTACTACTTGCGCATGCGCAGTACTCAGGAAGAGACCGGAATTGGCACAAACATCATTCTTTGTTTGGCCCTAATTCAGTAAATATCTCAACTGACATCTGTGCTTTAAATCTCTGTTTTGGTGGATGCCAGACACAAATCAATGACGTATATGGTGGATTCAAGGCAGTAAATGGATGACGGAAGTGAACAGTGGTGGTTTGCGACATTCAGGGCTGTAACTTTTAAATAATATGAAAATTATTTCATGTTACCCAATTTTGGGAAAAACGCCTTGACGTCATTAGTTTTGCTAATGACTTACCTACTGTTGGTTATGTGTTCCTTCCCTATACTTCCATGAACCCTCCGGTTAACTCCTAAGCTTTCTGGCTGTTTTTTATTGAAATTTTTTATTAAATTTCTTGGGAGCTTAACATGTTGTACAGAAAGTTTATTCTGATTATCCCTACTTTTTTTTTTCTATTCTGACGCTGTTTACTTTTAACAACGCCCTTAACCGGTAATATTTAGGATTTTGTTTCATCACAATTATATTAGGATACATTTATTAATTTTCCGGTAGTGTAGCTTTAATATTTTGGTGTTTGTCGACACTTAGGTTCTCTGAGGATTCCCTTGGGCTTGTGTGGTTCCCTTGGGGAACTTAGGTGTTTTCAAAAGAAGAAGGAAAATTTCTGAAAAAATTTGTTTTGATTTATTTCAAAATTATTTGTGATTGTCTTCGTCATTTATCCTTATATTGTATGATTATATGTTAGATGTTAGGAGTGCAGTGAACTACTTATTATACCCCCCACAAACAAAGTTTGGGGGGAATATAGGAATTCTTGTCCATCCTTGTAAGCGCAACCCCTCCTAAACCGTTTGAAGAATTTTCATGAAACTTTACACAATGGAAGAACTCCATATGAAGATGTGCATGAAGCAGTATAATTCCGTTCTGACATTTCCAAGGGGAGATAATCTAACTTATACCGTCTGTCCATCCTTGTAAGCGCAACTCCTCCTAAACTGTTTGAAGAATTTGCATGAAACTTTACACAATGGAAGAACTCCATATGAAGATGTGCATGAAGCAATATAAGTTCGTTCTGACATTTCTAAGGGAAGATAATCTAACTTATACCGTCTGTCCATCCTTGTAAGCACAACTCCTCCTAAACCATTTGAAGAATTTTCATGAAACCTTACACAATGGAAGAACTCCATATGAAGATGTGCATGAAGCAATATAATTCCGTTTTGACATTGCCAAGGGGAGATAATCTAACCTATACCGTCTGTCCATCCTTGTAAGCGCAATTCCTCCTAAACCGTTTGAAGAATTTTCATGAAACTTTACACAATGGAAGAACTCCATATGAAAATGTGCATGAAGCAATATAATTCCGTTCTGACATTTCCAAGGGGAGATAATCTAACTTATACATATCAGGCGCGGGGGGTATCACTTTGTGAGTTTGCTCACAGTACCTCTAGTTTATGAAATTGCTGCTCTCAGTGTAGGGCGAAGTAGTCTACATCAGATTTACATGCTTGTTGCCTTGCCTGTAGTCGCTGCACTCCTACTGATTCAGGTCCTACTTGTGTGGTCAGGGTCGACTCATTAGAACACTAATGTTGGAAGTGGGTGTCGAGCTATGTATTCGCGGTTAATTTCCAGTGTCAGGGCTGTCACCACAAGATAATTCAAGTTTTCAGTTTCTTTTCCAGAGGAACAAGAACATGGTGATGGTATTGCGACACCCTCCAGAATGTACTGCCGTCGTCGCCCTCTGAAAAGCAAACAAGAGCTAGCTGCTAAGGTGCTCTTGAATATAAAGGGAATAAGGCCTCTTGTTGGGACACCCTTCACTCTTGCGGTTCCGGACACTCCTTCCACACTACATCCGAATCAGGTTGCAGCTATGGCTTCTTCCCCTGCTTCATTGATGAAGCACATTGACCACAGACTAACTATCCGACTTTAGATGTTTGGGTTGATAGCTAGTCATTCGAGGCATTTTTATACGGGACATGTGTCGAGGATCTGGGGGCCAGATCTCCGTCCCATGAACAGCTTATGGTAACAAGTGGATTATCATTGCTCTGCTAGCCTCATTCACGGACTGGCTGCCGCAGATTGTTCTGTGTATCACAGCATCCCAGTAGTTGCTGGCACTACCATTAACAGGCTCCAATGGTGATCTGTCAGACGGTGCTGCATTGGTCCAGTCACCTCTTCAGTCGGATGGTGTTGACCATATTTTCAGATGGAACATTTGGATGGTGAGAGGGCGACGGAGGGTGAGTCTTCATCCCTCACAAAAATGCACCTTAAGACTTTGAAATTTTAGTCATACACTCTTAGAATCATGTTCCATCTGAATATAAGTTTGCATTTGCTAGGCAAAAAACAGCTTATCATACTGGGCAGTGGAAGGATGAAGCTCTTTCCTCCCTGGATCTTTTGACTCAGGTGTCAAGGGCTTTTGTTTCGATTAACGATGCCTTTCTTGCCTTAGCAGTAGTATAAGAAATGCAGTGCCCAATTCCTTATGAATAGAGGTTTGATAGTGCATAGAAAGGCTGAGATGGCTGTCTTGTTTGGAAAAGAGCCGTTAGAAGGAATAAGTATGTCTTTTCCTTCTCGGTGTTGTATTCCTTGGCATCAAGACATTTAATGCTATTGTGGATGCCATAGTAGCCTTCTGTACTGTTACAGTGGTCTTTTCTTATACAGTTGCAGCTAGTGTTGTAAGTCTCCATTTAGTGGGTTTTCAGAGGCCGCAGGTGACACAGATATATCTTCACACAGATGAGGACTCATAACTGCCTTGCTACCTTGAGACTACTGTCTCTTTGGGAATTTCGGCTGTTAGAATAGCAGCTCTTCATTCCTTACCTTATGCGACGATAGTTGTAAGTCTCCATTCAGTGAGCTTTCAAGGTCGCAAGTTACACTGTCTTCACGGAGATGAAATCTTCTAAGCTACGTTAGCTAGGCTGAGACCGCTGTCTTTTGGGAATAAAACCACTAAAGGAAAGAGGGCTTTTTGGTTTGTTTTCCTAGGTGTCTCAGACTTGAGTCTTATTGTTGACACCATAGTAGCCAAGCTAGAATCATGAGCGGTGTTTTTCTGTAATTATGCTGTAACATAACTGAAATAATTATCTCTTGAGACTACTGTCTCTGTGGGAATTACGGCTGTTAAAAATAGTGGCTCTTCATTCTCTACCTTGCTTGACGATAGTTGTCAGTCTCCGTTCAGTGAGCTTTCAAGTTCGCAACTTACACCGAAATATCTGTCTTCACAGAGGTGAAAACTTCTAAGCTACGTCTGGCATTGTTAGTCTCCTGAGTGAGCTTCTTAGACTGCAGTTATCAGACATGATACCGTTAGAGGATGTTATTCTCTTCCTATCAGTATGGTATGGTGTTAGTTATCTGAGGCAATAAGCCCTATTGATGATGCCATATTAACCTAGTGTGATTAATGAGAATTTCTTCAAACGCCAAGACTAAACTCCTCAGGAATATATTTCCTAATATCAGATCGAACGTAAGGATTTCACCTACATTACTATGATCGGGTGTCTACTTTTTGGGCCTATGCTAATTGTATTGCTATTACTGATCTAATGAAGGCTGCATATTGGTCTCAACCTTCCACATTCACTAATTTTTATCTCAGAAATATTGAGTCCATTTCTGGAGACCTCCATTGTTTAGGTCCGTTATCAGTTGCTCAGAATATCGTCCACTAAACAGTTGCAACTATAGTTATGTAGGCTTTCTGTTCCGGCAGTGACTCTGTCCTGCTGCCCTCCTCACTCTGGGATATTTGACCCAGAGCAAGGGGAAGGGGGGGGGGGGAACGGGTGTTCCCTTGGGTCACCTGCTTTATAGTGAAAAGCAAGGGAATACCTTCCCTAGAGTCAGTAATTCCGAGTCGGTACCGGGATGTTTTTAAAGTGTAAAGCTAATGTTTACTCATCCATGTGATATTTTTTAAGTGTTGCTCGGTGTGAAGCATTTGTATATGTCATGTGTCAAACGAGCGTTAATATACAATCCTCGGACACTTTTAATGATTATAAAGAGTCTCATTTCTCTGGACTTCCTTTATTCATTGGCTTACCTTTAAAAATATTAGTATAAAGGGTTATACTGGATGTTAATAGAGATCATTGATGATTATTATTATGCTCAATTACTGATCGGTATTGTGTCTTTCTTCTTTAATATAAATAAGAAAGATACATGTAAAGCCTATCTCTTCTTTTCTCCTGGGGAGGATATTCTGTTTTAGATAATTGAGCTTATTGGATTTTCCTTTATGTCCTAGGCTCTCCAGCCTATTTACTAGTCAGCAAAGTCTGGGTCATTGGTACAGTATAAAAATGTTAAAAAATTTATAGTAATTTATATATTTTTTATACTTACCAATGACCCAGACAGAAATGGCCCTCCCAGGAGTTGGGAACTCACACCTCCCCACGGAGTACATAACTCTTACCAGGCACTGGTTGCAAGAATGATAATTGGCACCAATTTCGGGACCTCCTTGACACTGCGCATGCGCAGAGGAGTAAATGTATGGAGGGCCATATAGGACATGTATATTTTGGTTTTTGATGCAAATTTGGGGGATTGGGGGGGCAAAATTTGTGTTTGGCCCTGAATTAAAGAGTTTAGCGCCAGCTAAGTCTGGGTCATTGGTAAGTGTAAAAAATATATAAATTACTATAAATTTTTTAACTTTTATGTCATTGGAATACCTCACAGGTCGCATTTATGATCAGATCACTTTGAAACTTGGTATGCTTGTTTGGAGTGACCTCTAGATGGGAGCTTTCAATTTTCTTCAATTTCCATCAACAAATGTTGTTCTTAAAACTTAGTTTAGTCAGACCTCAATATTTCCATTTGGCACACCCTACACTGCACATTTATGAGGGGATTACTTTGAAACCTGGCCTACTTGTTTGTGAATCCCCGTGGGAACCCAGGGAAGTAAGCAGCACTTGTTTACTGTGGTAAACCAGTTCCGCTTTACTAGTAAAATAGGACCCAGTCACCAATGCTTGGGGTGAAAGTCCTCTAAAATGGGCAACATGTTGATCAACGATTGACTAAACTTGACTTCATCTCCATGTTGTGTCACGATTAGCCATGGTGCATAAATATGTGACGTTAACCACCAACAAACAGACAAACAAACTTGTTTGTGACCTCTGGATAAGAGCTGTCGATTTTCTTCCATTTCTGTTAAAAACGACCTTTGAACTTTGTTTAGTCAGGCATCGATATATTCCTTTGGCATGCCATACAGGGCACATTTTTGATCCGATCGGTTTGAAACTTGGTGGTATGCTTGTTTGATTTTACCTCTAGATGGGAGCTATCATTTTTCTTCGATATCTGCCAAGAAATGTTGCTGCTGGGGTGAGCCTAGATGGGAGCTAGTGATTTTCTTCCATTTCTGTCAAAAAATGTTGCCGCTGGCAACGTTCTTACAATTTAGTTCAGTCAGACCTCAATATTTTCCTTTGACACATGCTTGTTTGAAGAGACCTCTAGATAGAAGCTATTGATTTTCTTCCATTTCCATCAAAAAATGTTGCCACTTGCAACAACCTTTGAACTTAGTTTAGTCAGGTGTCAATATATTCCTTTGGCATGCCCTACAGGGCACATTTATTATTAGATCGGTTTGAAACTTTGTATGCTTGTTTGGTGTTACCTCTAGATGAGAGCTATCGATTTTCATTGATTTCCATCAAAAAGTGTTGCCGCTGGCAACAACCTTCGATGAACTTAGTGCAGTTATACATCAATATTTCCCTTTGGCACACCCTGCAGTGCACATTTTTTACCAGATCACTTTGAAACTTGGTATGCTTGTTTGGGGTGAGGACTAGATGAGAGCTATCGGTTTTCTTCCATTTCCGTCAAAAATAGTTGCCGCTGGCAGCGACCTTTGCACTAAATTTAGTCAGGCATCAATATATTCCTTTGGCACGCCCTACAGGGCACATTTATGATCAGAATGGTTTGAAACTTGGTGTGTTTGTTTGGGGTTACCTCCAGATGGCATGGCAGCTATCGATTTTCTTCAATTTCTGTCAAAAAATGTTGCCACTGGCAACGACCTTCAATGAACTTTGTGCAGTTATGCATCAATATTTCCCTTTCCCTGCAATGCACATTTTTGACTGGATCGCTTTGAAGCTTGGTGTGCTTGTTTGGGGTGACCTCTAGATGGGAGTTATCGATTTTCTTTCATTTCTGTCTAAAATAGTTGCCACTGGCAACGACCTCATGAACTTAAAAACGTAGTGCAGTTATGCATCAATATTTCCCTTTGACACACCCTGCAGGGCACATTTATGATTGGATCGCTTGAAAACTTGGTTTGCTTGTGTGGGGTGGTATCTATATGGGAGTTATCGATTTTCTTCCATTTCTGTAAAAAAATGTTGCCACTGGCTACAACCTTTGAACTTAGTTTAGTCAGGCTTCAATATTTCCCTTTGGCACACCCTCGGAGCACATTTATGATCGGATCACTTTGAAACTTGTATGTGTTTTCGGGGTAACCTCTAGATGTGAGCTATTGATATTTTTTTCATTTCCATACAAAATTATTATTGTTATTAGCAGCCTTTCAACTTACTGTATTTGTGAAGCAGGGTGTATTTAGGAATTTCCATAAAAAAAGAGAGAAAAAAACATTGCCACAAGCAATGACCTTCAAACTTAGTGCATTTGTGCATTAACATCTTCCTTTGGCATGCCACAGAGGGCACATTCATTATCAGGTTGTTTTGAAACTTTGTATGCTTATGCAGGGTGACAAAGATAGGAGCTATCCATTTTCTTTTCATTTCCATCAAAAACTGTTGCTGTTAGCAACAATATTTGAATTTATTGCATTTGTGCATCAACATCCTTCTTTGACATGGTGCACATTGTGACCTTGGGCAAGGCACTTCACTGCGATTGTTCACATGGGGGCATGATGACGCCGTGTACTAAGGCCAACTGCACATCGATGGTACGCATGTCTTCAACCAATCTAACCCTGCCTGTGCTCCAGCTTCCTCCACCCATAAAACTGTCACGGTCATCATTAGCCATTGTGCATAAGTTTTTGACCTTAAACACCAATAAATAAATAAATAAATAACTTTGACATGGCCTAGTGGCCACATTTATCATAGGATTGTTTTTGAACTTGGTGTGTTCATTAGTCAGGACCTTTAGATAAGAGCTATTGATTAGCATTCATTTCTGTGAAAAAAGTTGCCATTTACAATAACCTCTGAACTTCGTTTGTGTATCAACATTCTTCCTTTAGCCAGTCTTACAGTTTACATTTAAAAATGCATGGATTACTCTGATGTTGTGCACACACAATGCTGTTGTGTTAAAATTTCGCCAAATAACATTGGCACTAATAATCTTCAGTTTTGCCATTTCACATATAAATTACCAAGTTCAAGTTTGTCAAGTTAAGCTACAGTGTCATTGACACTTAGATTTTTTTTTTGCGAGAGCGAGGCCTGAAAATAAGCAGTCTGACATTTGCAGAATGAGGTCCCCAGAAGGTGAATTTGATGATGCTATTCCATGCAGTGAGCCAATTTATCCTCTGGGTACCTCTTTGTTTAGTTTTGAGGTCCTGATTCAGATTGAGGTTCACAGAGGATAAATTTAGTGATGCTACCCTGCTGTGCAGGGTCGCTTCACTAAATTCACCCTCTGGGGACCTCATTTTGCAGATGACTGTCTGCTAATTTTCTGGCTTGGCAAGAGCAGACTACTATTCATGTCTGATGAAGTGTTAAATAGTATAAAAAATAATGAAACAAGTACGGTCAATACAACACAGAAAATATTAAGGTCATTTGATAAAATGTTGTTATTTGATTTACTGTAGGAAAGACTTCCAGGGCTGCAGATAAGATTTTATTATAAAGGGTATTTAATCTTTAACCCTTTTCATACTGAATCGGGGGTATCTGCCCGCATAATTTACAAACTGATTCTTTGAGAAAACTTTTTTTTTTAAAGATTTCAACAAAACCATATCAAGTGACTCCTCATTGGAACGAGCTTGTTCAGCTCGTTCCAATGAGGAGTCACATGATATGGTTTTGTTAAGCTCGTTCCAATGAGGGTGTCACATGATGTGCATTTATTTAGTATAATAAATTTTGCTATTGTGTGTGTTGGGTGAAAGGTTAACTATTCGGTTATGGATATATTATATGAACAAGTTTGATTTGTCCCTCTCATTGTAAAAGAATTCCCTTTTAGAAACATGTTTAAAAAGTCTCGGGGGATCGAGGCTGTATCTGCTGGTGTGTCTGTGTGTTCTCAGCCTCTCCCAGCCTTGCGGCAGGGCTGTGTGGGTTTGCTGTCTTCTCCGTCTCATCTGGTTAGGTTTGCTCCTAGTCGGTTGAGCCGGCTGGTCGCTTTGGCGGCGATTCCTCGTCCCTCGAGTGAATCGTTTATTGTTCCACCTTCCCCTGCTAGTGTGCCGCCTAGCGGGATGGTGTTGGGACGTTGGCATCCAGGGCCTGCTGTTCGGCAGCGGTCAGTGACAGCCCCTGTTAGCTGTCACTCTCGGAACCTTCCTCCGGTGATTCCTCACTGTGTTCCGAGTCTGGGTGTCGATCGATGCTTGCCGTTGGTCTCAGAGGATAGGCAGTTGGGGCCGTCTGCTGCGCAGAGGCCAATAACAGGTTCCTGTCATTCTTGGGACAATCCTCCGGTGTCTTCTCACCGTGTCCTAGGTCCAGCTACCGATCGACGTGCGCCGTCGGTCTCTTTAAAGGATTTGCAGGCAGGACCTTCAGGTCAGTGATGGCCCCTGGGCGTCACAATCGGGACTATCCTCCGGTGTCTTTTCACTGTGTCCCTATTCTGTCTGCCGATCGACGTTCGACGTCAGTCTCTTCTGAGGATTTGGGTTCTTCTACCAGAAGGGTCTATTGGGAGGACACTCCGTCGGACGATTCTGCTGTGACGGATTCTCAGGGTGACCTGCGCCAGGCCGTTTTGGCGCTCACCCGGTTGCTTTCTGGCAACCCTCAAGTTGGCCTCCCTGTGCCTCCTGAGGCACAACCTCCTTTGGTCGGTCGCCGAGATGTCTCGCCTGGCCCCTTGGATACTGCACAGTATTCACAGGAGGTTTCTGCTGGTCAGCCCGAGTTGGGCTACGTCTCCTCTGCTACGGAGGATGACGAGTATCTTGAAGGTGATGGGCCCCCCTCGTCAGTCTTGGGGCAGGCTTTGGATTTCGTCTTTGGCTTATTGCCAGACGTTCAACCTTCCGACCAGCCTTCTGTGACCGTCCGGCCACGGTCCACTGTGGAGCGCCGTAACCCTGTTGAGCCTTCTAGCTCCGGGGCTTTGCATCCTCTGCAATTGGCTCAGGTTGTTGAGTCCTTCCAGGGCTTAGACGCCAAAATGCGTTCTAAGGCCCTCAAGGGTTCCTTCTTTTCTAGAGCTGATGCCTTTCTGCCTCCATCGCGTTTTCGTGTGTACGATTCCGTCTCTCCACCAGTCTTCCAAGGGATGACTACTGTGGATGAAGATTCTTCTTCCCTCGGGTTGACTAAGCCTAAGTCGGCACTTCTCCCGATGTCGGTAGTTGAGTCTATGGTGGGCCTGTCCCGAGAGATGCTGGGTATGTTATCTCTTGCGGACCATGTCGTCGCTGCTCTGGCTGAATATTTTCCACCAAGGGAGTTTGATGACGCTCAGGTGCCTTTTCGCGTTTTGTCACAGGCTCTTATGAACTTGACACACGCTCACGCCTGTAACACGGCTAATTTGGAGCTGGCACGCCGGGATGCGGTGTTGGATTCTTTACCATCCCTTCCTTCTGAGCAACGTGCTGTTCTGAGGTCTGCCTCTTTGGTGGGACCTCAGTTGTTCCATGGTTCCGTGGAAGCTGTTCGTGGCGAAATTCTTCGTCATTCGTAGGACCAGCTTTTGCTGAGACAGCTTGACCAACCTGCTGCTGCGGGTGGTGGTCGTTCCAGGCCCGCCAAGCGTGCTGCTGCATCTGCCTCGTCGGCTACGCCTTCGGCTCCGTCTGCTCCTTCTGCTCATAAGAAGCGCCGACGTGGCCAGACTCGCTGGCAGCCTCAGACTGGAAAGTCTCAGGACTATGTCACTTCACGAGGTGGTTTCTCCTCTCGGGGGCCTCGTCGAGGCCGCAAGTGAAGGTTCTGACCTCGATTCGCCTCCAGTCGGGGGAAGGCTGTCGCTGTTTTACGACCGTTGGACAGAGATAACGTCGGACTCTTGGGTCCTCGACATCATTCAATCCGGTCTGCGACTGTCCTTCCATCGGCACCCCAGTTTATCTCGGGTGCCCCTGGCCTTCCGACTCAGGTCCCTTCCGATTCTCTGCGTCGGGACCTTCTGGTGCAGGAGATCGACAATCTCCTCTCCAAAGGGGCGATCGAGGTGGTCAGGAACACCCTTTCACCGGGGTTTTACTCGAGACTTTTCTTGGTGCCGAAGAAAAACGGCCAATATCGTCCTGTCATCGATCTGAGTACCCTGAACGAGTACATAATAGCTCCTCATTTCAGTATGGAGACTTTCCGGTTGGTTCGACGTTCAGTTCATCAGGGCGATTTTGCGGCCAGTATCGACCTGAAGGATGCCTACTTCCATGTACCCATTCATCTGGCGTCACAGAAATACCTTCGGTTCTCGTTTCGGGATCGAGTTTTTCAATTCAGAGCTCTCCCGTTCGGTTTGAACCTGGCTCCTTGGGCCTTCACCCGACTGATGTCACATGTGCTTGCTTTCCACCGCACTCAGTCGGCAGTGACTTCGTCAGCCTACCTAGACGACATCCTCCAACAGCACCACGATGCTGCTGTTCTGGAGTTCGATGTCTGGCAGTTTCTTTGCCTGCTAGCGTCGTTGGGTTTCAGAGTCAACCGCGAGAAGTCGGATCTTCTTCCTTCTCAGCGATCCTGTCATTTGGGGATGGATTTGACACTCTTCACAATGTAGTGTCGGTCCCCCAGGCTCGGGCAACGATTCTTTCCGCCTTGACTCGGGACCTCCTTCAATCTTCCTCGGTCTCGGCCAGGACTTTCCTTCGGATGCTTGGCCTTTGCGGTTCGGTGACAGATCTCATTCCGCTCAGTCGCTTGTTTGTCCGACCTCTCCAACACTTCCTGTTGGATCATTGGCGTCCGAATGTAGATCCGCTGGACTTGGAACTCACTATTCCTGCTCTCTGCTTTGTCACCTCCGCCCTTGGGCAGATATTCCCTGGCTGACACAGGGTGTTCCGTTGGATCTTCCTTTGGCCAATCGCATCCTTACTGCGGATGCCAGCGATCGGGGCTGGGGTGCTACGTTGGATCCTCTCGGTCTGTCTACTCACGGAGAGTGGGACAGCGAGCAGGTGGGCCTTCATATCAACCAGAAGGAGCTACTTGCTCTTCTGTTGAGTTTTCGGCTTTGGATCCCTCATCTGTCGGACCATGTTGTCCTACTTCTTTCGGACAATTCCACAGTAGTGGCCTACATACAGAATCAAGGAGGCACACATTCGATTCCCGTGTATCGGCTGTCTCAGGATCTTCTTCTGTTGGCGCGGGATGTGAACGCTCGGGTGTCCATTCGACACATTCCCAGACTCCTTGTCCCGACTCGACAGTGTCCTTCTAACCGAATGGATGCTACATCGGTCGGTGTTTCAGGCGATTTGCGAGCAGTGGGGCCGTCCTCAGGTCGACCTTTTCGCTACTCGCTGGAATCATCAGGTAGAGACCTTTGTCTCCCCTTGTCCAGATCCTCTGGCATTTGCAGTAGATGCTCTGTCTCTGGACTGGAAAGGTTGGATCGGCTGTGCCTTTCCTCCTGCGCCGATTCTTCCTCAAGTATTAGCGAAGATTCGTGCTTGCAGTTGCAGGATCATTCTGATCACACCCCTGTCTCCACAGAGGGTGTGGATCAATCTGCTGCGGCCTCTATTGGCCGATCGACCGATTCGTCTACCTCTACGTTGCGATCTTCTTTCACAGGGTCGTCCCAGGAAGTATCACAACAACCTGGTGAGCCTGTCCCTTCACGTCTTTCTTTTATCAGGTCCAGTCTCCGACGTAGAGGTTTTTCGAGACGATCAGTGGAGTGCATTTCTGCATCACGGCGACATTCCACTGGCATGACTTATGCCGCCAAGTGGACGGTTCTCTGCCGCTGGTGTGCAGATCACAATGTGAATTACCGTGATCCGTCAATCGCTCAAATTGCGGATTTTCTGGTTTTTTTTTTTGACTCCAAGGGCCTCCAGCCTATTACGATTAAGGGCTATCGGTCTATGCTGTCTGATACTTTCTCTTATGTGGGAAAGCGGTGCATCGGTCGTAATCTCTTTCTCTCCAAACTTATTCGGCACTTTTCTTTGAAGAGGCCTCGAGTTTTGGGTCTTACACCCAAGTGGAACTTGGCATGGGTGTTGCACTGTTTGGAGGGGGTGCCATTCGAGCCTTTATCTGAGACCAACATGCGTTTTCTCACCTATAAGACGGCGTTTCTTCTAGCATTTGCTTCTGCTCATCGAGTCAGTGAGCTTCATGCGCTATCTGTTGATTCTGCCTTCTTCCGAAATGAGGCTAACAGTGTCACCTTCACTACTGTTTGCTCTTTTCTGGCTAAGAATCAACTTCCTGATTCGGTACCTCCTCCCATCTGCATTTGGGCTCTCCCTGCTGTAGATGGCCGGAGGCCTCTTCTTTGTCCTGTTCGTGCGATCAAGACTTACTTTACTCGCACTCAGTTCCTTAGGAGGGGTCGGAAGAGATTCTTTCTGTCTCTCATTCCTAAGAGGCAGTCTATCTCTTCCCATTCTATTTCCAGGTGGATCTGTCTTGCAATCAAGCTGGCTTATTTTCGCTTGTCTGCGTCGGATCTTGTTTCAAACCGGCTTAATGCTCATGAGGTTCATGCCATTTCTACATCCTGGGCATTCTCCAATTCTGTTTCGCTCCGGGATGTTATGAATGCGGCTTACTGGAGGAATGCTTCTACCTTCTCCTCCTTTTATCTCTGCCACCTTCAGCAGCCATCTGAGGACCTTTATTCTTTAGGCCCTCTCGTTGCTGCTCAGGCTGTTGTGCACCCTCGTTAAAATTGTTTTTGTCGAGGTTGCGCTTCACTCAGCCTTGTTCTTTTCAGGTGCCTTCTCTCTATCTTCATTACAGGTTTTCGTTATTGTTCTCTGCCATCCTTGCTTTCGTTCTGCTACTCTTGTTGGTATTGGGTATGTGATTCACCTCCTCCTATTGTTTATTCAGCCAATTGTAAACAATTGTGAGTAGGTTGAAAAGAAATTAAAATTTTTTAGTAAATTTTGTTTCTTAACATACCTACCAAAATTGTTTTCCGGAGGCCCACCCTCCTTGGGGATATCTTTGATATCGATGCCTCCCCGCTAAATCACAAACTTCTCGTTGGTGGAAATACGGAATTGACGTCACGGTTGTTGTGCATGCGCTCGGTAAACGCAAGAGGTGTGCAGAGAGAGTACCTGTAATTTCGAGCGCTGGTCTCGCTCGACCCTTTTTTGATCTTTTTCGTGCTTTTGCACTCTAGTACTTTTCCAACTCGTTTGGAAAAGATTCTAAAAGCTTGAGTTAGTTCCGAAGTAGGGCTTGCACTTATGTTACAGCCAATTGTAAACAATTGTGGTAGGTATGTTAAGAAACAAAATTTACTAAAAAATTTTTATTTTCATTTAGATACCAGTATTTCAAAGAGGTGGCAGTATTATACCCAAAAAAGAGAGAGTGAGAAGATCATCAACTTTAATGAAATATGATCCCTTTACGCTTGTTGTGTGTTTGGATCAAGAGGTAAGAATTAAGTTTTATGTTATTTTTAAACCTTTACTGTGGATATCGGCCATATCTACCAGCACTGTATATTGAAATCATGTATATCCTTGGTTAACTGGCATTCCCTTTTAGGGTCTGTAGGTGGACAAGTAGTGTGGTGATTTAACACAACGCAGATGATATAAAAATTTATTATTTTAAATATCATTTTTGTAAATTTTTCAAAAAATTTCAACAAAACTATATCATGTGATCCCCCCATTGGAACAAGGTCAATGAGCTCGTTCCAGTGAGGAGTCACATGATATGGTTTTGTTGAAATATTTTGAAAAATTTAATTTTTTCAACTGCTCAATTTTCATATTACATGGGCGAATGCGGGCGATTCGTTGGGTAAAAGGTTAGTATAGTTTCATTGGCAGTTAGTGCTGAAGGAAACTCTCTCTGCATGGGTTCAAACCTCTACACCGCCATCTGCAATTTAACCAGCGTCATTTCTTGATTCTATCACACTCTGGAAATTTGAAAAATAGATGTTCTCGCAGATCTTTATAGATAGAATTAAGTGATGCAATCTTCTGATACTAAATTAAACTTGAGTGTTCCCTATGTTCTGCACTGGCTCTGTATATCCTTTGTTAACTAGCATTCCCTTTTAGGGTCTGTCCTTGGTCAGGTGGTGTGCATGATTTAGTATAGTTTTGCTGGGTCCCCACTATGCCATTTGCTATATATATTTTGAGGGCCAAAAAATGGAAGTTTTTAATTATTTAAGAAATGTTTGCAGTAGTCCCACAAATTCATCTTTGGTTTGGGGTTAAAATTAAATTTGAAAATTCTTTGTTAACTGGTAGAGTGCTAAGTTATTTTTGGTCATCAAAATTTGTTCATGTGTCTTTGCCTTGTTAGCTCACCTGACTGAAAGTCAGGGTGAGCTTTTCTGATCACTTTTCGTCCGTCGTCCGGCGTCCGTCGTCCGGCGTGAAGGTGGTGTTTGGGTCTTTTTCTTCCAAACCACTGGCCGCATGTTAATGAAATTTCATGTGAGTAGGGGTTATATAGCGGCATTTTGATTTTTGGGCAAATTAGGTTTCGGCTCATATTGAGCAGAGGGGTGGGGCAAAAATGCTCCAATTCTTAAAAAATCTTCTTCTCAAGAACCAGCAATAGCAGAGACTTGATATTTGGTATGCAGCTTCCTTTTGAGGTGTAGACTCAAGTTTGTTCAAGAGAAGTTTGTAGGTCTATACTTGGCGATGTTATGGGAGGAGCAAAAATTTTGGCCCCACCCCAAATTTCTATTTTTTAAACCGAGAGGCCAATTTGAACCAAATTTTATGTGAGGGCTTATTGGGTCATAAGTACCTAATTTATGCAGAAATTTTTTTTCCTGTAGCCCCGTGGGAACCACAGGAGCTAAAAATAGAAAAAAATTAAAACGCCTATATCTCAAAAACTGCACGGCAGTGAGAATTTTTATTTGGTGTGAAGCTTTCTTGGGACCAACAGAAAGGATTGGTAAAAAAAAATTGCTATCGGTTTTATCATAGGGTACTTTTTCGGGACTCTGAAAAAGTGCTGAGTCAGTATTTTTTAACACAGTAGGCAATGGGAAAAAAATAAAGAATTGTTTTCTTCCAAACCACTGCTCTAAAAGCTTTCATATTTTACATATAACATCTTTGGAACATTGATTCACATATTTGTAGAAATCAAATTCCTCGGTCCATATTTGGGTTCCCTATGGGAACCCAAATGTTCAAATTAGTGCAATATGAGGGATATATTTTAAAAATCTTCTTCTTCGGATCCACAAATCAGAATCTTTTGATATTTGCTATGCATCATCCTTAGGGGGGTGAGATTGATGTTTGTTCAAGCCAAGTCCCTGAGTTCATATTTGGACTCCCTTTGGGAACCCAAATTGTAACTTAGTGCAATACGAGGTATATTCTTTTAAAATCTTCTTCTTCGCATCCACCGGTCAGAATCTTTTGATATTTGGTATACAGTATGCTTAGGGAGGTGAGATTCAAGTTTGTTCAAGTCAAGTCCTTCGGCTCATATTTGGTCTCCCTGTGGGAGCCCAAATTATAACTTAGTTCAATATGAGGAATATTCTTTAAAAAAAATTTTTTTTTCAGATCCACCAGTCAAAATGTTTTGATATTTGATGTACAGCATTCTTAGGGGCTGAGAGTGAAGTTTGGTAAAGCCAAGTACCTGGGTTCATATTTGGGCTCACTGTGGGAGCCCAAATTATACCAAAATTTTTATTTTCCAAACCAAAAAGTCGATTTGAACCAAATTTGATATGAGGGCTTATTGGGTCATAAGTACCTAATTTATGCCGAAAATTGTTTTCCTGTCCCCCACGGGAACTGCAGGAGCTAAAAAATTTTTTTCTTTTTAAATGCCCATATCTCCAGAACTACATGGCACTGAGAATTTTTATATGGTGTGAAGCTTCCTTAGGACCGGAAGAAAAAAATGGTAAAAATTTTATCATAAGGTTCTTTTCTAGGACTAAAAGTGCCGAGTCATCATTTTTTAACAGTGTAGCTAATGGGAATAACGTTGAAGAATCTTCTTCTCCCAAAACACTGCTTCAGAAGCTTTTATTTTTGGGCTCCCTATGGGAGCCCATGTATAACTTAGTTCAGTATGAGAAATATTCTTAAAAAATCTTTTTTTTCTGTTACTCCTGTCTGAATCTTTTGATATTTGATTTTTGATTTTCTTAGAAGTGGCAAATTGAAGTTTGTTCAAGTTCTGCTTTATTGATAAAATTGGGCCCAGTAGTAACCAATTCCTGCATTGAAAGTGGGCAGTGATAGGCATAAACGATTGACCAAACTTGATATTATAATTACGCCTCTGTAAGATGTAGCCTTAGATGCTGAAAGTGACCTTAAATTCCAATAAATAAATAGATAAATTATTGAGTACCCAATATGGGTATCTAACATATGAACACTTTGGGTTACTAAGTAGGGTAAACAATTTTATGTTGAAAAACTGATAACAAGGCAGAATCCCTTGTTTAAATTATACATGACTACTTTGCGGTAATGACATTCTAAAAGTACAGTATCTTGAAAAGACTTTGTGTTGTTTTTTATTAGTTCAATTTTTAGCTTTTCTTGACAAAGTCAAGCTATGCTATTGTCATGGGGCATGCGGAAGTCTGTGAGTCTGTCTGTCCACAATTTGTTCGGCACAGGCTATAGGCCATAGTTCTTATCTATCATCACCAAATTTGAGATGCATGTTCGCGTTGGTGTCTAGATGAGATCGTCATATTTTGGTTATGACTGGCTGCTTACATTGGCTGCTGCAGCAGCCATCGTGAATTTTGTATGGCGCAGCCTACAGGCCGTAGTTCTCATCTGATCATCACGAAATTTCATCTGCATATTCGGGTTGATGTCCAGATGAGAACGTCCTATTTTGGTCTCAGTTGGCTGCACACAGTGGCTGCTGCAGCAGCCGCAGTGTGGGTTGATTTTAAAAATTGTTATCTTACGCAAATTTCTTGAAATTTGGCAGGTTGTCTTAGATTGATGAGTAGATGAGACCTTCCTATTTTGATCGTGGCTGCCCCCAGGGTGGGTGAATTGAGGGGTGAAGTTGTTTTATCTTATTTTTGTTATACCACATTTGGATGAAAAAGACAATAATACGCTGAAAGAAATTGTCTTTGTGTGGTGAATGTAATATGATATTTCAGGCATGTAGGACACTGTTATGACTGCGAGTGTTTAGATCAGCAAGTACATTTTAAATGTGTATATATTTTGCCCACTTGATGAAATTTGATATGCAAGTTGTTTTTTTTTTTGTTTCAACCATGACTACTTTTCCTAAAGTTTGACTTCAAATCCGCCAATGGTAGCATGGCTGCTTCAGCCATGATTTTTTTTCTCCCAATTTCAACGAAATTTCATATGCAGGTTTAGTTTTATCAGTACTTTTCATAATGGTTGGCTTCAAATCAGCCAATGGTAGCATGGCTGCTGCAGCTGTGTCATTTTTCTTCCAATTTTGACCAACTTGGTCTGAGATGGGTAGTTTTCACTGGTAGATTAGCCTTGAATGGGGTCGAAAACTAAGAGTCAACCAATGTAGCATTGCTGCTTCAGACATATATTTTTCACTCCAATTTTAATGGAATTACCAAAAAAAAGTCAATAATTATGGCGCAATTTACTTAAATGTTACGTAAGTTAAGTAATTATAACATTACTCTTAGAAATATACCATAAGATCAAGATAAGCTACAGTGTCATTGACACTTTCGAAACTGCACTGGTAAAGGGATTGACACAACATTGAATGCAGTTGGGACCCAAGCCATGTCAATATCCTTGTCAAATTACGCCTGGATGTCAAATTGTATACTGATCAATCCATAAATGGTGAGACTATAGCATAATAAAAAGCCATGTAGAAACTGCACTTTTAAAAGTCTACGCAACATTGCATGCTTTCGGGACCCACCCATGTCATTTTTCGACTCCTCCCATGGGCCAACTTTGTTTGGGGCCAACCTCTCCCTTGGGCCAACTTCTTTTTCGGGTTGTCTTTGTTTTGGGCCGACTTCTCTCGTGGGATGACTTTGTATGGGGCCGACTTCTCTTAATAATAATAACTCTTTGGCCATCCACTGATTTGTGGCTGTTCTCATAAGAGAAGGCCATCATTCCCTCTGCCCCTCACCCCCTCCTCTCCTCCCAGCATTCAGATATAAAGTGTTTAATAGTGACCCTCACTTCCCCTTTTTCAACTTCTTCAATCAGATCAGCACTCCTACCCTGTCCCTCGTGTCCCCCCCCCCCCCCCCCTCAGCCATCTATCCTTTGTTTCTCCACCCCATTTCTTTATTATTCTTCCAGTAAATTTTAATCTATGAGGTATATACTATGGGCATTCCAAGAGAAAATGTCCCAGGGTCTTCACTACTCCAGAGTGCCACATTTGGCATCCCTTTTCCCCATCTCTCCCAATTTCCCCCCTAAGCTCCAGTGATCTTGATCTCAGTTTGAACAGTAGTGACCCCCAAAGGTGCCATCTAGGTACTTTTCAAAGTTCTTTATATTGTAACCCCTGCAGTGATCTTTTCACGCTAACTCCTGCTCGCCAGTTTCGATTGCAGTATATGCTCAACCAGCCTGGAAACCTCATACATGCGTCTTGTGGGCCAATTTGTTTTGTGCTGACTTCTCTCGGGGATCGACTTTGTTTGGGACGACTTCTCTTATGTTCAAAAACATGTGGTCAAATGACTTTTTAAAAGACCCAAAAGACCCGGATCCTCACACCTAATTTTGGTAAACATGGCTTCCCCAGGAATTAGGCACGGCAATAGGCAATGTAGTTGTTAAACATGCGGCAATCTAGCATGGGTTCTACCACGATATTGCCGATTGTCGAGGCTAATTTTGATAAACATGGCACCCCAGGCAACTTGTGGTATTTATTTATTAACTTAGCCAATTACGGAATAGTCATTGTAGTGTTAAAAAAATGTGGTACTCTATCGTGTGTTTTACCACGATACTGCCGACCGCCCAGCCGAGGCTAATTTTGATGTGATATACACATGTGAGTCTCGTTGTCCCAGAAAATTGTGGGCATGAAGAAAATCTGCAATGCAGTGGTAAGTGGCATTCTACCATGATTTGTACAACGACATTGCGAGTCATGATCATGGCTGATTTTGAAAAGTACATTGTAGACTGTGTTTTGACCAATGAGTGGGGCTGTTTTAGTCAACTAGCAGCGACATTTTTACCAAAATTGGGGCCATTGTGACCAACTCCAGAGGACAATATGTTTCACGCATTGGCCAACTTGTGTGAAAACGTCCCTACTCCGGTCAGTAACATCATACAGTGGAGTCCACTTAATTGGGCATCACTTAATTATATATTCCAGTTAATCAAATATAAATGATGACCACAAAACCATTCAGTATACATTCAGTACAAATTTGACCTGTTAATTGCATATGTGTTGAAAAGTAAACTTCTCTTAATTGAATAAAAAATCTTGCAGTCTGTCGAAGAATTATTTTGACAACCAGCAAATTCCCACATTGATATACCTTTTAGCCTCTGTACACCCAATTTTGGTATTTAACCTATTATATTTTTTTTTGCCGAGCTGAATGAGCTCTGTCAAACAAGATATAATAGAATAAATAGTCAATTTATCACTATTAGATAGGAAAATGGCCCAGTCCTGTTAATTGTATACTCCTGTTAATTGAATATAGATTTTTCTGACAAAGTGGATATTCAATTAACAAGATTCCACTGTACTATCGGCAGGTGCCGTTTTGACCAATGAGAGTGGGGCTGTTTTGGCCAATGAGTGGGGCGGTTTTGAGAACTGGTGGGGACGTTTTGACCGAAAGGTTTCTCGACAATGCGTTTCCATGGCAACTCATATCAGTGAAGTCGTTCCCAAAATTGGGGACGACTTGTACTCACAATTGGACAACTCGTACCCAAGGTCGGAAGCTCGTACCAGTGGCTGGTCTACTTGTACCTGGTGTTTAATTGTGTGGATGAAGGCAATTAATGGCTTAAGAAATATAGAATAGGAGTGCTTGCTTTTCTTAGGAGGAGCAGATGCAACTTGTTGAAATCAATTCTCCGGGTTGATATTTAGGCTACCATGTCAGGTGAGCGCCCTCAGGCCCCTTGGGGCCTCTTGTTACAATTGTAACAAGGCAAACCCATATAGACTAAGTAATTTCACTGCTAAGATAATATGAAGCACACCCACAGAATATGACACATTTAGGCTGGGGTACCTGCTCTACATATTAAAGCCCTGATAGTGGCTTCTATCACTCTACCAGTTAATCAAAAGTAAATATTGTAAGTATTGCTTCTAGAATATTTGGTAAACGGTAAATGTAGCTAGATTCTGTGGCAGTGGTTTAGCTAGGGTCCCCATCTCTTGGACACACAGGTGTTTGACTAGACAGACATTATAGTGAGAGGTGTCAGAGTACAAGAAAACTCTGGCTTACATTGTGAACAAACCAATTTTAAAAAAATTTCATCATTTGAACATTAAATCCTCACATATAGTTGTGCTATAAATGCATGTGTGTTTGGAACTTGCCATTGTAAATATGTCAAAACAACAACAAAAATAACCAACCAACACTTTTATGTATAATTTTAAGAAAGCAAATGATGGAGAAACTTTTAGTGCGAGCTACAAAAGTGTAAATGGTGCTTTTGAAAACCATGATTTGGAAATGTACACCCTTCAAATGGAAAATTATGGATGGATTACATTCAATTCCCAGCTAAACCTCTGATCTGGAGATACCTAAGATCAAGCAAAGAGAAACATCTTTCCTAGAGACAGTGCAGCAAACATCAATCTGAATTGAACTGTCACCCTTTTGATTATAAATCTACCATAAAAGACTGCATAATGTAAGAAATGTTGTTATCAAGGTTGCCATAGCTCCTGCTTTTCCTTAACTGATGGAGTGCTAAATTATTTTTCCAAGATGATCTGAAACATGGATATTTTTTTTTTCAAAGATACCATGCTACCAGCAAGAGTAGCCTTAGTTTAGCAAGATTTTGTCCTTAAATAATTGTTTAGTTACAATTTTATTGTGGAGAGTGCCAATAGGCGGTCTCCAATAAATTGCAATCATACACTGTAATATAAAAAATTTTCTCCTGCTGAGCAAACATCAAGCTACTGCATACAGTGTAAAGCCACCAAAGTGGCTTCCAAATTTTTTTAACAGAGCCATTATAGTGGCTTCTTGCACTCATCCAGTTAAAAGCCGCGGAATTTAGAAATCTCATGCCAAAGATCTAGAAATTCCTTGAATATTTTAACCTTTCTTGAAAAATGAGATATCAGAGGAGATTATTTTCAGTACTTTTGAATTTTCTCACTGTTTTTTTTTTTATTAGGGAGAAGCTCAGGGAAGTCTATATACAGATGATTATCATTCCTATAATTATAAAAAAGGAGAATACAGCTATAGAGTGTTGAAGTTTTCTCACAGTGTATTAACAAATACGTGAGTACCAATTTTTAGCTCTCCTTAATATAGTCAAGCTGAGCTTATCTAATCACTCTCCATCCGTTGTGCATCAACACTATTTTTTGGACTTCTCCAAAACCACTGGGCCAATTCAGGTGAAAGTTTGTGTGAGTGATGGTTCTGAAGGGGCTTTGCATTTTTGTTCAACTCAACATCCTTAGTCCCAAAGGGTGGGAGTGGTGGAAAATGCCACCAATTTTTTTTTTAAATCTTAATATGAACCAGCGGGTAGAATGACTTGATATTTGGTGTGGAGCTTTCTTTTGAAGTATAGAATCAAGTACTTGACTCATGTACTTGACTCATGTAAAAAAAAAAAATTCCTTCGGCCCCGAAGGGACCCCAGGAGCTCAAAATGGAAATATTTTCGAACAACGATGTTACCCAACCCACATGGAACAGAGAACTGTTATTTGTTATGAAGCATCCCTAGGACCAGTAGAATGGAATGCTAAAATAAAATTGCTATTGGGTTTTGTCAGGGTGTTCTGTAGAAGGCATCTAAAAAATACTAAGCATATTTGCAAAAATTTTAAAAAAAAATTTCTCCAGAACTAATGATCAGAATCTTTTGATTTTTAGTACACAGCATCCACAGAGGGGTGAGATATAAGTTTTTAGTGGAGTTGTCGACCCACGTTCATGAAATTTCATAGGTAGGTTGGCCTCAGAAAGAGAAGAACCCTATTTACTTTGGACTCACTAGGTCAATGGTGAAGGTCACAGTGACCTTGAACATACTAAATCATAAACAATTGGTTTCCGGATGATAACTTAACTATGGTTGAACCCACATTCATGAAACTTCATATGTAGGTTGGCCTTCATGAGAGGACGAATCCTATTTATTATACCCCAGGCAATGAAGTTGCAGGGGTATAATGTTTTTGACTGGTCCCTCTGTCAGTTCGTCAGTCAGTCCTACTTGTTTTCCAGACTTTTTTTCTACACACTTCCAGATATTGAGCTGATTTTTTGTGTGTGAGTCTAACATGGTGGCCTACAGATCAAGTTTGCATTTTGTTCCCCTCCACTGATTTTTACCAAAATTACGGCCCTTGGACTCTGAAAAATTCATCAAAATTACAGTTTTCCGGACTTTTTTTCTACACGCTTCCAGATATTAAGCTGATTTTTGGTATGTTAGTCTGACATGGTGCCCTACAGATCAAGTTTGCATTTTGTTCTGCTCCACTGATTTTTACCGAAATTACGGCCCTTGAACTTTGAAAAGTTTATCAAAATTACAGTTTTGCAGACTTTTTTCCTACACGCTTCCAGATAATGAGCTGATTTTTGGTATGTTAGTCTAACATGGTGGCCTACAGAACAAGTTTGCGTTTTGTTCCGCCCCACTGATTTTTACCAAAATTACGGCCCTTGGACTCTGAAAAATGCATCAAAATTTCAGTTTTCCGAACATTTTTTCTACACGCTTCCAGATATTGAGCTGATTTTTAGCTCAACTTTGGCGAAGCCAAATTTGAGCTTATGCCATGGCCCGTCGTCCGTCTGTCCATCAACAATTGGATACGCCTCGGGCTAGAGGTTGTATTTATGAACCGATCTTTACGAAACTTCTTGGGTACCTTTGTTATGACTGTGGGACGAGAACGAGTGGTTTTGGGTGCGGTCCGAAATTCAAGATGGCTGCCAGCTGCCATTTTGTACCGACGATGCAGAAATCTGTTTTTTGTACAGAACTTCCATATGAAAGCTCTGATTTGAATAATTTTTTGTATGGATGTTTAGTACCATGGGATACATCACATAATCACATATAATACAGGTTTTTTTCTCGTGCGTAAATTATGCAAATTAGACTAACTTTGATGTTTTTTGGTGTTACTTTCAGCACTGTAAGTGCAAATGCCAATACGGCTCGGGCTAGAGGCCGTATTAATGAACCGATCTTTACGAAACTTCTTGGGTACCTTTGTTATCACCGTGGGACGAGAACGAGTGTTTTGGGGTCCGGTCCGAAATTCAAGATGGCCGATGGCAGCCATTTTGTACGAAATTTGGTGCAATCAGATTTTTGCACAGAACTTCCATATGAAAGCGCTGATTTGAATAATTTTTTGTGTGAATGTTTAGTACCATGGGATACATCACATATAATACGGGTTTTTTTCTCGTGCAGAAATTATGCAAATTAGATGAACTTTGATTTTTTCAGTGCTGCTTACACACAGTAAGTACACATGTCAATACGGCTCGGGCTAGAGTATGTATTTATGAACCAATCTTCACGAAACGTCTTGGGTACCTTTGTTATCACCTTGAGACGAGAACGAGTGTTTCTGGGTGCAGTCCAAAATTCAAGATGGCTGCCAGTGGCCATTTTGTATCGAAATTAGGTCTAATCAGTTTTTTGTACGCAACTTCTATACGGCTCAGGCTAGATGCCGTATTTATGAACCGATCTTTACGAAACTTCTTGGGTACCTTTGTTATTACCGTGGGATGAGAACGAGTGTTTTTGGGTGTGGTCCGAAATTCAAGATGGCCACCAGCAGCCATTTTGTACCAAAATTAGTGCAATCAGTCTTTTGTACAGAACTTCTGTATGAAAGTTCTGATTTGAATAAATTTTTGTATGAATGTTTAGTAACATGGAATACATCACATATAGTACGGGTTTTTTTCTCGTGCAGAAATTATGCAAATTAGATGAACTTTGATTTATTCAGTGCTACTTATACTCTGTAAGTGCACATGTCAATACGGCTTGGGCTAGAGGCTGTATTTATGAACCGATCTTCACAAAACTTCTTGGGTACCTTTGTTATCACCTTGGGACGAGAACGAGTGTTTCTGGGCGCTGTCCAAAATTCAAGATGGCTGCCAGTGGCCATTTTGTACCGAAATTAGGTCCAATCAGATTTTTGTCACAACTTCTACACAGCTCATATTTGTGAACTGATCTTCACGAAACTTCTTGGGTACCTTTGTTTTCACCTTGGGACAGGAATGAGTGTGTTTTGGGGTGCCTTTGTTATCACTGTTCTATGAGAACAAATATTTTGGGGTTCAGTCAGACCCATTCTGAGATGTTTGTCATTGCTGTGTCACATACTATACATGTACATGTCTTTGTCTTGACAAGTTGAGCTACAGTGTCATTGACACTTTCATTGTGTCGCCTGCCCCATGAAGTGGGGAGCGACATATAGGGATTACTTTTGTCGTCTTGCATCGTCTGCGTCGTCGTCCGCGTCACACTTTCTCTTATCCGCCACTCCTCTTTAACCTATGAATGGATTTTGATGAAACTTTCAGTGATTCTTTATCACATAATGGCATTGTGCACCTCCTATTTTATTTTTTGATCCGCTGTATTTTTTCCAGAGTTATGCCCCTTTTCCACTTAGAATTCTGTCTGAAATATTAAAATATAGTGCAGGCGACACACGTCTTCCATGGAAGACTCACATCTAAGTTGGTATCTTAGTCTGAAATGGTGGCCTACAGATCAAGTTTGCATTTTGTTCCGCTCCACTGATTTTTACCGAAATTACGGCCCTTGAACTTTGAAAAGTTCATCAAAATTACAGTTTTGCAGACTTTTTTCCTACACGCTTCCAGATATTGAACTGATTTTTGGTATGTTAGTCTAACATGGTGGCCTACAGAACAAAACCGTTGAAACTACAGAACACTGTTTTCTGCAGTTTTCCTAGAATCTATGTTTATTTTTAAAAAATGATTAGAGCTTGAAATATCGGGGCGTGTGGGGTATTTGAGCATGCTCACTAAGGTTCTATATTTTTGGACTCGCTAGGTCAAAGGTCAAGGTCACAGGGACTCTGAACATAGTAAATCAAAACACTTGGTTTCTGGATGATAACTTGATAATGGTTTGACCCATGTTCATGAAACTTCATAGGTAGGTTGGCATCAGTGAGAGAAAGAACCCTATTTATTTTGGACTTGCTAGGTGAAAGGTCAAGGTCACAGTGGCCTTCGACATAGTAAATCTGTAAACGATTGGTTTCTGGATGATAACTTGATAATGGTTTGACCCATGTTCATGAAACTTCATATTTAGGTTGGCATCAGTGAAAGGAAGAACCCTATTTAATTTGGACTCACTAGGTCAAAGGTCAAGGCCACTGACCTTGAACATAGTAAATCATAAGCAATTGTTTCTGGATGATAACTTGACTATCGTTCAACCCACATTTATGAAACTTCATATGCAGGGTGGCCTTCTTGAGAGGAAGAACCCTATTTATTTTGGACTCGCCATGTGAAAGGTCAAGGTCACAATGACCTTCAACATAGTAAATCGTAAACAATTGTTTTCCAGATGATAACTTGATAATTGTTTGACCCACATTCATGAGACTTCATAGGTAGGTTGGCCTAGGTGAGTGGAAGACCCTTATTTATTTTGGTCACAATGTCCTTGAACAAAATAAATCATAAACAATTGGTTTCCGGATGATAACTTGTTAATGGTCCACCCACGTTTATGAAACTTTGTAGATAGGTTGATATTGATGCAAGAAAGAGCCCTATTTATTTTGGCATCACTAGGTCAAAGGTCAAGGTCACAGTGACTTTTCACATAGTAAATTGTAAACAACTGGTTTCCGGACGATAAGTTGATAATGATTAAACTCACTTTTGTGCTATCACAACTCGATATTGGATCGGTGATCCTATCGGAATTTTTTTTTCAATATGAAGCTCCTTGGTTCATATTTGGGCTAATTACAGGAGCCCAAATATTTTTATACAACAACCAATGACCCAGACTAGCTGGTGCTAACTCAAAAAATAATCCAGGGCCAAACACAAATTTTGCCCCCCCCCCCCCCCCCCCCCCCATCCCCAAAATTTGCATGCAAAACGCTAAAAATTGATGTCCTATATGGTCCTCCATACTTTTCAGATCTGCACATGCGCAGTATCCAGGAAGACACTGAAATTGGCGCAAACCTTCATTCTTTGTTTGGCCCTGAAGTCAGCAACAACTATCTGACATCTGTGCTTTTAAATCTCATTTTTGAGGATGCCAGACACAAATTAATAGTAAAATTGGTGGATCCAAGGACATAATTGGATGATGGAAGTGAACGACGGTGGTTAGGAACTTTCTGGGCTGTAACTTTATAATTGTTATCAAAATTATTTCATGTTTCCCAATTTCAGGACATGGGCCTGACGTCATCATTCATTCTTGCTAATGATTTATCCACTGTTTGTTAAATGTTCCTTCCCTATCCTTCCTTGAAGCCATCCTGTTAAACTCCCAGACTTTTGGACTTATATTTTTATACTGTACCAATGACCCAGACTTAGCTGGTGCTAACTCCACAAAAACCAGGGCCAAACACAAATTTTGCCCCCCAATCCCCAAAATTTGCATCCAAAACAAAAAGAAATCATGTCCTAAAGGACCTCCATAGTACGACTCTACTGCGCATGCGCAGTGACGCAGTCGTCCCGAAATTGGCGCCAAATATCATTCTCTGTTTGGCCCTTCATCAGTCAACATCTCACTGATCTTTGTGCTTGTAAATCTCAGTTCAAAGGATGCCAGACACGTAATTCTTGGAGAAAATGTGATTCTAAGGAGGATAGAAGGAGGAGAGGAAAAAAGAAGTGGCAAAAAATAATCAGGGCTGTACTTAAAATTTTTTGTTGAAATTATGTTAAGTTGCCTATTTTCAAGGCAAACGCCTCTTGTTGTCATTCTTGCTAATTGTTGCACTGCTTATTCAGTGTTTCCTCTCCCCTAACCTTCTAAAGTCCCCCCTTGCAATTCTCCCATGCTTTTGGCATATTTTTGAGAAGTTTCATTTCTAAAAATTCCCTGGGAGAGTTGCTTGGTTACAGAATGTTTTCTGTTATTTTCCCCATAGTTACGTTTTCACCCATGGGTGTATAACGTTTGTGTTCTGCATCTTCCATCTGATGTTCTGCAGATTCTCCCCTGGGAGTCTCTGTTTTGCATCAGATAGAGTGTAATTGATGACTGATTCCGGGCCAGTTTTTTCAGTGCCTGGAGTCATGTTTTCTTCTGTGTTTACACTGTTTGTTTTCATTGGCAACAGCCTTTTTTGAGGGGGGCTGTTTGCCTTTGAGGTAGTTTATCTCATTATAAGATACATTTATATTATCCGAAAGTGTCTCATTAATTATTTTATATAATTTAAAAAGTTTTGACCACACTTTGCCATCGGATCCATCGGGGCTCAACGTTACTTTTCAGCAACTTGGGCTTCTCTGAAAAAATATTTTTTCAAAATTATTTTGTTTTGCAATTGTTTTTTCATTTATTAATGGATCATGTTATTATGTATCTTTGTGTCAGGGGTTTTTGCGAGTAACTAGGACTTATTGTTGTTCTTTCACAATGAAGGGAACTTGTTCAAATTGTAATAGGAAGAAATCTTCCTCTGACTTTCATGATTATTGCATTAATTGTAGTCAGTGTTCTCGCATTAATCCCTGTCCTGTATGTGAACATTGGGATGAGAAACATTGGAAACGTGTGTCACGATATGTTGTTTCTGGAGAAAGAGCGATGCCGGCTCTTTCTCCACAAGGTCACTCTACTCTCTCAGTTTCTATTTCAGAGGAACCAGAACAGGGTGATGTTTCCATGTTATCTTCTTCAAGTGTGCGTCCGTCGTCACAATTAAATACAGAGCTAGCGGCAAAAGTGCTCATGGAGATTAGACAAATGTCGTCCGCTAGCTCGCCCGGTGTAGCGTCCATTCACCGAATGGTTCGGCAGCCGGGTTCGTCCGATGCGGTCCAAGAGGAAATTTTGGGTGATGCGAGCACTATAAAAATAATAGATGCACACCCAGTGACGGCGGATAGTGAACGAGAACGGAGGAAGCCTTTTAGTCCGGTTCCTAGCTCGTCCAGGTCCAGCCGGGCCGCGAGCGAGAGAGGCCCCTCTCTCGTACAACAACATCTGGGACCAGATGTTGTGGTACAAAATGTGTCTTTAGCGGAGCATACGTCCGTCGCTCGGGACGCTCCGTTGTATAAGCAGTCCGCAGAGACTGTTAAGGCTTCCTCTTCTCGTCGGCGCACACGACCGCACCTTGGCTGCGTGACCTCCGATATTTTGCCAGCTTCGCCGATGAAGGATTCTTCGGCGACCAGGTCACACCATCCGGCAGCCAGGGATTCGAGACCGATGGACTCCGGACGTTCGCATAGGAAAAGTATGCGGGAGCCATCTGATGCGGAGCTGCCCTCGGCGAAGCAGCGAAAGACCGCTCCTCCGCAGGTCTCGACGTCGGACATTCTAGTGCAGATAGCACAGCTTATCGCAGCATCCCAGCAGCCGACAGAAACGGTGTCGGATCGAGAATTATCCGACGGCGCTGGGTCGGTACGCTCCGCCGAAGCATCGGGGGCGGACGACCGGGAACATCGGGAGGTCCGACCGGATGGTGAAAGGGATACGGATGAATTGGAGCTATCCCTTTCGGAACAACACAAAGCTGCCGTGGACTTCATCCGGCACTTTCTTCCTCAAGTTGTTCCGTCGGGCCAGACTGCTGCGCTTCCGGACAGGAGAATTATAGCGTCATTGGACTCTGATTTTTTCGAGCGGTTCAGGGACATCGCTCCCGAGTTTCCGTCGCAGTCCAATAATGTTGCAAGAACATTTGAATTATTGAACGACGCTATTTTTAAACTTGCTTCCAGGACGGGGAAAGCAGGCTTCTTGTCCGCAAATACTCTCAACCTGCCTTTCATTAATGCAAGGAATAAATTCGACACGGCAGGTCAGGGTATACCGAGAGTTCCTCTGCGTATGGACGACGAGGCGGAAGACTTAGAGCTATCATTACCGTCGTCAGCTTCTATTCCAACCGCAGTGTTGGAAACAGCTATTGCGTCTAACAGAGCCAATTTAGATGCCTTATCTTACGCAGATCACCTTACTAAGGCGTTATCACTGCGTCTTCAAGAGGAAGAGTTTCAGGATATACAATCCTCCTTAAGACTTCTTTCAAGGGCAGTAGCTTATTCCACGTGTAACTCCGCCCTTTCAGTGGCAAATTTGGAGTTGGTTAGACGTGACGCAGCCCTGTCTACATCCACACTAGTGGATTCTAAGGTGAAGAACTCTCTTAGAGTCGCTTCGGTCTCAGGAGATCTTCTCTTTGACGGCAAGCTTTCCGCTATTTATGATAATATTAAAAAGAAAGCTAGTGATTCTCTGTTGTTTAGATCCGCTCCTAAAAGGTCGGATACAGCAGACACGAATAAGGCGGGCACTTCTGGGTCTTATCCGCCCAAGAGAGGTTCCTATAGAGGTTCCGGTGCGTCCTCTAGCTCTTATTCGAGAGACCGTCAGGATAGTGACTCTCGTTCGGGACGTCCTTCAGACCGGGACAATCGGTCGGACGCCCCGAGGTCGACGAGGCGAGGTGCGGGTCGTGGAAGACGTGGTTTCTCCTACCGCAGGCCTCGCAGATCCAGGAGGTGATGGCTCAAACCTCTATCGCGTTCCGGTTGGCGGAAGGTTGTCGAGTTTTTCTCGAGTGGGCGTCGATTACGGACGACCCGTGGGTGAGAGGAGTGACTTCGGAAGGTCTAAAGATATCCTTCAAACGAAAGCCTCCATTAACTCGAAGTCCAAAGTGGACTCATCTTCCGTCAAACCCTCAGAAAAGAGACGCTCTGCTATCAGAGGTGCAGTCTCTTTTAATGAAGAACGCGGTAGAGGTCGTAGAAAACCAGGAATCGCTGGGATTCTACAGCCATCTGTTTCTGGTTCCGAAACCAGACGGCTCGTTCCGTCCAGTCATAGATTTGAGCTGGATAAACAAGCTGATCGTCGCTCCGAAGTTTTATATGGAGACGATTCGATCGGTCAGAGCGAGTATTCGGGTGAACGATTATGCAACGAGCATAGATCTCAAAGATGCGTACTTTCACGTCATGGTACATCCGACATTCCGAAAGTATCTACGCTTCGCAGTCCTAGGAGTGGTGTATCAGTTCCGGGCCATGTGCTTCGGATTGAATCTAGCACCCTGGGCTTTCACTCGGGTAATGAACTCGGTAATGATTTACTTCCGAGCTCATTCGTCTGCGGTAACGTCGGCCTACCTGGACGACATTCTTCAGAGGTACGGCAACGAGTTAACGCTTCAGAACGATGTTCAGAATCTTCTTCTTTTGCTCCGACGTCTCGGTTTCATAGTAAACGAGGAGAAGTCGGATCTGGTGCCGTCCAAGTCATTCACTCATCTGGGAATGAGCTTCGAGACGCACAACAATCTCGTTCGTCTGCCGTTAACCAGAGCGAAATTAGTCAGTTGTTATGCTCGCTATTGTCTGAATACAGACAAAGTCACGGCGAGAGAATTTATGAGACTGATAGGTCTGTGCGGAGCCGCCGCGGATCTCATTCCGATGGGACGGCTACGCACACGGCCTCTTCAAATTTTCCTGACTCAGAATTGGAGTGTGAAAATTCATTCGCTCGATGTAGACGTTCTCTTGTCAGATCAAGTGAAACAAGAGATTCAGACTTGGGCAAACATTCAGTGGTTAACTCAAGGAGTTCCGCTGCAGTTGCCGGATCCGAGTTTTACCATTATGACGGATGCCAGTCAAACAGGTTGGGGTGCATCATTAATCCCAACGGATTCGAGATGCCAGGGTCTTTGGGATCCGCAATTCCTGTGCAAGCACATAAACATCAAGGAAATGATGTCAATTTGGCTTGCGTTACGTCACTGGATGGACATTATTCACGATGCTCATGTCCAAATCCTATCCGACAATACGACAGTAGTGGCGTATATACGGAATCAGGGAGGCACTCATTCAGTTCCGTTGTTCAATCTAACGGAAAGAATCCTTCTGTTTGCATTGGAACATCACGTTCTTCTTTCGGTCCGTCACATACCGGGTCGTCTGAATGTGCTAGCAGACTCCCTTTCACGAAAGGGTCGCTTGTTGCCGTCGGAGTGGACTCTCAACAAACAAGTATTCAATCAGATTTGCTACCAATGGGAACGGCCAATGATAGACTTATTTGCGACACATCTCAACAATCAGTTGCAGACGTATGTGTCCCCGTGTCCGGATCCAAGAGCATTTGCAGTAGACGCTCTATCGATCCCTTGGGACGGAATGATAGGATATGCGTATCCTCCAGCGCCGTTAATTCAACAAGTATTGCTAAAGATAAAACAATCTCAATGCAAGATTCTGTTGGTAGCATCTCTGTCGCCACAGAGACCGTGGATAAATCTACTCAGGTGTCTGTTGTGGGACCTACCGCGGAAGCTCCCTCCACGAGAGGATCTTCTTTGGCAGGGGAAATCGCGCCAACTACATCACAACCTGCAAGGTCTCAACCTTCACGTTTTTCCGTTGTGCGGTCCTTCTTGCATGGCAAGCACTTTACAGGACGAGCAGTGGACGCGATTTCTAACTGTAGGAGGACCTCCTCTTCGCTAAACTATGCGGCTAAGTGGAAGGTTTTCCGTCGTTGGTGTAGGGATCATTCTGTTGATATATTTGATCCCTCTATACCAGACATTGCTAACTTTCTAGTATACTTGTTTGACGAAATCAAACTGCAACCTGTTACTATAAAGGGTTATAGATCTATGTTATCTGATACCTATGCACATCATGATAGTTTACAAATTGGATCTAATGTCTCTTTATCGAAATTGGTTAGAAACTTTTCGATAAATAGACCCAGAACTCTCAGATTAATTCCTAAGTGGAATTTAGCTTGGGTTCTCCTTAAATTGAAGGAAAAGCCATTTGAACCTCTTGGAACAGTAGATTTCAAATTCTTATCTTATAAGACAGCTTTTCTCTTAGCTTTCTCTTCTGCCAGAAGAGTCAGTGAGCTTCATGCACTATCGGTGGATGATTCTCATTATCGTAGTGTTGGGAACACTATCACCTTCACTACTAATGTGGGTTTTTTAGCTAAGAATCAGGCTCCTAATAAATATCCGGAACCTATTGTTATTAAGGCTCTTCCGTCTTCAGACGGGCGTAGGCCTTTACTCTGTCCTGTTAGAGCACTACGTATCTATAAACAGAGATCTCAGTTCATCAGAAAGGGACGGAAACGTTTCTTTCTGTCTTTGATACCTAATAGAAAGGACATTTCAGTCCATTCTATTGCTAGATGGATTCAGTTAACTATCCGTACTGCGTATGAAGATTTATCTTCTTCTCAGCAGTCTGTGCTTAAGATTTCTGCTCATGAAGTAAGAGCTCTTTCTACTTCCTGGGCTTATGCTAATAGTGTTGCTATTACAGATTTAATGAAGGCTGCTTATTGGTCTCAGCCATCCACATTTACTAATTTTTATCTCAGAAATATTGAGTCCATTTCTGGAGACCTGCATTGTTTAGGTCCGTTATCTGTTGCTCAGAATGTCGTCCACTAAACAGTTGCAACTATAGTTATGCAGGCTTTCTGTTCCGGCAGTGACTCCGTCCGGCTGCCCTCTTCGCTCTGGGCTATTTGACCCAGGGCAAGGGGAAGGGGGGGGGGGGGGGGGGGGGGCGGGTGTTCCCTTAGGTCACCTGCTTTATAGTGAAAAGCAAGGGAATGCCTCCTCCAAGACAGTATTTCTGAGTCGCTTCCGGGATGGTTTTAAAGTGTAATATTAATGTTTAATTTCATTCATGTCTTATTTTTAAAGTGTAGCTCGGTGTGAAGCATTTGTATATGTCAAGTGTCAAACGGGCTTTAATATACAATACTCGGACACTTTTAAATGATTATAAAGAGTCTCAATTCTCTGGACTACTTTATTTATTGGCTTGCTTTAAAAATAATTAGTATAAGGGTTATACTGGATGTTAATAGAGAACATGAATGTTATTGTGCTCAATTATTAAGGGTAGTGTATCTTTCTAATTTTAATATTAAATAAGAAAGATACATGTAAAGCCTAATACTCCTTTTCTCCTTAAGGGGTTACCTCTTTATTTTATAATTGAGCTTATTGGATTTTCCTCTATGTCCTAGGCCCTCCAGCCTGTTTACTATTCAGCTAAGTCTGGGTCATTGGTACAGTATAAAAATGTTAAAAAATTTATAGTAATTTATATATTTTTTATACTTACCAATGACCCAGACGGGGATGGCCCTCCCTGAGTTGGGAACTCTTGCCTCCCCGCTGAGTACATAGCGCTGACCAGGCACTGCCAGTAAGAATGATATTTGGCGCCAATTTCGGGACGACTGCGTCACTGCGCATACGCAGTAGAGTCGTACTATGGAGGTCCTTTAGGACATGATTTCTTTTTGTTTTGGATGCAAATTTTGGGGATTGGGGGGCAAAATTTGTGTTTGGCCCTGGTTTTTGTGGAGTTAGCACCAGCTAAGTCTGGGTCATTGGTAAGTATAAAAAATATATAAATTACTATAAATTTTTTAACTTTTATTGAAATTTTTTATTAAATTTCTTGGGAGTTTAACGTGTATTACAGAATGTTTTATTCTGTATATCCCCATGGTTACGTCCTCACCCTAGGGGTGTTGGGTCATTTGGCTCATGCATCTTCTATCCGATGTACCATTCTTTCTTCATCTGAAGATCTTGCTTTACATCTGGTAGCTTTAAAATCTGTTACTGACTTCAAGCCTTTTCTATTCAGTGCCTCAGGTCTTGTTTCCATTTTTTTCATTGATGTTGTTTACATTGGCAACATCCTATAAATAGATGTAGTTTCAACTTATTATTACTGTAGGTTTGTTGTAAGATACATGTTGTAATATTCCGGTAGTGTAGCAATAATTTTTTTTATTTTGTCCACACTTAGGCTCTATCGGGATACTCTTGGGCTCTTCATGTTCCCTTTGGGTACTTGGGCTTTTGTAAAAAAAAATTTCAAAAATTTTTTTGAAATTAATTTTTCGATTTGTATTTTGAATGTTGATTATTATGTATCTTTATCATATATTTATTGTGGAGTTGGTGGGAGTTCAATCGACTTTGTTTGATTAATTATGAAAGCTTATTGCTCAAAATGCAAGGTGAGGAAGTCTTCCTCAGATTTACATGCGTGTTGCCTTGCTTGTAGTCGATGTACTCCCGCAAATTCTTGTCCTACATGTTTTGATTGGGATGACAAACGTTGGACACGGGTGTCACAGTATGTTGTTAGCAGTGAGAGGGCAATGCCAGTCCTCCCACCGCAGAGTCATTCAAGTTTCTCAGTTTCTTTTTCAGAGGAACAAGAACATGATGATGGTTATGTGACACCTACCAAAAGTGTGCTACCATTGTCGCACTCTGACGAGCAAACAGCTAGCTGCTAAGGTCCTGCTGAATATTAGGCAGGGGGATAAAGCCACTAGCCAGTAGTTTTAATCCTTTACAAGCAGCTAGCTTGACCAGTGAAACGGTTACTTCGTCCATGGGAGCCGTGATGCCGGGTATGTCCGTTGCGGTCAAAGGAAGTGTAGTGGGTAGAGCGAGTACCTTAAAATCTAAACATGCTCACCCAGTGACGACGGAACTAGGGAAGAAGCTAGCAAATGTTTTGGGAAGCTCGGTGAGGTCTGAAAGGAGTGGGAGAGGTCCCTCTCTATCCTATGTGGTGAAGAACTTGCACAGGCCAGAGCATACATCCACACCTGCCATTCGGGACGCTTCATATAGATTGCAGCCGGCCTCCGCTACAGTCATGGCTTCTTTCACTTCGAATACAAAGCACACACAACTGCACCCCAGCTACCCGACTTCGGATATCCAGTCTGCTGCGTGAAAAGGGACCACTCTTCCCCCGTGAAGTCGGACTATCCCGTAACTAGGGAGATGAGGCCTCCCTCATCGGTACGTTCAGAGAAGAGATCCATCTCCAACACACCGTCCCAGGAGCAGCAAGCAGCTAAGAAACAGAAGACCGCTGCTCCTCAAGTCTCGGTGACGGACTTGCTGTCACAGATTGCGCAGCTGATCGCAGCATCCCAGCAAGTGATGGTGCAGCCTCCCTCAGACTCGGAACCTGAGCTGTTGGATGGTGCTGGGTCGGTCCAGTTGTCTGTTTATGCAGATGCATTGGATGCAATGGACCGAGATTCGCAACTGATTCTCTTGGATGGTGAAAGGGATAAGGAAGAGGATTACCCTTCTCTTTCGGAACAGCTCATGGTTGCAATGGATTTCATCCATCAATACTACCCTGAATTTGTTCTGTCGAATCAGAATGCTGCGACAACAAGAGAGAAACCGCTGGCGTCGTTGGACGCAGGTTTTATTCGGACAAGGGAAGAAGTTCTTTCTTTTCCGGTTCATTCTAGGCAGGTGCCGCAGGCCTTCAGCCATGTTGACAATGCCATATTCAACCTCTCGGGTGTGAGGAAAAAAGGCAGTTTCTTAACTACATCTTCCATAAACATACCGTTTCTTGGACCACGTTCATTTAAAACAGTCGGAGAAGATGTTCAGAGAGCTTCTCTGCATCAACTAAGAAAGCGTCAAATGCTCTGCTTTTGAAGTCTGTATCTCAACAATCTGCTTCAGCAGACAAGAGTAAAAGAGGGCGTTTCAGATCTAAAACGTCAAAAGGGAACTCCTCACAAGGGTACAAAAAACCCTCTTACAACTACTCTAGAGGTTGTCAGTATAGCGACTCGGGAAAGGGGCAGAGGTCTGATCGGGACTATCAGTCAGATGCCTCTAGGCCGACGGGACGAGGTTCTTCGCCGGATGTAGTTTCTCCTCCCTTAGGCCTCGCAGGTCATACAGGTGATGTTCAAGACCTCTATTGGTTGCCAGTTGGCGGAAGGTTATCAACTTCGTGAGAAACTGGATAGCAATCAGGGAAGATCAGTGGGTGAGAAGTGTAGTCTCGGACGGCCTACGGCTATCATTCAGTGCGAAACCCTCACTAACAAGATGTCCGTGTTGGACAAATCTTCTGTCGGATCCTTTCAAAAGAGAGCGTCTCCTCGCGGAGGTACAGGCTCTCTTATTAAAGGCAGCAATAGAGGTCCTCGAGAATCAAGATTCTCTAGGTTTTTACAGTCATCTGTTCCTCGTACTGCAGCCAGACGGCTCGTTCTGACCGGTAATAGCCTTGAACAAGCTTATCATGGCTCCAAAATTCTGTATGGAGACCATTCGGTCGGTAAGAGCGAGCATTCGAGTGAACAACTATGCAGCAAGCATAGATCTAAAGGATGCGTACTTTCATGTCCTGGTACATCCAGCATTCAGAAAGTACCTACGGTTCTCCATACAAGGGAAGGTGTATCAGTTCAGAGCAATGTGCTTTGGTCTGAACCTGGCTCTAGGCATTCACTCGAATAATGAACTCGGTAATGTCATACTTCCGAGCTAATTCATCTGTGGTAACGTCGGCTTACTTGGACAACATTCTGCAGAGATACGGCAACAGAATTATTCTTCAGAACAATG
Source organism: Pictodentalium vernedei (assembly GCA_031216915.1). NCBI lineage: Eukaryota > Metazoa > Mollusca > Scaphopoda > Dentaliida > Dentaliidae > Pictodentalium > Pictodentalium vernedei. The sequence continues at coordinate 208,031,027 of CM062292.1, forward strand.
TTAAAAGTCTGCTTCTATTAATCTGATGTCTCGGTTTCATCGTAAACGAGAAAAAGTCAGATCTAGCTCTGCCCAAGTCAGATCCGGCTTTCACGATTATGACGGATGCGAGTCAGTTGGGTTGGGGCGCGACCCTAAGTCCTGCAGACTTGAAGTGTCAGGGTCTTTGGGACCCTCAGTTCCTAGAGAAGTACATAAACATCAAAAAGATGATGTCAATATGGCTAGCACTACAACATTGGATTCAGATAATAGCGAACGTCCATGTTCAGATTTTGTCGGTCAGTTTGACAGTAGTAGCTTATATCAGGAACTAAGGCAGCACTCATTCAATTCCATCATGCGAATTAACGGAGAAGATTCTCCTATACATCATGAATCATCAGGTTCATCTTTCTGTCCGTTATATACCAGGTCGCCTGAATGTACTGGCAGACTCACTCTCTCGGAAAGGTCGCCTGTTGCCTCGGAATGGACTCTCAACAAGCGAGTATTCAGGCAAATTTGCTATCAGTGGGATCACCCCATGATAGATCTGTTTGCGACGCACATGAACAATCGGTTACCGATGTTTGTGTCGCCATGCCCTGATCATCGAGCGTACGCAGTAGATGCTCAGTCTATATCATGGGACGGAATGATAGGATACGGACATCCTCCAACTCCATTGCTTCTGCAGATTCTGTTAAAGATCAAACAGTCTCGTTGTAAAATTGCCTCTGTCGTCACAGAAACCTTGGATCAATCTTCTCAGGTGTCTGTTATGGGACGTTCCCCAGAAGCTTCCTTCACAAGAGGACCTTCTTTATCAGGGGAAGTCACGTGCACTGCTTCACAACCTGGAAGGTCTCAGCCTTCAGGTATTTCCATTGTGCGGTCCTTCTTGCACGGAAAACAGTTTACAGGATGTGCAGTGGACACAATTTCTAACTGCAGGAGGTTTTCCTCTACGTAGAACTACAAGCAAAATGGAGGGTTTTCTTCCGTTGGTGTCAGAATCAGTCGGTAGGCATTTATGATCCGGTATATCAAATATTGCCAAATTTCCTTGTCTTCTTGTTTGACAATCTCAAACTGCAGTCCATCACTATTAAGGGCTATAGGTCTATGTTATCAGACACGCTCATCATGATAACCTGGCTATTGCATCAAATGCTTGGGTTCTGTTGAAGCTCAAGGAAGCTACGTTTGAGTCGTTGGACATTGTAGAGTTCAAATTCTTGACCTATAAAACAGTTTTTCTCTTAGCCTTTGCATCTGCTAGAATAGTCAGTGAACTTCATGCTTTATCTGCTGATGAATCTCACTACCGTAATGTGGGTAATACCATTATCCTTACTACAGAAGTAGGATTTCTGGCTAAGAATCAGATTCCAGACAAGTGGCCTGAGCCTATTATCATTAAGGCTTTGCTATCAGATAGGGGGCGTGGTGGCTCAGTTGGTAGAGGTGCAAGCTGCAAGCCGAGAGGTCCTCGGTTCGAATCCCACCTGCGACAACCGCGTTGTGTCCTTGAGCAAGACACTTCATCCCGATTGCCTACATGGGGGCACGATGACGCTGTGTACTGAGGCGTACTGCACGTCGATGGTGCGCATGTCTTCAACCAATCTAACCCTGCCTGTGCTGCGGTGCAGAGTTCAGAGTTACGATGTTGGAGAGTTGACGGCTGCACGTCGTTGCTCGGTGGTTCTCTCCGGGTACTCCGGCTTCCTCCACCCGTAAAACTGTCAGGGTCACGATTAGCCATTGTGCATAAGTATGTGACCTTAAACACCAATAAATAAATAAATAATCCTCAGATAACTGTAGACCTTTGCTGTGTCCAGTTAGAGCTATGTGCATATAACGCCGATCAGATTTTATTAGAAAAGAAAGAAAACGTTTCTTTGATTGATTCCTAAGAGTCAAGATATTTCTGTTCATTCAGTCGCTAGATGGATTCAGTTGGCAATACGCAGTGCCTATGAAAATCTATCTTCGGATCAACGTTCAGTTAATAAGATATCAGCGCACGAGGTTGGAGCACTGTCCACTTCCTGGGCTTATTCTAACAGTATAGCCATAATTGATTATTGGCATCCTAACTTAGTGCAATATGGGGAATAATCTTTAAAAATCTCCTTCAGATCCACCAGTTAGAATGCTTTCATATTTGGTATACAACATTTCTGTGGAGGTCAAGTTCAAGTTAGTGGATTCAAGGCTATAAATGGATGATGGAAGTGAACAATGATGGTTTGAGACGTTCAGGGCTGTAACTTTACAATAATTATAAAAATTATTTCATGTTACCCATTTTCGGGACATGCGCCTGACATCATCATTCTTGCTAATGATTTACCTACTGTTTGTTAAGTGTTCTTTCCCTATCCTTCCATGACCCATCCTGGGAGTTTAACGTGTGTTACAGAATGTTTATTCTGTTTATCCCCATGGTTCTGTCCTCACCCTAGGGGTGTTGGGTCGTTTGGTCTTGCATCTTCTATCCGATGAATCGTTTTTTCTTTGTATGAAGATCTAGCTTTGCATCTGGTAGCATTTAAATTACTTATTTTGGGCCTTTTTGTGTGCCTGTTGTCTTGTTTTCTTTTTTTTAGCTCACCTGACTGAAAGTCAGGGTGAGCTTTTCTGATCACTTTTTGTCTGTTGTCCGTCGTATGTCGTGAAGGTGGTGCTTGGGTCATTTTCTCCCAAGCCACTGGTTGCAGTTCAATGAAAATTCACATGAGTAGCGGTTATATAGGGACATTTGGGTTTTTTATAAGCCCGTTTGAAAAATGGGATGTATTATAGTATGGCGTTGTCCGTCCGTCCGTCCGTCCGTCCGTTTGGTTTCCGAACAATAACTTTAGTATTTGTTTTCCGATCGGCTTCAAATGTGGTATGTGGTTTAATCACAACAAAATACAGGTCAAGTTCGAATATGGGGTCGGTCCGAACATTTTTCGCCTGAATTATGGCCCCAGTTGGACTTAAAATTCGTCAAATATTAGGTTTCCGGATGATAACTTTAGTATTTGTTTTCCGATCGGCTCCAAATTTGGTATGTGGTTTAATCACAACAAAATACAGGTCAAGTTCGAATATGGGGTCGGTCCGAACATTTTTCGCCTGAATTATGGCCCCAGTTGGACTTAGAATTCGTCAAATATTTGGTTTCCGGATGATAACTTTAGTATTTGTTTTTCGATTGGCTTCAAACTTGTTAGTCTTTTTCTCAAATGACTGAAAAATTTAGTCATTTCACAAAATCACTGATTGCAATGTCTGACCGTAACATATATATATATGCCAGTATAAATTTCTCGCACTCTAAAAAAATTGCAAATGTGTTAAAATGGTACAATTTGAACAGTTCACGGGTGTATGATGCAATGCCCAGCGGTGCTCTTGTCTTCAAATTGGGTTTCTGCTCGTATTGAAGATGGGGGGGGGGGGGGGGGGGGGGGGCAAAATGCACAAAAGTTTTAAAAATCTTCTTCTCATGAACCAGCCGTACCAGAGACTTGATATTTGGTATGCAGCTTCCATTTGAGGTGAAGACTCAAGTTTGTTCAAGAGAAGTTTGACATGCAATATTTGCCTTTGTTCGGGGAGGGGCAAGAATTTTCGCCAAGCCCAAAATTTCTATATTTTTATGCTGTAAACCAATGGCCCAGACTTGGCTTGTGCTAACTCTAAAATATGCAGAGCCAGACACAAATTTTTGCCCCACAAATCCCCCAAATTTGCATCCCAAACCAAAAAACTAATGTCCATATATGGTCCTCCATACTTTTGTCTACTGCGCATGCGCAGTGTCAAGGAAGTACCAAAATTGGCACCAGGCCTCATTCTTTGTTTGGCCCTTCTGTCAGTAACAACCAACTGACTTCTGTGCTTGTAAATCTCAAACAGTCTCGTTGCAAAATTCTGCTAGTAGCGCCTCTGTCGTCACAGAAACCTTGGATCAATCTTCTCAGGTGTCTTTTATGGGACATTCCCTGGAAGCTTCCTCCATGAGAGGACCTTCTTTATCAGGGGAAGTCATGTGCGCATCACAACCCGGAAGGTCTCAACCTTCATGTATTTCCATTGTGCAGTCCTTCTTGCACGGAAAACAGTTTACAGGATGCGCAGTGGATGCAATTTCTAACTGCAGGAGGTCCTCCTATACGTTGAACTACGCAGTGAAGTGGAGGGTTTTCTTCTGTTGGTGTCAGGATCAGTCGATAGATGTATACGATCCATCCATACCAAATATTGCCAATTTCCTGGTCTATTTGTTTGATGTTCTCAAACTGCAGCCCGTCACTATTAAGGGCTATAGGTCTAGGTTATCAGACACTTACGCTTAACATGATAACTTGGCTATTGGATCAAATACTTCATTGTCCAAGCTGGTTAGAAATTTCTCTATTAATAGATCTAGAGCCCTCAGATTAATTCCTAAGTGGAATTTGTCTTGGGTTCTGTTGAAGCTCAAAGAAGCTCCGTTTGAGCCGTTGGATGTTGTAGAGTTCAAGTTCTTGACCTATACAACGGCATTTCTCTTAGCCTTTGCTTCTGCTAGAAGAGTCGGTGAATTTCATGCTTTATCTGTTGATGAATCTCACTACCGTAGTGTGGGTAATACCATTACCCTCACGACGGAAGTGGGGTTTTTGGCTAAGAATCAGATTCCAGACAAGCATCAGGAGTGTATTATCATTAAGGCTCTGCCATCCTCGGATAACCATAGACCTTTGCTGTGTCCACTCAGGGCTATGCGCATTTATAAACATCGATCAGATTTTATTAGAAAAGGAAGAAAACGTTTCTTTCTTTCACTGATTCCTAAAAGAAAGGATATTTCTGCTCATTCAGTAGCTAGATGGATTCAGTTAGCAATATGCATGGCCTATGAAAATCTATCTTCGGATCAACGTTCGGTTAATAAGATATCAGCGCACGAGGTTAGAGCACTGTCCACTTCTTGGGTTTATGCTAACAGTATAGCCATTACTGATCTCATGAGGGCTGCGTACTGGACACAGCCCTCTTCATTTACCTAGTTTTACCCAGAAAAATTTAGAGTCCATCTCCGGTGACCTTAGATCTTTGGGTCCTCTTTCTGTTGCTCAGAATGTTGTCCATTAATGGTTACATCTATAGGTATTTAGACTGTCCATTCCAGCATTGACGCTGTTCCGCTGCCCTCTTCGTTTTGAGGATATTTACCTCAGAACAAGAGGAGGGGGGGGTGGGGAGGGGTTTCCCTTATGATCATCTGGCTTTATAGTGAAAAGCAAGGGAAGACCTCCTCCGATGTCAGTAGTCCCGAGTTGGTGCTGAGATGGTTTTAATGTGTAGCTTGGTGTGATGCAATAACTATGTCTCATTTATGTACTGTTTTTAAAGTGTAGCTCACTGTAAAGCATTTGTATATGTCACGTGTCAAACGGGCGTTGAGATACAATCCTCGGCCACTTTTAAATGAGTGTAAAGAGTCTCATTCTCTGCACTGTCTTTATATATTGGTTTTCACCGAATTAGCATAACAGGTTATGCTGGCATTAAATGGAGAATTATATTTTATGTAATACTCAATTACATTGTTGGCATTATGCCTTTCTCTTTTCTCGTAAAGGAGAAAGACATATATAATTCCTATCTGCTCCTATTGTCTTGTAGGAGCTATCCTTTACTGAAGTAATTGAGAGTTTGGATTTTCCTTTATGTCCTAGGCCCTCTAGTCTTTTTACGATTCAGCTAGTCTGGGCCATTGGTTGTTGTATAAAAATATTATAAATTTTAAGTAATTTGTATATTTTTTATACTTACCAATGGCCCAGACGGGTATGGCCCTCCCATGAGTGGGCACTCATACCTCCCCGCTGTTTATAACATTTAACAGGCAATCTGTAGAAAGAATGATGGTTGGCGCCAATTTCGGTTCCTTCCTGGATACTGCGCATGCGCAGATCTGAAAGTATGGAGGACCAGATAAGACATTTATATTTTGGTTTTGCATGCAAATTTTGGGGATTGGGGTCAAAATATGTGTTAGGCCCTGGATTAATTTTTGAGTTAGCACCAGCTAGTCTGGGCCATTGGTAAATATAAAAAATATACAAATTACTTAAAATTTTTAATATTCTCTCTGAGTCGTCACATTCATCTCTCAGTCTATCATATACCGGGTCGTCTGAACATACTACCAGACTCGCTCTCTCGAAAAGCTTGCCTGTTACCATCGGAGTGGACTCTCAACAGGCGAGTATTCAGTCAGATCTGCCACCAGTGGGATTGTCCCATGATAGATCTTTTTGTGATGCACCTGAACAATCAGTTACCGATGTTCGTGTCGCCATGCCCAGATCACCGAGCATATGCAGTAGATGCTACATCGATTTCATGGGACAGAATGATAGGATATGCATATCCTACTGCGTTGATTCAGCAGATTCTGTTAAAAATCAGACAGTCTTACTACAAATCCCTACAAGTAGCATCTCTGTAATCAAGGAAACCTTGGATCAATCTTCTCAGGTGTCTGTTATGGGACTTTCTCTGGAGGCTTCCTCCTCGAAAGGACCTATATCATGGAAAGTCCCGCGCACTGCATCACAACCCGGAAGGTCTCAACCTTCATGTATTTCTGTTGTGCGGTCCTTCTTGCATTGAAAACATTTTACAGGGCAAGCAGTGGACGCAATTTCTAACTGTAGGAGGGCCTCCTTTCGTTGAATTATGCGGTGAAGTGGAGGGTTTTCTTCCATTGGTGTATGGACCAGTCTGTAGACATTGATTGATTTTATTCAGTAGTACAACATGTATACAGCTAATAACAAAAATATACATAAAGGTGGCATATTTAAGAACTTCATGATTGCACCACTGGGAGATGACATAGCCACTATTGGCTGTCTTTCTGCCATTCCCGTTTAAAAAAAAAATGAACAAGAAAAAGGAAAAAAAAGGCAGAGAAAGGAAGAGAAGAGAAAAATGAAAGAAGACAAATGAATACGAGAAGCAGACCTGACAATTGAGGCAATCCTGACAACAGCGTGTTCACTAATAAGAGAGGATTTTACCGCCATACTGCAGATGACATGTTAGACTGGTTCTTTCCGTCATGTGAGAAATCTATTCTATGTTTTCTAGCATATCATCCCCTGAGTTCCAATGTGCTCCATGTGTCAGCAGGCATAAAGAACACATTGGAACCCTGGGGACGGCATCATGATGATTCAGTTGAAGAGAGAGGTGGCGATGAGATAAACAGAGCTACGACCTACAGTCGGGGCAAACTGGATTGTTACAGTTGACATGTAGTGAATATGAACTTAAGAAATTGTTCAGTTATAGTCTTTTTGAATAGTGATCTTGGATAATTTTGAACAGATGGTTCAATATTGTTCCACATCCTAAGGAAAGTATGAATGGGAAGGTTAGCAGAGAACTGGGTCCAGGGGCCAGCCGAGTGGGCGACTAGGGCGAATAAGTCGCCTTGTCATTCTCCAAGTCGCCTTGGCTTACATTGGGGGTGAAATTCAAGTCGCCCTCCAAAACTTCCTTGGGAGACATGGCAGTTTACTGTATTTTCTTGTTTTATATCCCAAAAAACAACGCTTCTGCATTCACAAAAAAGTAAACACGACTGCTGTTAAAATCTGTCATACGGCTCTGAAAATAGCCTAAACTAGCCCAATTTTATATTTCTGAAAAGAGTTGTAATGGCGTAGTCATTCGAACAATGCACCCCAACCAGCATAAAATGCTATTTAAAACCAAAAGTGTCAACAAAAACAACGAATCCCACAAGACACGCATCAAGTTTATTAGAATTTATTAAAGTTAACCACCGTTTCAAAACCAAAAAAATTGTGCAGGGGACAGTTCATCTATAAAAACGTCGAAATTAATTACGGTTACACTCTGTTCCACTGAAAAATTGGTTGCATTGAAATTTGCCCCACAATTTGCATTGAAAGTTTGTTTTTTTTTGAAAACCTCCTTTTGGAAGGGGGTTAAATGTAATAAGGCTATGATAGAAATCACACATATTAGGATGGATAAGAATGACAGGCCTTATAGCACCAATCGCACATGTCAATGTAAGATGGATGGCAGAAATTGTCATTTTTCTGAACAGAGTATTATCACCCAGCGCAGCAGGTAAGGGAGACAACTGAAATATTTGGTCATTTACCTTAGAAATAAATTAACTCAAATTGTTAATGACGCTTAATTGACGAAGGATGTCGAAAACTTTTTTAACTACACTTTTCAATTCAATTAGGACATTCAGAAACCATGAATGACCCAGCTTCTTATGTGAACTTGAAATTTATTTTAAATACTTGAAATATTTTTTTAAAAAGAATATAACTTACATCACAGAGAAGAACACTCTCACTATGGGTAATGCTAAATTTCAAATCCACTGCATTGAGGCAAATACAAAATCAACTGCACGGTAACCCTAGTCATTACTGTTAGGGAAAGAGTTAGGGTATTCAGAAACCATGGACAACACAATTTTTGTACGGGAGGGGGGAGGATTTTAACCTACATGACTTAGTTGTGTGTTTGTGTAACTTTTATTTATTTTTTTCTTCACAATTGTGTTCTCTGTGTACATTTATTTTGTCATGATGTCATATAGGTTTTGTTTTTTTCTGACTTCTCCCTCATGTCCACTGACTTTTCCCTCCTTGCCCCTGACTTCTCCCTAAAGTCTCTGGAGGGAGAAGTCACTTCTCCCTAAAATCAGCTGCTAGGCTGACCCCTGACTGGGGCCTCGGTTTATATGTGCGCAATTTACCTGACTGTCTGGTGTCCATACCAGACAGGTTTAGGTATATTTTAAAGCTATTCTTAGAACTTTCAGGTAACATTTTATTATGCCAATCGTGCATAAACAGCTGAACGTGAAGTTTATACAAGTCTGTGAATTTTAAGATACGGTGCTTTTAAATAGTGGGTCGGTGTGAGTTTTTTGTTGGATATGATTCGGATGGCTCTCTTTTGCAGTTTTGTGAGTGCTCTAGTGGCGAGTGAGTGCCCCCAGATTTGGATACCGTACAGCATGTGACTGTGGATTAAAGAGTAATATAATGTTTTCAAGCATTTTTGTGGCAGAATTCTTTTCACTCTGTTTATGGAATAAATAGCCCTTGAAATTTTGGAACAGACAACCGAAAGATGGTGCCTCAAGTTCAGATTTTCATCCACAAAAATTCCTAAGAATTTGACAAATTTTTTTTCTTGATTATTTGCGATAGGAGTTATGGTTGAGTTGTTAAGCACAATTCTCCTACTTCCAATAGAGTAACTATCACCCTATGGATGAAAGATGATAAGTAAGCAGTAGTGTCATCTGCATATGATAACATTTTCATAGATGTGGAATTTATAATATCGTTGATATAAATAATAAAAAGAAGAGGACCAAGAATAGACTCCTGCGGAACACCTGTATATATGTCCAGAAAGCCTGAACAGACATTTTGGAATGATACCGATTGACATCTTTCTGTGAGATAATTTTTAAACCAGGTGTTTGCATGCCCTCGGACTCCATAGACTTCTAACTTTTTAAGTAAAATCGAGTGAATTATGGTATCAAATGCTTTGGAGAAGTCTAGAAAAAGAGCTAATGTACAGTTTTTATTTTTGTACTGTACCAATGACCCAGACTTAGCTGGTGCTAACTCTTTAAATTTCAAGGCCAAACACAAATTTTGCCCCCCCCCCCCCCCCAATCCCCAAAATTTGCAACAAAGTTAAAAATATCCATGTCCTATATGGTCCTACATATTTTTGTCCACTGCGCATGCCCAGTGTCATGGCAGTACCAAAATTGGCGCAAATTCTTCATTCTTTGTTTGGCCCTTCTATCAGTAACATCTCACTGATATCTGTGTTTATAATCTCAGTTAAAATGATGCCAGTTTTCTCTCTCCATTTCCTTGATACCCCCCTTGCTATTCTCCCATGCTTTTGGCATAATTTTTGTAAATTTTTTACTGAAATTTCTTGGGAGTTTTTGGCTTAGTAACAGAATGTTTATTCTGTTTTCCACATGGTTACGTCCTCACCCTAGGAGTGTTTAGGTGTTTTGGTCATGCATCTGCCATCCGATGTACTGCAGTTTCTTCTGTGGAAGTTTCTGTTTTACATCGGATAGTGTTTAAAATAAAATTAGTTACTGATTTTGGGCCATATTTTGAGTGCCTGGAATCTTGTTTCCGGTTTTTATTCACTTTTGTTTACGTTGACAATGGTTACTTCTGACAGTGAATCCTTGTCTTCTATAAGGTTTTGTTCATAGCCAGATGCATTAATATTGTAAGTGAAACATTAATTTTTAGATATGTTTTAAAATTTTTGTCCACACTTAGGCTTTTTTAGAATCAATTTGGGCTCATCGTTCCCTTTGGGAACTTGGGCACATCTTGAAATTGTTTAAAAAAATGGATTATATTATTATTATGTATCTTTGTATTTCAAGGGTTAGTGCGAGTATGATGGCTGTTTAATATTTTTTCAAAATATGAAAGAATATTGTTCAGATTGTAAATCGAGGAAGTCTTCCTCTGATTCTCATGTTCTCCCGGTTTCTACAGTCACCTGTTCCTGGTTCCAAAACCAGATGGCTCGTTCCGTCCAGTTATAGATTTAAGCTGGATATACAAGCTGATCGTGACTCCAAAATTTTCTATGGAGACCATTCGATCAGTAAGAGCGAGCATTCGAGTGAACGATTACCCTGCGAGCATAGATCTCAAGGATGCGTACTTTCATGTCAGAAAGTACCTTCGCTTCGCTGTCCTAGGAGTCGTTTATCAGTTCCGAGCAATGTGCTTCGGCCTGAAATCTACTGCCCTGGACCTTCACTTGAATAATGAACTCGGTAATGTCTCATTTCCCAGCTCATTCGTCTGCGATAACGTCGACCTACTTGGACGACATTCTTCAGAGGTACGGCAACAGATTAACGCTTCAGAACGATGTTCAGAGTCTGCTTCAACTGCTCTGATGTCTCGGTTTCATAGTAAACAAAAAGAAGTCGGATCTAGTTCTGTCCAAGTCATTCACCCACTTTGGAATGAGCTTCGAGATGCACAAACTTCTGGTTCGTCTGCCATTACCCGGAGCGAAATTAGTCAGTTGTTATGCTCGCTTTTGTCTTCACTCAGATGTAGTAATAGTAAGAGAATTCATGCGACTGATAGGTTTGTGCGAGCCGGCGCAGATCTTATTCCGATGAGGCGTGTACGCACTCGTCCACTCCAGATATTTTTTACTATAAATTGTAGTGTGAAAATTCATTCGCACGAAACGAACATCGTCTTGTGGAGGGCAGATATTCAGTGGTTAACTCAGGGAGTGTCACTGCAACTGCCGGATCTGATTTTTACTATTATGACGGATGCGTGTCAAACAGGTTGGGGCGCAACTTTGAGCCCAACAGATTCGAGGTACCAGGGTCTTTGGGATCTGCAGTTCCTAAACAAACACATAAACATCAAAGAGATGATATCAATTTGGCTTGCACTACGTCATTGGATGAACATTATTCAGAATTCACATGTTCAAATTCTGTCTGACAATTCCACAGTAGTAGCGTATATTCAGAACCAGGGAGGCACTCATTCCATTCTGTTGTTCAACTTAACGGACAGAATCCTTCTGTTTGTCCTAGAGCATCAGGTTCATCTGTCGGTCCGTCATATTCCGGGTTGTCTGAACATTCTAGCAGACTTCCTTTCTTGGAAAGCTCATATGTTGCCATCAGAATGGACTCTCAACAAACGAGTATTCAGTCAGATTTGCTACCAATGGGATCGTCTTATGATAGACTTGTTTGCGATGCATCTCAACAATCAGTTGCAGACGTATGTGTTGCCATGCCCAGATCCTCGAGCATTTGCAGTAGACGCTCTCTTGATCTCTTTGGACAGAATGATAGGATACACGTATCCTCCAGCTCCGTTGATTCAACAGGTATTGCTAAAAATCAAGCAATCTCACTGCAAGATTCTGTTGGTAGCATCTCTGTCACCCCAGAGACCATGGATAAATCTCCTCAGGTGTCTGTTGTGGGACATTCCTCGGAAGCTTCCTCCGTGGGAGGATCTTCTTTTGCAGGGGGAAATCGCGCACACTGCATCACAACCCGCAAGGTCTCAACCTTCACGTATTTCCATTGGCGGTCCTTCTTGCATGACAAGCATTTTACAGGACGAGCAGTGGATGCAATTTCTAACTGTAGGAGGACCTCCTCTTCGCTAAGTTATGCTGCTAAGTGGAAGGTTTTCTCTCGTTGGTGTAGGGTTCATTCTGTTGATATTTATGATCCCTACAATCTAGACATTGCTAATTTTTTGGTCTACTTGTTTGATGAGATCAAACTGCAGCCAATAACTATTAAGGGTTGTAGGTCTATGCTATCGGATACTTATGCTCATCATGATAGCTTACAAATTGGATCTAATGTCTCTTTATCAAAGTTAGTTAAGAACTTTTCGATAAATAGACCCAGAACCCTTAGGTTAATTCCTAAGTGGAATTTAGCTTGGGTTCTTCTGAAGCTAAAAGAAGCGCCATTTGAACCCCTTGACATGGTTGACTTCAAATACTTATCTTATAAGACAGCTTTTCTCTTAGCCTTCTCTTCTGCTAGAAGAGTTAGTGAGCTTCATGCATTATCTGTTGATGATTCTCACTATCGTAGTGTTGGTAATACTATTACTTTGACTACTAATGTTGGTTTTTTTTGCTAAGAATCAGGCTCCTAATAAGTACTCTGAATCTATTGTTATTAAGGCTCTTTGATGGCCATAGGCCTTTGCTATGTCCAGTTAGAGCTATGCGTATTTACAAATGTAGATCTGAGTTTATCAGAAAGGGATGAAAACATTTCTTTCTGTCTCTGCTGCCTAATAGAAGCGACGTCACGGTCCATTCTATTTCAAGGTGGATTCAATTGACTTTTCATACTGCTTATGAAAAATTATCTTCTACTCAGCAGTCTATGCTTAAGATTTCGGCGCATGAAGTGAGGGCGCTGTCTACATCTTTGGCTTATGCTAATAGTATTGCTATTACCGATTTGATGAAGGCTGCATACTGGTTTCAGCCTTCTACGTTCATGAATTTTTACCTTAGAAATATTGAATCTATTTCTGGCGACCTGCGTTGTTTAAGTCCGTTATCTGTTGCTCAGAATGTCGTCTACTAAACAGTTGCAACTATAGTTATGCAGGTTTTCTGTTCCAGCAGAGACTCTGTCCTGCTGCCCTCTTCATTCTGGAGTGATTAACCCAGGGGAAGGGGGGGGAGGTGGTGTTCCCTTATATCTCCTGCTTTATAGTGAAAAGCAATGGAATACCTCCTCTGGAGTCAGTAATTCCGAGTCGAGTCGATGCTGGGATGGTTTTAAAGTGTAAAGCTAATGTTTATCTCATTTATGTAATATTTTTCAAGTGTAGCTTGGTGTGAAGCATTTGTATATGTCACGTGTCATACAAGCGTTAATATACAATCCGCGGACACTTTTAAATGAGTATAAAGTAGTGCTCGGACAGTTAGTCGACTAATCGATGTCGATGCTCGCAATTCCCAAAGTCGACTCTTGAGTTCAACAGTCGATTAGTCGAAAGATATTCCAGAGCTTAAAGTACAAGTCGCTCCCAACCCCGTTTTGAACTTTTGTTGTTCAAAAACTATATTTATTAGTTGCGATCCAAATTTGTGGTGGACAAATAAGCGATAGGACGGGTAATGGAGACCAGTTTCCTATTTTTAAGAGAACCACAAACACAGAAAATGATGCGAAGTTAGGTGACAACGCTCATATAATTCCAGGGCTGTATCAGAGAGACTTTTCGTTTTCATCACTAGCATACTAGCAAACAGTTGTAGGCACTCAAATTCATTACTTATGTTGTCCATGTTACACATTTTGGGCAATATGCTGTATGTATTGAGCCTTTTTATTTTTAAGAAGCATCAGTTCATTAATGATCTTACACCACGTGGTTTTGATCAGGTCATATTTCAGGATTGAACCGGACATGACAGTTTGTTAGACAATGCGCTCAATCACTGTTCACAGCCAAGTGCTCAGACATCAAGTTCACAGAACTTTAAGAACTGCATTGTCAAAGGGAGATAATCTCGAACCAAATTAGCATCTACACTTGGTTGTCAATCTAGTGTGTATATTCAGTACACGCTCTTATGCTAATTAAATGTTTACATGCGAAACCTAAACTGACAATGTGGATTTAAAGGCTCTTAATTTCATGTTTTCTCAAAACAGCACTAAAACCACCCTCCTTCTCTACAGGGATTTCCAGTTCGATATCGAGAGATAGTACTAGTATACCATCAGGTACTATATAAGAAGTTACATAAACCTGGCGATTAGTCGATGTCGACTCAACTTTGAGGCTCCAACTAATCGACTTTGGAATTTCGAAGTCGTCCGAGCACTAGTATAAAGAGTCTCATTCTCTGGACTATCTTTATTTATTGGCTTTCCTTTAAAGAATTAGTATAATGGTTATACTGGATGTTAATACAGATCATTGATGTTATTGTGCTCAATTACGGAATGGTATTGTGTCTTTCTTATTTTGTATAAACAGGAAAGATACATGTAAATCCTGTTTCTCCTTTTCTCCTTGAGGGGATAATTCTGTTTACATGCAATTGACCCTATTGGATTTTGCTTTATGTCCTAGGCCCTCCAGCCTATTTTATATTCAACTAAGTCTGGGTCATTGGTACAGTGTACAATGTTAAAAAATTTATAGTAATTTATATATTTTTTATACTTACCAAAGACCCAGTCGGGGATGACCCTCCCATGAGTTGGGAACTCATACCTCCCTGCTGATTACATAACACCTACCAGGCACTGGTTGTAAGAATGAAGATTTGGTGCCAACTTCAGTACTTCCTTGACACTGCACATGTTGGACCATATAGGACATGGATTTTTTTGATTTTGATGCAAATAAATTTTGTGGACTGGGGGGGGAGGGGTGGGGGGGCAAAATTTAAGTTTGGCCCTGAAATTTAAAGAGTTAGCACCAGCTAAGTTTGAGTCATTGGTGAGTATAAAAAATATATAAATTACTAGCAATTTTTTAACTTTCGGCTGATCGTTCATTTCGCCGACACTATTGACAAGATGTAGTACCGGATGTATTGTTGAGTGTGCTTTCTGAAACCAAACTGATGCTGGCGAATTATCTTGTTATCCTCCAGGAAATGTATTAACCTAGAATACATCAATTTTTCTAATATTTTAGAGAACGTTTGTAAGATGCTGATGGGTCTATGTTGAATAGCTGTTGATTGCCAGATTTGAAAATGGGTATTATTTTAGCTATTTTCATTTTCGCTGGCCAATTGAGAATGAAATGTTAATTACGTATGTTAAGGGTTCAGCGATTTCATATATGATTTCCTTTACCATTTTGGAGGACATATTGTCAAGGTCTCTACTCTGTTTTGGGTTTAGTTTCTCAGTTCACTGAATTACTTCGTGTGGAGTATTTGGCAATATAAAGAATGATTCTTCACTGTTTTCCTCAATATACTCGGAAAATACACGACAGGAAGGAGGCAATGCCTCACTAAGTTTTTTGCCATTGTTAACGAAATATGAGTTTATTTCAGTATTATCATCGACAAATGTCGATGGGGCAGTAAGGGTAGGGTTGGATTTATTAAATACTTTCTTTAATATTTCCCACGTTTTTTATACGCCCGTTTTGAAAAAAACGGGTCGTATTATGGTATACCGCTGTCCGTCTGTCTGGGCCAACATTGGGGGTTTAGGGGATATTATTAGGGGCTACCTCCAAATTAAGGTAGTGTTAGGGTTAGGAGTGGGGTGGGGTTAGGGGTAGCCCTAGAGTAGGGCTTCAGGTCGGGGAGGGTTAGATCTGGGTGTGGGGGGAGGGGTAGAGTTGGGGGGGGGGGGTAGTTTTAGTAGCCCCATAACCAAAAAATAGCTCCTAATCCTATTGGTTTGGCTAGGGTGGGGTTGGGTGTCGGGTGGGGGTTAGGGATAGCCCCAGAGTAGGGATTAAGGTTGGGGGGGGGGGGGGGGTAGGTCCCAGGGGAGGGTGGGGGTTAGGGTCTGGGGGGGGGGGGGGTTTAGGGTCAGGGTGGGGTAGGGTTAGGGTGTGGTTTTTGGGTGGAGGGGTGGGGTTAGGGTTAAATATAAGTTCTAGGGTGGAGAGGGTGGGGTTCTGGGTAAAATAAGGTTTTGGGCATACAAAATGATAAATGATTTTTTGGTAGGGGGGGTGGGTAGGGTTGGGGTCAGGGGGGAGATTTAGTTTTAGTAGGCCCTAAACCGAAAAATAGCTACTAATCCTATTGGTTTGGCTAGTGTGGGGTTGGGTCAGGGGTGGGGTGGGGTGGGGTGGGGTGGGGTTTAGGGGTAGCCCCAGAGTAGGGCTTAAGGTTGGGGGGGTAGGTCCTGGGGGTGGGTGGGGGTTAGGGTCTGGGGTGGGCTTTTAGGGTCAGGGTGGGGTAGGGTGTGGTTTTTGGGTGGAGGGGGTGGGGTTAGGGTTAAATATAAGTTGTAGGGTGGAGGGGTGGGGTTCTGGGTAAAATAAGGTTTTGGACATACAAAATGTTTTTTTGGTAGCCCATAAACCCGAAATGTTGGAGCGTCCGTCTGTCCGTCCGTCCGGTCACATGTCGTACGATAACTCAAGAATGCTTTGAGAGATTTTCGTGATTTTTGGGTAGGTGGTGTATATCGATGGAGGGAAGCTCCCTTTCATTTAGTGTCGCCGTTCTATTAGTCATTCCAGAGTTATGGGACTTTTTTACTTTGAAAATTGTTGATTTTTCACACGTACGATAACTCGAGAACGCTTCGAGAGATTTTCACGATTTTTTGGTAGGTGGTTTATGTTGATGGAAGGAAGCTCCCTTTCGGATGGTGTCACTGTTCGATTAGTCATTCCAGAGTTATGGGACTTTATTTTTCACATGTCGAACAATAACTTGAAAATGCTTAGAGCAATTTTCATGATTTTTTGGTTGCAAGTATATGTTGATAGAAGGAATCTCCCTTTCGATTGTGTCGCTGTCCGGTTTGTCATTCCAGAGTTATGTGACTTTATTCATCAAAATATAGGCAATTTTCCACATGTTGGACTTTGAGCAATTTTCATGATTTTTTGGTGGTAAGTATATGTAACCTGACAAGTACACATGTATACTCATATTGTGTGGTTCCCTCTTGTAATTAATACGGGCGTATCATGTGCTCATGGCACAGCTGTTTATTTCATATTATGTTTGTTTTCTCGAAATATAGTTTTATAATAATCTGTTTTATGAGCTCGTTTTAGTCTGTTGTAGATGGTACAGTACGTTTTGTTTCTCAATTTGTTTTGCATTGTTGGGTTGTTTTGCAATGTTGACATTTATGATCTGTCCATTCCTCAGATTGCCAATTTCCTGGTCTACTTTTTTGACGTATTAAACTTGCAGCCATCACAATTAAGGGCTATAGGTCTTTTTTATCAGACACTTATGCTCATCATGATAACTTGGCTATTGGATCAGATTCTTCTTTATCCAAGCTAGTTAGAAATTTCTCTATTAATAGACCTAGAACCTTTAGATTAATTCCTAAATGGAATTTGGCTTGGGTTCTGTTGAGGCTTCAAGAAACTTCGTTTAAGCCATTAGACGATGTAGAGTTCGAATTCTTGACCTATAAAACAGCCTTTCTCTTAGCCTTTGCGTCTGTCAGAAAAGTGATTGAACTTCATGCATTAACTGTTGCTAATTCCCATTACCGTAGTGTGGGTAATTCTGTTGCCCTCACTACGGAAGTGGGATTCTTGGGTAAGAATCAGAATCCGGATAAGCTGCCAGAGCCTTCATTAAGGCTTTACCGTCCTCAGACAGCCATAGACCTTTGCTGTGTCCAGTTAGAGCAATGCGCATTTATAAATGTAGATCAAGTTTTATTAGAAAGGGAAGAAAAAGATTCTTTCTTTCCCTGATTCCTAACAGAAGGGATATATCTGTTCATTCTATCACTAGATGGATTCAGCTGGCAACACATATTGCCTATGAAGGTCTATCTTCGGATCAATGTTCTGTCAACAAGATTTCAGCACATGAAGTTAGAGCACCGTCTGCTTCTTGGGCTTATTTTAACAGTATAGCCATTACTGATCTTATGAAGGCTGCCTAGTGGACACAGCCCTCTTCATTTACCAAATTTTACCTTAGAAATTTAGAGTGTATCTCCGGTGACCTTAGATCTTTAGGTCTTCTTTCTGTTTCTCAGAATGTCGTCCATTAATCTTACATCCAGAAGATGTCTTAGGCATTCTGCTCGAGCACTTACAACATTCTGCTGCCCTCTTCATTCTGAGGAATTGTCCTTCGGAACAAGGGGAAGGGGGGGGGGGGGAGGGTGGATGGGTTTTCCCTTATGTTATCTGGCTTTATAGTGAAAAGCAAGGGAATACCTCCTCCAGAGACAGTAGTCCAGCGTCGGTGCTAGGTGGTTTTAACGTGTAGCTTGGTGTGAAGCAATAACTATGTCTCATTTTTGTACTGTTTTTATACGCCCGTTCTGTTCATCCCTCTGTCCGTCCGTCCGTCCACACGTCATACAATAACTCAAAAACACTTTGAGCAATTTTTGTGATTTTTTGGTGGAAAGTATATGTTGATGAAAGGAAGCTCCCTTTCGATTTGTGTCGCAGTCCAATTTGTCATTCCAGAGTTATGGGACTTTATTCATCAAAATATAGGCAATTTTCCACGTCGCACAATAACTTGAAAATGCTTTGAGCAATTTTCTTGATTTTTTGGTGGCAAGTACATGTTGATGGAAGGAATCTCCCTTTTTATTTGTGTCACCGTCCGATATGTCATTCCAGAGTTATGGGACTTTATTCGTCAAAATATAAGCAATTTTCCACATGTTGAACAATAACTTGTTTCTTGAAGTTATGATCTCTGTAGACATGAGATATATACACGAAATTCAAATAATTTATTTCCAAATTAATGAACACAGTATGTTGTTGGTTTTGATTATTGTACAAGAATATAAAAAAAACTGACAAATACACATGTATACTCATATTGTGTGCTTCCCTCCTGTAATTAATAATGGGCGTATCATGCGCTCATGGCGCATCTGTTTATTAAAGTGTAGCTCATTGTAAAGCATTTGTGTATGTCGCGTGTCAAATGAGCCTTTCTGTACAATCCTCGGACACTTTTAAATGAGTATAAAGCATCTCATTCTCTGGACTAGCTTTATAATTGATTTCCTTCACCGAATTAGCATAAGGGGGTTATGCTGGCAGAGAAATTATGTAATTATGTTATTCTCAATTACATTGTTGGTGTTATGTCATTCTCTTCTTGTTTTTATAAGAGAAGGACACATGTAATTCCTCTGTCATCTCCTATTCTCCTATAGGAGCTATTCTTTATCAAAGTAATTGAGAGATTGGATTTTCCTCCAAGTCCTAGTCCCTCCAGACTTTTTACTATTCACCTAAGTCTGGGTCATTGGTTATTAGTATAAAAATATGATAAATTTAAAGTGATTTGTATATTTTTTACACTTAACAATGGCCTAGACAGGGATGTCTCTCCCATGAGTTGGCACTCATACCTCCCCGTTGATTATAACATTTAGCAGGCACTATAGAAAGAATGATGCTTGGCACCAATTTCAGTACCTTCCTGGTTACTGCGCATGTGCAGTTAAAAGTATGGAGGACCAGATAGGATTTAAATTTTTCAGTTTTGTATGCAAATTTTGGGGATTGGGGGGTTCAAAATTTGTGTTTGGCCGTGAATTATATCGAGTTTGCACCAGCTAAGTCTGGGCCATTGGTAAGTATAAAAATATACAAATTACTTTATCATTTTTCTTGATTTTTCACCATTAATTGGTGGGGGGGTGGGGGAGGGGGAGTTATGGATGGGGAGGAATACATGAGCACTTAACCCCAAATAAAGTCAACCCATAGGAGGAGGAGTCCCAAAACTAAGTCAGCCCACAAAAGAAGTTGGACCACATAGAGAATGCTTTTATATTGTTGGTGTGCTAGGGTTTAATAATGTTACTTTGTTGCAGTAATGGTGATGACAGTGGTAAACTGAATACTAAAGAATGGGTTGAAAAAGTTATTGTAATCGGAATGAAAAGAAAACCTTCAAGAGTTGCTGTGCAAACAAAAGGTAAGTAATAAGACAGAACACAACGAAGGTGGAGTACCAGAACTGGAATCAACAAGACGAGGTGAAGTTTTTCCTGTATTTAGTGAGCGTAGAAGGCATGTGTGTAAAAAGTCCACTAAAGGTCTTTGATTCCTGTCCCCTTACTCCGCCCGAGTTGTGTTCTATTTTTATACCATGATTAAACGTGACTTGAGCTGATGTTTTTAAAGAAAAATATTGCCTTCAGCAGTCTGATAACATTCTAGCTTAACCCTTTTAACTCACATGAAAAGCAGATGACACTTGCAAAAAAAATTCTTGAATAACTAATTGTATTTTTATACTGTACCAATGACCCAGACTTAGCTGGTGCTAACTCTTAAATATCTA
Source organism: Pictodentalium vernedei (assembly GCA_031216915.1). Classification (NCBI taxonomy): domain Eukaryota; kingdom Metazoa; phylum Mollusca; class Scaphopoda; order Dentaliida; family Dentaliidae; genus Pictodentalium; species Pictodentalium vernedei. The sequence goes on from CM062292.1 coordinate 208,051,631, forward strand.
GGGCCAAACACAAATTTTGCCCCCCAATCCCCCAAATTTGCATCAAAAACCGAAAATTACATGTCCTATATGGTCCTCCATACTTTTACTCTACTGCACATGTGCAGTGTCAAGGAGGTCTCGAAATTGGTGCAAATATCATTCTTACAACCAGTGCCTGGTAAGCGTTATGTACTCAACGGGGAGGTATGAGTTCCGAACTCATGGGGGGGCCATCCCCATCTGGGTCATTGGTAAGTATAAAAAATATGTAAATTACTATAAATTTTGGCACAAATATCATTCTTTGTTTGGCCCTCAATTCAGTTACATCTTACTGATATTTGTGCTTGCAAATCTCAGTTTAAATGATGCCAGACACATAATTATGAGAGAAATAGTGGTTCTAAGGAGGAAATAGAAGGATGAGAGGAAGAAACAGTGGCAGGAAATGTTCAGGGCTGTAACTTATAATTAGTTTACGAAATTATTTCATGTTGCCTATTTTCGAGGCATGGTCCTGATGTTGTCATTCTTGCTATGAATGCACCATTGTTGATCAGTGTTTCCTCTCTCACTTTCCTTTATTCCCCCCAGCCCCCCTAGCTATTCTCCCATGCTTTTGGCATATTTTTTTTTTGTAATGTCGATTACTAAAATTTCTTGGGAGTTTTGGCTTGGTAACAGAATTATTATTCTGTTTTTCCCCATGTTTACGTCCTCACCCTTAGGTGTTTAGGCATTCAGGTCTGCATCTACCATCCGATGTTCTCCAGTTTCTTCTCTGGAAGTCTCTGTTTTGCATCACATAGTGATTAAATTGGTAACTGATTTCGGGCCATCTTTACCAGTGCCTGGAGTCATGTTTCCGGTTTTTGTACACTTTTTGTTTATGTTTACAACAGTTACTTCTGATAGTGATTACTTGCCTTCTGCTTAGTTCAATTCATAGCAAGATAAATTAATATTGTCCGTAAGTGTTACATTAATTTTTATGTGTACCCATACTATATATGGTACACATAATGCCGGCATCCGGGGTGGCCATCCGTCATTCGTCCATCCTTTGTCCATCTGTCTCTCTGTCCGTCCGCCTGTCCATCTGTCTGTCTGTCCATCCAGCATCCGTATCCATTTCTTTGGCATTCAATAACTTGAAAAATATTGCTTGGATTGTCAAGTTACTTTACATTTGTGTTCAGGTTACTGATGTGCTGAGTTGTATAATTTTTGGTGTGAATCTGATAATTTGATCCTGAGATTTGAACCCTTTATTCTTCAAATTGAAAATTCCTCCAATCCCTTTGGCATTCGATAACTTGAAAAATATTGCTTGGATTGTCTAGTTACTTTATATTTGTGTTCAGGTTACTGATTTGCCAAGCTGTAAAGTTTTTGATGTAAATCTGATGTTTTGATCCCGAGATATTAACCCTTTATCCTTCAAATTGAAAATTCCTTCAATCCCTTTGGCATTTGATAACTTGAAAAATAATGCGTGGATTGTCAAGTTACTTTATATTTGTGTTCAGGTTACTGATGTGCCAAGCTGTATAGTTTTTGGTGTAAATTTGTTATTTTGTTCCTGAGATATTAACCCTTTATCCTTCAAATTGAACGTTCCTCGTCCGTATCCATTTCCTTGGCATTTGATAACTTGAAAAATGTTGCTTGGATTGTCAAATTACTTTATATTTGTGTTCAGGTTACTGATGTGCCAAGCTGTATAGTTTTTGGTGTAAATCTGATAATTTGATCCTGAGATTTTAACCCTTTATCCTTCAAATTGAAAATTCCTCCAATCCCTTTGGCATTCGATAACTTGAAAAATATTGCTTGGATTGTCTAGTTACTTTATATTTGTGTTCAGGTTACTGATTTGCCAAGCTGTATAGTTTTTGATGTAAATCTGATGATTTGGTCCCGAGATATTAACCCTTTATCCTTCAAATTGAAAATTCCTCCAATCCCTTTGGCATTCGATAACTTGAAAGATATTGTTTGGATTGTCAAGTTACTTTATATTTGTGTTCAGGTGACTGATGTGCCGAGCTGTATAGTTTTTGGTGTAAATCTGTTATTTTGATCCTGAGATATTAACCCTTTATCCTTCAAATTGAACATCCAGCATCCGTATCCATTTCTTTGGCATTTGATAACTTGAAAAATATTGCTTGGATTGTCAAGTTACTTTATATTTGTGTTCAGGTTACTGATGTGCCGAGCTGTATAGTTTTTGGTGTAAATCTGATAATTTGATCCTGAGATTTTAACCCTTTATCCTTCAAATTGAAAATTCCTCCAATCCCTTTGGCATTCGATAACTTGAAAAATATTACTTGGATTGTCAAGTCTTGGAAATATTACGCGCCTGATTTTATCGTGCGCCTACCGCGTGCCTGATTCTCATTCCGCGCACACGGTTTTCATGTGCCTTGCTTCTGTCGCACACACAGTCTCACTGTCTGTATGCCATCTTCTCGCTCAAGCAATCTCTTGTAAAGCCGGCAGTTTAATCGTTGTCGCCCTTTTGAAAGGGTTAAATTATTTTTTTCGAAATGATACTCTGGGGAAACAACCTGCACCTGCAGAGTTTAACAGACACCGTCACACGCCGATTTCACACTACACAGTCGCACGTCCGCAGTATTACATTGAAATCAACAACTCTATCATTTGACTGACTGTTGCCGCTGTCACGTGGTTTGCTATCAAACGTACTTTGAGAGTCAAGTTTGAGAGCCCAAATCAGTACGGTTAAATTTGTTATCAGTATGGCATCTAATATAAAAGGTTCGCGTGTTAAGTCTTCAACTTTTAGAAAATGGAATATGGGTGGAATGACAGAAGGAAAAACAGAACTGATCGATGGCTGTGAATACATTACTAAAATCTGGTGCAAAATTTGCTCTAGACATAGAGACAGACTTGCCACAGGTCTCCGTGGAAAAGCTGTTGCGGACCTTGAATTTTATGTAGAAGGAACATCTTTTGTGAAGAAAGACAGTGCAGACAGACATCTCAGATCCAAAACCCATCTGTTCGCACTTCAGTTGGATAAAGATCAGGTAAAACATGTAGATGCAGAAAAGAATGTTGATACTGAACTCGACGAGAGATACGCGAGCGAGCAGCCTGGAAATGATGGTGCTACTTCCCAGAGCGGCCCAAATGGTGTAGTGGGTAAAAAAAGTTAGACAAATATTAAAACCGCATTAACAGCATCATCAAAAGACGCATACACAAAACTGGTGACTGACGCTTACATTCTGGCTGTCGATAGAGCTCCTCTAAGTTTCTTTAGAACCATAGTCAGGTCACAAAAGGCAACTGGGACACGACTCATAAAAGGAATGGAGAGCCTCAAGTCTGCTCGCCGATTTATCCTTGCCATTGCCACGGCAATAAGACGGAAAATTAAAAAGGTAATGATGACAGCAAATGCATTCAGTGTACTCAGTGATGGGTCCCAGGCCAGAAAAACTGGCAGTGAAAAGGAATTGATTCTCGCTCACGTGTTGAAAAATGGTCTTCCCTGTTATTACATTGTTGCATTACAGGACATTGACTGTTATGGCAATGCAAATGCCGACAATATCAAAATGGCAATAGATGACGCTTTCATCAAAAACCTTTCTTTTCCAAAAGAAAAGTACATCTCTCTCATGGTGGTGGCGACAAGTGATGGCACGAATGTCAATATGGGGGTTTATAATGGAATATTAACACAGCTGGTAAAAGACTCTTGGCCCTGGCTACTAAAAATACATTGTGTCTCTCACAGAGCCGAACTTGGTATTAAAAACAGTGTCACTGCTAAAAAATCGTTTGATTCTGTTAGGGAGATGTTGCAAAGCCTGTATAATTTTTTCAAACACAGTGGAAAATTTAAATCGCATTTCAAGTCGGCAGCAGAGACACTTGATGTACAGGTGTATAATTTTCCAAAAACAAGTGGAACACGTTTTGTTGGACATCACATGCGAGCGGTCGACCATCTGTTAAAAAATTGGGTCCCCCTCCTGCTAGCAATAGAGAACTCAATTGCAAATGAAAAAGACTCAACTGTCAATGCAAAATTACAGGGTTTTCGCACCAAACTTGCCAAAATCAATTTTCTGTCAACTTGTATTATTTATCTCGAAATTATCCAGTGTCTGGCTCGTCTCTCCAAGAAATTTGAAAGAGAACTTGTGTTTATTTGTAACGTTAAGCCAATGGTAGACACTTGTTTGGCAGATCTGGATGATGTGGAGAGGTCACCTTGCGACACAGTCATATTATTACGTAAGGCTGATATGGAGCTCTGCTTACAAGAGGAAGGGCCCAGGCATAATGCTGGAAAATTAAGTGTACATATTCCCAAAAAAAGGTCATACAAGACGCAAATTAAAGGCTCGCAAATATCAGATACTGGACTATGAAGCAGCTACTCTAAAACATGTTTCAGGGCATGAGGGTAACTTGGCTACATTAAAACAGAGAGTCATTGGTGCAGTTACAGATTGTCTGAAAAATCGATTCACTGTTGAACTGGAGGAGGGTAGGGCTGGGCGGTTTTGAAATTTGCATTTCGGTTCGGTTTCGGTTTTGTACAAAAACTCGGTTTTCGGTTCGGTTTTCGGTTTTTCATAATATATTGTAGAAATCCACATTTTAGAGGGTAATGTACACATAAAATCTGTCTGTATTTGTCATCCAAGTCATGAGGCTGATATAGCGAGTTGAGTCCTTCGGGTTAATCAGTGTTCACCACTCTTCTCAGCAAATGGACATATTGTGTTGGGCTACTGTAGTGGGCAACAGTGGTGGAGCCATGAGGTATCTAGGGAGACCAGCCCCCCCCCCCCCCCCCTCCTCACCCTCCACTCAAAATCCCACTTGCTTTTCCCATCCCCAAATTTGAAAAGATTCTTTTTGATTTCCTGCCCTCAGTACAAGTACAGTACCCTCAGTCCTGAGATCCCCCCCCCCCCCCCCAAAAAAAAATCTCCACCAGCATGGTCCACAGGATTTCAAACCATGGCTCCACCACTGGTGGGAGCTGCCTTGTTCTGTCAGTGAGATTTGGGACCTTGTCAAGACAAGATGCAGAAATTAACAAGAAAAGCTACATTTTAGCAAAAATCAACATTTCCTTATTTTTTATGGAGTCGCAATGCTTTCACCCTGGTTTTGGTGGATAATGTGCAATTGTTGTGCTTATTTTGGTAATTATCACATCGCTTGAAAATAGACGTGCCCCGTGTTTCTTGATGGTTCCTGCTTCAAATGACAGTGGAATAAGAGGAACACAAATCATAGTTTTTCTGATTTTGATAACTATTATTGAAGTAAGTCGTGATATACGAATCACTTTTATTGGTAACTCACTCCAATGCTTTCACAATATCTCTCCTAATTTCGACTGTAGAGGTTCGTTTTTTACTTTGATTCTGCCCAAACATAGAAATTGGGCGAAATGGCCGGTGCCAAGGCGAAGATATTACCAACTTTACTTTGCCCTCTTGGCTTATCCCTGCGTTGATTTCATCTTATTCAAGACAGGCGATTGATGTTTTTGAAGGGAGGGGAGACTGCTGCATAATGGGGTTTGAAAGAAAGTTTGCAATATTGCATCTTGGGATTTGTTGTGTTTACAAAATACACATGGTCATGACACGTGTTGATTATAACATCTTCGTATTGGGAATGCAGCGTGTGCACCTGACAGACCTGCAGTACTGCGCGATTCCTTAAAGTAAGTTCAAATAGTATACAAACAATTCCCAATAATTTTAAAAAAACTTTCAATAGTTACCTGCCATCCATTTAATAGGATGTGTTCTATTTTAATTTAACCATTTTATTGTTGACAAAAAACATAACTGCCACTGCGCAGCGTTATCTATGAGCATGTGACTTCAGAGAACGTGCCAGTAGTCGGTTAATTAACATAATTTACTCATCATTTTTCCCATGTGAACTTTGAGGTTTTAAAACTCAATAAATTTTATGTTTACCTCCAATCTAATTTACAACGTGCCGTACGCAGATGATTTTGGGTCAAAGGTAATTTATAATACTTTTACACCATATATTGTCAGGTAACTTGCAAATACCTCTTTGGTCAAATGTGTCCGGTTCAGTAAATTTACTTAACAATTCTTGAATTGCATGTGTGGATTTTTACGTGCGACTTTTTAATTTTTCATATTCCATCTGCTGGCAGTTCTGTAGATATTGTTTAAGATACAAGAAATTTGCTACCACTATTTGTGGGGGGGGGGGGGGGGGGGGGGGGGGGGGGGGCTTTGTTGTCAGTCCTCTCGAAGTAAGCATAAATGGCACAGCATTTACCTTAGCCTGACATTTAAGCCTTTGGCGTGCGGAAAGCAAGTGATTGAGTGGTCATAAACTTAACCAATTCTTGGAAATTTGTTGAAACCGAAAGTCTCGGTTTTTTGTTAAGGCGGCGGTTCGGTTTCGGTTTAAAAAAAAAAAACGAAAAACCGATAAACCGCCCAGCCCTAGAGGAGGGGGAAATACATGAACACATGGGACTTGTAACAAACCCTGCAAACTGGGTGTCGACAAAAAAGGAGTTGCGTGCACTGGAACGTATATGCGATAAGTTCAAAGACAGTCTTTCTGCAGCTATTGTTGACTTTGACGTTTTGCGCATAGAACGGGAATGGAAAGACATGAAAACACTAGTGAACAGAAACTATCAAGGAGTTAAACCATGTAAAATGTGGGAAAAAAATTTTTCTATACAAATGATCTGAGCTACCAAATGTTTTGTCTGGTTGTAGAAATTCTCTTGTGCATTGGTGTGTCAAATTGTCAGGTCGAGCGGGGTTTTAGTATTCTCACAACAATGCTGACTGATCAAAGATTACTTATGAACCATGACACAATGGAAGCCTTCCTTTTAATAAAAGGAAACAATGCGGTGTGGACTGAACAAGAATGTACGGAAATAATCGAATCTCCAGTTGAAATAAATGTTTCTCTGGCGCGGGCAAGACAAAAAATCAAACTTGTGGTCACAAGCAGTATCAACCCCCTGCACTATTTGCCTAGAAAAAGAAAATATATGGAATCTGAGACTGACTCAAGTGATTCGGAGGCTGAGACCCCCCGCTACGTCAAATTGAGTGAAAGTTCTGAGTCTGACGTTTTGGATGACGCAAGTGATTTTGAGTCTGACACAGACAGTGATAACTGACTCTCGTAGACTAGTGCTGACCTGACCATAGGGATATTCACACAAAATAGCGAAATAAGTCGACAATTTAGACACTGCCCGAGTGGGTTTTTCTGTTGAACTAGTCTTTTTCTTTTCAAAACAATTGCAGAATTCAACTTGATATTCCCGTTCATTTTGTAGTAAATGGGTTTCGCCTAAAACTTTTACAGTGTTTACTGTTAGTGTGTAACTTTCTTACTATGCACTGTAGTGTTTGTTGAAATTCATGCCACAAGTTGTGAGGTAAATTTTCACACAGTTTTATGGCACGAATCTCAACAAAGCGACTATTTCCAGGATACTAGTGCAATTCCCGACTGGCTCCCCCCCCCCCCTCCTCTCGTTGCACTCACACACACATATTTTATGACAGAGTTTGAACTTTGAAGTTTATTCGTCTTCACAACATGGTTAGGTTGTGAGCGTTTCCCGAGCTTTGCCTAAAAAGTGTTAGCATTTTTTTCTCGTATTAACGCCGACGCCCCTTGCCCCTCGCCCAAGTTATGAGATCTCAGTCCACTCCGATTCAATCGAGTTTTGTTTTAACAGTTTACCACCAAGAAAAATCGTGTTTCGCATATAAATAGTACAAAAAAAAGTCCCAGAATCATCCAGATTTTTGTAGGCCTGTGTAGTTCTGTTATCAGAATGTAAGGGGGTTTAGCTCACCACATACAGCCAGTCCTTACCTTCAAATAACAGAACTAAATGGCCCCAAGATTTCCACCAAGACAAATTGTGTTTCGCAGTAAATTTAATTAAATACAAAGCCAGATCATTTTGAGGCCCATGTCGTTACTGTTATCAGAATGTATCGGGTTAGCTTACCACAGCCAGTCCCTATGTTCAGATGGCGGAAGTTAATCAGCCCACGATCAAGAGGTTTGATGCTTTTTGCCACAGGAAGACTCAATTTAGACTCTAACATTTAAATGAAAATCCTGTCTGCGCCCTCCATGCTCTTAGCTCGTGTTTGTCTAGCGTGGAGGGGCGTAGACAGGATTTTCATTTGGGGGGCTGGCAATTCATGAATTGAGGGGGGGGGGGGGGGGGGGGGCACTAAGTGATATGCAGAAAGCATATCCCCGAGGGTTGAAAGTTTGGAGGAGGTAACAGGAGCGGAGTCCTCCCCTCCTGTTGGTAGGGGTCCGGGGGGACCTGCCACGGGAACATTTTATCCTTAAGTCAGTTATGACTGTAAACAATTAACATTGTGTCCAAAATGCAATATTATAGTGAACGGTAACGGTTCTGAAGAGCATATTTCAAATTTTCTAATTCTGTCTTGAACCTATGACAGAATTTGAAATTTTGAAACATGCTGTTTAAAAAGGGTTATTTAGCCATTCAAAAAACCAAGAGGATTTCCACCCCAGAAACCACCAGAATGCTCTATTTGAACGCTCATTTCCAAAAATTTTCTCCAGACCCCTCTACAAAAGCTCATGCCTTCGGCACTCGCGGCAGATGCCATCGGCATCTGCGCGATTCCCCCCCCCCCCCCCCTCTTTCAGAATTCGTGTATCTACCACTGCCTCATTATGGCCACGTTTTTAAATGAATTCTATTTGTTGGACTGTTTTCAATAAAGAAAACAAAATGCAGGCTATTCGATTTTCATTGTCGACAAAAATGAAACAGCTTTGGCTTGCACACTGAACTGTAATGGATGGTCCTCTTCGGACTTCCCTTACAAAAATTATGATGGGACTGCTTAAAAAACATGAAGAATTTCTTTGTTTTTAAACAGCCCCAGCCCCCCTGCTCCAATCCTCCATCGATTCATTATTCAGGTGAACCTCCCATCAAGACCCTCATTAAAATTACATGTATCCCATGATGCAAAATTTTAAATAAACATCCATTAAATAAAATATCACATGTGCTTTGAAGACAATTCGTTGATGAAAATAGAATCCATCTTTGTTGTTTCACACAAAATTTTCACGGATTTTCTTATTGGATTGGAATTTCTGTCTGTTACCAGCATGCGTGACATAAGTCACATTCTTGAAATTTCTGAGCGAAGTGGCGAAGTCTCAAGTCAGTGGTTACGGTAATGTAAATGGCGATCTTATCTTTATTTTTCACCATTCTCTATTTGTATCACCGATTCACGTGATTAGATTTTAGACTAGACCTGTTAATAAGTGCTCGGCAAGTTTGCAAAGTTTGAATCTGAATGGCAGTAGGCTGTAGCTCAAACAACGTGGAGGCCACAAATAGTATTTTCTTTACTGGTTTGTTTATGGACCAGTCCGTAGACTAGAAATTCCCGAAATTAAATTGTAGACCTAATCATCCTAATGTCACCTTTAAACTTAAAGACCTGTCATCCAAGTTTGGTCAGTGTCGGTGTGCACGTAACACCGTACCGTTCCGTACCGGTAATGCACGACACTGCATTATTTCAATGCTTCTACATTCAGTTTGCTAAAAATACATTTAGGCGAGCGATTCACGCGCCTGGAATGGTTTCAGGAGAGCGTTTTGTTGCCATCCTCGATTTTTCATATGGCCAACACTGATTGTCAAGTTACTTTATATTTGTGTTCAGGTTACTGATGTACCGAGCTGTATAGTTTTTGGTGTAAATCTGTTATTTTGATCCTGAGATATTAACCCTTTATCCTTCAAATTGAAAATTCTTCCAATCCCTTTGGCATTCGATAACTTGAAAAATATTGCTTGGATTGTCAAGTTACTTTATATTTGTGTTGAGGTTAATGATGTGCCGAGCTGTATAGTTTTTAGTGTAAATCTGATAATTTGATCCTGAGATATTAACCCTTTATCCTTAAATTGAAAATTTCTCCAATCCCTTTGGTAACTCAAAAAATATTAATCCGATTGTCATGTTACTTTATATATGTATTCAGGTTACTGATGTGCTGTGCTGTATAGTTTTTTATGTAAATCTGATAATTTGATCTGGAGATATTAACCCTTTATCCATTTCTATATGTACCCATACCATGTATGGTGTACATAATGTCGGCATCTGTGGTGGCCCTCTGTCATACAGCTTTCTACCAGTTGCATACACATCTGACAATTTCATCGGCCTATTTTTTTAAATGTTTTAAAAAATTTTGTCCACACTTAGGCTTTTTGGGGATCCATTTTGGCTCATCGTTCCCATTGAGAACTTATGCTCTTCTGAAAAATTTTTTGTTCAAATTGTAATGTGAGGATATCTTCCTCTGATTCTCATGATCAATGTATTAATTGTAGTCATTGTACTCGCACTAACTCTTGCTCAGTGTGTGTTATTTGGGATGACAAACGTTGGAGACGTGTGTCACAGTATGTTGTTAGTGGGGAGAGGTCCATGCCGGTCCTCTCTTCGCAGGGTCACTCTAGTTTTTCAATCTCTTTTTCAGAGGAACAAGAACAGGGTGATGTTTCCTTGATGTCTTCTAAAAGTGTGCTTCCGTCGTCAAAATCGAATGAAGAGTTAGCGGCAAAGTGCTCATGCAAATATGTCAATTGCCTAAGAGGTCCCAAGTAGGATCGATGGCTCTTGGCATCTGCTAGCTCGCCTGGTGTAGCGACCATTCAACGAATGGCTCGGCAGCCGTGTTCGTCCTTTGTGGTCCAGGAAGGAGATTTGGGTGATGCGAGCACTATAAAAATACAATGTGCTGCACACCCAGTGACGATGGATCAGAGGATAGTACGGAGGAAGCCTGTTAGTCCGGTTCCTAGCTCGTCCAGGTCCATCAGGACCATAAGCGAGAGAGGCCTCCTCTCTCTTACATCAACATCTGCGCCGTGATGCTGTTGTATGTTCATTTGTTAGTCAGAGCATACGTCCACTCCTCCTGCTCGGGACACTTCGTCACATAGACAGTCCAACGTAGCTCTTCTATTGGCTTCCTCATCCTCATGTCTGCACACACGACTGCACCTTGGCTGTGTGACCACAGATTTCCGGGGGACGTTCGCACATTATATAAATGCAGGAAGAAACGTCCCTAGAGCTCCTGCTTCGCCGACTAGGGAATCCACGCCGACCAGGTCACTCCATCCATTCGCCAAGGACACGAGGCCTTTCCAGTTGGGACGTTCACATATTATATAAATTCAGGAATGAACGTCCCTGGAGCTTCCAGCGGCTATTTACGTAAGACCGCGGCTCCACAGGCCTCAATGAGGATCAAGCACATGGTAATGTTTCCGTGATGTCTTCGATAAGTGTGCTTCTGTCGTCACAGTCAAATGTGCTAGCGGCAAAAGTGCTCATGCAGATACGTCAATTGCCTAAGAGGTCCCAAGTAGGATCGACGACTTTGGCATCCGCTAGCTCTCCTGGTGTAGCAACCATTCATCGAATGGCTTGGCAGCCGGGTTCGTTCGTTGCGGTCCAGGAAGGAGATTTGGGTTGTGTGAGCACTATAAAATACAATGTGCACACCCAGTGACAATGGATACGAGGATGGTACAGAGGAAGCCTGTTAGTCCGGTTCCTAGCTCGTCCAGCTCCGCACGGGCTGCGAGCGAGAGAGGTCCCTCTCTCGTACAACGTCTGGGTCCAGATGTTGTGGTACAGAACGTTTCTCAGTTGGGGCATATGTCCACCGCTCAGGATGCTCCGTTATATAGACAGTCCGGAGAGACTGCTCTATTGGCTTCCTCATTCTCACGGCAGCACACTTGACCACACCTTGGCTATGTGACCAGTGATATCCAGCCAACCTCACCGACCAGGAATTCAGGGCGACAAGGTCACGCAATCCGGTAGCCAAGGATAGGAGGCCTTCATACTCCGGACATTCGCATAAAGAAGTGTGCAGGAGTCAGCGTCCTAGGAGCTTCCAGCGGCTAAATGTTGTAAGTCCGCAGCTCCACAGGCCTCCGTTACGGACGTGCTATCGCAGATAGCACAAATTATCGCAGCATCCCAGCAACCGACAGAACTCTGTCGGATCAGGAATTATCCGAAGAAGCTGTGTCGGTACGTTCCTCTGCAGGTGCAGGCACGGCGACCAAGAATTACAAGTGGTCCAACAGGATGGCGAAAGGGATACGGTGTAGTTGGAATTTTCCCTTTTGGAACAACATAAAAATGCCGTAGAGTTCATCCAGCTTTATCTTTCTGACTTTGTTCCTCCGGACCAAAATGCTGCGTTGCCGAATAAGAGACTGATAGCGCCACTGGACATAGATTTCTTTAATCGGTTTAGGGCCATCTTTCCTGAGTTTCCGACACAGTCCAGAAATGTCTCATGGACATTTGAATTATTGAATGACGCTATATATAAACTTGCTATCAGAACGGGCAAGTCCGGTTTCTTATCGGCAAATGCTCTACATCTGCCTTTCATCAATTCAAGGAATAATTCGAAACGGCAGGACAGGGCATTCTGAGAGTTCCTCTGCGTCTAGACGACCAGGCCGAAGACCTAGAATTGTCTATACCGTCGTCTATGTCAATTCCAAACATGATGTTGGAAACGATAGTCTCGTCTAAAAGGGCTAGTTTAGATGCATTATCGTACACAGTTCACCTTACCAGAGCATTATCATTACGTCTCAAAGGAAAAGAATTCCAAAATGTATAATCCTCCTTAAGAGTTCTTTTGAGGGCCATAGCATTCTCTATGTATAACTCCACCCTTTCAGTGGCAATTTGGAGTTAGTTACACATAATGCGGGCCTGGCTACATCCACGCACGTGGATAGTAAGGTGAAAAACTCTCTCAGAGTTGCTCCGGTCTCCGGAATCTATGATCAGATAACTAAGAAAGCTTCAGACTCTCTGCTATTCAAATCCGCTTCTATAAAGTCGGATTCAGCGGAGAAGAGTAGGACAGGCACTTCTGGGGCGAATACGTCCAAGGGAAGTTCCTATAGAGGTTCCTATGCGTCCTCTAGGTCTTACTCTAGAGACCGTCAGGGTAGCAACTCAGGTAGGGGCCGTAATTCTGGCCGAGACAACCGGTCAGACACCCTAGGTCGACGGGGCGAGGTGCGGGCCGTGGAGGACGTGGTTTCTCCTTCCGCAAGTCTCGCAGGTCCAGGAGGTGATGGTATAAACCTCTATCATGTTCCAATGCGCGGAAGACTGTCGAGTTTCTCAACCAATTGGGAGTCGATTACGGACGTTCCTTGGGTTCGAGGAGTGATTTCGGAAGGATTAAAACTGTCCTTCAAAATAAAACCCTCTGTTAACTCAAAGTCCAAGATGGACTCAGCTTCCATCAAATCTGCAGAAAGAGGCTCGCTTCTATCAGAGGTCAGTCTCTTCTGGAGAAGAACGCGATAAAGGTTGTAGATAACCAGGAATTCCCAGGTTTCTACAGCCATCTTTTTTTGGTTTTGAAACCAGACGGCTCGTTCCATCCAGTCATAGATCTGAGCTGGATAGACAAGCTGATCATGGCTCCAAAATTCTATATGGAGACCATCCGATCAGTCAGAGCGAGCATTCGGGTGAACGACTATGCTACCAGCATAGATCTCAAGGATGTATACTTTCACGTGATGGTACATCCGGCGTTCAGCAAGTATCTTTGCTTCGCCATACTAGGAGTCATGTTTCAGTTCTGAGCAAGTGCTTCGGCCTGAATCTAGCGTCCTGGGCTTTCAATCGAATAATGAACTCGGTAATGACTCATTTCCGAGCTCATTCGTCTGCGGTAATGTCGGCCTACCTGGACGACATTTTTCAGAGGTACGGCAACGAGTTAACGCTTCAGAACGATGTGCAGTTTCTACTTCTATTGCTCTGACGTCTCGGTTTCTTAGTAAACGAGGAGAAGTCGGATCTAGTGCCGTCCAAATCATTCACCTACCTGAGGATGAGCTTCGAGACACACAACAGTCGTTGTTACGCTCGCTTTTGTATTCAGTCAGACAAAGTTACAGCGAGAGAATTCATGAGACTGATAGGTTTGTGCGGAGCTGCCGTGGATTTTATTCCGATGGGGCGACTACGCACTCATCCTCTCCAACTTTTTCTGACTCAGAATTGGAGGGTGAAGATTCATTCGCTCAATATGGACATCCTCTTGTCAAATCTAGTGAAACAAGAGATTCAGACTTGGGCAGATATTCAGTGGTTAACTCAGGGAGTTCCACTGCAATTGGCTGATCCGAGTTTTACAATTATGACGGATGCCAGTCAAACAGGTTGGGGCGCAACATTGAGCCCAACGGATTTGAAGTGCCAGGGTCTTTGCGATCCGCAGTTCCTAATCAAGCACATAAACATCAAATAAATGATGTCATTTGGCCTGCGCTATGTCATTGGATGAACATTATTCAGAATGCACACGTGAAAATTTGGTCCGTCAATACGACGGTAATAGCGTATATTCAGAACCAGGGAGGCACTCATTCCATTCTGTTATTCAAGTTAATGGAATGAATCCTTCTGTTTGTACCAGAACATCAAGTTCCCCTATCGGTCCGTCATATTCCGGGTCATCTGAACATATTAGCGGACTCCCTTTCACGGAGATGTCGCTTGTTGCCGTCAGAATGGACTCTCAACAAGCGAGTATTCAATCAAATTTGCTACCAACGGTAGCAGCCAATGATAGACTTATTTACGACGCATCTCAACAATCAGTTGCAGACGTATGTGTCACCATGTCCGGATCCTCGAGAGTTCGCGGTAGACGCTCTATCGATTACTCAAGATAAAACAATCTCAATGCAGTTCTGTTGGTAGCATCTCTGTCTCCACAGAGACTGTGGATCAATCTACTCAGGTGTCTGTTGTGGGACATGCCGTGGAAGCTTCCTCCACATTTCGGGCCATTCTATTGCTAGATGGATTCAATTAACTATCTGTACTGCTTATCATAAATTATCTTCAACTCAGCAGTCTGTGCTTTAGTTTTCAGCTCATGAAGTAAGAGCTCTATCTACTTCTAGGGTTTATGCTAATAATGTTGCTTTTACAGATCTAATGAAGGCTGCATATTGATCTCAGCCTTCCACTTTCATGAATTTTTATCTTAAGAAATATTGAGTTCATTTCTAGAGATCTGCATTGTTTAGGTCCGTTATTTGTTGCTCAGAATGTCTTCCACTAAACAGCTGCAACTATAGTTATACAGGCTTTCTGTTCCGGCAGTGACTCTGTCCTGCTGCCCTCTTCGCTCTGGGGTATTTGACCCAGGGCAACCTGCTTTATAGTGAAAAGCAAAGGAATACCTCCTCTGGAGTCAGTAATTCTGAGTCGGCGCCAGGGTGGTTTTCAAGTGTAAAGCTAATGTTTACTCATCCATGTAATATTTTTAAGTGTAGCTAGGTGTGAAACATTTGTATATGTCACGTTTCACACGGGCGTTAATATACAATCCTCGGACACTGTTAATGAGTATAAAGAGTCTCATTTCTATGGACTTCCTTTATTTATTAGCTTTTCTTTAAAAATAATTAGCATAACGAGTTATACTGGATGTTAATAGAGATCATTGATGTTATTGTGCTCAATTACAGAATGGTGTTGTGTCTTTCTTTTTGATGCAAATAAGAAAGATACATGTAAAGTCTGTTTCTCCTTTTCTCCTCGAGGGGATAATTCTGTTATATGTAGTTGAGCCTGTTGGATTTTCCTTTATGTCCTAGGCCCTCCAACCTTTTTACTATTCAGCTGAGTCTGGGTCATTGGTACAGTATAAAAATGTTAAAAAATTTATAGTAATTTATATATTTTTTATACTTACCAATGACCCAGACGGGGATGGCCCTCCCATGAGTTGGGAACTCAAACCTCCCCGCTGAGTACATAATGCTTACCAGGTACTGGTTGTAAGAATGATAATTGGCGCCAATTTCAGGACCTCCTTGACACTGCTCATGCGCAGAGGAGTAAATGTATGGAGGACCATATAGGACATGTAATTTTTGGTTTTTGATGCAAATTTGGGGGATTTGGGGTACAAAATTTGTGTTTGGCCCTGAATTAAAGAGTTTAGCACCAACTAAGTCTGGGACATTGGTAAGTATAAAAAATATATAAATTACTATAAATTTTTACTATTCAGCTAAGTCTGGATCATTGGTACAGTATAAAAATGTTAAAAAATTTATAGTAATTTATATATTTTTTATACTTACCAATGACCCAGATGGGGATGGCCCTCCCATGAGTTCGGAACTCATACCTCCCCGCTGAGTACAAAACGCTTACCAGGCACTGGTTGTGAGAATGATATTTGCGCCAATTTCGAGACCTCCTTGACACTGCACATGCGCAGTAGAGTAAAAGTATGGAGGACCATATAGGACATGTAATTTTTGGTTTTTGATGCAAATTTGGGGGATTGAGGGGTAAAATTTGTGTTTGGTCCTAAATATTTAAGAGTTAGCACCAGCTAAGTCTGGGTCATTGGTAAGTATAAAAAATATATAAATTACTATAAATTTTTTAACTTTTACAAAATTTAAGCTCGTTGTCTCAACTTGAACAAGCATTCTCCAGTTTGACTAATATTTACCATATAGGTCTTTGGAAGAATATCTCAAGCAAGTTTGAAAACTCACCAGGTCTGATTTATCGTTACAGAGTTACAGGCTGTAATTAGTCAATTTTTACCAATTTTGAACTCATTAACGCAATAACTTGAACAAACATTCTCTGATTTGACTAATATTTGCCATACAGGATTTTTGCAATAATATTTAAAGCGGGTTTGAAAACTTGTCCGGCCCAATTTTCATTGCAGAGTTATGGGCCTTAATTAATTTTTACAAATTCTGAACTTATTAGCTTTATAACTTGAACAAAGGTTCCAGACCTGACAACTGGCATATGATAACCGGGTTATGGACATGAAACACTCTCTGATTGCCACCACAACTCGATGCCTGCATCTCCAATGTGCACCTCTTGCTTCTATTTTTTTATCCACAAAACAGTCCTGAGAATAGTTGAAATTATTTAAACAAGATATATTTGGTTAAATTTTTAGTCTGGCAAGTGCTAAATTTTATCAGTTCTCCTCTTGGGAAACTCAATTTTGACTTAGTGCAATATGAGGAAAATTCTTTAAGATTCTCCTGCAGATCCACCAGTTGAAATCTTTTCATATTTGGTATTCCGTATTCTTAGGGTGGTCAGATGCAAGTTTGTTCAAATCAAGTCCATGGGTTTATATTTGGGCTCCCTATGTGAGCCTTAGGGCTATATGATTAATATTCTTTAAAATCTGGTTCTTCAGATCCACCAGTCAGAATCTTCTGATGGTTGGTATACAGCATCCTCATAGGGGACTGATAGTTTGTATACATGGGGATGAGGCAGATCCATGTTAAAACCAAGTTCGTGGGTATCATTAAAAATAGTATCATTAAAGGGTGATAATGCAGATTTTTATTGACAAGGAGGTGTCTGAGAAACAATAATTTTTATTCAATAGCCTTACAGTTGGATACATATTGCTTGAGTAAATGTTTGCAAAGGTAATGGGGCTGTTTAGGGAACTGCCTGCCTCTTCAGCAGAAACCCTGGCTGAAGTGTTGTGATGTCTTGTAACACTGTATGTTGAGAATTCAGTGGTGACAGGGTTAGGGATACTGTGCTTTCTGATTCTGTTAGCTTTTATTTTTATATTATTTATTCGTCTTTTCTTTGCAGATTCAAGAGAAAAAACTATACCTTTTAAATATGATTCAAGAAAAAGTGTTTTAGTAATCAAGAAACCAGATGTTAATATTGCTGTGGACTGGACAATTTTTCTATTCTGATTCATTCTAGGTCTTGTTACAGTAATATATTTTTCATCGCATTCATTTCTTTAACTGTTCAAGTGCCACAGATGTCATTTCTCGATGGGAACATTTATTAATATTCCTATAAAACTCAACAACTAGATCTATTCAGGTCCCTGTCCATCCCAGTGTTCAAATCTTCAACTTTGAGAGCTTTATTTGTTCAAATATGATATGGCAACAAAGGGTTGTTGAGTCATTACTTGGTAATATTTACTTGATTTCATCTGTTTATTAAGTCAGACCTCTAGTATTGGGTTAGTTTTGTTCAGATGCTGTTTACATCACATTCAGATGCATTTATTTCTTGTTACATCCAGTATTATTTAACACAAATAATCTTCTGACAATTTGCTTGCTGGAAATTCGAATGTTGGAAGATTTTCTTTAATTGTTCGCATAAATTCGGTTTTGCATAACTGTCGGAAGAATGCAACAAGCACTCTCGTGAAATTTTTAGCCCTGCTGAGACTCACAATGTAACTCCCAACAGTTAAGGAAATCTTGTATCACATAATCGGGACAATTGCAAGGTATTAGTAAGCTTCTAAGAAACAAAGAAATACTGGGTTCATACGGGTCCTTAAAAACAAAAGTTTTTTAATTTTAAAATTGAAATTCCATGGCCTTAAAAGGGCTTGAAAATTGGATTTGGGAGGGAAAACTCATCGAAAATCCTTGAAAAAATATTCATGTAATTGTTTGGCTCACTTTGGCTAAAATGTGTGCTTATAAACAAAAAATGATTTTTATTCTCTTAAACAAAAATTGTTCCTGAAACTGATGCTTGGGAAACTCTCTGAGAGAGCTCCTCCCAGTATCAGTGTTTGGTGCAATTATTGGTTTGGAACATGTGCTTAATTGATAACTGATATCAATACAAACACTCAGTGGGGACCCAGGGAAATGGAGCTGTGTTTGACTGTGGTAAACAAGTTCTACTCTACTTGTAAAATAGGACCCAGTAACTAACGCCTGGGCTGGATGTCCTCTATAGTTTGCAACATTGGTATAAACGATTAGTTGAACTTGACTTCATACCTATGTAGCAGTCATGATATAGCCATACCAGAAGGGACCTCACACACCAATAAATAAATTTATATAAACATCACAGATGGTAAAATTGATACAGTGAAAGGCCCTGGAAATGTTTGAAAATTATCTTGGAAAGTACTCGATTTTTCTTCTTGTGAGAGTTTAGGATCCCTGGAATTAAGATATATATATGTTCAACCATAATTTGTTCAATATTTTTTCTTCTGTGGCAATTACAATCGTATATATTTGATTCAGGTCAATTACCATAAATGAAAATCCAGATATTTTTTCAAAAAATTTTCGAAAAATGAGGTCTGAAAGACTGATCAGAATAACATGAAATTACATGACTTAATTCTTTGCATTTATGTGATTCCAATTTATTATACTTTTCTCCTAACAGTACCTTATAACCCCTCCCTAAAACCAGTTCAGTGAGCTTGTTTCAGTTGAGGCCATCAGCTATAGTTTGGAGCAAAAATGGAAAAATAACACTATAAAAGCCACTTTTAGGGTAGCTCAAATTTGACTGAATTTATTTCGTGAATGGTGAGATCAAACCTGGAAATAAGCAGACTGTCATCTGGAGAAAGAGGTCCCCAGAAGGTGAATTTTGTGATGCTACCCTACACAGCAGGGTAGTGTCACCAAATTTACCCTCTGTGAACTCAATATGAATCAAGGTCTAAAATCTAACAGGTACCCAGAGGACAAATTGACCCACTGCATGGGAAGCATCAACAAATTCACCATGTGGGGACCTCATTCCACAAATGACAGATTGTATATTTCCAAGCTGGGTTGAGATAACCTGCCATAATGTGATAAATTGTTGGAAAGAACAAAGAAAATATTTCCAATAGTATACTTTTCAGCCTTTCATCAGCAAAGATAGAGATACCCCCCAAACTGCTCTCATTATTGCAAAATGGTCTGTGGCACTTAAAACAGTTACCAAACACATCTTAAGGTGATCATATCAATAAGTGAATTTAAAAATTCATTGCAATGAGCTCGGTGATATTTTTTTCATGAGGAGGTTGAAAAAAAAAATTGTAAAATTAACAAGCATGTCATCTTTTGACCACAAAATGGGTATGACATCCATTTGTCCATTGGACTGTCTGTTCTCAAAAATGTTATATTGTGTGGCTAAATTATTGAACTTAGTAAAAATATATACCCAACTAGTAAAATAATTTTGGGGGTGACAGTAAACCCTAACACTTTTTTGCTTACTGACTTGAACACTAACCCCAACAGTATGTCTACCCCTGAAATAATCATAAAATTTATAACTAAATTTTAGCTACTTAATCCTTTAACCAACACACACAATATCCAAATTTGTTTTATTTCATTTGTTTAATCCACATAGATTATTTACAAATTGAGCAATTGAAAGCAAAACTATTTTTCCGAAAATTTCAATAAAGCAGTATCAAGTGACCCATCATTGGAACAGGCTCAATGAGCTCATTCCAGTGAAGGATCATATGATATGGTTTTGTTGAAATTTTTTTTAAAATAGTTTAATTTAATTTGTTACAGCCGCACACGTTATTTTTTAAAATTGAGCTTGTTGCAATGCTGGGTCACATATCAGATATTGTTTTGTTGAATTTTTTTGAAAAATAGTTTTTTTCCAATTGCTCAGTTTGTAAATAATGTGTGTGGAAGCAACTGATTTGTAAGGTAAAGGTTTAAGTCCACAATCTATATTTTTTGAGAATTCTATATGTCTGTCTGTGAGTGTGTCATAAGTTACTATTTGCTGTCTATCTGCAAACCATGAAAATACAGATGAAGATCGTATTTCACTCATTTCCTACAATGAATGCTAGAGTTATTTCTCCTTTTCAACTTGGAATTTATTAAAAGTTTAGAAATTAATTTTATGCACATTATGTTTCGAAAGATTTGACCTCTTGGAATTTAATTTACTTAATTTGTGTCAGTAAGTCCTCACAAAGTTGATCTTCTGTTTCTCAGGACATTTTTTGTAAAATTGCATGCGGGCAGGCAGGCGTTTTTTTATTTTATTTTTTATTTTTGTAATTATTTCTTTGCCATCAAAAATTCATGATCATGATTTGTTTTATGCTTTAGGCCTCATAATCTACAGAATAGTATGGGTGGTGGTGGATTTCGTCCCTTGAGTGCAAGAAGGCTTTGCAATGCTAAAGCATTGCAAAGCCTTGTTGCACTCAAGGGACAAATTTATCAGTTTTATATCTTTGGTAAAATATCAGACATAAACTATTTATTATTTAATTTTTTAAGTTTGCATTGCTTATAAAAAGAGAGTATGCAGCAGTCAAAAGGACCATGCAGGAGGGCCTGAGAAACATATTTTTATACTAATAACCAATGGCCCAGACTTAGCTGGTGCAAACTCGATATACTTCTGGGCCAAACACAAATTTTGAACTCCCCAATCTCCAAAATTTGCATACAAAACCGAAAAATTGAAGTCCTATCTGGTCCTCCATACTTTTCTTTACTGCGCATGCACAGTAACCAGGAAGGTACCAAAATTGGCACAATGCATCATTCTTTGTTTGGCCCTAAGTGAGTAAACAACGATCTGATATCTGTGCTTTAAATCTCCTTTTTGAGGATGCCAGACACAAATCAATGAAAGAATTGGTGGATTCAAGGCTATAAATGGATGATGGAAGTGAACCACGGTGGTTTGAGACATTCAGGGCTGTAACTTTACAATAATTATAAAAATTATTTCATGTTTCCCATATTTTTATACTGTACCAATGACCCAGACATAGCTGGTGCTAACTCTTAAAATATAGGGCCAAACACAAATTTTGCCCCCCAATCCCCAAAATTTGCATCTAAAACCAAAGAAAACATGTCCTGAAAGGCCCTCCACACTTCACCTCTACTGCGCATGCGCAGTGTCAAGGACGTTCCGAAATTGGCGCCATTAATCATTCTAAGTTTGGCCCTTCATCAGTTAACATCTGACTGATCTTTGTACTTGTAAATCTCAGTTTAAATGATGCCAGACACATAATTATTAGTGAAATGGTGATTCTAAGGAGGATAGAGAAGGAGGAGAGGAAAAATGTGTGACAGAATATTATCAGGGCTGTAACTTAAATTTTTTTAATGAAATTATGTTAAGTTACCTATATTTTTATACTGTACCAATGACCCAGACATAGCTGGTGCTAACTCTTAAAATATAGGGCCAAACACAAATTTTGCCCCCCAATCCCCAAAATTTGCATCTAAAACTAAAGAAAACATGTCCTGAAAGGCCCTCCACACCTCGCCCCCACTGCGCATGCGCAGTGTCCAGGACGTTCCGAAATTGGCGCCATTTATCATTCTAAGTTTGGCCCTTCATCAGTTAACATCTGACTGATCTTTGTGCTTTTAAATCTCAGTTTAAATGATGCCAGACACATAAATATTAGTGAAATGGTGATTCTAAGGAGGATAGAAAAGGAGGAGAGGAAAAGAATGTGTGACAGAATATTATCAGGGCTGTAACTTAAAATTTTTTAATGAAATTATGTTAAGTTACCTATTTTCAAGGCAGCAGCCATTTTGTTGTCATTCTGATTATTTAGTTACACTGTTTTTTCAAGTGTTTTTCCTCTCTCCCTGTCCTTTAAGTTCCCCCTTGCTATTCTCCCATGCTTTTGGCATAGTTTCTGTAATTATTATTACTAAAATTTCTTGGGAGTTTTAGCTTAATAACAGAATGAATTCTGTTCTTTCCCCATGTTTACGTCTTCACCTACGGGTGGTTAGGCGTTGTGTTCTGCATCTACCATCTGATGTTCTGCAGTTTCTTCCCTGGAAGTCTCTGTTTTGCATCAGATGGTGTATTTTTGGTAACTGATTTCGGGCCTGGGTGCCTGGAGTCTTATTTTAGCGTTTTTACACTCATTGTTTACATTTACAACAGCCCTCTGTGTGAGGGGGGGATTTCTAAATAATAATATCTTTATGTTATTTTAATCATAACTAGATACATTATTATTGTTCGTAAGTGTTGAATAAATTGTTTAAAATATTTTTAAAATTTTTGTCCACACTTAGGCTTGGGATCCATTGGGGCTCAACGTTACTTTTCAGAAACTTGGGCTGTTCTGAAAAAATATTTTTTCAAAATATTTTGATTTCAATTATTTTTTCTATATTAATGGATCATATTATTATTATGTATTTGATTGCCAGGGGTTAGTGCGAGTACCAGGACTTGTTTTCTTTTCTCATTGAAAGGATATTGATCAATTGTTTTAGGAGGAAGTCTTCCTCTGACCTTATTATCATTCTATATGTGGTCAGTGTACTCGCATTAACTCCTGTTCTGTATCGTATGATTTCGATGACAATATGGGAAGCGTATGTCACGGTATGTTGTTGGGGATTTGGACACTCCGGTCCTTTCCCCGCAGGGTCACTCTACTTTATCAATTTCTATTTCAGACGATCAAGATTAGGGTGATGTATCTGTGATGTCTTCCAACAGTGTGCCTCCGTCGTCACAATTAATGAAGGGCTAGCGGAAAAGTGCTCATGTAATACGCCAATTGCCTAAGAGGACCCTAGTAGGTTCGACGGCCTTTGACGTCCGCTAGCTCGCCCGGTGTAGCGTCCATTCACCGAATGGTTCGGCAGCCGGGTTCGTCCGTTGCGGTCTAGAAGGAATTTTGGGGTGATGCGAGCACTATAAAATTAACTTAATGCACACCCAGTGACGGCGGATCGGAGGGAGAACGGAGGAAGCCTTTTAGTCCGGTTCATAGCTCGTTCCGGTCCATCCGGACGGCAAGCGAGAGAGGCCCCTCTCTCGTTCAACAACATCTGGCCCCAGATGTTGTGGTACAAATGTGTTGTTAGCGGAGCATACGTCCGTCGCTCGGGACGCTCCGTTGTATAGGCAGTCCGCTGAGACTGCTAAGGCTTCCTCTTCTCATCAGCGCACACGACCGCACCTTGGCTGCGTGACCGCCGATATATTACCAGCTTCGCCGATCAAGGATTCTTCGGCGACCAGGTCACACCATCCGGCAGCCAGGGATTCGAGACCGATGGACTCCGGACGTTCGCATAGGAAGTATGCGGGAGCCATCTGATGCGGAGCTGCCCTCGGCGAAGCACCGATAGACTGCGCCTCCGCAGGTCTCGACGCCGGACATTCTTGTGCACATAGCACAGCTTATCGCAGCATCCCAGCAGCCGACAGAAACGGTGTCGGATCGAGAATTATCCGACAGCGCTGGGTCGGTAGCCGGGGACTCGAGGCCTGCAGACTCCGGACGTTCGCATAGGAAGTGTGCGGGAGTCAACGTACACGGAGCTTCCAGCGGCAATGCATCGTAAGTCCGCTACGGCACAGGCCTCGGGAACGGACGTGCTTTCCTTAATAGCACAGTTTATCGCAGCATCCCAGCATCAACTGAATCTGTCGCATATATTTTATCCGACGATGCTGGGTCGGGACGCTCCGCGGAAGCGGGTACGGACGTCCGAAAGTTTCATCCGGTCCGACGGGATACCGAAAGGGATTCGGTGGATTTCAAGCTTTCCCTTTCGGAACAACATATGCTGCGATGCCGGATAAGAAACTGATAGCGTCGGTGGACTTAGAAATTTTTGGTTCGGTTCAGGGACATCGTCCCTCAGTTCCGACATAATCCAATAATGTCACACAAACTTTCGAATTATTGAACGACGCTATATATATTATTATTTTATGCTTGCTATCCAAGCATTTCTGGTTTCTTGTTCGAAGAGTTATGGAGATGTCTTTCAAAAGTGTGCCTCTGTCGTCATAGTTAATGAAGAGTTAGCGGCAATAAGTGCTCATGGAATATGTCTATCGCTTACGGAATGACATTCGCTAGCTCACCCGGTGTAGCATACATTCATCGAATGGTTCGGCTGCCGGGTTCGTCCGTTGCGGTCTAGGAAGGAGATTTGGGTGATGCGAGCACTTTAATTACTTTAGTACTCACCCAGTGACGGCAGATTGAGGACAGATCGGAGGAAGCCAACAACATAGGGGACCGCATGTTGTGGTTCAGATATTTTACATTCGGAGCATATGTCCGTTGCTCGGGACGCTCCGTTATATTGACAGTCCGAGAGACTGTCTTTAATGCTTCCTCATCCTCACAGCAGGGCACACGACCGCACATTGGCTACGTGACCTCGAGTATCCGATCAGTTTCGGCATTCAGTGATTCCACAGCGAATAGGTCGCGCCATCCGGTAGCCAAGGGACACGAGGCCTATACACTCCGTTCGCTCGCATATTGGAAGTATGCACGGGGTAACGATCTCGGAGCTTCCTGCGGCAATGCATCGTAAGACCGCTGCTCCTCAGGCCTCGGTGACGGACGTGCTATCCGAGTTAGCACAGTTGTTTCGCAGCATCCCAGCAATTGACGGTTTCTCGGTCGAATCAGGAATTATCCGACGGCGCTGGGTCGGTGCGGTCCGCGGTTGCATCAAGCTACGGACGACCGAACGCTTTATAGGGTCCGACAGGATGGCGAAAGGGATTCGAAAGATTTCGAGTTTTCCCTTTAGTAGTATCGGAAGATGCCTTTCATATCTTCTGGCATTTCTTCCAGTGATTATTTTTCGGACTTCATTGCTGCGATCTTGGATAAGAGACTTATAGCGTCATTGGACTCGGATTTTTCGATCGGTACAGGGACTTTGTCCCTGACTTACCGACGCAGTCCAATATTGTCATTACAACATGTGTTTTATTTTTCGACGCTATATATTATATATATATATACAAGCCTGCTACTAAGCATGATAGTTTAGTTTCTTGTCCGCGTGGCTCATTTCTGCCATTTTATCTTTTTTACATATAGTTTATTTTGGCAGAGCAGGGCAAACCGAGAGTTCATATGCGTCTAGACGGTGTGATTAAAGACTGCATATATTCTTTTTCGCCGTTTATGTCTTTTCCAATTTCAATATTGGGAACGACATTATGTATAGTAGACTTAACTTAGACGCTTTATTATACGTAATCCGCCTTACTCAGGCGTTATCATTACGTCTTCAAGAAAAGATTTACGGGATATTATTCTCAATGTAATTTCTTTTGAGGGCAGTATTTTGTTCACGTATAACTCCGCCCTTCAGTGGCTGATTGGAGTGTTTAGACGTGATGCAGCCCTAGCTACATCCACGCGTGGATAGTAGGTTAAGAACTCTCTCAGAGTCGCTTCGTTCTCGGAGGAGCTTCTCTTCGACGGCAACTTTCCGGCAATCCATGAATTGCTTGGTTTATACATTCTCTTGTCTATCTACTGTTACAAGAGATTCAGACTGGGGCAAACATTCGGTGGTTGACTCAGAGAGTGCCGCCGCAGTTGCCGGACCCTAGTGTGGCTGTTATGACGGTTGCCAGTCAAACAGATTGGGATATATACTGATCCCTACGGATTCGAAGTGCCAGGGTCTTTGGGTTCCGCAGTCTTTTAGCTATCAGTTTAACTTCCGCGGAATAATGTTTTTTAGGCTTGCTTTATGTCATTGCATGAACATTATTCAGAAATGCATGCCCAAATTCCTGTCCTTTAATTCGACAGTAGTGGCGTATCTCCGGAACCAGGGAGGCACTCTTTCGTTTCCGTTATTCAATTTAATGGAAAGAATCCGTCTGTTGGTTATAGTACACCAAGTTCAGTTTTGGTCCGTCATATTCGGGGTCGTCTGATTGTTTTATCGCACTCCCGTTCTCTTACGGGTCGCTTGTTGCTGTCAGAATGGACTCTCAACTAACAAGTATTTAATCAGATTTGCTATCTATGGGAGCGCCCAATGATGTTTTATTATGACACAGCTTGCTAATCAATTGCAGACGTATGTGTTGGCTTGTCCAGATCTCTGAGCTAATACTGTTAACGCTCTATTGATCTATAGGACGCAATGATAGGATACGCGTATCCTCCGGCGCTGTTGTTTTAGCAGGTATTGCTAAGATAAACAACCACAATACATTTCTGTTGATAGCATCTCTATCTTCACAGAGATCATGAGTAATTTACTCTCTTGTCTACTGTGGATCTTAACGTGAAATCTTCCTCTATGTGAGGATCTTTTTTCACTGGGTAAATCGTGTCATCTTTATCACAACCAGCAAGGTCGCAACCTTCATGTATTCCGTTGTGTGGTCCGTATTGCATTGTAAGCACTGTACTGGACGAGCTTTGGACGCGATTTCTTACTATAGGAGATCCTCTTCTTCGCTATTCTATGCGACTAAAGTGGAGGCTCTTCCGTCGTGGTGTAGGGATCATTATGTTCATATGGTTGATCCCTCCATACTACTCATTGCTAGTTTTTAGTATACTTGTTTCACAAGATCTACTGCAGCCTGTTGTTATTTAGGTTATAGGTTTATGTTACCTCATACCTATGCACTCTACGATAGTTTACAATTGAGTCTTTTGTCTCTTTATCTAAGTCAGTTAGTAACTTTTTGATAAATAGACTTAGAATCTTTAGATTAAATTCCTATACGGATTTTAACTTCGGTTCTTATTTAGCTAAGTAATCATTTGAGCCTCTGGAAACAGTAGTTTTCAAATTCTGACCTTTTAGACAGTAATTCTGTTGGTTTCTCTTTTACTGTAGAGTCAGTGAGTTTCATGCACTATCGATGGATGATTTTCACTTTCATAGTTTCGGAATCAATACTTCCGTTACTATTTAGGTTGGATTGTTGCATAAGAGTTAGGCTCCTATTATCCGGAACCTATTATTTTAAGGTCCTTCCGTCTTCGTATGGGCATAGGCCTTTACTCTTTCCGGGTACAGTTTATGTATTTATAAACAGATATCTGTTTATTACAAGGGCGTAAGCTTCTTCTGTCTTTGATGTCTAGTAGAAGGACGTTACGCTCCATTTTATTGTTAATCGATTCTATTAACTAGCGTACTGCTTATGGTATATCATTGGCTTAGCAGTTGTGCTTAAGATTTCGGCTCTTGAAGTAAGAGTTCTTCTACTTCTTGGGCTTACATTAATAGTGTTGCTATTATAGATTTTTGAAGGCTGCTCATTGCGCTCAGCCATCCATTCATGAATTTTATCTCAGAAATATCGAGTCCATTTCTGGAGGCCTCTATTGTTAGGTCTATTATCTACTGCTCAGAATGTCATTCACTTAACAGTTGCTACTATAGCTAGGTAGGCTGTCTGTTTCGGCAGTGTCTCCGTTCGGCTGCCCTCTTCGCTCTGGGCTATTTGACCCAGAGCAAGAAAAAGGGGGGGGGAGGGTGTTCCCTTGGGTCACCTGTTTTTACTATGAAAACAAGGGGATACCTCCTCCGGAGTTAGTAATTCTGAGCTGTTATTGGGATGGTTGTTTAGTGAGAAGTTTAAGTTTATAAAATTCATTCAAGTCTTAGTTTTTAAAGTATAGCTTTTGAATATTGCATATGTCAACGGACATGATTATGCAATTCTCACACTCTTTTAGGAGTATAAGAGTCTCTATTCTCTAGACTTACTTTATTATTGGCTTACTTTAAAAATTATTAGTATAAGGATTATTGGATATTAATAGAGTACATGGATGTATGAAGCTCAATTTTTGGAAGGTGTTGTATCTTTCTAATTTATCATAAATAAGAAAGATACATGTAAGGCCTATTACTTCTTTTCCCTACAGGGGATGACTCTATTTTATTTTATTGAGCGTATTCCATTTTGCTCTATGTCCTTGGCCCTCCAGCCTTTTTACTATTCAGCTATGTCTGGGTCATTGGTACAGTATAAAAATGTTAAAAAATTTATAGTAATTTATATATTTTTTATACTTACCAATGACCCAGACGGGGATGGCCCTCCCAGGAGTTGGGAACTCTTGCCTCCCCGCTGAGTACATAGCGCTTACCAGGCACTGGTTATTAGAATGATAAATGGCGCCAATTTCGGAACGTCCTGGACACTGCGCATGCGCAGTGGGGGCGAGGTGTGGAGGGCCTTTCAGGACATGTTTTCTTTAGTTTTAGATGCAAATTTTGGGGATTGGGGGGCAAAATTTGTGTTTGGCCCTATATTTTAAGAGTTAGCACCAGCTATGTCTGGGTCATTGGTAAGTATAAAAAATATATAAATTACTATAAATTTTTTAACTTTCGAGGCAGCAGCCATTTTGTTGTCATTCTGATTATTTAGTTACACTGATTTTTTAGTGTTTTCCTCTCTCCCTGTCCTTTAAGTCCCCCCTTGCTATTCTCCCATGCTTTTGGCATAGTTTTTGTAATTATTATTACTAAATTTTCTTGGGAGTTTTAGCTGAATAACAGAATGAATTCTGTTCTTTTCCCCATGTTTACGTCTTCACCTACGGGTGGTTAGGCGTTGTGTTCTGCATCTTCCATCTGATGTTCTGCAGTTTCTTCCCTGGAAGTCTCTGTTTTGCATCAGATAGTGTATTTTTGGTAACTGATTCCGGGCCTGGGTGCCTGGAGTCTTATTTTAGTGTTTACATTCATTGTTTACATTTACAACAGCCCTCTGTGTGAGGGGGGGATTTCTGGAAAATAATATCTTGATGTTATTTTAATCATAACTAGATACATTATTATTGTTCGTAAGTGTTGAATAAATTGTTTAAAATATTTTTAAAATTTTTGTCCACACTTCGGCTTGGGATCCATTAACGTTACTTTTCAGAAACTTGGGCTGTTCTGAAAAAATATTTTTTCAAAATATTTTGATTTCAATTATTTTTTCTATATTAATGGATCATATTATTATTATGTATTTTATTGCCAGGGGTTAGTGCGAGTACCAGGACTTGTTTTCTTTTCACATTGAAAGGATATTGATCAATAGTAATAAGAGGAAGTCTTCCTCTGACTTTATAATCATTCTATATGTGGTCAGTGTACTCGCATTAACTCCTGTTCTGTATCGTATGATTTCGATGACAATATGGGAAGCGTATGTCACGGTATGTTAGGGGGGAATTGGACACTCCGGTCCTTTCCCCGCAGGGTCACTCTACTTTATCAATTTCTGTTTCAGACGATCAAGATTAGGGTGATGTATCTGTGATGTCTTCCAACAGTGTGCCTCCGTCGTCACAATTAATGAAGGGCTAGCGGAAAAGTGCTCATGTAAATACGCCAATTGCCTAAGAGGACCCTAGTAGGTTCGACGGCCTTTGACGTCCGCTAGCTCGCCCGGTGTAGCGTTCATTCACCGAATGGTTCGGCAGCCGGGTTCGTCCGTTGCGGTCTAGAAGGAATTTTGGGGTGATGCGAGCACTATAATTCAACCTAATGCACACCCAGTGATGGCGGATCGGAGGGAGAACGGAGGAAGCCTTTTAGTCCGGTTCATAGCTTGTTCCGGTCCATCCGGACGGCAAGCGAGAGAGGCCCCTCTCTCGTTCAACAACATCTGGCCCCAGATGTTGTGGTACAAAATGTTTCGCATTCGGAGCATACGTCCGTCGCTCGGGACGCTCCGACATATAGTCAGTCCGGAGTAGACTGTCAATAAGGCTTCCTCATTCTCATAGTTGCGCACACGACCGCTCTTGGCTACGTGACCACGGATATCCAGTCAGCTTCACCAGTCAGAGATTCATCGGCGACCAGGTCACACCATCCGGTAGCCAGGAACACGAGGCCTGCAGACTCCGGACGTTCGCATAGGAAGTGTGCGGGAGTCAACGTACACGGAGCTTCCGGCGGCAATGCATCGTAAGACCGCTACTGCACAGGCCTCGGGAACGGACGTGCTTTCCTAAATAGCACAGTTTATCGCAGCATCCCAGCATCAACTGAATCTGTCGCATATTTTTTATCCGACGATGCTGGGTCGGGACGCTCCGCGGAAGCGGGTACGGACGTCCGAAAATTTCATCCGGTCCGACGGGATACCGAAAGGGATTTGGAGGATTTCGAGCTTTCCCTTTCGGAACAACATATGCTGTTGTGTATGTCATCTGACTTGGTCTTCTACAGCTTCTTTCGTCGGACCAGAATGCTGCGATGCCGGATAAGAAACTGATAGCGTCGGTGGACTTAGAAATTTTTGGTTCGGTTCAGGGACATCGTCCCTCAGTTCCGACATAGTCCAATAATGTCACACAAACTTTCGAATTATTGAACGACGCTATATATATTATTATTTTATGCTTGCTATAACCAAGCATTTCTGGTTTCTTGTTCGCAAAGTTACGAAGATGTCTTTCAAAAGTGTGCCTCTGTCGTCATAGTTAATGAAGAGCTAGCGGCAATAAGTGCTCATGGAATATGTCTATCGCCTACGGAGTGACATTCGCTAGCTCACCCGGTGTAGCATACATTCATCGAATGGTTCGGCTGCCGGGTTTGTCCGTTGCGGTCTAGAAGGAGATTTGGGTGATGCGAGCACCTTAATTACTTTAGTACTCACCCAGTGACGGCAGATTGAGGACAGATCGGAGGAAGCCTGTTAGTCCGGTTCCTGGCTTGTCCAGGTCCGTCCGGGCTGTGAGCGAGAGAGGTCCCTCTCTCGTCCAACAACATAGGGGACCGTATGTTGTGGTTCAGATATTTTACATTCGGAGCATATGTCTGTCGGTCGGGACGCTCCGTTATATTGACAGTCCGAGAGACTGTCCTTAATGCTTCCTCATCCTCACAGCAGGGCACACGACCGCACATTGGCTATGTGACCTCGAGTATCCGATCAGTTTCGTCATTCAGTGATTCCACGGCGAATAGGTCACGCCATCCGGTAGTCAAGGGACACGAGGCCTATACACTCCGTTCGCTCGCATATTGGTAGTATGCACGGGGTAACGATCACGGAGCTTCCAGCGGCAATGCATTGTAGGACCGCTTCTCCTCAGGCCTCAGTGACGGACGTGCTATCCGAGTTAGCACAGTTGTTTCGCAGCATCCCAGCAATTGACAGTTTCTTGGTCGAATCAGGAATTATCCGACGGCGCTGGGTCGGTGCGGTCCGCGGTTGCATCAGGTACGGACGACCGAACGCTTATAGGGTCCGACAGGATGGCGAAAGGGATTCGAAAGATTTCGAGTTTTCCCTTTAGTAGTATCGGAAGCTGCCTTTCATATCTTGTGGCATTATCTTCCAGTGATTGTTATTTCGGACCTCATTGCTGCGATCTTGGATAAGAGACTTATAGCGTCATTGGACTCGGATTTTTTGATCGGTTCAGGGACATTGTCCCTGACTTACCGACGCAGTCCAATAATGTCATTACAACATGTGTTTTATTTTTCGACGCTTTATATACATACAAGCCTGCTACCAAGCATGATAGTTTGGTTTCTTGTCCGCGTTGCTCATTTCTGCCGTTTTATCATTTATACGAATAGTTTATTTTGGCAGAGCAGGGCATACCGAGAGTTCATAGGCGTCTAGACGGTGTGGTTAAAGACTGGAAATATTCTTTTTCGCCGTTTATGTCTTTTCCAACTTCAATGTTGGAAACGACATTATGTATAGTAGACTTAACTTAGACGCTTTATCATACGTAATCCGCCTTACTGAGGCATTATCATTACGTCTTCAAGAAAAGATTTACGGGATATTATTCTCAATGTAATTTCTTTTGAGGGCAGTAGTTTGTTCACGTATAACTCCGCCCTTCAGTGGCTGATTGGAGTTGGTTAGACGTGACGCAGCCCTAGCTACATCCACACGCGTGGATAGTAAGGTTAAGAACTCTCTCAGAGTCGCTTCGTTCTCGGAGGGGCTTCTCTTCAACGGCAACTTTTTGGCAATCCATGAATTGCTCGATTTACACGTTCTCTTGTCTATCTAGTGTTACAAGAGATTCAGACTGGGGCAAACATTCAATGGTTGACTCAGTGTGTGCCACCGCAGTTGCCGGACCCGAGTGTGGCTGTTATGACGGTTGCCAGTCAAACAGATTGGGATATAATACTGATCCCTACGGATTCGAAGTGCCAGGGTCTTTGGGTTCCGCAGTCGCTTAGCAACCAGTTTTCTTCCGCGGAATAATGTTTTTTAGGCTTGCTTTATGTCATTGCATGAACATTATTCAGAAACGCATGCCCAAATCCTGTCCTTTAATTCGACAGTAGTGACATATCTCCGGAATCAGAGAGGCACTCTTTCGTTTCCGTTATTCAATTTAATGGAAAGAATCCGTCTGTTGGTTATAGTACACCAAGTTCTGTTTTGGTCCGTCATATTCTGGGTCGTCTGATTGTTTTACCGGACTCCCGTTCACTTACGGGTCGCTTGTTGCTGTCAGAATGGACTCTCAACAAACAAGTATTCAATCAGATTTGCTATCTATGGGAGCGCCCAATGATGATTTATTTACGACACAGCTTGCTAATCAATTGCAGACGTATGTGTTGGCTTGTCCAGATCTCGGAGCTAATGTTGTTAACGCTCTATTGATCTATAGGACGGAATGATAGGATACGCGTATCCTCCGGTGCTGTTGTTTCAGCAGGTATTGCTAAGATAAACAACCACAATACATTTCTGTTGATAGCATCTCTATCTTCACAGAGATCATGGGTAATTTACTCTCTTGTCTACTGTGGGTCTTAACGTGAAATCTTCCTCTATGTGAGGATCTTTTTTCACTGGGTAAATCGTGTCATCTTTATCACAACCCGCAAGGTCGCAACCTTCATGTATTCCGTTGTGTGGTCCGTATTGCATTGTAAGCATTGTACTGGACGAGCTTTGGACGCGATTTCTTACTATAGGAGATCCTCTTCTTCGCTATTCTATGAGGCTTAAGTGGAGGCTCTTCCATCGTTGGTGTAGGGATCATTATGTTCATATTGTTGATCCCTCCATTCTACTCATTGCAATTTTTTAGTATACTTGTTTCACAAGATCTACTGCAGCCT
This sequence comes from Pictodentalium vernedei, assembly GCA_031216915.1. NCBI lineage: Eukaryota > Metazoa > Mollusca > Scaphopoda > Dentaliida > Dentaliidae > Pictodentalium > Pictodentalium vernedei. Next base: position 208,085,487 of record CM062292.1, read on the forward strand.
GTTATTATTAGGTTATAGGTTTATGTTTCCTCATACCTATGCACTCTACGATAGTTTACAATTGAGTCTTATGTCTCTTTATCTAAGTCAGTTAGTAACCTTTTGATAAATAGACTTAGAATCTTTAGATTAAATTCCTATATGGATTTTAACTTCGGTTCTTATTTAGCTAAGTAATCATTTGAGCCTCTGGAAACAGTAGTTTTCAAATTCTGACCTTTTAGACAGTAATTCTGTTGGTTTCTCTTTTACTGTAGAGTCAGTGAGTTTCATACACTATCGTTGGATGATTTTCACTTTCGTAGTTTCGGAATCACTACTTCCGTTACTATTTAGGTTGGATTTTTGCATAAGAGTTAGGCTCCTAATTTCCGGAACCTATTATTTTTAAGGTCCTTCCGTCTTCGTACGGGCATAGGCCTTTACTCTTTCTGGGTAGAGTTTATGTATTTATAAACAGATATCTGTTTATTACTATGGGCGTAAGCTTCTTCTGTCTTTGATGCCTAGTAGAAGGATGTTACGCTCCATTCTATTGTTAATGGATTCTATTAACTATCGGTACTGCTTGTGGTATATAATTGACTTAGCAGTTGTGCTTAAGATTTCGGCTCATGAAGTAAGAGTTCTTCTACATCTTGGGCTTACTTTAATAGTGTCGCTATTATAGATTTTTGAAGGCCGCTCATTGCGCTCAGCCATCCACATTCACGAATTTTTATCTCAGAAATATCGAGTCCATTTCTGGAGGCCTCTATTGTTAGGTCAATTATCTACTGCTCAGAATGTCATTCACTTAACAGTTGCTACTATAGCTAGGTAGGCTGTCTGTTTCGGCAGTGTCTCCGTTCTGCTGCCCTCTTCGCTCTGGGCTATTTGACCCAGGGCAAGAAAAAGGGGGGGGAGGGTGTTCCCTTGGGTCACCTGTTTTACTATGAAAACAAGGGGATACCTCCTTCGGAGTTAGTAATTCTGAGCGGTTATTGGGATGGTTGTTTAGTGAGAAGTTTAGGTTTTTAAAATTCATTCAAGTCTTAGTTTTTAAAGTATAGCCCTTGATTATTGCATATGTCAACGGACATGATTATGCAATCCTCAGACACTTTTAGGAGTATAAGAGTCTCTATTCTCTAGACTTACTTTATTTATTGGCTTACTTTAAAAATTATTAGTATAAGGATTATATTGGATATTAATAGAGTACATGGATGTATGAAGCTCAATTTTGGAAGGTGTTGTATCTTTCTAATTTATCATAAATAAGAAAGATACATGTAAGGCCTATTACTTCTTTTTCCCTACAGGGGATGACTCTATTTTATATTATTGAGCGTATTCCATTTTGCTCTATGTCCTTGGCCCTCCAGCATTTTTACTATTCAGCTATGTCTGGGTCATTGGTACAGTATAAAAATGTTAAAAAATTTATAGTAATTTCTATATTTTTTATACTTACCAATGACCCAGACGGGGATGGCCCTCCCAGGAGTTGGGAACTCTTGCCTCCCCGCTGAGTACATAGCGCTTACCAGGCACTGGTTTTTAGAATGATTAATGGCGCCAATTTCGGAACGTCCTTGACACTGCGCATGCGAAGTAGAGGCGAAGTGTGGAGGGCCTTTCAGGACATGTTTTCTTTGGTTTTAGATGCAAATTTTGGGGATTGGGGGGCAAAATTTGTGTTTGGCCCTATATTTTAAGAGTTAGCACCAGCTATGTCTGGGTCATTGGTAAGTATAAAAAATATAGAAATTACTATAAATTTTTTAACTTTCGGGACATGCTCCTGACGTCATTCTTGCTAATGATTTACCTACTGTTTGTTAAGTGTTCCTTCCCTGTCCCTCCTAAGCTTTTTGGCTGTTTTTATTGAAATTTTTTATTAAATTTCTTGGGAGTTTAATGTGTGTTACAGAATGTTTATTCTGTTTATCCTCATGGTTACGTCCTCACCCTAGGGGTGTTGGGGCATTTTGGTCTTGCATCTTCTATCCAATGTATCTGTTTTTTTTCTTCATATGAAGATCTAGCTTTGCATCTGGTAGCATTTAAATCGGTTACTGACTGAGCCTTTTTGTGTGCCTGGTGTCTTGTTTCCGTTTTTTAGCTCCCCTGCTGATCACATTCTGTCCGGCATTAACTTTACATTATCGACTTTTCCTTCAAAACCACTAGCCCAATTTTATTCAAATGTTGGGTAAATGTTTATTACCTAATGCAATTCAGATTTGTTCAAATGAAGTTGCCCCTCCTCCTGGGTGGTGCCATGCCCCCCAAGGGGCACAAAAATCTTTGAAAATCTTCTTCTCATGAATCCGCAGTAGCAGAGACTTGATATATGGTATACAGCTTCCTTTTAAGGTGTAGACACAGATTTGTTCAAGAGAAATTTGATGGGCTATATTTGGCGTCGTTATGGGAGGGGAAAAATGTTTGGCCCTGCCCAAAATTTCTATTTTCCTAACCGAGAGGCTGATTTGAACCAAATTTTATGTGAGGGCTTATTGGGTCATAAGTACCTAAATTATGCTGATTCCCCCCCCCCCCCCCCCCCATAGCCCCGTGGGAACCGCAGGAGGTAAAAATAGAAAAAATTTAAAATGCCCATATCTCCAAAACTGCACGGCACTGAGAATTTTTATTTGGTGTGAAGCTTCCTTAGGACCAACAGAAAGGATTGGTCAAAAAAAACTGCCATCGGTTTTATCATAGGGTACAGTTTCGGGACTTTGAAAAAGTGCTGAGTCAGCACTTTTTAACACTGTAGTCAATGGGAAAAACATTAAAAAATCTTCTTCTCCAGATCCAGCAGGCAGAATCTTTTGATATTTAGTATGCAACATTGTAGGGTGGATCTGATTCAAGTTTGTTCAAATCGGCCCCCTGGGTTTATATTTGGGCTCAGTATAGGAGCCTGAAATCGAACTTAGTGCATTTCAGGCAAATTTCCTAAAAAAATCTTCTTCTCCATATCCAGCAGGCAGAATATTTTGATATTTGGTATGCAACATTATGGGGGGGTGGATCTGATTCAAGTATGTTCAAATCCACCCCCTGGATTCATATTTGGGCTCACTATAGAAGCTTGAATTCGAACTTGGTGCATTTCAGGCAAATTTCATTAAAAATCTTCTTCTCAAGATCCAGCAGGCAGAATCTTTTGATATTGGGTATGCAGCATGCTTAGGGGGGTGAGATTCAAGTTTGTTCAAGCCAAGTCCCTGGGTTCATATTTAGGCTCACTGTGGTGGCCCGAGTTATAACTTAGTTCAAAATGAGGAATTTTCTTTAAAAATCTTCTTCAGATCCAGCAGTCAGAATGTTTTGATATTTGGTATGCAGCATCCTTAGGGGGGGAGGGGGGGGGGGGGGGGGGGGGGTGCGATTCAAGTTTGTTCAAGCCATGTCCCTAGGTCCATATTTGGGCTCACTGTGGGAGCTTGAATTGTAACTTAGTTTGAAATGAGGAATTTTCTTAAAAAATCTTCTTCTTCAGATCCAGCAGTCGAAATGTTCTGATATGTGGTGTGTAGCATCCTTGGGGGGGGGGGGGGGGGGGGAGATTCAAGTTTGTTCAAGCCAAGTTCCTTGGTTCCTATTTGGGCTCATTATGGGAGCCCGAATGACAACTTAGTTCAAAATGAGGAATTTTCTTTAAAAATCTTCAGATCCAACAGATGAATGCTTTTGATATTTTTTATGCAGCATCCTTAGGTGGGTAAGATTCAAGTTTGTTCAAGCCATGTCCCTATGTCCATATTTGGGCTCACTGTGGGAGCTCGAATTGTAACTTAGTTCAAAATGAGGAATTTTCTTTAAAAATCTTCTTCTTCAGATCCAGCAGTCAGAATGTTTTGATATTTGGTGTGCAGCATCCTTAGGGGGGTGAGATTCAAGTTCGTTAAAGCCAAGTCCCTGGGTTCATATATGAGCTCCCTGTGGGAGCCTGAATTATAACTTTAAAAATCTTTTTTTTTTAAGATCCCCTGGTCAGAATCTTTGGATATTTGGTATAAGCTTTTCTTAGGAGGAGCAGATGCAACTTGTTGAAATCAATTCTCTGGGTTGATATTTAGGCTACCATGTTAGGTGAGCGCCTCAGCCCCCTGGGGCCTTTTGTTTTCTGTTGACGTTGTAGTTTTCTGTTGACGTTGTTTGCATTTGGAAACACCCTTAACATACAATATTTAGTATTCTAATACTTTAGAATTACTCTAGGATACATTGCTTATGATTCCGGTAGTGTATCTCAAAGTAAATTTGTGTTTGTCCACACTTAGGCTCTATCTTGGTGCCCTTGGGTGCATGATGTTCCCTTTGGGAACTCAGGCATTTTCAAAAAAAAATTCGAAATTTTCTTTTATAATTGTTTCGAAATTAATTTGCTTTTTTCATGTATCCTTATCATGTATTTTTGATGTTGAATTTGTAGGAGTGCTATCGACTCTGTTTTCGATGGTAATTAATTATGAAAGCTTACTGCTCTAAATGCAAGGTGAGGAAATCTTCCTCGGATTTACATGCTTGTTATCTTGTCTGTAGTCGATGCACTCCTACAGATTTTTGTCCTACTTTCGTACATTGGTATGACAGATGTTGGAGACAGGTGTCGCGGTGAGGCGGTGAAGTTCTGATGCCGGAGCTGGCACCGCAGGATAATTCAAGTTTTTCAGTTTCTTTTTCAGAGCAACAAGAATATGGTGGTGGAATTGCGACACCCATCCAAAGTGTGCTGCCGTCGTCGCGCTCTGATGAGCAAACAGAACTGGCCACTAAGGTGCTCCTTAATATTAAACAAGGAATAAGGCCTCTTATTCCAGCAGCCAGTTCAACCGGTGAAGCTGCCAACCTGAAAGTGGAATCCGCAACACTGTGTAAGTCTGTTGCGGTCGAGAGAAGTGTAGAATTGGGTAGAGCGAGCACCTCAAAAATTAAAGCTCACCCTGCGACGACGGCAAAAGGGAAGAAGTCTGCAAGTTTCTCTTCGGGAAGCTTGGCAAGGTCTGATAGACCGCGAACGGGAGAGCCTTCTCTAACCCAGCAACATTTGAGAGCCAAATGTTGTTTTGAGAAACTTGCCTGAGTCGGAGCGAGCATCCACACTCGCATTTCAAGATGCTCCATCTAAACAATAGCTGGGGTCGGCTACAGTTATGGATTCTCCCTCAGGTTCAGATAGGCACACACGACTGCACACTAGCTACCCGACTTCCGATATTCAGGCAGCCGCGCGAAGTTGTACCCATTCTTCACCTGTGAAGTAGGTCCATCTGGTAGCTAGTGATCCGCAGCTTCATTCATTTGGACGTTTGGAGAAGAGATCTATGTCCGGATGTCTGTCCCAGGAGCAGCACGTGGCAAAAAAAACAGAAGACTGCTGCTCCTCAAGCCTTGTAACAGACTTGCTGTTGCAAATAGCACAGCTCATCACAGCTTCCCAGCAAGTGCAAGTGCAGCCTTCCGCAGACTCCGGTGGTGAGCTGTCGGTCTGATCATCTGTACATTCAGATGCTGTTGACCAAAATTCTCAGCTGAATCAGTCGGATGGTGAAAGGGAGGAGGAGGAGGATTACCCTTCCCTTTCAGAACAACATATGGTAGTGATGAATTTCATTCATCAATACAATCCTGACCTTGTTCCACCTGATCAGCAAGCTGTGTCTTCTAGGTAGAAACCGCTGTTGTCTCTAGGCAGAGATGTCATGCGAAGGAAAGATGATGTTCTTTCCTTTGCGGTACAGTCTTGGCAGGTGTCGGAGGCCTTCAGCCGCAGTAATAATGCCATATTCAACTTAGCTAGTTCGAATAAGAAAGACAGTTATTTTAAAATGGTTGGAGAAGATGTTTAGAGAGCTCCTCTGCATCTGGATGAGCAGGCTGCGGATTTGGATATATCCTTGCCTACATAATTCAATTTGTGCTCGGATGTGATGGACTCTTCTATTTCATCTAATAGAGCGATTCTGGATGCTATGTCCTATGCACATCATGTCACCAGGGCTCTGGCGCAGCGTCTAAATGGAAAGGAATTTGAGGATGTTACTTTCTCGCTAAGAGTTCTTTCCAGGGCAGTCATGTATGCCACGTACCACTCCGCCCTTTCAGTGGCAAATTTGGAGATGGTTAGATGTGATACAGCCCTTGCCTCATCATCAATTATCGATGGGGCTGTGCAGAGCTGTGATGGGGCTGTGCAGAGCAGCTGCGGATGATATTCCGATGGGCCGTCTGCGCACGCATCCCCTCCAGATTTTCTTTACTCAGAACTGGTTTGTGAAGACGCATTTGTTCGAAACCCAGATTGTTTTAACGGATTTAGTAAAACAAAAGGTTCAGATTTGGGCGGATCTCCAGTGGTTTAGTCAGGGAGTTCCACTTCAGCTGCCAGATCCGGTCTTCACGAGTATGACGGATGCGAGTCAGACAGGCTGCGGTGTATCCTCAAGTCCCACAGACTTGAAGTGTTGGGGTCTTTAGGACCCTTGGTTCCTAGAGAAGCACATAAACATCAAGGAGATGATGTCTTTATGGCTAGCACTACAACGTTGGATTGCTCAAATAGCGAACGTCCATGTTCAAATTTTGTCTGACAACTCGCCGGTAGTGGCTTAATCTCAGGAACCAGGGAGGCACTCATTTGATTTCGTTATGCGAATTAACAGAGAAGAATCTCCTATTCGCACTGAGTCATCATGTTGATCTCTCAGTCCGTCATATACCCGGTTAATTAATTTTTGAGTTAGCACCAGCTAGTCTGGGCCATTGGTAAATATAAAAAATATACAAATTACTTAAAATTTTTAATATTCTCTCTGAGTCGTCACATTCATCTCTCAGTCTATCATATACCGGGTCATCTGAACGTACTAGCAGACTCGCTCTCTCAAAAAGGATGCCTGTTACCATCGGAGTGGACTCTCAACAAGCGAGTATTCAGTCAGGTCTTCTACAAGTGGGATCGTCCCATGATAGATCTTTTTGCGACACACCTGAACAATCAATTACTGACGTTCGTGTCGCCATGCCCAGATCATTGAGCGTATGCAATAGACGCTCTATCGATCTCATGGGACGGAATGATAGGATATGCATATCCTCCTGCTCTGTTGATTCAGCAGATTCTGTTAAAAATCTAACAGTCTCACTGCAAAATCCTGCTAGTAGCACCTGTCGTCTGTCGTCACAGAAACTGTGGATCAGTCTTATCAGGTGTCTGTTACGGGACATTCCCCGGAAGCTTCTTCCAAGAAAGGAAGCTTCTTCCAAGAAGGGAAGTCCCGTGCTCTGCATCACAACTCGGAAGGTCTCAACCTTCACGTATTTCCGTTGTACAGTCTTTCTTGCACAGAAAACATTTTACAGGACGAGCAGTGGAAGCAATTTCTAACTGTAGGAGGACTTCCTCTTCGTTCAATTATGCAGCAAAGTGGAGGGTTTTCTTCCGTTAGTGTACGGACCAGTCTGTAAACATTTATGATCCGTCCATTCCTCAGATTGCCAATTTCCTGGTCTACTTGTTTGACGTTTTAAACTTGCAGTCCCTCACAATTAAGGGCTATAGGTCTAGGTTATCAGACACTTATGCTCATCATGATACCTTGGCCATTGTATCGGATTCTTCTTTATCCAAGCTAGTTAAAAGAAATTTCTCTATTAGTAGACCTAGGACCCTTAGATTAATTCCCAAATGGAATTTGGCTTGGGTTCTGTTGAAGCTTCAAGAAGCTCCATTTGAGCTCATAGATGATGCAGAGTTCAAATTCTTGACCTATAAAGCAGCCTTTCTCTTAGCCTTTCCGTCTGCCAGAAGTGTGAGTGAACTTCATGCATTATCTGTTGATGGTTCCAATTACTGTAGTGTGGGTAATTCTGTTACCCTCACTACGGAAGTGGGATTCTTGGCTAAGAATCAGATTCAAGAAAGTGGCCGGAGCCTATTATCATTAAGGCTTTCCCATCTTCGGACAACCGTAGATCTTTGCTGTGTCAAGTTAAAGCAATGCGCATTTCTAAACGTTGATCAAGTTTTATTAGAAAAGGAAGAAGATTCTTTCTTTCCTTGATTCTTAACAGAAAGGATATATCTGTTCATTCTATCGCTAGATGGATTCAGCTACCAATATGTATTGCCTATGAAAGTCTATCTTCGGATCAACGTTTTATCAACAAGATTTCAGTGCATGAGATTAGAGCACTGTCTACTTCTTGGGCTTATTCTAACAGTATAGCCATTACTGATCTTATGAAGTCTGCCTACTAGACACACCCCTCTTCATTTACCAAGTTTTACCATAGAAATTTAGAGTGTATCTCCGGTGACCATCTTTAGGTCCTCTTTCTGTTGCTCAGAATGTCGTTCATTAATCTTACATCTAGAAGATGTCTTAGGCAGTCTGCTCGAACACTGACGCCGTTCTGCTGCCCTCTTCGTTCTGAGGAATTGCCCTTCAGAACAGGTGAGGGGAGGGGTGGGGAGAACATTTTTTTCCTTTTGTTATCTGGCTTTATAAGTGAAAAGCAAGAGAATACCTCCTCCCGAGACAGTAGTCCAGCGTCGGTGCTGGATGGTTTTAATGTGTAGCTCGGTGTGAAGCAATAACTATGTCTCATTTATGTACTGTTTTTAAAGTGTAGTTCACTGTGAAGCATTTGTATATGTCACATGTCAAACAAACGTTTCTATACAATCCTCAGACACTTTTAAATGAGTATAAAGTGTCACGTTCTCTGGACTAGCTTTATAATTGGTTGCCTTCACCGAATTAGCATAAAGGGTTATGCTGGCATTAAATGGAGAAATTATATAATTATGTACTTCTCAATTACATTGTTGGTGTTATGTCATTCTCTTTTTTTTTTTATTAGAGAAGGACATATGTAATTCCTCTGTCGTCTCCTATTCTCATGTAGGAGCTATTCTTTATCAAAGTAATTGAGAGATTGGATTTTCCTCTAAGTCCTAGGCCCTCCAGCCTTGTTGCTATTCAGCTAAGTCTGGTATAAAAATGTGATAAATTTAAAGTAAGTCGGGGCGGGGTGCTGTCACAGTAACTGGTTCTCGTCAGATTACCAAAGTTAAGCAACATCGATTGTGGTTAGTATTTGGATGGGTGACCATTTCAGTGACTGATTTGTGCTCCCGCATTGTGTCCTTGGGCAAGGCAATTAACCCTGATTGCCTGGTGGCACAGTGACGCTGTGTACTGAGGTGTACTGCATATCGATGGTGCACATGTCTTCAACCAATCTAACCCAGCCTGTGCCGCAATGCAGGGTTCAGAGTTACAATGTTGGAGAGCTGACAGCTGCTCATCGTTGCTCGGTGGTTTTCTCTGGGTACTCTGGCTTCCTCCACTCATAAAACTGTTAACCGACATGATATGACCCTGGCTGTTAATGTGCCATTAAACCCCAATAAATAAACCCTAATACATAATTAAATAAAGTTATTTGTATATTTTTTATACTTACCAATGGCCCAGACAGGGATGACCCTCCCATGAGTGGGCACGCATACCTCCCCGCTGATTATAACATTTAGCAGGCACTATAGTAAGAATGATGCTTGGCATCAATTTTGGTACCTTCCTGGTTACCACACATGCGCAGTAAACAAAAGTATGGATGACCAGATAGGACTTCAATGTTTCAGTTTTGTATGCAAATTTTGGGGATGGGTGGGGTTCAAAATTTGTGTTTGGCCCTGAATTATATCGAGTTTGCCCCAGCTATGTCTGGGCCAGGTCATTGGTAAGTATAAAAAATATACAAATTACTTTAAATTTATCATTTTTAACCTTTTTAGGCTTAATGAAAGTAAATGTAAAGTTTTATAAGAAATCATTTCCTACATTTAGCAATTACATTGGATGTAAAAACCTGGTAATACCACCAACACTCTATATACTGTCAAGGAATGATATCAGAAGCTTAATCCTTAACTCACTCGATATCAAAATTCATTTTAAATTTTTTGATAAGCTCGTTCCAATGAGGGTCGCTTGATATGGTTTTGTTGAAATAATTTTTTTTTCTACTTCTGAATTGGTAAATTATGAAGGGGGGTGGGGGGGGGGGGGGTGTGGGCAGGGGTGCGGGGGTATGCTTGTGATTTGTTAAGTAAAGGGTTAAAGGTGGATAGTAACAAAATCTCTGTGAGACTTGGCTGCCACACAGGTTTACCTGGACACCTTCAGAGGAGCTGTGTCTTTCAGATACTGATAATAACAGTGTGGCATGTTAATTTTGAACCTTAAAGATCCTGTGCAGTAGAAGTTTTATGGCATTGTTGTGCCAATGTTTGTTGCAAATGATGGAACATGAAAGCAAAATGATGTCAGTGTCCTTCTGGTTATGGATAAACATTATTTTTGAATGAAAGAAATTATTAATAAGTTTGAGTTTCTATTTGAACTGCAAGACTCTTTGATGTGTTGTGTTAATGATAGTAGGCTCCCTGTTGAAAACAAGAAAAAACTTCTTTTCCAGATTTACCTTCATTAACCCATGAATCGGCTGCATCTTCCCGGCCTATTTACAAACTAGATAGTTGGAAAAAAATAAGTTCCAAACATTTCATCAAAACCATATCATATGACCCTTGTTATAACAAGCACATAAAGTTTCGTTCCAATGAGGTGTCACACGGTTTTGTTGAAATTTTGAGAAAATTTGAAAGAACAAATAACATATTTTGATATCATGTGCATTGGGTTAAGGGCTTTGAAAAAAGGATTGATTAGGCATGTAAAAAATGTTTCTTCAGCGATTTTTTTCTGAATATCTTGTTTGGCGAAGGAGGGAGACTTTTTTCTTTGCAACTTGAAGGCCTGGACACTTTTCCACACTTTGTACTACACATAACCGTGGCTTCTAGTATAGTCTTTGCTACTTATATTTAACATGAAGACTTGACTAGAAAACACTACTAGAGTACTGTGAATTGAGCCAGTGCATTTACACAAAGGCCGTAGGCCACCAGTCCTGATGTAGAAAAATTGACCAAAGTTAGAATAAGGCCCTTAAGGTTTAATCCATGAAAACTACTGTAAATGGTTTGAAATGCTACAGAAATCTGATGTTTACTCTCCCGAGAAGAATGGGCTTTAACCAGTGTAGATTTTGAATGGTTACCCCTGTGGGAACCCCGGGAAGTGGAGCAGTGTTTGTTTCCAGCAGTAAACAAGTTCTGTTTTACTGGTAAATAGGTCCCGGAACCAATGCCTGAGGTGAAAGCCCTCTAAAGTGGGCAACATAGGTATAAACGATTGGCTAAACTTCACTTCATACCTATGTTACGGCCATGAAGTACCCATAGATGTGAAAGTGACCTTAAATTAACATCAGTAAATACATAAATAAATTTTGAATGCCTATAAATAAAACAAGTAAAAAAAAATTTGAGGGTAGCAAAATTTTAATATTGAGGGAGCTGCCAGAGTAATATTTTTTATATGGCCTAATCAGTCTGGAATTTTTGGAAAAATGGGAGGAAATCTCTAAAATAAATACCAAAGAAATCAACCTCCAGTCTATCAAGTGTTTCTAATAAATATCCAGCAATCCTGAACACACCGTATCTCAAGAACCATATATTAAATTAGAGCAACCTATTTTCCTGAATTGTATACAGAGTATCGACCCAGAAATGTAACAAGGCACAATCTGCAATTTGCAAGTGGCACCTTGTTGCACTGAAGAGATTATATAAAGGTATAGCTGCAAGTACAACTTATTTGTTTTTGTCATCCGAGAACCCCAAGATTTGAAAATTCTGCGTGTATAATCCCTCTCTGTAACCAATGCAGTTTATGTTGTTTGAAAGAGCTTAACCTGCTGGGTATTCTTTTCCAATATTTTTCATCAAATCTAGTCATGGCTGATGTGAAGCGGCCACAACTGGATTTGATGAAAAATTCATGAAAATTCAACTCAAGAAATTGTTGGTCAAGAAGTGGGTTTAATTTACAGAGCAAAATTTGGGTATTAGTTCCAACTTATACATTGTACTGGCAGGAGATTCCCTGCCCTCAGCTGGGATATCCGCCAGCAGCCTGTGAGGAGTTCAGAGCTCTATCATTCAATATGGAATGAACTGTAAACTATATATTTTATTCAGATAGGTTTTTGAAAACATGAAAAAGGTTTGTCCTCAAAATTTTTGTGGGATAATTTTTGTTTTGGTTCGCTTGGTACTGCAGGGCTTATATTTCATCTAAATTTGGGAGTATCTATTTGGATTCCATACCTGCTATGACAGTCCCAGGATCCCAACTTTTTGAACCTCTGTTGTATACTGATAACACATGTTAACCCCTTATCGGACACAGCTTTTTAAATTTTAAAACAAACTAAATTTGATAGTTTTTTTAAAAAATAAACAATATTTAACGATGAAACTTACAAATAGGGCTGTCATTGTAACCGGCTCGTTGAGCCGGTTTCCAATGACAGCCATATTTGTACAATTTTGTTGACAAAGTGTCATGATATTTCAGGTCATTCGACAAGAGGTGACCCCGGCTGTCAAAAGTATCATTAAACTCCCAATAAATAAATAAATAGATTTCAGGTCATATTAGCCTTGTATTGGTTAATTTGCTCACGATGTGTTTGGTAAAGGGTAAAATTGACTCAATTTTTTTTTACGCGAATCCTACCAGATGTGCAACGAGAATCTTCATACATTCTCGCTGGTTTTATTGCGTGAATCTATTCTCAGATTCTCGTCGAAATATAAGCCCTGGTACTAATTTTTTCTGTTAACATATAACATTTAACAGATAAAATGTCTGCATTTAATAAATTGTAAATGGCTTGGTGTTGGAAAATATATATTGTTAACAGAGACATATTATTAACCAGTGTGCAGTTTACTAGATCTATTCAACTAACATTATAAGAGGCATTATGGAAGACCACAATCACTCGGAGTGAAAATTATTTGAAATACACATTTCAAAGGTGAAATTAAAAATATAATTGTCACATTTCACTGAGGATCACCCCTACCTATATACATATTCGTACATAAAAGGTTAAAGGTGTACATTTTGTGCTTCTTTATTTGTTCATTTGGATTCTGTGGAAACCTTTGACAATCTGGGTCAGACATATTTGGGGATACAGGAGGCCAAAGTACCCAGAGTGAACCATAGACCAATGACATATAACTGTTGGACACTCCAATGTACTATCCTGGCACAATCAAGGTTGTCATTTGTTGAAGGCAAGCAGTGTTCTATATGGCTATGGTCAACATGATGTATGCCTCAAGTATATCTTCCTCCAACCAATGTTAACCATGCTTGTGCCGGGACAGTAAACTGGAGAGTCAAGGTTATTTACCATTGCATGGTGGTTCTCTTTGGGTACATAGGCTTCCCCCTCTTGAAAAATTGTCCAACACGATATGATCCAAGCTGTTTGAAGTGACATTAAACCCCAATAAGTAACAAACATAAAAATATACACATTTACTTTAATGTGCAAATATGTCTCTGACTTGGAGCTGATCTTTAGCAAAATGTTATATTTTTTTTTCCAAAACTTATTTCATGTTTTTATCATTGAGAAATGTTTAAAATTGGTTTTTTTTCAGCTGTTTCAGTGCTCTTACCTGCTTTTGTTGATGAAATGGTGTTGTGTAATGCATTGTTGGAAAGAGGAATGAAGTGGGTCATTGGTTAGTGTATTGGTCTTCAGATCGAGGGTTCGTTATTGATCTGAATTATGTTCTTGGGCAACACACTTGATGCTGTTTGCCCAAGTGATAACTCAGTTGTGCCATGTACTGAAGCATACTGGTTTTGATGTCACAATTTCCTGCAACCAATACTAACCCTGCTTATACTAGGTCACTAAATTGGAGTCAGACAGTTACACCCTACTGCTTGGTGGTTCTCTATGGGCATTCTGACTCCCTCAACTTGTAAAACTGTTCGACAACAAAAGTTTTAAAAGTGTCATTCAACCTCTATAAACAAACAAACTTTATTGCTTGAATTTCTGTACCAAGTCAGCATGCATAGGGTTAACCCCTGAAATACATATAACTTGGGCACATTTAACCAAATTTCTCCCTGTAATTTGAATGGACTTTTCGACCAGTGATTTGAGTTAAATTTAGATGAATTTTCCATCAAATCTAGTAATGGCTGCTTTACAGCAGCCATGACTAGATTTGATGGAAATATTTTGAAAATACTCAGTGTTAAGAGTTCAAGTATCAACTCACTATTCAATCATCTCATGTTGTCAACAAATTACACCTGGGCAGATAAAAACCTCATGAGCCAACAGTAGACCTGCATACAAACATCCAGTCAAAACTGCAGCATATTTTGGAGGGAGGATAGTAATTGGTAGGGCTGCACCTTTCACAAGCCAATGCTGATTTTGACAGTTTCTGTGTCTTCAAATAAGGCCTAAGAAAGTTAAGAATCTGTTTTTCAGGCCCTCCTGCATGGTCATTTTGGCTGCCACATGCTCTCTTTTTATGACTAATGTAAACTTTTAAAAAAAAATTAAATATGTCTGATATTTTACCCAAGTTAATCAAATTAATAAATTTGTTCCTTGAGTGCAACAAGGCTTTGCAATGCTAAAGCCTTTTTGCACTCAAGGGACAAAAAACATCACCACCCATGCTCTTCTGTAGATTATAAAACATAAAACAAACCAAGAATTTGAACTTCTGATGGCAAAGAAATAATTACAAAAACAAAAAATAAAATAAAAAAAATGCCCGCCCAAATGCAATTTTCCAAAAAATGTCCTGAGAAACAGAAGATCTATTTTGTGGGGCCTAACTGTAGTCTTTTTGGTAAGTTGTTCAGTATTACTGTACAGAAATGTCATCAAGATTATACATTTATAAAATAGGTCATGGTGCTGAAATGGAAGAATCATCAGAATGCTGTTTGTTGAGGAACAGGATTCTTTATTGTTGGCCTCTGATACCCACATTAAATTCAGTGGTGTTTGTAAGATAGATCAATCCATTGAAAAATGAACTCTTCTTTAAAAATTTAATATTAAGTTGATTAACCTGACAAAACTTGTGCATTTTTCATTTTCAAAATTATGTAATTTTATTGAGAAGTAGGCACAGTACCAAATAAAATGAATAGTTTATTGCTGGTCGAAAAGGGTATTTTATCAACGATTATGCTTGTGGCTTACATTATTATAAAGCTCAGAAGTGAACGATTATTATGTAAAACATAATATCATGCTGATAAGCAGCACCCTGGTGAAAAGTGCTGTGAGAGGCTTTTTCTTCCCTTGAAACATGCCTTAAAAGACCCTTTTGGGGTTTCTTATGGGCCACTTTCTCAGTGGCATTTGGGCATGATTTTTCTCAATTCCCAACTCAAAATGTCCCAGCCTCATTCCTTATGCTAACAAAAATTCATTTCATAATTGATGTCCTGAACTTAATGCTCATATAAGCCTTCAGAAAAGCAATAATTGCCTACCTAATGAAGCATAACGAGCATTGGAATCAAGTATATACATAGACAGGGTCCTCTTCTATAGTATAAGAACAGATTAACCCTCTGTACACTGATGTGAAAATACAAAATTTTAAGCAGAAAATATTTCCCATAATGCAACAAGGGATTTAACCAAATCACTGAGTTCTGTCAGACAAGATTCAACTGCTTAACCCTTTACCTAACACAAAAGGTAGACGACACATGCAAACAAAGTCCTTGAAAACTCAATTTTTGCTTTTTTGCATCAACAATATAGCTTATGATACCTCATTGGAACAAGTTCATCTAGCTCATTCCAATGAGGGGGCATAAACTATGTTTGGGGACAAAAAAATGAAAAAATATTGTAAATTGAATAGTAATTTAGCACGTGCCGGTTTGGGAGTTACATTTGATAAAAGGTTAAGTTCCTATTTGTATTATGATAAAATTTGCTTCTTGAATGACATCAGTGTGCATAGTTAATAGAGACTGGAATGAACATTATTTAATGTGACTGTTTCTTATAAAACTTACCGGTGCTACATGCAGTATACATGTAGTTGCTTCTATATTAACCCTTTACCTAACATGAAAAGAAGACGACACTTGCAAGCAAAATTCTTGAATAACTCGTTTTTTGTCTCAAAAACATAGGTTATGACCCCTCATTGGAACGGGCACGACAAGCTCGTTCCAAAGAGGGGTCATAACCTATGTCTGAGACAAAAAATGAATATTAATTGGCGATTTTTTAGAATAGCGCTGGCCCCTTTTGGCTGTAATGTTGGATAAAGGGTTAATGTTCTCAGTTCAAATTCAAAGATAAAAGTCTTCTTTGTATGTTTTTTTCATAAATAAATTCCCAGTTAGAGCCCCCACAACTCAAATTTTCCCAATAGCATGGTCCCTGGACCCTTTCTCCAAGAGGGCAGAAGAATTCCTGCCTTTCCAGCTTTGTGTCACATAAAAGTATTTCTTCAGCAATGGCAAAATAGCCCCAAGTTTTGTTGATTATCCTAGATGTCGGTAAGGAATTAATTAAAATGTTAATCTTTCTTCCAGAACATAACTTTTTAACTCTTTATTCAAACATTTAACCCTCAAGGGCCTGAAGATTTTTATATATTTTTGCTGCACATTGACTATCCACATCCTGTGGCTTTGTAGTTGTTTTTTGGCAAGTCTTGGCTGCCTATATTGGCAACCAAGACTTGTCTAAAAACAACTTCCTGGGTACTTAGAATGTAATTTGTGAATTAACCCTAATACTGCATGTTGGGGCAACTGTCCTGTTGCAGTAAAAGTGATCAAAGTCTGAATTAGGCCCTAAAGGGTTAACACAATTGAATGGAAGGACTGCAACAGTGTTCTTTCTTGAATAAATCAACGTTCTTTTATTTTTCGATTCCATAATAAAGCGTATGATCCCTCATTGGTTGACTCCATGAAGCAAAAATTGGAAAATAGTAACAAAATTTGAATGATGTTTGAGGAGGGGCAGTGCATGTTTTTTCTGATTTTATAGATAGTAAAAGGGTCAACCCTTTACCCAACATAATGACCATATACTGTCAGCCAGCACTATTCTCAAAAATGACCATTGAATTTTTATCAAAACCCCTCATTGGAAGAGTAGTTTTTTTAAACTTTTTTCTATTTTTTTGCATGTTGCTTCTTTGTTGGGAGGAGGCTTGAACCTTAATCAAAGAACTTCACACAGCCTAATTCCCACCATATATTTCTCTTAGACATTAAATTTGCTTATTATTGTTTTTCAACTCGCTTGACTGAATGTCAGGTGAGCAATAGTGATCAATCATCTGTTGTCATCAGTTATATGTCGTTCATTGTCCAACATGCATCATCCATTGTAAAGGTGGAGTTTGAGTCTTCTCCCAGACTGCTGAACTGATTCCAGTACATTTCACATGAATAATGACTAGGGAGGGGCAATTCAGTTTTGTTAAAACTGATATGCTACCCCCTTGGGGTGGGGGAAAATTACCCCAAACTTAAAAAAAAATGATCCAATGAATGGAATAATTTGGTATTCAGATTCCTTTTGAGGTATACACTAAAGTGTGTTCAAGAGAAGTTTGAGGAGCAATATTTTCAGTTCTGAGTGGGGAAAGGTTTTTGGCCCAAGTTCAAGATTTCTAAAATCAGAACTAATAGGCCGATTTAAACCATATTTGGTTTCTGGCCTAATTGGATCATCAGTACTTGATCTGTACCCCAAAATTTCCCACATCCTTGTTGGAACCCCAGGAGCTACAAATTGATAATTTGTCAAACATCCCACTATCCAAAACCACATGAAACAGAGAGCTGTTATTTGATAGGAAGTATCCTTTGGACCAACAGAAGAGAATGAACAAAAAAATTGTAAAACATTGTGTCCTAGGGTTCCCTTTTGGGAAGCAGTATAATTCTAAGTCAGTGTATTTCGAAAATTAAAAAAAAATGTTCCTTTTGAAATGTTTTAATATTTGATATACAACACACTTATCAGGATCAGATTCAAGTTTGTTCAAATTACGTCCATGCATTCATATTTGGGCTCCCTATGGAAGCCTGGATTTTTAACTTACTGGAGTATGAGTATAATTCTTTAAAATCTATCTTGGTATTTTGGATCCACCAATCAGAATTTGTTGATATTTCATATATGAAATCCTTAGTGAAGTCAGGTTCAAGTTTGTTCAAATTAAGCGCTTACTAATCAGGCCCTCGGCCACTTTAACCCTTTCAACTTTATAACTCTGTTCTGTAGAAATTGGTAGTTTTCAGTTCCTATGGAATATTTGTAATACTGCGGTTTCCTTGCAGGAACTCTAGATTTTGGCAGTGCTCAGTCTCTCCAACTACTGCCCCAGTCAGTCGACAAAAATAAAAGTGTATAATAAGTGACGAATTATTGTTGTTAAAAAAAATCCTTAAATCACTTTTTTAAGAATCAATAGGCCTTTCTCAGGTGAGTGCTTCAGGCCTCTTGGGGGCCTCTTGTCTTAAGACAACATCAGGTAAAACTTTATTATTTTCTTTTTCAGTTTTATTGACATTATATAATCAATTGATTTGCTCCCAAAATTGTACTTTTTCTATGATTGCCCCAAATCAGAACTAGCTTAATAAATTAGGTACCAAAATCCAATTTAACCAGCTCAGGCTATGACAAATGATACTTAAAAGTTTTTTTTCATCAAGTTGATGAAATGCTGCTTTGTGATACACTGTTGGATAGGGCTTTGTGAACCCTTTTTAACAGTGTATCAAATAAAAGCATTTAATCAACAGAATTAAAGATACCCAATGACCGTGTTTCCATTCTAGAATAGATCAGGTACTAAAAGTTGTTTCTTAGCCCATTCTGATGAATAGTAGTAATCTTGGGTGTATTGTCAGGGCTGATTCATATAAGGTATATCAGTGCTTCGATTTTTCTGAATGCTATGGCGTTCCCATGTCACAGTGAATCCAAAGTTCCGAAAAGCAAAATGTTTAATGCCCTACCCCTCTACCCCATCCCCTATTTATTTATTTATTTATTTATTGGTGATTAAGGTCACATATTTCTACACAATGGCTAACCATGACCGTGACAGTTTTACGGGTGGAGGAAGCCGGAGTACCCGGAGAGAACCACCGTGCAACAGCGAGCAACAGGTGCACCATCAACGTGCAGTACGCCATAGTACACAATGTCACTGTGCCCCCACGTGGGCAATGGGGGTGAAGTGTCTTGCCCAAGGACACAACGTGGTTGCCACAGGTGGGATTCGAACCGAGGACCTCTCGGCTTGCATCCTGCACCTCTACCAACTGAGCCACCGCGCCCCCACCCCATCCCCTACTATAAAAATTAAATTCCCAATGCTATTTTCAAGCAGCAGCAGCACATTAAGGTTTTTAAATACCTTCAAAGGAACAACCAACAAGGTTACTAAAAATAATTTTTGTTTCTCAGGCACCTGCCTTATCATTGAAAATCTCTCTCATCAGTTTTTTTTACCCGGAAATCTCTTCTATTCCTTTTTTTTTTGACTTGTAGATCTAAAAATGTAATTAATTGAACCTTGTTTGAAAGTTCTCACAGAGCTCTGTCAAACAAGATATAGTAGGTTAAAGTTATAACTGCAGTATTGGAAATTTTCACTGCTAAAAACATTGTTTTTCCCACAGAATGTTAAATTAATGATTCCATCTATTTTCAGGACTGTTTTGTGAATTAACAAAAAATAAAAAACACAAAAATCCCTCCCTCGTCATAAAATTTAAGGAAAATTGCCCTAGGAACAATAAGTTTTTTTTAACGGCCTTAACCCTTAAATGCCTGGACCTGTGTCCTGAATTCCCACCAGCCCACTGCCTCTACACATCCAGTGACTTAGCAGTGATTTCTAGTCAAGTCTTGGTTGCCTTAATAGACAGCCAAGACTTGACTAGAAACTACTGCCTACTTAATTTGTCTTTTGTTAACACGACCTCCTTATCATGGCATGTTAACCCTTTACCCAACACAGACGATATCAAAATTTATTATTTTAAATATCATTTTTTTCAAATTTTTCAAAAAATTTCAACAAAACCATATCATGTGCCCCCTCGTTGGAACGAGGTCGACAAGCTCGTTCCAACGAGGGGTCACATGATATGGTTTTGTTGAAATTTTTTGAAAAATAATATTTTTTCAACTGCTGAATTTCAATATTACACAGGCGGATGCGGGCGGTTCGTTGCGTAAAGGGTTAAAGGCACCTGTTCTGAGCTCGCCAAAGTCGGAAATGGGCCTTTAAGGGTTAACCATGTATATTTCACCCCAGTGGTCATGCTGATATTAAATTGGAGATGAGCAGCAGAAAATCAAAGCAGCCTTTGTCAGTTATCACCATGGGGTTTTCTACTTCAGCATCATGATACATTTGGGTGCTTCATTCAATGAGTTGAACTTTCCTTTGGTGGCATTGATTTATGTTGAACCGTGAGTTGTCTTGTGCTGAATTCCTGCCACTCAGTTGAAATCCATTGTGTTTTAACATTGTAGGTAAGAATGTCTGACAGTGGCACCAAGCCAGAAAATAAGCGGAGCGGACTGTCCCTAGAGGGTGAATTTAGTGATGCTACCCTGCATAGCAGGGTAGCATCACTAAATTTACCCTCTGTGAACCTCAATCTGAATCAAGGTCTCAAAAACTAAACAGAAAGAGGCACCCAGAGGCTAAATTGGCCCACTGTATGGGATAGTATCATCAAATTCACTCTCTGGGGACCTCTTTCTGCAAATGTCAGACTGCTTATTTTCAGGCCTGAGTGGCACCTGTGATAATACAGTGAGGAGTCTGGCATTACTAGCTGCTGCTCGATGGTTCTCTTTGGGTACTCCAGCTTTCTCCACCCATGAAACAGTCCAACATGAGGAGACCCTGGCTGTCAAAAGTGGCATTAAACCCCAATAAATAAATGCGATAATACAGATTGGTAGAAAGTGTGTAAAAGTTCACACTTTAATGGAGTGGAATGAAAAATATCTTTTATATTACCCATTACATGTGTTCTGGTGGTGGTGTTAACTGGTTGAGGGATAGATTACGAGGGGGGGGGGGGGGGCTGAATTCATTCAAAATTAGTTTTATTACAAATTATTGGAGAGTACCCACAGGCATTCTCCAATAAGTTGTAATAAAACAAATTTATATAAATAAAATATTTGCATTTGACTTAATATGAAACATGAGCAAGAAAAATATTTCCTTTTGCTCTGGTACCCTCATTTTTTGAAAGCCCTGATAGTGGCTTCTACCACACAACCAGTTAATCTAAAATTGCCTGATGGCATTTATTATACCCCACGCAACAAAGTTGCGGGGGTATAATGTTTTTGACTGGTCCGTCAGTCCGTCAGTCAGTCCTACTTGTTTTCCGGACTTTTTTTCTACACGCTTCCAGATATTGAGCTGATTTTTGGTATGTTAGTCTAACATGGTGGCCTACAGATCAAGTTTGCATTTTGTTCCGCTCCACTGATTTTTACCAAAATTACGGCCCTTGGACTCTGAAAAATTCATCAAAATTACAGTTTTCCGGACTCTCTTTCTACACGCTTCCAGATATTGAGCTGATTTTTGGTATGTTAATCTGACATGGTGGCCGACAGATCAAGTTTGCATTTTGTTCCACTCCACTGATTTTTACCGAAATTACGGCCCTTGAACTTTGAAAAGTTCATCAAAATAACAGTTTTGCAGACTTTTTTCCTACACTCTTCCAGATATTGAGCTGATTTTTGGTATGTTAGTCTAACATGGTGGCCTACAGAACAAGTTTGGGTTTTGTTCCGCTCCACTGATTTTTGCCAAAATTACGGCTCCATAGACTTTGAAAAGTTAATCAAAATTACAGTTTTCCGGGCTTTTTCTCTGCATGCTTCCAGATATTGAGCTGATTTTTGGTATGTTTGTCTAACATGGTGGCCTACAGATCAAGTTTGCATTTTGTTCTGCTCCACTGATTTTTACCAAAATTACGGCCCTTCGACTTTGAAAAGTTCATCAAAATTACAGTTTTCCAGACTTTCTTTCTACACGCTTTCAGATATTATCGAAATTACGGCCATTTTAGTATGTGAGTCTACCACAATGACTTACAGATCAAGTTTGCGTTTCGTGCTGCTCGGCTGATTGTTGCAGAAATTATGGGCCCTGGACTCTGAAAAATACAAGTAACAGATTTCTGGGTCATTTTCCTAAAAATTACAGTTTTCTGAGCTTGAAATATCGGGGTGTGTGGGGTATGTGAGCGTGCTCACTAAGGTTCTATATTTATGAAAAAGTGTGCATGCTTGTCCCACAAAGAAACCCAGGGAAGTAGAGTAGTGCTTGTTTACTGGAATAAAAATTCTGCGTTACTGTCAAACTAGATCATGGTAACCCACAGCTTGTGGTGGAACTCCTCTGTAGTGTGCAGCATATATTTAAACAATTGGGTATAAACTTATGTTGTGGTTGTCATATAGCCTTAGCTGTTTAAAGTGACCTTAAAAACCAATAAAAATATAACTACACATCACCAAAATGCCAAACCCAACATGATGCAGCTGCATTTTTTCAAATCGGAGCACTGGTATATCGATATGTTTCAGTATTTGTACCAATGTATTTATCAATTCAGAATCATAAGTTATATCATTGTATCGCTCATACTTTTTGCCTGCAGTTATTTTTTATAACATTCCGATGATTTAAATAAGTAAATGATGTTTTGTATAAAAAGTTAAAAGTAGAAAATCACCCATGTTATTTTTCTTCCGTTTAATATTTACCCTCTTGTGCCCCAGTGCAGTGTGCAAAATTTGAAAAATGACTCTAACCGACTGACTGTTCATGTGGGTTGGAGATGGCAAACCGAATGTTAGGCTATGTAAAAAGTCTTGGGAAACTTTTTTTTATTATTAACAAGTATTCATATACTGCATGGAATTGAAATATTAATAGCCTCTCTCGGCAAAAGTCTAAAAATCTATCACGACACAAGAAAGTTTTCTTAAAAGGTAGAGTGTTAGCAGCCCATATTTAGGCTTTATTCTGATTTGCAGGTACCTAAAGTTAAAGGCATCATATTCTGTGGATGTCCTTCATATTATCTTGTAAGAAAAATGACTTAATCTCCATCGATTTGCTTTGTTACAATTTATGGGAGAGTGCCTATAGGCACTCTCCCCTGAATTGTATCCAATGAATTGTAACAAGACAAAATTGTGTGAACAAATCTTGAGGCTGAGAAAAAATTTAGCATTTTACTGGTTAAGAGACTCAGACTTTACCATTCAGAATGCAACTTTTGGCTAACCGGTCATCTGTTCGCGTAGATTTAAATTTGCATAACCATCATATGAACGAAACGAGCGTTCTCGTCAAATTTTGCTCACTGCCAGTGATTTAAACTTCCATAAATGATTCTGTGCATGGAGGTATATACATTCACAAAGTGGCATTGCCATATATCATAAGGATTAGGGCACTTTTGCAATTTGATGGCACATGGGTCTTTAGGTCTTTTTCTCTGCTGATATCTTCATTTGCTACTGAGAGTTTGTTCAGCATGACAGGAGAT
Source organism: Pictodentalium vernedei (assembly GCA_031216915.1). Classification (NCBI taxonomy): domain Eukaryota; kingdom Metazoa; phylum Mollusca; class Scaphopoda; order Dentaliida; family Dentaliidae; genus Pictodentalium; species Pictodentalium vernedei. The sequence goes on from CM062292.1 coordinate 208,109,078, forward strand.
CTCATAAGAGCTGAAAAAGCATGTATAAAAGAAGAAGCTGATGGTCTGGGGTTTTTTTTACTACTAGAGGGCTGAATATTTTTTTTAATGGTGAGAATTTATTGATGCAGATTTGTTTGTTACTGTTAATTGGAGAGTGCCTATAGGCACTCTCCAATTAATGGTAACAAGACAAATCCAAAAGAGAAAATATATTTCTGCTCTTACTTGACTGGAAGCTAAGCTCACCTATAAAATATGAAGCTTTTTCAGGTGGAGCCTTAACTTGTTTACTCAAACATGTTTTGTTTCACTGTTAAAATATGGATAGGTAACCAATGCCTGGGTTTGAAGTCTTCTAAAATGGGCAACATTGGCATAAATGATTGACTTGAATTGATACATTTGTTGTGGCCTTGATATAGCCATAGATGCTGAAAGTGACCTTCAACACCAATAAATAATGATAATATGCATTTCTTGTGCTTAACCAGTTGAAGAAGACTTGGAAATTTCAGTGAATATCTACATCATGTCCCTGTGGAAACCCTGGCAAGTGAGTCAGTGCTTGTTTACTGTGGTAGGACCCAATGACCAATGTTTGGGGTGGAGGTCCTCTAAAATGGATAACATGGGTACAAACGATTGGCTATGTTGTGCTCACGATTGGCCATTGTGCAGAAATATATGATCTTAAACACCAATAAAGAAATAAATCTACCTCCTACTTTTGAAAGTTTGTTTATTTATTAGAGGTTGACGACACTTTCAGCAGCTAGGGTTGCATCATGTCTTGACAGTTTTATGGTGGTGGAAGCCAGAGCACCTTGAAAGAACCACCAAGCAGTGGCAGATAACTGTCAGACTCATCTTTAACTTACTAATACAGCGCATGCAGAGTTAGCAGTTGAACGCAAGTGAAAAATCGACGTGCAGTACATCTTAGTACACCGTGTCAGTTCCACCATTCTCTCACATGAGCAATCAGTATTATTAAGTGCCTTGCTCAAGTACACAGCACAGATGGTGCGAGTCAGACTTGAAAGAACACAGCCTGTCTCTCATCATATACTATTTTGAAGTGCTGTCTTTTTCCTTTTTAATTTGGAAAAACAGTCAAATGCAATTGATATGTACTCGTTTTAGTACAAAGTTACAGAAATTATGTAACAGGTTTTGTTTTTTTTTTGATGTTTTGCATATCGTTCTGGTGCATCATGACAAATGCCCTATTGATACCCATCCCCTAGTTATTTTTTTAGAAAAATGGGAAAAGGTCAGAACATTTAGACAGTTTCTTAATTCTTTTGAGTGTTTTGGTTTGCTAGTTAGGAGACCAGGTTAATATTCAAAAACCAAAATATTATGTACTTATTGCTTTTCTTTATTTGTTGATGATTGCTTATGATATTTTAGTGCCATGTAAGCAAGCCTGCAAATTAGTGTCCAGACACAGTCATTGTCTAGCCCAAATTGTCCAGATGTCTAACAAATGTATGGGTTACTGACATTGTGAAAAGCATGTCTATACCCCCCTCTGTTCTCACTCTCATAGGCAGGAAGTCAAATAGTCTCAATAAGACTTCTTACCACTCTTCTTGGAAACATCCCTTCCCTCTGTAAGACTCCTTATCACCTCAGGCCTATGTGGGCTTCTAGCCCAGGTAGTCCTGAGGTGGCAAGGTGTCTTACAGAGACTTAACTTCAGAGTCCTCCCTGAGAGGAATTTTTATTACATATATGCTCTAAATGAAACACCCCTTCTCTCTGTAAGACTCCTTACCTCCTCAGGCCTGCCTGGGCTCTTAGCCCAGGTAGGCTAGAGGTGGCAAGGAGTCTTACAGAGACTTGAGATCTGAGTCCTCCTTGTGAGCAATTTTTCTTACGTGTATGCTCTAAGTCATGCTGCAAGAGGCTGTTCTTCTGGGCACCAATCACACATAATTAAGTTGATGTAAACATGTGAAAACTATGATCTGTTTTCAGTCTGTGAGGGCCTTATTGGATCCAAGGTTCTTCCTATAGCCCCCTCCTGCATAGCTTCCTCACTGAGATGGAGAGATCAACCCAGGGAAACTCTAGTTTACAAAAATATCTATACTTTGGTGATTGTGTATCTGACACAATAAATACAACACAAAATAAGTTTTGAACCACCCCAAATATTTTGGTTTAAATGATAAAAACTGGAAACAATAAGGAAAAGCAATATACAATGTGAAAGCTAATTCATTTATTGACATTTATTGTTTAATTAAAGAATTCCATGGTATCGCCCATCACATGCATGATAAGTCGATATGCAAAAACCCCCACATTTTTACTAGTCAGTATCGGGACTGTCCACCTCTGACTTGTAAACAAGCTAGACACCTCTGTCTTACGTGAGTGAGAGTACGATTCTGATCCTCACTAATTTGATAACATTCCAGGACAAGAATGCCTCACCAAAATTCCTATCCACTTCTCTAATGCACATACCAGTGCACATACCAGTTTGTTATTGCCTGAGGGCATGAACAAATAATATTCTGATCAAAGGCATTGTACAGGTGTGTTTTAACTCTTTACATGCTGGCAAATATTCCTTCCCAGGACAGGATTTCTTTTGCAGACGAAATATGTATAATTTGGGCACATTTAACCCTTTACCCAACGTAACGGCCAAAACCGGCCAGCGCTATTCTCAAAAATCGCCAATTAATTTTCAAAATATTTTCATTTTTTGTCTCAAAAACATAGGTTATGACCCCTCGTTGGAACGAGCTCGTTGAGCTCGTTCCAACGAGGGGTCATAACCTATGTTTTTGAGACAAAAAATGAAAAAAATTAGTTATTCAAGAATTGTTTTTGCAAGTGTCGTCTGCTTTTCATGTTAGGTAAAGGGTTAAACAAATTTTCTCTATGTCAATTGAATGGATTTTTTCTCCAATGATTCCTTGAGTTAAGCCTTTACCCAACATAACGGCCAAAACCGGCCAGCACTATTCTAAAAAATCGCCAATTAATTTTCATTATTTTTTTCATTTTTTGTCTCAAATACATAGGTTATGGCCCCTTGTTGGAACGAGCTCGTTCCAACGAGGGGTCATAACCTATGTTTTTGAGACAAAAAATGAAAAAAATTAGTTATTCAAGAATTATTTTTGCAAGTGTCGTCTGCTTTTCAGGTTAGGTAAAGGGTTAAGTTTAGATGAATTTTTACAGGTTGCTTTACAGCAGCCATGACTAGATTTGATGAAAAATATCTTGAAAATACTCAGGTTAATACTCAGATCTAATCTCATGTAATACATGTTGCTAGTCAATTTGTGATTTTCAAAACACTACCCCTGATCTACTTCTTTGGCCTCTGTTGGTGGTCAAGGGTGCACAATACACGATTCTCAAAATTAACATTTTCTTGTGGAACTATTGGGATTTGTGTCTTATATTTCATAAAAAATTTTATCATATGATTCGTCCCCGTGGGAACCCCGGGAAGTAAGCAGCACTTGTTTACTGTGGTAAACCAGTTCTGCTTTACTAGTAAAATAGGACCCAGTCACCAATGCTTGGGGTGAAAGTTCTCTAAAATGGGCAACATGTAGATCAACGATTGACTAAACTTGACTCCATCTCCATGTTGTGTCACGATTAGCCATGGTGCATAAATATGTGACGTTAACCACCAACAAACAAACAAACAAACATCATATGATTCGTCCGTTTTGTTCACTTTAAAACATTTGATATTTTGTTTTCATATTAATCAGTGATAAATAAAGCCTTCCGTTAATTTCATTGGTCAATTTCAAAACTAGACAATTTGATTGGCTGAACAAAATACAACTGGGTCACATTTGCATAATTTCAGTAGGGAGAATTTACGTTATCTGTCCTATTTAGGATGGGTTATATTGTATTGATCTTTTACCTACAAGAAAAATGCCATTCATTTTTTTTTTAATATTTTCACTTTTTGCTTCCAAAACATAGGTTATGACCACTCATTGGAATGAGCTTGTTCCAATGAGGGGGTCATAACCTATGTTTTGGAAGCAAAAAATGAAAATTGTTTAGTTATACGAGGATGTTTTTTCCAAGGGCCGTCTGCAACTCAAAATAGGTGATGGGTTAAAAAGTCATACTAAGTGGTTAATTTGTGTGTGTGTGTGTCATATGATAAATAAAATATGAAATGAGTGTTTTTCTCATATAATATTTATGAAACTCATCCGAATTTTCCGTTTGGGCTCGCCAGAGGCTCGCCAAAACGGAAAATTCTAAGACTCGTTTCATAAATATTATATGAGAAAAACACTCATTCCATATCCTCTGTCTACCAAATACAGTTTTGAAATAGTTGGGAAAACTAGAGAAGATCAAAACATATTTAGTGTGGTATATATTTTGTCAGCTTCAATTTTGTTGGCGCCTGACATGTTGTGAGGAATCAATTTTGAGGTTATTTGCAGGCTTGCATGTAAGAATAAGAGAAAAGAATTGAATTATTAGAGATGAGAATGATTTGAGAAATTTATAATGTGTTTATGTCAAGCTTATGATTTACATGTATCGCATATATATGTATTGTATTATAGTGCTATATAGCCTGGTTGATTATGTCATCTTGCCATAGATTGCAATGCAACTATTAGAGCACAAGAAAATTGATAAATTTGTTGCCTCAACTCTCTAGTATCATAGGACCCTGTAGTTAACACCTGGGTTGTTAGATCCTATAATGTGAGGAGTACAGTTATAGCACAACTGGCTAAACCTGACTTTATAATTATGTTCTGGTATGGTATAGATTGTTTTCTCATGGGGCCTTGGATTCAAGGAATGGCCTTGAATTTGACTGAGGATCATTCAAGGCCTTAATATCCTAGAAAATTTTGTCAGGAGGTCTTGAAAAGCCTTGTATATTTACAAAATAAAATTGCGGACGAAGCATATAATCATATTATATAGTTTTATAAGCAGAGTTTGTGAAGACACAGTGCTAACTAGGTCCTCTGGTCATTACCTCCCCCTCCCCCTCCCTTGTAGAGAAGTGGGAGGAGGAGGTAATGACCAGGGGTCCTAGTTAGGACTAGTGAAGGCAGGGCCTTGAAAACCCTTAAGTTTGTCTATTGTAGGGCCTGGAAAAATGCTGAAATATATTGTGAAATGGCCTTGAAAAAGTTTGAATTTTTTATGTCCTTGCCTGCAGGAACCCTGTTTCTGTGATAGACAAGTAACCCTGTTTCTGTGATAGACAAGTCTTGTTCTACTTGTATAATTGGACCCAGTAACCGATTTGCCTATGGAAAGAGTCCTCAAAAGTGAACAGCATAATTGTAAACGATTGGCTAAATTTGACTTAATACTTGCGTTAAGGAGATGATATAACCACATTTGATGAAAGTGAGCTTAAACCTAAATATACAAATCAACCGGACATTTCAATTCAACCCTCCGCAATTATGGTAAACAAGTTCTGCTTTACTGGTAAAATAGGACCCAGTAACCATTGTCTGTGGTGGAAGTCCTCTAAAGTGGGGTATAAATGATTGGCTAAACTTGACTTCATACCTCTGTTGTAGTTATCATATAAGCATAGATGCTGAAAGACACCTTCAACACCAATGAATAAATATAACTGGTAAAGTGCTAGAAGTCCAAATTTAGGCTTGAATAAAAATTAATGGTACTCAAATGAAAATACTTAATATTATATTAATGTGATTCAGATTCATTTGGAAGCAGAAATATTTTGATTATCTGTATTTGTCCTGTTACAGTTTATTGCAGAGTGTCCATGGGCACTCTCCAATAAATTGTATCAAAACTAATCCACATGAACAAATTTTGGTTATAATAATCTAGCACTCGACCAGGTCATCAACTCAACTAATTAAATTTGTACTTCTCCAGTCTATGCCATTAATTTGATGTACCTTGGGAACTCCGGGAAGTGAAGCATTGCTTGTATTCTGTGATAAACAAGCTCACTTTTACTGGTAAAATATGGCCTGGTCACCAATGCCTGTGGTGGAAGTCCTCTAAAATGGGCAACATAGGTATAAACGATTTGCTGGACTTGACTTTATATCCATTTGCGGTCATGATTAGCTCATGTGCAGAAATATGTGACCTTAACAGGTAGAGTGCTAGAAGCCACTATCAGAGCTCTCCTAAATGTGCTGAAAGCCACTTTAATGGCTTTACATGGTAAACATTACCTTGTTATTTGCACAGTTGTTGGAGAAAAAATGTTCATATAAAATTAATTTCTTACAATTTATTGGAGAATACAAACTGGCTCTCTCCAATAAATAGTAGCAAAACAATTATTAACAAAATCTTGCTAAACTAAGGCTGCCCTTGCTGGTATCATTGTATTTCTGAAAAAAAATACTCATGTTACAAATCACCTTTGAAAAATAATTTAACTCCCAACCAGTTAAACACCAATAAATAAATTCTGTTAACCCTTTATCCAACAAATCGGCCATATCTGCCTGCGTAATATGCAAATTCAGCAGCTGAAAAAATACTATTTTTCAAAAAAATTTTCAACAAAACTATATCATGTGACCCCTCTTTGGAACGAGCTCGTTGAGCCTGTTCCAATGAGGGGTCACATGATATGGTTTTGTTGAAATTTTTTGAAAATTTTTTAAAAATGATATTTAAAATAATAAATTTTGATATCGTCTGTGTTGGGTAAAGGGTTAATATGCTTCATATTCATTTGGAAGCAGAAATATTTTGATCATCTGAATTTGTCTTGTTACAATTTATTGGATAGTGCAAACAAATCCACATGAACAAATTTTGGTTGTTATGGAAATAATCTAGCACTCGATTGGTTCATCAACCCAACAAATTAAATGTGTACTCCAGTATTGATTTGTTGGGGATTATAACATTCTGTACTATCAGTATAGAAGGGTTACAATCCAGTTCGTTGTGTCCTTGGGCAAGACACTTCACCCCGATTGCCTACATGGGGGCACGATGACTCTGTGTACTGGGGCGTACTGCACGTCGATGGTGCGCATGTCTTCAACCAATCTAACCCTGCCTGTGCTGCGGTGCAGAGTTCAGAGTTACGATGTTGGGGATCTGACAGTTGCTCGGTGGTTCTCTCCGGGTACTCCGGCTTCCTCCACCCGTAAAACTGTCACGGTCACCATTAGCCATTGTGCATAAGTATGTGACCTTAAACACCAATAAATAATAAATACAATCCAGTTGAACAACCTTGAATTTCCACTGAAAATAGAGGCTTGAATTTAGCAGGGAGCACACTGGAAAGTATTTGAATTTCATTTTGAAAAATGCAAGGACCCTGTAACAGAAATTACTGTTCATGGTTTATTAATATTCATTTTTGAATTCCAAATTCATAGCTTATGAGTACTCACTGGAATGAGCTCGTTCCAACGAGAGAATCAATAAGCTTTGTTTGTGAAGGCTGCACGTTGAAAATATTAATTGCTCTACCCCGAAATAATGGATATGGACTCTTCCAATTTCTGCCATTTAACTGGCATGGATGATACCACCAGTGTTCAAATGGTCATTCTTAACCCTTTACCCATTGCAGGTAGCAGACGATATTTGCAAAATAAATTCATGAATTACTAAAAAATATTCAATTTTTATCTCAAAAACATAGCTTATGACCCCTCATTGGAACGAGCCCAATGAGGGGTAATAAGCTATGTTTTTGAGACAAAAATCAAAAACATAACTTTGAATGGAGATTTTTGTATATAGGCCTGGTCGGTTTTGTTTGTTACGTTTGGTAAAGGGTTCATGCTGTAAATCATCAACGGTATGGCACTTATTCAGATATCTATTTGAACAAGTGATTAATCAGTTAATCAAGGTTAATCCACGTGATTAATTGATCGAGAAAACCCCTTAACCATTCAGCTCTACATGATACAGCCATTGATGTTAAGAGTGAACTTAACACTCATAACTAAGCAAACTAAATAGTTTTTGCTGAAAGAGTGGCTACACAGCCTGGCTTCCCTGCAGTTGATACAAAATATTGGCACCCTCTTGAATAAGTTATACTGGATAAAGGATTAACTTGTTCAGTGCTAGAAGCCCATATGAGGACTCCATTCAGATGTGCCTATAGTGCAGTTGAAGGGCTTTATATTCTTTGGATGTTCTTCACATTGTCTTGTGAGATGAATTATTTTCTCTGCCCCCCCCCCCCCCCTCCACCCCGGGAAGTGGAGCAGTTCTTGTTGACTGTGGTAAACAAATTCGTAAAATAGCACCTGATAGTCATTGCCTGAGTGGAAGCCCTCCAAAGTGGGCAACATAGGTATAAACAATTGGTAAACTTGTCTTATACTTGTGATGTGATTATGATATAGCCATAGATGCTAAATGTGATCTTAAAAACAGCAGTAAATAAATTAAATATTTTTCACTGGAAAAGTGGTTACTCTGCAGGTTTCTACAGTACATCAGCCATGGACTGGTCACTTTCTACAGGTGGGAAATATTTCCATGGACACAATAATTAATATTAGATTCCAAACACTAATTATAGGAATAATAAGGAATAGTCATCAAAAATTTAATTAATGAAGCACCGGGGACATCCCGGTGCTTCATTAATTAAAATTTTGCTGATGATGATTTTTATTACCTGGTAAACAGATGCATGGACATCATTGCCCATGCATGAATTATTACCAGTCCCCCTTGACTGTACTGTAGTTGGTACAAAATTTTGGCAAAATCATCTAAAAGCTTTCAAATGGGAAACCCAGAAACTGTACAGTGCATGTTTACTCTGATAAACAAGTTCTGTTTTAGTGGTTAAATAGGACGTGGTAATCAACACATGAGGTGGGAGTCCCCCAAAGTGAGCAGCACAAGTATTGAGGATTGCCTCTGCTTGACTGCATACCTGGACTCTAGTCATAAAATAGCCACAGAGGCTGAAAGTGACTTTAAATACCAGTAGCTAAATAAATTGAACATTTTTCACTGGAAAAGTAGCCACTCAACAGGTTTCCACTGTGTACGTAGTTGTTACCGATTGTTGGCACAATCATCAATAAGTTATGTTAAGGTTTAACTGGCAGAGAACTATTATTTTGACCTAATTTGTTCATTTGCCTTTGCCTTGCTACAGTTCCATAAATTATAATTTCACTTCAAAGGTAATGTGAAACACATCAACAGATTACAAAGCCTTCAAGTTGTGGTACCTACACTTCAGAATAAAGCCAAGATATCGGCTTCCAGTACTCAACCAGTTACAAAACAGATTGAGCTGTGATGTTATGGGCCCTTGAGATTGGCCCACGACCTAAGGTATTTACAGTGTCATGTACAGGCACTGGAATGTCACTGAATGCATTTGAACTTTGTTTCTCGCTTTCTGTGAACTCCTAACCTCAAGAAGTGGAGCGGTGCTTGATTACTTTGAAAAGTTACATTTTACTGGTATAATAGGATATAGTTAACTAATGTGTTGGGTGTGACTTCTCTTCAGTGGGCTGCATAAGTATAAATGATATTCTAAAGCTGATTTTACACTCCGGTTTTGATCACAATTCAGCTAAAGTTATTGAAAGCGACCGTAACTCTTTCAACATGAGAGGCCGCTTTTCCAGTCCAGCAACACAATACGTTATAATTTCATTGAGTAGGATAGCTGCTAAGTGCATGTGTGTGGTAGAACAATTAATATTTTCAATGTGCAGTCTGAAGGTTGCACGTTGAAACTATTAATGGCTCTATCCCCAAATAATGGATATGGACTCTTCCAATTTCTGCCATATAACTGGCATGGAAGGTACCACCAGTGCTGAAAGGGTTAACAGTAAACAAGAAACATGGCCTTGAAGCCCTTGAAAAAAACATGGTTTTTGAGAGAGTATATGAAAAGTACTTAATAAATCATCAAAAGCGAAGCAACAGGAGTTAGTTGAATTATAGACATGATGATCCTATCTTTTATTTACCTCATATATCTTACATAATTTCCTCCAAGTCTTGTAAGTAAAATAAAATATTGAGGAGTCGTCTGGTATTATTAATGAAGAACAATGGGATTAACATTTTTTTTCCAGTTTGCTCACTGAACAGGGAGCATTTATATAAACTATGTAGACAATTTGGTGTCTGTTGTTTCAGCTAAACATTCCTATAGAGGTAAATAACAAGACTAAGAAAAAACCTGAAAAGTTCTTTGAAAAGGTCCTTGAAAATGTAAAAGTTTCAAATTTGGAAACTTTTGCTTTTATGAACCCTGATGGTGTATTTGTGTGATATGTCACTGTACTGTTATCACATAAGCAGAGAGAGAATTTTGACTGGATCACGTCTAGGTCGCAATCCAGTTGAAATTCTTTGACAGCTTTCCTCCCCTGCGGTACTGTAGAATCTCACCTTTAGAAAAAGAAATGCTTTGACATCGAATTGGAGATGCTATTTCTGTTAATATTTCTTGATGTGGCCTTGATTTTGCCATATTTTACTTACAAAATCTGTATTCACTGCATACTGTACGTGGAGAGTGGATTGCAACTAAATCACCCAGGGAGTGGAGTTATCACCCAAAGTAATATTTTCCAATTCTGTCCGTGTGGACAAAAAACACAAGCAATGTTTCAGCCAATGGACCTCAGGGTATAACCTGGAGGTCCATTGGCTGGAACTTTGCTAGTATTTGCAATTATTACTTGGGTGGAATCTCCACTCTGTGGGTGATTTAGTGATAGTACACTCTCAACGTACTGTATGTGAGTTTTTCGAGATCGGATCTCGATCTGATTGCAAAAGACATTCCTTACGTACGGTTGCAGTACTGGAGCTGTTTGTACGAAATCCAAACTTGATCAAAAACCATGGAGGTATGACATCATTTAATCTTGACAGTGAAAGAGTGAAAATTATTGAAAGAATTTAAGGTTCACTGTGATAAAACAGTGAATGTGTTGTGATTTATAACAAATTTCATCAAACAAGTGCAATTGTTTAATGTCCAGTGAAAAAGATTTATGATATTGTGGTGCAATTTGTATTTTTGATTGTCTATAATTTACACACAGTGGTTAACATGTAGTTCATTTTTATAAATAAACAGCTGACCTATTTCAATCATTCTATTTGTTCTTTACTTTTTTAGCTTACCTGAGTGAAACTGAAGGGGAGCTTAGTGATCACTTTCTGTCCATCATCCATCTAACCATCCCTCCATCCATCCATTCATCATCTACCCATCTGGCATGAACTTTACATCAACTTCTCACCGAATTGAACCAAATTAGATATGCATTTTCCTCATATGTCAATTCAAGTTTGTTCAAATAAAGTTGCCACGCCCAGTTCTTCTTCAGATCTACCAGTCAAAATCTCTTGATATTTTACATACTGCACCTTTAAGGAGGGTCAACTTGAAGTTTGTTCAAATCAAGTGCCTGAAGTCATATTTGGGCTCCCTATGGGAACCCTAACTTAGTGCAATATGAGGAATATTCTTTAAACATTTTCTTTAGCTCTACCAGTCAGAATGTTATGATATTTGATATACAGCATCCTTAGGAGGTTCACATTCAAGTATGTTCAAAGCAAGTCCCAGAGGTCTTATTTTGGCACCCAATGGGAGGTCCAGTTTTAACTTAGTGCAATACGAGGAATATTCTTTAAAAATCCTCTTCTTCAGATCCATCAGTCAGAATAGTTTGATATTTGGTTTGCAATATCTTTAGTGGGGTCAGATTCCAACTTCTTCAAATCAAGTCCTCGTGTTCATATTTGGGCTCTCCATGGCAACCTAAATTTTAAGTTCGTGCTATATGGAAAATTTCTTCAATTATCTTCTTCATCAGATCCACCAGTCAGATTTTTTTGATATTTGATAATGTAGCAATCTCGCGAGGTTCAGATTCCAGTTTGTTCAAATGAAGTTCCTTTGGACATTTTTGGGCTCGCTGTTGGGTCCGAAATTTCAAGTTAGTGCAATATCAAAATTATTCTATAAAAAAAAACTTCTTTTTTACATCCACCAGTCAGATGCATTTCGTCGCCTGAGTGCTAGAATGTCCTATGTCCCACAGGGAACATAGGACATTCTAGCACTCGGGCGACGATTTGTTACATAGTATTGACATTCTTGGTGTGTGGAGATTCAGGGTTGTTCAAATCAAATCCCCTTGCTCATGTTTGGGCTCCTTGTGGTAGCATGAATTTTAACTTAGTACAGTATGAGGAATATTCTTCAAAGATCGTCTTCAGACCTTCCAGACAGAATATTTTGATATTTGGTATATGTCATTATTACTACGGCTCCTAGATTATTAAAGTTTGTTCAAAGAGTTATGCTTGACTAATTTTGGTTGGCTCCAGAGGGGTTTGAAACTTTACACAGAACCCAATGGAGAATTTACTACTTGTTTAAATGAATTGTGCCCACGTGTGACATCTGACTGTGATAAACTTTAGTTAAGCTAGATGTAAATGTGAGTTCATAAGATTAATGTTTACTCACTGGAGGCCGGGGGGATTTAGATCTTGAGTGGTTTTATGCAAACAGGTGGGGAGTTTGACGGGGTTCACTTGGTGATTTTTTTTTCTTTGCTTCAGAATGTGTTTTGAAGGGGTTTGAGTGATTTTGCGCAAACAAAAATCACCCAACATACCCCCCCCCCCCCCCACACACACACACCTCCCCCAGCTCCACCCCCGTAGTTGAATTAGATTAACTATATTAACATGTAGATGCTAAATGTGACGACAAATACCTCTTTAACTAATTTTATCAAATGAGCTATTTAGACCCCTTGGGGCATCTTGTTTCATAACTAGCGAGCCCACCCTTCTCGGGATCGGAAGCCCCGCCCATGCAACAGAAAATTGTATTGCATCGCATATAAAGAAAGACAATCAAAGCCTGAATTTCTGGTCTGGTGGAATCACAGACTTCTCATTAATATGCACCTGGAACTTAATTAAGCACCCCCTGAAATGTTTCATGGCAGTGAAGTTGCTGTCACTGATTATTATGTTTTGATGATTGCTATGTCTTGCAGTACATTTCATCTCGTGAAACATGACATTTCTGGTTGACAGCGTACCCCAAACACATCCCCTCGTCCACGTGAAGCATGCTACCCACGAATGTCACAAAAACGCTATCATCCACATGCAATATCTGGGTATAAAACAAGAAAATTTGTAACTTCTTTTATCAGTAAATGTTAACATGACAAGGATGAGACTGTCAGAGGTACTAAGAGGGCAAATCGTTGGCATGCATGCAACAGGCATGTCATTCAAAGCTATTGGAAGGCAACTAGGCTCTAGTCATTCTGTCATCAGCAGACTTGTCCGAAAAATTAACAAACCAACGATGTTAAGGACCGACCAAGGCCTAGACAACCCTGAAAGACATTTCCACGAGAAGATAGGAGTCGGGCGCGCCTCGTTAGGCGTGAACCCTTTGCTTCAAGTGGGGTTTTGAAACGCCTTTGGATCCCCAACAGGCGTTTTTGCAACAGAACTGTCCGAACCCGTCTCAAAAGCACTGGGTATGAGGTCCAGAAGGGTCATCAAGCGCCCAGCCCTGTCCGATCAGCATCAAAGACGTTTGGAGTGGCGTATGGCACGGCAACATTAGAATCTCAGGAGAGTCCATTGGTCAGACGAGTGTAGGTTCCTGCTTCACGTCACAGATGGTCGCTCGCATGCTTGTGTGGAGCCATAAAAATACTGCTTACGTGCTCAGGAACATCAGGCCTACTGTTCCTTGAGGTGGAGGGTCAGTAATGATCTGGGGCTGCCTCTCTCATGATTGGAAACTTGATAAAATAATTGAGCTTAAAACAAACGAGGAGAATATATACACCTGGAACTTAATTGAGCACCCCTTGTTTTTTCGCATTGGTGTGATGTGGTAACTTGATAGGGTAACTGTACGAGGGAATCATACAGGTATTCCGTCAGAACAACATTATTACAACACTGCAATGAGCCTCGATTTGAATCCCTTAGAACCCATCTGGGACTTTCTTGGACGTCGCGTGCAAGCAAGGGATCCGCCTGTACAGAATTTGGCCGATTTGGAAGCTGCATTGCATGAGGAGTGGCAGAAGTTGCCTCCGCACCGTATCAGAAGGGCCACTGGCAGCATTAGGAGGAGGGTCGGGCTGTCATCCGGGCACGTGGTGGATACACTCGCTACTGACGTCAGACGTCGCTATTGTGTTCAGGGGATCACAAGTTACATTTTTGTCAGTAATTACCGGCATTGTTTCATCATGGACAGTTCCAGCACCACACTTGTCGAGAGCACATTTTTCCGTCAAAAATATTATTGACAGATCTGTGTAATTAGCGCCATTAAAATACTGCATATTTTCATCATTGTGTTGTCTTTCATTTGTCAAAAGACCATTCTTTCCGCAAACAATCACTTTTGGCCATCTCAAAGATAGCATGAAAGTAATGACAGTTTCTATTGACACCAATGCGAAGAAAACAGGGGTTGCTTAATTAAGTTCCAGGTGTATATAATAGACTAAGATTTTCCTTGTTTGTTTTAAGCTCAATTATTTTACAACGATCGGCGAGCATGTTATACAACTTATATTAATGCCTTACTGTGGATAGACGGGAACCCCGGGAATTGTACCAGTGCTTGTGTACTGTGGTAAAAAAAAATCTGCTTTTCTGGTAAAATTGGACCCGGTAACCAACGCCTGGAGTGGAAATCCTCGAAAGTGTGCAACAAAGGTATAAATTTGGCTGAACTCGAGTTTATGTCTATGTTGCGGTCTTGATAAAGCCATACGAGCTGACTGTGACCTAAACATCCTGAATAAAAAAATATATTGAGTCAAAACAGAAAGTATAATAAACTTCGAGGAGCATTTTTTTTAGTATTATCGACTTTAATCCCAAACAAATTATTGCAAATTCATATTTCTAGTCTAGCTGTATGAATTTGCATAATTTCGTGTTCTTACTGTTGTCAGCGTCACGTCACGACGTCGCAATTCAGACATGGGGTGAAATGAAAAGTTCACACATTCAGTCAATATCGTGTTGGCCACCTTTTTTTCTCTAGGATAGCAAGACATCGACAGCGCATGGACTTGATAAGTCTCTGGGTGTCACCCTGTGGTATTGCGTTCCACTCCTGCCTTAGAACATTATGTAAATCGCCTATCGTCTGTAGATCACGAAGTAGTACCCGACGGTCCAATTGATCCCAAATATGCTCGATTGGCGACAAATCTGGCGAAAGAGGGTGTCAGGGAAGAAGTTCGATGCTCTGTTCCTCAAGCTCAAGAAAGTCACGACAGATAGGCGCCACGTGACATCGGGCATTGTCTTGCTGGAATAACTGCAATCCGACGTTAGCGTTGAACAACGGGACAACAACAGCGTTAAGAATTTCGTCCCTATATCGCTGTCCATTCAGATTACCATCGATGAAGATCAACTGCGTTCGATGGTGCAAGGAAATTCCTGTGCAAACCATTATACTTCCCCCACCGAAGCGGTCGCATCCCCGCATGCAAGCATCAGAAAACCGTTCTCCTCGTCGGAGATACACTCTTGCCCTACTATCAGCACACCGTAGACAAAACCGTGATTCATCACTAAAAAGAATTGCTCCAACGCTGCTGAGTCTATTCCATTCTGACGGTATGATGACGTTGGGTAAGGATTGATACGTGGTATGGACGCCTACTTCGGATGCCGTGTTCAGCGAGTCTGTTGCGGAGAATTTGTGCACTGATTCTATTGTTAGTTCTACCAGGAGTAATTGCTGCTGTCCTCGTCGCCGGAAGGAAGCGATCACGCAAGTGAGACGCCCTGGTGTGTCGGTCTTGTGCAGGGGTCGTAACTATTGGTCGATCTGAACGCGGTCGGTCGGCAGTAGATCCAGTGGTTCTATACCTTCCAATGAGACGGTAAATAGTGGCCACAGTGACTCCGAACTCAGCAGCGAGCTCATCTGGAAGTATCCCAGCCTCATGCATACCAATGGCTCGCAACTTCTGATTTTCGGTTAACCTTGGCATTTTTTAAAATGTCGGAAGACAAAGACTAGCGTGTTTTCTCTGTAACCCAGGCTCTCTAGCACAACATAACACAAAGAAAATCGTCGGTCACCCATTCAATTTGACATTCTCGGGTAGCACGTGCTATTTTGAAATCCGTAGTAAAATTGTATACGGTTGGGTGGACAACAACATGTCATTAAACTCTTTGCACGACTTCTTGTCCACAAACATGCAACATTAGAGCTATTATATTTCATCCTTTATGCTATTTTTTCACATTTGTTTCTATTATACTTTCTTTTTTGACTCAGTATATTACACCCGTTTACTACATTAAACAAAATTCTGCTTTGCCTATGGAATAAGTCCCCATAACTAACACTTGGGCACCAGGATCTTTAACCCTTTACCTAACATGAAAAGCAGACGACACATGCAAAAAAAATTCTCGAATAACTCATTTTTTTCATTTTTGTCTCAAAAACATAGGTTATGACCCCTCATTGGAACGAGCTCAACGAGCTCGTTCCAATGAGGGGTCATAACCTATGTTTTTGAGGCAAAAAATGAAAAAAATAATGAAAATTAATTGGCAATTTTTGAAAATAGCGCTGGCCGGTTTGGGCCGTTACGTTGGGTAAAGGGTTAAAGTAGACTTAAAGGTTATTACTTTGCTAGTTTTATATCGGTCGAGATATCAACCTGAGGCCGAACGTCGGAGGCTGATGTGAAGTTACCGAGGGATGATATCTGAGCCGATATGAAACTAACCATGTAATAACCTCTTTATTTATTAAACCAAAAGAAATAATCACAAAAAAATTCTCAGATTTGTTACAATTTTCTGTCAGTGTTACTGTTTCCCATTATTTTCACAGAGTCTACTTTTCCTACTCCTAGTTCACTATCCGTACGTCTCGGCTTTCCCACTAGGGAATCAGAGACGCTCGGATAGCTAAACTACCTCTTCTCCCACTTCGAGGAATCTCTGCTTACGGCTTTGAATTTTAGTTTGCGATGAATTTTCTGTGCAACTCTCTCCTTTCTTCTCTTCATCTTCCTAATTCTTGCGTATTGCATTCATTAATTCCTAAACCTTACAAAAACTACTCCCTTTTTGCCTGGTAACGCTAGTGTTGCTAAATGATTGCTTTCGGCGGGGGACGATTTCACTGTAAACAAAAAGGCGGTCCCTAGTAACGCATCAATGGGGATAAGTAGGTTGGTTCATATCGGTCGAGATCATCGTTATATCAGTCGAGTTAGAAGTCGTATCAGCCGACCTCGATAATGGGCATTTCTGGGAAAGAAAATCATATCTAATAAATAAAACAATTACAATCTAGATGGTGTGGATATGACTGCCAGTAGATCATGAAAAGTTTTCACTGTTTCTTTTCCTTCTTGAATGAGAAAACTCGCATCAAAAATGAGACGACGTTTGAAGTTTTCTTCAGATTTGTGACATGATTTTTTATACTTCAATTCAGAGAATGTGCATTATTAGTGTCGAAAGCTGATTGGCACGCATTGACACACAAACAAATAACATTTAGAACCAGACCCTTCAAATATTTTCAAGCTGAAATCATGTATATGTCGAGAATCCTCGTCGTTTACCCTTGTGTCACACACACAGAGGTATCCATATATTTCTGCCATATTTCTGAAGCTGTTCTTGCATCCTGGAGACGTTCCTACTAACTCCTCTCGGTAGATCTCTGTAGATGATAAGGATAAGGACATAGATTCAAAGGAAATTAAATTTCCTGTAGTTTACACAACATGGAAAGAGCAGCTTTTCCAACCCAACTGTACTCTGCCAGTCACCTTACTTGAACTTTTCCCCTGTGGATCAGGGAGGGGGGGGGGGGGTTGTCTTGAAAAATTTCCTATACACGAGGCCGGGGTGGGTGGGTGGTCTCCCTGAGAAAAAAGTGACTTTTTTCCTTGCAATGAAATAATGCTTATTTTGTATTTTAAATCTGATATAAAACAATATTGACACTTATACTATATGCAGAGGGGCAGCCAGCGCAATAACCTCATAAATGGAAATCAAGGGGAGGGTGGGGTGGCCTAATAACTACCCTATATGTGTTGAAACACAAATATTGTTCAATAATGGCAATTTTCATGAATAAGAACACGAGTCGGCTTGACCAGGATTTTTGTCAGTTTCAACTAAATGTTAAACATTCCGTAGTATGTTCACTTTCAGTCTGATAATGTTCTACCCGAGGTTGCTTAGTTGAAGACTCCTTGAAGAATTGAGTAAGCAGAGTATTTTGGGGTGGTCGCCTTTTTCGACAAGATGTTTCATGCCTCTGTAGGTTCACATAATTACAATTTTCAAAAATTTTGGAACAATGTTTGCATTTGAGAGTTAACGTTGATTTTGTCTTCTTCGGCACATCAGTTTGGTCAGACATTATTGATTATAGTTACTCCTTAGAAAATAAGAAAAATCTATTGGAAACTTAAGACTGAATGACATTTCATACAAAGACAAACATCTCAGAGTATTAAAGTTTAACCCTTTACCAGCTTTTACTCAAACTATCAATCATAAGCGGCCAAAGCTATATACAAAGAAAATCCAGATTTTTTTTACATTTCCTTTTATGTGCAGTTTTGTGTCTCAAAAACATAGCTTATCAGTCCTATTGAAACTAGCTTGTCAAGCTTGTTACAATGAGGGATCATAAGCTATCTTTTTAAGACAAAAAATGAAAAAATCCTTGGTATTTGAAAGTATCATTTTATTCCTGTCTTGGTTAAAGGGTTAAAGTTGATTTAAACAAGCAGCTACAGGGAATGTATCAGGTTAATTAAATGGAAGTATAATTACATGTGAAACCTAGGGAAAAGTTGTGTAAAACGCGGGTTTTTGGTGATACTAGGGGGTGGGTCCCCTCTCAGAGAAGGAAAAAAAAATTTTTCCTCCTCAAAATGGGGTGGTGGGTGGTGTTGGGGGGGGGGGATTTTTTTCAGCCTCGTATATGGGACTTTTTTCCAGACCCCCCCCCCCCCCCCCCCCCTCACCCTGTGTGGATAACAACCTTCTCTCCAGCAGAACAGTCTTCTTTGTCTTCTCATGTTACCATTCTCAAACCAATCACACTCTCCACACAGGAAACTTACTCTCTTTGTTTCATTCTAGCAACACTTGCTTCCTGGTGGAATGATTATGGTCGTACAGTGGATATGAGCTGTGGGTACTTCTAGGTGCTGCATGGTGCTGAGAGAACATGATTTCGGCAAGATTTTACACTATGTTGTTCAATGAAGATAGTTGTTTTTGTTGCGCCCGCAGTTGTGTGATAATGGAATTCAGTACAGGGTTATTTGAGCCGTGCGCCTGCGACTGAGCAATTGAGGGTTGTTGATGTGGGGTATTTGAAACCGGGTTGTTTTGGAGTTGCGCCTGCAACTGAGCGTGGGAGGATTGTTGATGCAGTGTAGTTGGCATATGTAGAGGGCTGTTTCTGAGTTGCGCCTGCAACTGGACAGGAGAGGGTTGTGGACGTACAGGAGAGGGTTTTGGCACAGTCCATTGCGCCTGCAACTGGGGTGTACATGTTGGTTGGGAACATAAAACCGTTTGAGCGGAGGTGATGTGTTGTGTCTGTGCTAGTGCGCCTGCTACTGATATGATGGTGGGTGTGTCACCTGCTGTGAGGGGTGTACAGAAGATAAATGTGGCCGCGCCTGCGGTTGCGAACATGATAAAAGCCCGGATGTAGAAGAGTTTGAAAAAGTCTCGATAGTTGCTGTGTTACTCTTGTTTTGGGATCATCCCTCCGTGAAGTGTGGCCTAGCAAAGTCACTGTGTGCCAGAGTGGATTGAAAGTCTGGTATAGAGGCACTGGTGTGGGCAGTTGTAGCGATATTGTTTGTAAAGGCATCCGGGAATTGAGTCCTGGGGTGAAAACTGAGTGAGTTTGTAGTGGTGGAGCTAGAAGTAGAGTTAAGCACCAAGTTAGTTTTCTGTGTGTGTGTTTACATTCGTACACCAGACTCCGTACTTCGTGCAGACCAATTTGCACTTGGCCAAACCTCCATTTCTCAGATTCTTGCCACCCCATGCCATTGTGGCTCCCGATGGTACCTGTCCACTTCATGGGGGCTCTCCGCTGTTTCAGCTTCTTTTGCGCCTTCATCATAGGCCCCCATTCAGTGTCCACTTTCACTCTCTTACCCGGACATGGTTTGTCTTTGTCTTAACTTGGGCTCCCATCTCAGGTAACCCGAGGGAGACATTGCCCAGGCCATGTCGGGGTAAGGAAAGTAGAAGCCTTCTATCCCAGCTGCACACAGCCAGGACAGTCCAGGATAGGCGCAGCTGAAATAGAAAACTTTTACATGCAGGCAGCGGAGATCTCCCTATTTTTCCCAATCTCATACTTCCTTCTTCACTTGCAGTCCCATCTCATACTAAGCAGCCATTGGTGCATTCTGTACATAGTGTAAATAAACATCATGCATTTCAGATATGTTATCTTGTTCTTTCCATCTTGGGTAAACCATTTCTGCTTCTCCTCTCAAAAAAGCAAATAACAGCATTCGGCCGAGGTCGCAACAAGTTATGCAAACACTCGACATGATTCCTCAAGAGTGAAATGAATAGGTGCTCAGAACAAAATTCCTATGTCCAAAATCCTCGTCAAACAAAATCCCGACGCAGGTGATTTAAAAATGGCCAAATTCCCATGATTTTTTTTGTTCACAATTATTATACCTTTTCCAAATCCCTTTCACTTCCAAAATACGTTATGTCAAGGAATGGAAAACGGGTTTAAAAATATTTTAGCATTTTAAGTAAACAATAGGTAGTGAGATAATGAAAGTAAAGGAGTAAACGAAGTCAAGGTGAGTTATTGTTATGACGGGTGTAGATGCCGGTTCGTATGGTCAACAATAACTGTCCACAATTTGTTAATCGCTGGCTACGGCTCGCAGTTCTTTTCCGACCATTACCAAACTGCATATGCATGTTCAGGTTCATACCTAGATGAGAACGTCCCATTATGATCAAGGTCGGCCAGCCCACAATGGCCGCCACAGCAGCCATCTTTGGTTTTTTCAGCACAGGTTGAAGGTTGCATTTATGCATCAATATTATTAAAATTTGGCAGAGTGACTTAGTATAATCATTAGATGAGAACATAAAGACCGCCATGGTTGCCATCTTTGATTTCTTCAGAACATTGTCCCCAATTCATTCAGTATGGGTTACATCCTCAAGTTATTCGAAATGGGGTGGGTGTCAAAACACGCAATGTTAACCGCAAACCAAGCAGATCAAATCGGACAGTTTTCTGAATAGATGAAGCCAGAGTACCTAGAGAGAACCTCTCAACCATGCATGGTGGGTAACTCTGACTCCCCGACTTACGATCCCTGCACAAGCAGGGGTGTCACTGGTTTAACATTTAAATATGAGATTAATTGTATGATAATACCACCGTATATATTTGTACAGTATGAACACTATCGAGGGTGACTTAATAATGTTTCAGCATCATTGTTGGCTGCCTGTACAGACAGCCAACAATGATGTAAAACATTTCCAAGATAAATGCAGCCTAACAGTTGAGCTTTTAAGGAAAAATACTCTTGGAGCAAAACTTTTTTTAAAGCAATATAAAAGTGGCAGTTTGTGCCTGTGTGATGACTTTAGGGTTAATGCAAGTAAAGCATCGACATACTGTGTGTCTGTAGTCATCATCCTGTACGCCTACGGTACGCTTTTCGTAGCCAATGCTAACCCTCTTGCGCCGGGGTAGTAGATTGGAGTGCGACAGTTACTGACTATTTATCATTGGTTCTCTTGGAGTACTCAGGCTTCTGCCACAATTGTCTGACATGATATGGCATGGGTTGTTGGAAGTGTTGTTAAACCCCAGTGCACAAACAAACGTAGAAATGTTCAAATTTACCTTCTGTGTACAGATATGTCGACTTGTGTAGTATACCTCATTCTGAGACACAAGGTGTTTCCGTCAATTAAACATGCCACGCATTCTGCAATGTTTCTTTCCCACAGTCCAATCAACATTGTTTGCTGTGTTTAGCGCACAGACGAAGATGTCCAAGAGACGCTCTCCGAATTATCCAAAGTTGAGTTCTCGTGCAGGGCCGGGGAGAGGAAATTCGGGCCCTAAGGTAAATTTTGTCACGGGCACCTCCCAAAAGTGTCGGGATATTGATGCAGATATCGAAGGCATCTGCTGCGAGTGCCGAAGGCACGAGCGATGATTGCGGGGCTTTTCTCACCCAAGAAAATTTTGAAATCACTTATTATATGGAGTCTTCTAGCGGTTTTTGGGGAAGGAAAACCACGTTATCTTTTATCTGCTAAAATGAAGTTTTTTTCAAATATGTTTCAAATTTGCAAATTCATCAGTGAGTATCCAGTGACCTACAGTTATAGCTTTTGACTGCACAATTCTTAAAGTGATAACTTTAATACGTCAAGTTATTTTAATAAAATTATCACTTCAAGAATCATGCAGTCCAAAATTACAACCGTTGGTCACGTGCTGAGCACCATTCGCGACACAGCCCCCTTCTTAACTGTTTGCACAGGAGCCAGAACTTGGGGTGTGGGGGGGGGGGGGGGAGGCCTCATCCAAGAATCCTTGACTCCTGGGTCTCTCTTCCCATGGGCATCAGTGCACAGAGGGTTAAAATGTCCTCGGCCTCGATCATTATTACTATTTCTCTTACATTTCCCTGGAGACCCTCGATATTTCTGAATCCCACATTATGAATCTTCGTTCTCCTCGACTTTCACTCGTTGTTGGTTCTCTTATTTCCAGAGAGCGATCCATCCTCCTCCTCTCTCTTGCTATTCCCACTGCTCCCATCTGTTTCTGTGCTCTCAACCACTTTTGTCCCAAGATGTTCTGCTACCCGGAAATTTCTTTCTCACAAAACTTTTGTGCATCCTGCTTGGATACAATCCGTCTCACTGATATGAACACCCGCAGCCACTCTTATGATTTTATGACAAATAATTCATCCTCTCCCTAACATGACGAGTTTATTATGATGTTTGACAAAAAAAAAATTCAAACACTAAACATGTTCATTTTTGTTCCACAATATAGCTTATAAACCTTTCTTAAAACGAGCACGACGAGCTAGTTCCAACGAGCCATCACAAGCCGTATGAGTTGAAGGCAAATATTAACCTTTACTCAACGTAACGGCCAAAACCGGCCAGCGCTATTCACAAAAATCGCCAATTAATTTTCATTATTGTTTTCATTTTTTGTCTCAAAAACATAGGTCAAGAACCCTATTTGGAACGAGCTCGTCGTGCTCGTTCCAATGAGGGGTTATAACCTATGTTTTTGAGACAAAAAATGAAAAAAATTAGTTATTCACGAATTTTGTTTGCAAGTGTCGTCTGCTTTTCATGTTAGGCAAAGGATTAAAAAAAAACCCTGAATGGTGATTAAAATGAGTTGTGTTGGCAGAATTTCCAGTTATGCTGGGTAACGGGCTACTCTGCAGCAGTGGTGACTCACTCAAAGGGAGAAGGTGGTCTAAGCCCCGGG
Organism: Pictodentalium vernedei; assembly: GCA_031216915.1. Lineage (NCBI taxonomy): Eukaryota > Metazoa > Mollusca > Scaphopoda > Dentaliida > Dentaliidae > Pictodentalium > Pictodentalium vernedei. The sequence continues at coordinate 208,132,650 of CM062292.1, forward strand.
ACCCCGGGCTCCAGATGGGGGCAAACATTTGAAGGATTTGGCGAGTTTCATACCTGAAATCAATATTTTCACACGTCTAGCCAGTTCATGATCGACCTGGTGAGTCTGGGCCGCTATCTTCTCCAACTCCAAGCACCCTACCCCCATTACTCGGCCGCCGCTTCGCTACAGAGCTCTCACTGTCGGGTTTGTCAACGTTGGTGCAGAAGAATTCTCTGAAATATATACGATAAGTAGAAATAAAAAATCGTTTATGCTATTGAGGAGGATTTTTTTGTTAAAGATTGTGCTGCAGATCAAGATAGAAGTGCTGAGGTGAGGCTCGAATCATCGGCGTCCAGCACACAAAGCGGACGATTTACCACGAGACTGAGTGACCCGAACTAATTAGGCTGGATATTGATAAATGGCCCTTAAAGTTTGACCATTACTGCACAGCGATAACAGAAGGATTCAAAATCCATGCTTGTTTTGTGTTGTTTGGACAGCGTCCTGGTAGCGAGGTATCATTCAATGTCGACGCCATGAGTTCGTTACCTGTGTTAGCCAACGGTGTTTGTTGGATTTTTTTTTAAATCACTAAGAATTTAGTTTTATCATTAAAAATCCCGTCGATAGAATAAAAAACACCCACGAACGGAAAATGTCTGATCCATTGATTTATAATAATAATATATATTTATCAATATAAGCCAATATATAATGTATTTCAGACTTGATAAGTAACGTTTCTGATGGGATAAATAGAGGATGGTCCATGTGTCTTTACGGTCTAGAGGTGACCACAGGGTATAAGCAGACAGTCGGCTCAAACGGAAATTGTGAGCTGTAGGGCGAGACTCACCTGACTGAAAGGTCGGAAATTGAAGAATTACATGCAGGGTTATCGGTCCTTTTGGTGAGATTGTGCATTTCGTGGATGTACCCAGAAAATCGAAAATAGTTAACAATTATTTCTAGAACAAACTGAGGTCCGATTCGGTATGGATTTGTCTTTAAACGTAGAATTTATTGACTTGACTCACGACAATATTTGTATTTTTCGTGAACGAGAATGCGATAAATGATACCGAAACACAAGAACAGTGGCATTTCAAATACATTTGACTCTCAAAATGCTTAATAGAGTCAATTTCCACTTCATTGGGCCCTTCATACGGAAAATCGAAAACACATGAATTGTAAACCGAGCTAATAGCTGGGGCCATTGCAGTCTCCCTGACTGTACGACTAATTACGAAGTACCTGTCCGACTAACTAAAATGTACACAATATTTGACAGCCTAATTGCACCAATATAACTAAGAATCCTGGTATATGTTGCAGTGCTTCTCTGTTCTGCAGGGTAAGTCATGCCCCATTTGATAGAAAATTAAGTTATTAACTTCATAAACACTAGTAATACATATTTCATTAACAGTTTCACTGGAATCTTGGAAAATTCGGTAGTGCATATTTGCCAATATGAACTAGTTCTATCATACCGAAACATACACGTGTAATATTTGATATTCAATCAACATGCCCGGGAAACACAGGACTTATATTTCGGCGAAAAATTTTATTTTAATCGCGTGTTTTGTAGCAGAATTCTCTTTTGAAACTCGCTAAGGTGAACGAAATATAAACCATGGTTTGCGAAAACGGTGTTAATAAAAGCTAATTTATATTTGGGCACTAATTATTTGGTTTCTTCTCTTTTTGGATGAAAATGTAGGTGTGTAGTAGTAACCCAGTGATTCATTGAGATCGAGAGGTGAAGATATTGGAGATGTGCAGAGATAAAGTGAAGCAGAGAAACAGGGGTGGCGTGGAGAGATTAAAGAGGATGTGTGTGCAAAAGACACTTGTTAAATTAAGCCCACCGGGACGCATCACCCATCCCACTCGGGTCGAGAAGGGGTAGTGAATGGGTAATTGTGTGATTTAAATTTTGCTTTAAAATGATTTTTCAAGATCTTAGAGAAATTTTGTGTCAGGCACATTCTTGCCCAAATGACCCTATTGGGGTTTGTGTGCTGAATGGGGTGGGGTGGGGTGGGATGGGGCGAGGGTCATTTTTTCAGAACTTGCGAGGTATGTATTGTTCAAACTATTGTAAGAGTGAAACGGAAACTTGTTTTTTTAAATACTGTGTTTTTGTGTGAGACATAGAGAATATGTATTGTAAATGGTCAATGACACTGCAGCTCCACTTTTCTAAGAAGAGACTCAACTGAATAGAAAGCTCCAGCAATGCCAACTGATTCAATCAGGTTTCTACAAGAAAGACAACACAACAAAGCTACATATGAAACCCGAAAAAGATCAGGTGATGGAATGCGACCTGTAGGGTTTACTAATGGAATTGTTGACAATTTATATGCCAAATTCAAAATGGCCGATGGCGAGCATGCTTTTGAACGAAATACAGAAAAAATTAATAGCTCTCATGTAGACATCACACCAAAGCAACATATGAAATTTTAAACAAATTGGATGAAATATGTACCCTGAAGGGTGTGCTAATGGAATGACAATTTATATGCCAAATCCAAGGTGGTTAAAGAAATTTCCTCAAATTGTACTAAGTTAAAATTTGGGCACCTATAGGGGGTCCAAATATTAACCCATGGACTTGATTTGAACAAACTTGAATCTGACCCCCATCCTCTCCCCTAGAGGTGACGATATTGGGGATATGCAGAGATAAACGGCAGAGAGACAGAGGTGGCGTGGAGAGATTATATATATAGAGAGAGGGTCATTTCCTGTTTCTTGAAAGATTTCTCGGAAAACTGTACGGAAATCTTTAAACGCTCTTTACAAAAACCTGTTTATGATTTCTTTAAAGATATTTTACTCCCGAAAATAATTCCCCATAAATCAAATGTTGGAAATTCGGTGATGTAAATTCCAACAGTTGAAAATTCAGTAATATCAATTTAATTTGCTCATATTTTTTTCGGTCAGAGCCAGAGTGATTTTCCAATTTTCGATCAAATTCTCCGACTTTTCAATCAGATGCCTAAATTTTCCAATCTTCTGTCTTCAGTCTGTGACCGATCCGGTTGTTTGAAATCGCCCTTCCGTTTTCCAGACTCCGAATAGTCATTTGGAAAGAGTAGGTATTGGCTGAATAGCTGTCATTCTATAGTCCTTGTGTAGCCTGCTCAGTGTAAGGGAAAACTCATGGACATACTTGGGGAAATGCATTTTTCTTGTGAATAAAATGACTAGATTTTAACCAGAAGGGGGCCTCAGAATAAATCACAGGGGTTCAAAAATAAAAAAAGAACGGGGGAGGATCCCCGGGACCCCACCATCTAGAGAGGGATACCCCTCCCTCTCAAACTCATTCCCTACTCAACCCCCCCCCCCCCCCCGCCTTCCCCCGGTTGGGGTGGAATTGTTTTTGTTAACCCGTTTACCCAACGTAACAACCAAACCTGTCAGCGTTATTTACAAAAATCACCATTCAGTTTTCATTATTCTTCTCATTCTTTTATCTCAAAAACGTAGCTTATTCCCCTCATTGAAACGAGCTACGTTTTTGACGCAAAAAATGAAAAAAAAATAGATGAATATTCAAGAACTTCGTTTGCAAGCGGCTTCTGTCTTTCGCGTTAGGTAAAAGATTTTTGAGGAAATGTGTTACAGATCGAGAGAAGTGCGAGAGTCAGGCTGGAACCATCGATCTTTTGCACACAAATTCGCCGATTTAACACGAGACTGAGAGACGCGGTCAAACCAGCCTGAATTAATAAATGGACCTTAAATTTCGACCACTACTGTACATCATAAGAGAAGGATTCAAAATCCATGTTGATTTTCTGTTGTTTGAATAGCCTTCTGGTAACTAGTTTGTCTTATGATCCTGACGTCGTGAGTTCGATGCCTGTGTTGACTTAGTATTTTTTTTTTATTACCATCAATTTAATTTTATTGATAAAAACTGCCCAGAGGAATAAAAAATATCTACGGGCGGAAAATTCCCGACCCCTTGATTTATAATAATACTATTTATTTATAAATATTATATATATAATTGAAATTAGACTTGATGAGTAATGTCTCTGGTGAGATAAATAAGCCATGGTTTATGTGTTCACGTAGTCTAGAGGTAACTACCTTGTCCTGGTGTTCGAATGGTCACGGGTTCGCTTCCCATTCATTTTATTTTACAAGGAAGGAAATGAACAGTTGCGTTGTCTTATTCCTTCAGTTCTTAAATATTTGAACATTACACTTCAAAATGTTGATAAAAAAAGTTCTTCACACTGGTTTATACAGAACAAAATTCTTGTTTTATAACCTGTGTACGAGCCACGCTTTCAACCAATACTGTTAATAGAAAAACGATTTTTAAAAAACCTTCATAGAAAATCTGCATTTCAATCCATCCTGTTGGGACATTCCATGCCAAGTTCAGTGCAGAAAGTTCAACTGAGTTCTGCAGAAAAGTCAATATTTTTCTAATTTTTCATTTTGTCCATAGAATGCAATTTTGATTTGAAATGGGCTGGCCCTGGAAAGGGGACACGGGTTGTATTAAATTCATATCAATTCATCCCTGTTTCCTGGGTCGGGGTCCAATTCAAAGCAGAATCACATTCTAAGGATAGAAGTAAAAAAATGAGCAAAGTATCGACCTTTTTACACCCAGATGAACTTTTTTGCACTGAAATTGCCATATAATGTCCCAATAGGGGTGTCTTTAATGAGAGATGTAGATTTCCTATCAAATCGTGACGAAAACTGATGCGAATATTATAACTATTCTATTTTAGTTTGCAAGATAAAAAAATTATTGGGAGGATTCTGATTCCCACAGGGCTGATGTCTGATATTATAATTCAGAACTGACTGGTCACATCTCATTTACGTTATTTAAAGTGTGAATACTAAGATTAACGTAGTTAAGATAAATACATAAATGAATCCACGCAATGAATATATTCGTTGTTTGTTAGTTCTTTCACATAAAACATCTTCGTTAAACGGTTTATTTCGACTTTATCTGTACGATCTATTTATTCCGTTCACGACTGTAAACAGAGACAAAGGATTTGGGGGAATCGAGACCCCAAGTGAGCAAATAGCGTCTCGGTATTATAATTTTGCAGTCAATTTGCAACCTTTTTTCGATTTTAGGCTGAATACTCTCTAAACTTGCGACCAGAAATGTCTTTTTGTCCGAATTTTTGTTTTGAGTTCTCTCCCTTCTTTCAAATCGTGATTTGGGTGATCGAGAACACTTATGACAGGGAAGCGTCTGGATTACCCCTAATAATTTCTTCACTCTGAAAGACGAGCGACTGAAAAAGATTATTGATTAAAATCTTTAGTTTTATAATTATTTATTTGTTGAAACTAATAACAATTGCGTAAGACATAAGCTTCCATTAAGAGTTCGAGGTTTAAATTAGTTTGACAATCATGATGAAATTTAATTCATTTTACACAAAACAAACTGGATATCCTGCAAAAACTTCAAAAATGCTTGAAATCATCCATGGCTTTTAAACACTGGCAGTTCCTACATATGTAGGCTGTTTGTTTTTTCCGTGTCAATTTTTTTTGTCACAAGCGTTGAACTTCATCAAGCGCTTGGTGCTTCGTCGGGGAATCGAACCCAGGACCCCAAGATCAAAAGTTGAACACTTCATGTTACCGCGGAGCCGTTACAACACACATAAAATTCTTTTCAAAACATCGCGTGGTTAATATATTCCATAGCAAGCACAACAAAATGCAATGACAGTTTGTGTCAGTGGGTGGGTAATATTTTGAGTTTCACAGTTTTATACAGATACTCAGTAGTCCAAAGAAATAATTTTTACTCGTCAGATATGAAATTTAACAAAGAAAAAGCAAGTCCATTTCCTTTTCGCAAAGGGGAATCGAACACGGAACCTTCGGGTGGTGGTTACATTAAATTACCACTGTGCCACGACGCTCTACAACATGTTATCCTCAACTTTTCAATATTAAGAACACAACTAAAACACATTTTATTGGAAACAATTTGAAAAACGCCGTAATAACAGTTTGCGTCAGTGATTATTGTTTTGCCCGAGTTTACAAGAGAACGGATTTAATAATAGTATTTGTAACAAATACTTCGCTCCATGCGATCAGGAAAACATGTTTACTTGGGAGAGGTTTTGGAAGGGAACAAAATAAAACATCCAGCACATCATAAAGGGGAATCGAACCCAGCACCTTTCAATTACATGCAGACTGAAATACCTCTAAGCCATGAAGTATTACACTTAAAAACAATAATTAAGTCATACTAAGTTACATTTAAACATATTGCAAATGCCCACGCTGTTATTGAAGCCTTTCATTTTGCTGCAATGATAGTTTGTGTCAGTGAGGAATATTCTTAGTTGCACGGGTTTATGCAGATACGTGTCCCAAGAAATTATTTTTACTCGTCAGACATTTCACAAAGAAAAAGCAAGTTGACTTTCGATTCGCAAAGGAAAAGCGAAAACGGGACCTTTTGGTCGTGGTTATATTAAATTACCACTGGGCTACGACTTACTACAATGCATTGACCGCAATTATACAATATTAACAGAAAAGTCAATATTTTTCTCATTTTTCATTTTGTCCATAGAATGCAATTTTGATTTGAAATGGGCTGGCCCTGAAAAGGGGACACGGGTTGTATTAAATTCATATCAATTCACCCCTATTTCCTGGGACGGGGTACAATTCAAAGCAGAATCACATTCTAAGGATAGAAGTGAAAAAATGAGCAAAATATCGACCTCTTTGCACCCAGATGAACTTTTTGCACTGAAATTGAAATATAATGTCCCAATAGGGGTGTCTTTAATGAGAGATGTAGATTTCCTATCAAATCGTGACGAAAACTGATGTGAATATTACAACTATTCTATTTTAGTTTGCAAGATAAAAAAATTATTGGGAAGATTATGATTCCCACAGGGCTGATGTCTGATATTATAATTCAGAACTGACTGGTCACATCTCATTTACGTTATTTAAAGTGTGAATACTAAGATTAACGTAGTTAAGATAAATACATAAATGAATTCACGCAATGAATCTAGTCGTTGTTCGTCAGTTTTTTCACATAAAACATCTTCGTTAAAAGGTTTATTTCGACTTTATCTGTACGATCTATTTATTCCGTTCACGACTGTAAACAGAGACAAAGGATTTGGGGGAATCGAGACCCCAAGTGAGCAAATAGCGTCTCGGTATTATAATTTTGCAGTCAATTTGCAACCTTTTTTCGATTTTAGACTGAATACTCTCTAAACTTGCGACCAGAAATGTCTTTTTGTCCGAATTTTTGTTTTGAGTTCTCTCCCTTCTTTCAAATCGTGATTTGGGTGATCGAGACCACTTATGACAGGGAAGCGCCTGGACTACCCCTAATAATTTCTTCACTCTGAAAGACGAGCGACTGAAAAAAATAATTGATTAAAATCTTTAGTTTTATAATTATTTATTTGTTTATACTAATAACAATTGCGTAAAACAGAAGCTTCCATTAAGAGTTCGAGGTTTAAATTAGTTTGACAATCATGGTGAAATTTAATTCATTTTACACAAAACAAACTAGATATCCTGCAAAATCTTCAAAAATGCTTGAAATCATCCATGGCTTTTAAACACTGGCAGTTCCTATATATGTAGGCTGTTTGTTTTTTCCGTGTCAATTTTTTTTTGTCACAAGCGTTGAACTTCATCAAGCGCTTGGTGCTTCGCCGAGGAATCGAACCCAGGACCCCAAGATCAAAAGTTGAACACTTCATGTTACCGCGGAGCCGCTACAACACACATAAAATTCTTTTCAAAACATCGCGTGGTTAATATATTCCATAGCAAGCACAACAAAATGCAATGACAGTTTGTGTCAGTGGGTGGGTAATATTTTGAGTTTCACAGTTTTATACAGATACTTGTCCCAAGAAATAATTTTTACTCGTCAGATATGAAATTTAACAAAGAAAAAGCAAGTCCATTTCCTTTTCGCAAAGGGGAATCGAACACGGAACCTTCGGGTGACGGTTATATTAAATTACCACTGTGCCACGACGCTCTACAACATGTTATCCTCAACTTTTCAATATTAAGAACACAACTAAAACACATTTTATTGGAAACAATTTGAAAAAAGCCGTAATAACAGTTTGCGTTAGTGATTATTGTTTTGCCCGAGTTTACAAGAGAACGGATTTAACAATAGTATTTGTAACAAATACTTCGCTCCATGCGATCAGGAAAACATGTTCACTTGGGAGATGTTTTGGAAGGGAACAAAATAAAACACCTAGTACATCATAAAGGGGAATCGAACTCAGTACCTTTCGATTACAAGCAGACTGAAATACCTTTAAGCCATGAAGTATTACACTTCGTAAACAATAGTTATGTCATACTAAGTTACATTTAAACATATTGCAAATGCCCACGCTGTTATTGAAGCCTTTCATTTTGCTGCAATGATAGTTTGTGTCAGTGAGGAATATTCTTAGTTTCACGGGTTTATGCAGATACGTGTCCCCAAGAAATTATTTTTACTCTTCAGACATTTCACAAAGAAAAAGCAAGTTGACTTTCGCTTCGAAAGGAAAAGCGAACCGTGACGGCACCTTTTGGTCGTGGTTATATTAAATTACCACTGGGCCACGACTTACTACAATGAATTGACCACAATTATACAATATTAACAATACAACTGAAAAACATTTTATTGGAAACAATGTGAAAAAGCAACAATGGCTGCTTGCGTCGGTGATTATTGTTTTGCCTGAGTTGAAACGACAACGGATTTAACAAGGGTTTTTATACCAAATACTCAGCTCCAGGCTATCAGGAATTCATCTTCACTTGTGAGATGTTTTTGAAAATAACAAAATAAATAATCTTGCACACCATAAAGGGGAACCGAACTCGCCACCTTTCGATCATGAGCAGAATGAAATACCACCAGACCACGAAGCATTATACCATTTATTCATCAATTATATCGTTGTGAGTTACTAACAATGATATTTGAACACACTGAATGGCCAAACTGCCATTCTTATCCTTCAATGACGAAGCCGGGGGTTGAGATGGGGCCTTTGCAACCCCCCTCCCCCGAAATATTCGCCACAGGCCCCAGAACCCTAAGGCCTTCCGAATTTTATATCCCCCACCCCACAAAAAATGTTTGGGCACCCCTATTATAGAATCCTGGTTGCGGGCCTGCCACCTTTAATTTTAAGCTTATTATTAATAAAAACAAGCTGAAAAGTTAGAAATGAGAGTTTGAGCATTCCGATTTCAAAGGAAAAGAATTTTCCGAGTTTTATACATTTTCCAAGCTCTTTATGGAAGAATTGAAATTTTTAATGAATTGTGGCTGAAGGCTCTAACTCTGATAATATTGCACGCTCAAAAAGAAAATACGTTTGGAAACGCCTCAGCTATCCGAGGAATCGTTCTCTCCAGCTTTCAGTAAGCTAGATTTTTCATTATATTGACAGAGGTGTTCAGTCAAGTGCAACTACCAATATAAATTGCTGAGTATTCACTGATATTATTAGGAATGTTTTTGCGCGCCGAAGGCACGCAGGGACGTTATGGGGCAAGCCCCTTTCGACCCTCATATTATTTTCAGATATGTCATCCCACGCGGCTCAGTCGACTAAAACGTTAGTTTTGAATGTGTGCTGGACGTTGCGGGTTCGATCCTTCTCAGAAACCCTTCTCTCCCAATCATTCATGATCAACAACTTTTCAAGTCTGATCTTTGAAACAACCTTTGTGTTTTGAAATCAAGTCCCCCAAGCTAATAGTGTGGCTTTAATACTCCTCAACAGCAATAAATGGAAAATTATTGGAAACCACGAGTTAAGGTGCTATATAAGAAAGGGAAATTTGTTTAAAATATTAACTTCTGCCACCGTGTACCATTCCGTTGTGATCGAAACAAGCACACCCATCAGCGCAACTCGTAAAGCCACGCCGTGGTGTGTTTTGTCTTATTGTTAAGTAAAACTCCAGTTCCTGTCGACGTGAGTTCCCGTCATGTATGATTCTTTGGAGAAAAAAACTGGTCTTCACAGAAACTTGTACATTCACTCTAAAGTCAGTTTGGTTACAAAATCAACCCAAATCAACTTGGTTGATTGAATATGAACCCGGTTGGGTTCATATATTAACTCAACCCAGTTGATTTGGGTTGATTTTTTAACCCAACTGATTTTAGAGTGATAATCGATTTACAAAAACATTCCTATCTTTTCTAATTCGTTCTTAGAGCAAATCGATCATAGCAACAAAACTGGTTGGTCACATCTCATTTATGTTATTTGAAATAAGAACACTAAGACTAACGTACGGTAATTAAAATAAATACATGAATATATCTGCACAATGAATTCGTTGTTCATCGGTTATTTTACATAAAATATCTTCATGAAACGGTTTATTTCGACTTTATCTGTACGTTCTATTTATTCCGTTCACGATTGTAAGCAGAGAGAAAGGATTTGGGGGAATCGAGGCCCCAAGTGAGCAAATAGCGTCTCGGTATTAAAATTTTGCAGTCGATTTGCAACCTTTGAGATATTTTAGATTGAATGCTCTCTGAACATGCGATCAGAAATGACTTTTTGTCCGAATTTTTGTTTTGAGTTCTCTCCCTTCGTTCAAGTCGTTAATTGGGTAATCGAGACGCCGTGGTGACAGGGGAGCACCAGGATCACTCCAACTCATTTCTTTATTTTGAAAGACTAACCACCGAAAATGATTATTCATTTATATCTCTGGTTTTATAAATATTTATTTGTTTATATTGATAATAACTGAAACAGAAGCTTTCATTAAGAGTTCGAGGTTTAAATTAGTTTAGAAGCCAAGATGAAATTTAATTCATTTTACACAAATACAAACTAGATCTCATGCAAATACTTTAAAAATACTTGCAATCACCCATAGCTTCAAAATACATGTATGAACTGAGGCAATGCATTAGAGGGTTATAAAATGTGATTTCCAGCAATTCTGAAAAATGCTCTCAATGACTCATGGGTGACCTCGGTGATCTTAGAACCTCCATTGAATTTCAACTCATTTAGTATTGATCCCAGGTCCATCCATACATCATATTATGCTTGAGATATGAGCATGATCCCCGCCCTTATTTGAGTCGGAAATAGATGCACGAATGTTCAGAATGCATTGGGGTGATAAAACGTGATTTTCAGCAAATCTGAAATGAAAGTGTCAATGACAATGTAGCTCAACTTGTAGAGACAAAGACATGTGCATGTATAGTATGTGACACAGCAATGACAAACATCTAGGTAATGACCTGATAAGAAAGGTACATATAAAGTATTGTAACGGTCTGTACATAAATACTGACCGTTGCCTGTAACAAATGTATAGGTAAAGTATTGTAAAGGTGGGTGACAGTCAGATGCTGAACTAGAAAAAATCTTTGAGTCCCAGAGTGGGTCTGACTGAACCCCAAAATATTTGTTCTCATAGCACAGTGATAACAAAGGCACCCCAAAACACACTCGTTCCTGTCCCAAGGTGAAAACAAAAGTACTCAAGAAGTTTTGTGAAGATCAGTTCATAAATACGAGCTGTATAGAACTTGTGACAAAAAACTGATTGGACCTAATTTCGGTACAAAATTGCCACTGGCAGCCATCTTGAATTTTGGACCGTACCCAGAAACACTCATTCTCACCCCAAGGAGATAACAAAGGTACCCAAGAAGTTTTGTGAAGATCGGTTCATAAATACAGCCTCTACCCTGAGCCGTATTGACATGTGTTCTTACATTGTGTAAGTAGCACTGAATAAATCAAAGTTCATCTAATTTGCATAATTTCTGCACGAAAAAAAACCCCTTACAATATGTGATGTATTCCATGTTACTAAACATTCATACAAAAATTTATTAAAATCAGAACTTTCATACAGAAGTTCTATACAAAAGACTGATTGCACTAATTTTGGTACAAAATGGCTGCTGGTGGCCATCTTAAATTTCGGACCACACCCAAAAACACTCGCTCTCATCCCACGGTGATAACAAAGGTACCCAAGAAGTTTCGTAAAGATTGGTTCATAAATATGGCCTCTAGTCTGAGCTGTATAGAAGTTGTGTACAAAAAACTGATTAGACCTAATTTCGGTACAAAATGGCCACTAGCAGCCATCTTGAAATTTAGACCGCACCCAGAAACACTCGTTCTCGTCCCAAGGTGATGACAAAGGTACCCAAAACATTTCGTGAAGATCAGTTCATAAATACAGACTCTAGTCTGAGCCGTATTGACATGTGTACTTACTGTGTGTAAGTCGCACTGAAAAAATCAAAGTTCATCTAATTTGCATAATTTCTGCACGAGAAAAAACCCCGTATTATATGTGATGCATCCCATGGTACTAAACATTCACACAAAAAAATTATTCAAATCAGGGCTTTCATATGGAAGTTCTGTGCAAAAGTCTGATTGCACCTAATTTTGTACAAAATGGCTGCCATCGGCCATCTTGAATTTCGGACCGGGCCCCAAAACACTCGTTCTCGTCCCACGGTGATACCAAAGGTACCCAAGAAGTTTCGTAAAGATCGGTTCATAAATACGGCCTCTAGCCCGAGCCGTATTGGCATTTGCACTTACAGTGCTGAAAGTAACCCCCAAAAACATCAAAATTAGTCTAATTTGCACAATTTACGTACGAGAAAAAAACCCGTATTATATGTGATGTATCCCATGGTACTAAACATTCATACAAAAAATTATTCAAATCAGAGCTTTCATATGGAAGTTCTGTACAAAAAACAGATTTCTGCATCGTCGGTACAAAATGGCAGCTGGCAGCCATCTTGAATTTCGGACCACATCTAAAAACACTCGTTCCCGTCCCAGGGTCATAACAAAGGTACACAAGAAGTTTCGTAAAGATCGGTTCATAAATACGACCTCTAGCCCGAGCCATAGCCAATTGTTGACGTACGGACAGACGGACAGACGGACAGACAGCCAGACGGACAGACGGACAGACGGACAGACGGGCCATGACAATAGCTCAAATTTGACTTCGTCAAAGTTGAGCTAAAAATGCACTCAATGACGCATTGGCGACCTCAGTGACCTTGACCTATATTTTGAACCTCCATTCAGTTTCGAATCACTCTGGTGTTGGTCTTAAGTCCACGTGTCATACCATGCTTGAGATATGAGCGTGACCCACTTTCAAAATATTTGGCCACGTCCACCTTTTTCAGTGTAAAATGCATTGTGAACTCTGGGAATGCATTAGGGGTCGGTGTGTAAAAATTTTAAAATTTGGCATTAAAAGGAGCAATGTCCTGTCTTTGTCCCGTGGAAAGCCTCTGTTTGCGAGAACGTTTCTCCTACTTTCAGTTACCAGGAACCACTCATCTCTTCTGTTACTGTTAATTAGTTAATGTGTCGTATTGTCATAGTTGTGTGTAATCTGTGTGTTGAATAAACACCTCAAATATAACATATAACATATAACGGAAAGTCTGTAACCCATGAATCTTAAACCGGGCTAATATATTGGGCGACTGTAGTCTCCCTGACTGTACGACTAACTACGAAGTATCTGTCCGACTAGCTGAAATATATACAATATATTTTGACCGCCTAACTATACCAATATCACTGTAAGAATCCCGGTATATGTAGCAGTGTTTCTCCGCTTTGTGGGTTAGTCCTGTCCCACTGGCAGTAAATTAAGTTATTAACTTCATAAACACTAGTAAATACATAGTTCATCAACAGTTTCACTGGAAACTTAGAAAATTCGGTGAACTAGTTCTATCATACCGAAACACAGACGTGTAATAGTTGATATCCAATTAACATATCAACATCTCCGGGAAACACAGGACTTATACTTCGACGAAAAGTTTGATTTTAATCACGTATTTTATTACAGAATTCTCATTTGGATTCTCACTAAGGTGAACGAAATATTAACCCTGGGTTTATGAGTACGGTGCTAATGAAAGCTGATTTGTATTTGTGTTCGAGCACTAGTTATTTGGATTCATCTCTTTTATTGGATAAAACGTAGGTGTGTAGTAGTAACCAATGGTTCATTGAGAACGAGAGGTGAAGATATTGGAGATATGCAGAGATAAAGAGAAGCAGGGAGATAGGGGAGGAGAGAGAGAGAGAGAGAGAGAGAGAGAGAGAGAGAGAGAGAGAGAGAGAGAATAATGGGTTGTGATCAAATATAGTCAGAAGTTGTACGCGTGTGCAAAAGACACTTCGTCGCCTGATTGATAGAATGTCCTATGTCCCATAGGGGACATAGGGCATTCTAGGACTCAGGCGACGAAGTCTTGTAAAAATAATCCCACCGGGCCGCATCATCCCTTCCACTCTGGGTCGGGAAGGGGTAGTAAATGGGTCATTGTGTGATTTTAATTTTGCTTTAAAACTATTTTTCAAGGTCTTAGACAAGTTATGTGCCAAGAATATTCTTGCCCTATTTACCCCATTGGGCTTTGTGTGCGGAATAGAGTGGGGTGGGGCGGGGGTCATTTTTTCAGAACTTGCGTGGTATATATTGTTCAAAGTTTTGTAAGAGTGAACCTGACACTTGTATTTTAAATACTGTGTTTTATGAATTAGCAAGTGTGAGACATAGAGAATATGTATTATAAAAGGTCAGTGACTCCGCAGCTCAACTTGTCCTGGAAAAGAATGAACTAAATAGAAAGCTGTAGCAATGCCAAGTCATTTAATTAAGTTTCTACATAAAAAACCCGAAAAATATCAGGTGAGGGATGCGACCTGTAGGGTATACTTGTGGAACTGTTGACAATTCATATGCCGAACTCAAGATGGCCGATGACGGCCATGTTTTTGAATGAAATTCAGAAAAATAGCTTCCATGTAGACATCACACCAAAAGTACATATGAAATGTGAAACAAATTGGGTGGGATACGTAGCTATGAGGTGCGCTCATGGAAATGTTGACAATTTATATGTCAAATCCAAGATGACTAAAGAAATTTCCTCATATTGTACTAAGTTAAAATTTGGGCTCCTACAGGGAGTCCAAATATTAACCCAGAGACTTGTTTTGAACCAACTTGAATCTGAATCCCCCTCTCCCCTGGAGGTGTTAGGTTCCACTCTACAATTTCGTGCTATTGCACAGAGGTGAAATTCTAAAAGTAGGGCATATGTTGAAACTAATGCCATGTAAATTGGAAATATAGCTTGAGTATCAGATATATGATTACATTAGGTTGTTTGTTGGACAAGAATCAGGTAAGAGATGCGACCTGTAGTGTGCACCAATGGAATAGTTGACAATTTATATACCAAATTCAATATGAAATATAAATTTGAATTCCATTAGTACACCCAACAGGACGCATCCCTCACCTGATCCTGACAAGAGAATTTGAAGGTTTGGTTCTAAAGTTGGAGTCTGATGCATAGGGGTAAATTACCAGATGAATTATGGGAAACACTGGCTTTGAAAAATCGGCTATTTATTAAAATGTTATTTTTACACGGGTTTGGTACCAGGCATGAAACTAAAAATGAGACGGAAACATGGAATTTTTCTCCACATTTTAGAAGCAAGGGTTATATGCTCCAGGGTTAGGTGAGTGGGGATAGTGGGACAATTCTGCTTTTGAGGCTGATGGGTGGCTGACTGGTATCGGCATTTTTTTCATGCAGTTTTACAGGTTGAAGTCTCGCTTTTGACAATAAATTATTTCACCCATATTCAGAAAATTGTGTTCTGTTCATTTGGATAGTATTATATGTTTTAGCGGATTTTGGACATGTAATACATGTTATGGGTTAGATAACTAAGTTACAGAATATTTGCGTTTTAAGAGAATGTATGGCATGTCATTTTAGGAAATGCCTGGAAAACTGTGGCGCAGAACCTTATATACCAAATATCAAAAGATTCGGACTCGTGGATCTGAAGAAGAAGATTATTAAAAATTATCCCCCATATTGCACTAACTTAAAGTTCTGCCCCCATAGGAAGCTCAAATATTAACCGAGGGACTTGATTTGAACCAACTTGAATCTGACACCCGTAATATACCAAATGTTAAAAGATTTTGACTACTGATTCCGGAGAAGATAATTTTTTGTCGGAATCCGCGCTTTGTCGTTGATGGGGGAAATAGATTCACGCCGCGTATTCAGCCAAAACTCAAGGAGTGTCGCCTGAATCAGTGCGTGAACGTATGTCTCGCCGTAACGAACCCGCCTGTTTCAGTTTTGTTGGGGTGGCTCTTATCCTGAAGGGGTTAATGACTTTTCCTCGAAAAGCATAAATCAACAGAGGTTCACTGAAAACAACAACTTTAATATATATACATATAAGTAAATATGGTAATTTGTGACTAAAATGGAATCCAATGAATATGATAAATAAAACGTCAATCACCCCCTACCCACACAGGTTTTGAGTCACTTGCGGGCCCGCATACTCTGTTGTAGCTGGTTTTTCCTCCTTCTCGCTGGTGTTCGTCCTTTGGTCGCTTCTTCACTTCACCCTTTCACGGCCGTGGCACGGCCACTAACGTATTGTCACTTCACTATATCGCATTCCCGTCAACAAGTGACGGAATGTCACTCTACCACTGCCGTCGCACGGCCACTAGCTTACTGTCACTTTAATGGACGCTTTTCACTCAAGCAGTCGCCATCAATGGGGTTAAACTCTCCCCTACGTTTATCTCAGCAGAATGTTCATACACTCAAAGCCTACTCTGCCTACGTATGGCTTGCCTTCTAAAACAGATAATGCCATTTACCTAAATGCAAAAAGCTCCTTGAGCTCGTACTTCGTGTTTCTGATCCTATTCTCATATATGGCCACCGACTTGGCCCGCGACTGCTCCTATTCTAAATATGAGCTCTGTGGCTCTCCTACATCACAACTTTCCTATACTTTCGCACCGATGCGACACCTCCCCTAACCTATGGCATGGGACATCCCCATCTACTCGCAACGACCCACAGCCTTACACACCTTCAGACTGGAATGAATTTGTCGAGAAATTCCCCGACTTTTATTTAGATAGCCAGAACATTAATTCTCAGTTTAATTGCTTCTCTTGAACCTGGCCGCTTAGATCTATCTTAATTTAATATTCGCTTTAAAGTTCCTTTGAAAGACTCGAATTTTGATATTTCCTGACATTCATGACAGGCTAGATGCGTAATATGTGTGTGTATCCAGAACATGCGCTATGTACTGTTTTTCCAACAAATACCCATCAACTGGCCATAATTACACAGATAATGACTACAGTAGAACACTATCTCTCTTACTCACTTTATCAGTTATCAGATAGCTCGGTCACGATTAGCCATTGTGCATAAGTATGTGACCTTAAACACCAATAAATAAATAATCAGATAGCTACTAAATGGGTTCTCCAGACCTGTGGTAATGAACATAAAATGTCATGCTTTAATTCACAGCGCTTGAATTATTGCTGGTCTATTTTAGTGACAAATCGGTTTTCGTGGTCTGTCATATACCTATCTTTACGTTTTATGTTTAACCCAGTCAGAAAGATTATCGAAAATATTTACACTTTTAAACAAGAAAATCGCAACTTTTTAGCTATCACCTTGGCAATTTTTAAAGCTCATTCTCCATACTGCCCTAAATTACGATTCGAGGTCCTGTATTGAACCTAAATATGAACCGGGGGGCTTAATTTGAACACAATTGTATATGCCCCCACCCCTGGATGCTGTATACCAAGATTCTGATCAGTGGTCCTGGAGAAGAATTTTTCGATGCCCCACCTCCGACGCCCTGCAGAACGCCCTAACATAACCGATGATGTTTTTCCATTCCACTCTACTGGTCCTAAGGATGCTCATACCAAATAATAGTTCTCCATTCGATGTAATTCGGGAAATATGGGCATTTGGAAATATTTCTATTTTAGCTTCTGGGGTTCTCACGGGAACGTTTTTACGTGAATTAAGTGCTATGTATTATGTAATGCTTTAGTATTATCACTCAGCAATACCACCTACTAAATTTGGTTCAAATCGGACCATGGGCCCAGAAAATAAAAATTTGGGGCAGGGCCAAAAATCTTGCTCCTCCCATTTCAAAGGCAAATAATGCCCCACGAATTCAAAAGGAAGCTCCATACCAAATATCAAGTCATTGTACCAAAATACCCACTGGTTCATGAGAGAATTTTTTTTTTTTAAATTTTGGAGCATTTTACACCACCCCTCCCTATGGAGCGTGGCAACTTTATTTAAAAAAAGACACTTGGATAAATAGATAAGGAACATGCATATCAAATTTGTTTCAGTTTTGCCCAGTGATTTGTGAGAAGTTGATAACATAAAAATATCCTATTCAAAAAAGTAGGGGATATCCAAATTGATGTTGATTTTTTCGGAAAATGGTATTGGATACGCGTGATTGGACACATCAATATGTTACCAAGTTTAGTGTGGATCACGAATGTCAACGGCCCACGAAAACTTCGTGCAGGTGTTTCGCACGAGCGCCGCATTAATGTCTGGGGTACGTTTTGAAATTTTCATTTGTACTGGACGGGCTTTTTCGGAGGTCTCATCGTTCTTTTCTTGGTATAAACTCGTTCATCAATAGTTTCTGGTCGAAACGTAACTTTTGAGGTATGCGAAGACTGACACGTGACGAATGCTTACGTGCCGTTGGCATGTTGGAAGCCGGCAACAGACAGACTGCAGTGGCTCAAATTCTCAACGTTACTCAATCGGTGATTAGTAGGTTGTGGTCATGCTACCGTCAGACAGGCAATGTTGATGACAGACGTCGGTCATGTCGCCCAAGGGCGACAACTGCTAACCAGGATCGTTTCATTCGAACCACTGCATTACGTAACCGCCATCAAAGTGCCTCAGAAATTGGACAGCAGCTGCACTGAGCGAAAGATGTGCGAGTCAGTGGTCAGACGATCCGAAATCGCCTACACAGCTGGAATTTGTACGCTCGACGACCTCGAATAATTCCACGTTTGACTGAGCGTCACTCGCAGCAAGTTGTAATTGGTGTGGAGCACGACAGCGCTAGGACAATCGTCGTGGAGCAACGTCATGTTTTCCGATGAATCGAGGTTCAGTCTCGACTTCCACGACAGGCGAAACAGAGTGTGGCGGTAGCGGAACGAACGATACCATGACGTAACCGTTAGGCAGCACGATCCTTTTGGTGATGGATCAGTTATGTGTGGGGAGGCATAACCATGACAAACAGAACAGCATTACATGTCATCCAAGGGCGTGTCACAGGGCAGTTCTACCGTGACAATATGTTAGCAGCTCATGTTGTGCCATTTGCGCGACGTCACGGCCGTCGATTCATTTTCCACGATGACAATGCAAGAGCACACAGGGCCCGTGTCGCTACAGAGTTCCTCCAGGAGCAGAACATCACTACACTACCTTGGCCAGCACTAAGTCCAGACCGCGCCGTTGCACTCCACGAAGAATGGAATAACATCAGTCAAGCTGATATTGGACGTTTGGTGAGGAGTATTCTACGTCGGATCTGTGCTAGTCTCGCGAACCGGGGAGGATTTACAGGGTATTGAGGTCTTGGACTGAATGTGGTAAATTCTCTGACTGACCGTCCTTGTCTTCTACAGCACAGTGCGTGGAATGTGTGCTTGTCTGACACCCAACTACCGCTGAAATCATCCACCAGATGTTACAGTGCAATGCCTCAACTGTCTTTTAGATAAAATATAAATATATTTCTTCATATATCTCACTTCTACCAAATATCCCATACTTTTTTTTAATAGTATACATTCTAATTAATCCCTATAATAAAATTAAATTATATTCACCTAAACCAATGATTTTAATAAATGGCCAAGAAATAAGTAGGGTAGGCTCAGATTGTACAGAAAAATCAATTAAATTCCAAGGAATCCACATCGACGAGAATTTATCCTATAAATATCATGTATCTCAACTTTGTTCTAAAATAGTTCATGCAAATTTTGCCCTCGATAAAGTAAAGACCATATTTCCCCATGATGCAATGAAAACCCTCTATTTTAGCTTCATACATGCTCACTTAATGTATGGAATAAACGTGTGAGGAAATGCACGGTCAATGCATAAGCTAACGCTGTCACAGAAGCGATCCTTGTGCATTATAAGCAATAAGAGATATAATGCGCCTGCAGACCTCCCCCCCACCCTCCCCCCACACACACTTTCGCAATAATAGAATATTAAAGGTTGAAGACCTCTATAAACTCCAGACATGATTATTTGTATTCGACTGGTATCATGGAAACTTGCGTGATTCTTTTGAACACTATTTTAGCATAATCGATAACCCAGCAGGTAGGTCGAGCAGAAGAACTGGACTTCTTCAATTCAATAAAACGCAAACTAAATCCCTCGATCTCCTTCCGTCAAACGTGAGCACTAAAATCTGGAATGAGTTAGATAACACATATAACGGAGAGACATAGATTTAAAAAAGAACTAACGGCCTTTTTTCTGTCATCATACCCCAACAATGTTGATTGCAACAATCCATATAGCCCCGAATGTAGTCCCTGATGGAGACACAATGCTATTTTGACGTATAATAGACTAAGGTATTTGTTGTTAGGTGTTTTTGGATCCCAAGTTCTTTTCTCATTGTGTACAAAATTACTAACCCTGCATATAATGGGCTCATTGTATGGTCAGTCTTACTATTCTAGTTACAAGACGCTATGTGAAACCTTTAGTAAGAATATGTTACTTCCAATGCCATTGTTTGATCTTCTTAATTGGTATCCAACATATTCCAAGTACTGGTCTGGATCACCCCAGGTGCACCTCTTGGTTTCAATAGTAGTTTCATTCTAGTGTGCATTTAAACAAGAGGCCCCACAGGGCCTGAAGCGCTCACCTTGCACAGAACACGATATAAACAGAGTCCATGAATGAGTTTACATTAAGCAATCCATCTTCATAGGATACACTGTCAATCCTTGAGCCCATCAGGAGTGATAAAAATAGTCCAATCATCATGCCTTTTATTCAGTTTATCATAATGTAAAATGTGGAGCTCCCCTATGAAGCCCCTTGATGCAACCTATGTGGATAAATCTTAGTTACACACCTCTAGAACTGAATTCACAATTTCTATTTCTCCAGTTACAGGGCCACTTCAGACTCCCATATGGAGCCCAAATATTAACCCAGGCTCTTGATTTGGACAAAGTTGAATCTGACCTCCCTAGAGATGGTGTATACCATATATGAAAGCATTCTGACTGTTGGATCTGAAGAAGAAAATTTTTAAAGAAATTTCTTCATTGCATTAAGTTAAAATTTGGGCTACCATAGCGAGCCCAAATATTAACCTATGAACACGATTTGAACAAATTTGAATCAGACCCCCCTAGAGAGTTGTATACCAAATATGAAAACATTCTGTAAAAAGTGGATCTGAAGAAGAAGAATTTTAAAGAAATTTTCTCATATTGCACTAAGTTAAAATTTGGGCTACCACAGGGAGCCCAAATATTAACCCAGGGAACCAATTTGCACAACCTTGAATCTGACTCCCCTAGAGATGTTGCAAAACAAATATGAAAGGATTCTGACAAGTGAATCTGAAGAACAAGATTTTTGAAGAAATTCCCTCATATTGTACTAAGTTAAATTTCCGGTTCCCATATGGAGCCCAAATATTAATCCAGGCACTTGAATTAAACAAACTTGAATCTGACCTCCCTAGAGGCATTGTATACCAAATATGAAAGCATTCCGACTGGTAGATCTGAAGAAGAAGCTTTTAAAGAAATTTCCTCATATTGCACTATGTTAAAATTTGGGCTTTCATAGCGAGCCCAAATATATACCTAGGGACCTGATTTGAACAACCTTGAATTTGACCCCCCCCCTCACCCCCACCCCCAGAGAAGCTGTATACCAAATATGAAAGCATTCTGACTGGTAGATCTGAAGAAGAAGATTTTTAATCCCCCATATTGAACTAAGTTAAAATTTGGGTTGCCGTAGGAAGCCCAAATATTAACCTAGGGACTTGGTTTGAACAATCTTGAATTTGACCCTCATAACAATGATGTATACCAAACATTAAAAGATTTTGACTGGTGGTTCTGAAGAAGAAGATTTTTAAAGAATCTTCCCCATATTGCCCTAAGTTAAACACTCGGGCCCCTGTATTGAGCCCAAATATGAACCAATGGGATTTATTTTAACGAACTTGTATCTGACCCCCTATGAAGGCTGTATACCAAATATCAAAAGATTCTGACTATTGGTTCTGGAGAAAAGATTTTAAAAAAATTTTTGCAAATATGCTGACTCAGCATTTTTTCGATTCCCTCTACAGAACACCATAACATAACCGATGGCAATTTTTTCTACCTTTCAATTTTACTGGTCCTCAGAATGCTTCATACCAAACAACAGCTCTCTGTTCTGTGTGGTTTGGGAAATATAGGCGTTTGAAAATATTTTGTTACAACAGTTTGCAGTTTGTCGGACAGTGCTAATGCAGTTGGTCATACACTTAGAAAGTCTGTTTTTCTAATTAGTCGTACAGTCAGGGAGACGACAGTGGCCCCAGTTATGTGCTCGGTTTACGATTCAAGTGTTATAGATTATCCTTATGAAGGGCCAAGTGAAGTGGAAAGTGACTCTTTTAAGCATTTTGAGAGTAAAATCTATTTAAAACATCACCGATCTTGTATTTCGATACCATTTATCATATTCTCATTCGCAAAAATTACAAATATTGTTGTGAGTCAAGTCAACCAATTCTACGTTGAGAGACAAATCCACACAGAATTGGGCCTCAGCTTGTTCTAGACATAATAGTAAACTATTCTACTTTCTGTGTGTAGGCTGTTTTTTCTAGGTACATCCACTAAATGGACACAATTTCACCAAAATGACTGGTAACCCGCATGTAATTTTTCAATTTTCGACATTTCAGCTAGGTGCGTCTCGCCGGACAGCTCACAATTTCCGTTTTAGCCAAGTGTCTGCTTATACCCTGTGTAACTGGGGGAGTGCTAGAAGCCACTATCAGGGTTTCAAAAGAATGAGGGTACCACAGCAAAAGCCGACATTTTCCTTGTTCATCTTTCATATTCAGTTAACCGCAAATAATATTTTGTTTATATAGATTTGTTTTATAACAAATTATTGGAGAGTGCCCATAGGCACTCTCCAATAATTTGTAATAAACAGATTTTGAATAACAAATTCAGACCACCAAAAATAATCAAGCCCTCAACCAGTTAAAATTGTGTTGAAAACAACAAAAGCACTTCCCTCTGAAAAGACTTCCCAGGTGGGTTAGAATTTGGGGGTGAAAATGGGTGAAATATTAAGTGCTCCTGGAAGCCATCAGTTGTATGACAAAATTGAGGGAAATAACAGTCAACAAAGAACAAGATTGAGAGATAAATTTTTTGATAAATAAGGGCTTTCTGATTGTGTGTTCTTACACACTCACACAAAGATGGAATCATTAATGTAAACAGAGAATATTTCTTTGAAAGAAAATTTTTTTCACCAGCTATCAAAAGATTTTGCCTGCAGTGAAGAAGATCTTTGAAGAATATTCTTCATGTAGCACTAAGCTAAAATTTAGGATTTGTTTTGAACAAACTTGAAGCCGACACCCCCTTCAACCTCTAAGGATGCTGTATACTAAATATCAAAAGATTTGTTTTTCCAAATATCAAAAGAGTCTGCCTGGACAGTCTGAAGAAGATCTTTGAAGAATTTTCCAAATTTTGGCTTCCCAGAAGGAGCTCAAATATGAACATGGGGAATTAATTTGAACAAATTTGAGCCTGACCAGCCCCCCCCCCCACCCTCCAGGATTCTGAATACCAAGTATGAAAAGATTCTGAATAAGATTTTTAACCCTTTACCTGACATGAAAAGCAGACAAGACTTGCAAACAAAATTAATTTTTTTCATTTTTTGTCTCAAAAACATAGGTTATGACCCCTCATTGGAATGAGCTTGATGAGCTCATTCCAAAGAGGGGTCATAACCTATGTTTTTAAGACAAAAAATGAAAAAATTAATTGGCGATTTTTGTGAATAGCACTGGCTGGTTTTCACCGTTATGTTGGGTAAAGGGTTAATGAATGTTCCTTATACTGTACTTAGTTAAAATTCAGGCTCCCATAAATTTGTTTGCATGTGCCAAAAATATATTACAGATATGCCTGTATATGCAGACATTATGCATTCAGCTTTTCAAATGTATTGTGTAGTCATGTAGTGTATCTCCTAAAAAAGAGTGGTTGGGTATATGTCACTTGCACCACCCCCCCCCCCCCCCCCTGCACCTCCTTCCACTACTGCTAATGACAATCACACATATGTAAATGTGGTTCTTGTTGAAACAGTCAAACTCTAAGGTAACAAGAGGCCCCACGGGGCCTGAAGTGCTCATCTTGTACAGAACACAATTTAAACTGAGTCCAAGAATGAGTCTACATTAAGCAAGCCATCTCCATAGGCTACACTGTCAATCCTTGAGTCCCTCAGGAGTGACAAAAATAATCCGGGCATCATGCCTTTTCTTCAGTTGATCATAAGTAAAATGTAGAGCTCCCCTATGAAGCCCCTTGATATAACCTATGTGGATTAATCTTAGTACCTCTAGAGGGTACTGAATACAAAATTTTTAATTCTTCAGCAAAATGGCCAATTCCGGCTCTCATAGAGAGCCCAAATATTAACCCAGGCTCTTGATTTGAACATAGTTAAATCTGACTTCCCTAGAGATGTTGTGTACCGAATATGAAAGCATTCTGACTGTTGGATCTGAAGAGGAGAAATTGTAAAGAAATGTCTTCGAACAGCACTAAGTTCAAATTTGGGCTACCATAGCGAGCCCAAATATTGTTGACCTATGGATCCGATTTGAACAAACTTGAATCTGACCCCCCTAGAGATGTTGTATACCAAATGTGAAAGCATTCTGACAAGTGAATCTGAAGAAGAATTTTGAAGAAATTCCTTCATATTGCACTAAGTAAAAATTTGGCTACCATAGTTAAATTTCATGTTCCCATATGGAGCCCAAATATTAACCTAGGCACTCGAATTGAACAACCTGGAATCTGACCCCCCTAGAGATGTTGTATACCAAATATAAAAGCATTCCGACTGGTGGATTTGAAGAAGAAGATTTTTAAAGAAATTTTCTCATATTGCACTAAGTAAAAATTTGGGCTACCATAGTGAGCCCAAATATATACCTAGGGATCTGATTTGAACAAACTTGAATCTGACCCCCATAGAGATGTTGCATACCAAATATCAAAGCATTCTGACTGATGGATCTGAAGAAGAAGATTTTTTTAAATTACCCTCCATATTGAACAAAGATAAAATTTGGGCTTCCGTAGGAAGCCCAAATATTAACCTAGGGACTTGGTTTGAACAATCTAGAATCTGACCCTCATAATAATGATGTATACCAAATATTAAAAGATTCTGACTGGTGGTTCTGAAGAAGAAGATTTTTAAAGAATATTCCCCATATTACCCTATGTTAAAACTTCGGGCTCCTGTAGAGAGCCCAAATATGAACCAATGAGCTTTATTTCAACAAACTTTTATCTGCCCCCCCCCCCCCCCCCCCCCCCCCTATGAATGCTGTATACCAAATATCAAAAGATTCTGATGATTGGTTCTGGAGAAAAGATTTTTTTAAATTTTTGCAAATATGCTGACTCAGCATTTTTTCGATGCCCATTACAGAACACCTTAACATAACCGATGGCAATTTTTTTTTACCATTCAATTCTACTAGTCATAAGGATACTTCATACCAAATAAAAGCTCTCTGTTCTGTGGGGTTTGGGAAATATGGGTGTTTGAAAATATTTCTATTTTTAGCTCCCAGGGTTCCCATGGGGATGCGGGAATTTTTTTTTTTGCATGGGTCAAGTACTTATGACCCAATACTACCACAAACCAAATTTGGTTCATACCGGACTATCGGTTCAGAAAATAGAAATTTTGGGTGGGGCCAAAAATCTTACCCCTCCTATTACAAAGCCAAATATTACTTCACGAACTTTGTTTGAACAAACTTGACTCTACACCTCATATGGAAGCTCCATAGCAAATATCAAGTCATTGTACACACTGGTTCTTGAGAAGAAGATTTTAAAAATATTTTGGAGCATTTTCCCCCACTCCCTCCCTATGGGGCTGGGCATGCTGAGTTGAACAAAAATGAAATGCCCCTTTGGGACCATCACTCACATAAACTTTCACTTGAATTGGCCCAGTGGCTTTGGCGGAGAAGACCAAAACATGGTGTTGACGGACGACGGACGACGGACGACAGATGACGGACGACGGACGACGGACGGGAAGCGATGAGATTAGCTCAGCTTGACTTTGTCAAGATGAGCTAAAAATGAGTGAACACCAATTATATCTGATAATTTATTACATCAGTATTCCAAATTGATAAAAAATAAATGCCAAATTCTCTAACAGTGTGTTATCCACTATTAACCTTTTTACAGACAAAATTCTCAGATGAAAATACAAGAGAAACCTCTTAATATTTTATTCATTGTTGTTTATCCATATTTACCTAACGAATCAGCCACATCCACCAACATATAATATGCAAACATATTATTTTTCGTTCATTCATAACTCTTTTTGAACTCTCGAACTCCAGAGCTGTACAACTAAAAGTTACAAAAGTAAATAAGCGTTACTTCCCTTTAACCATATAGGAATACTGAAAACTCAAATACATGTACACCACATCTGATTCAGTAAATATTCTACCTGAGTCTGTGAATATAGTTCCAGATAAGAGTAATGATAAGGTGACCAAATCTGATGTCACAGCGTCTGGTAGCTTAGGGGTCAGGAGATCAGGGAGGCAAATCAAATATAATAAGAAGCCTGACTTTGCATATTTTTTAGTAGGGGGAGGATGTGGTGTACAAGTATTTGAGTTTTGAGTATTCCTATATGGTTAAAGGAAAGTAACTCTTACTTTTGTAACTTTTGGTTGTCCAGCTCTGGGGTTCAAGAGTCCAAGAAGAGTTGTGAATGAATGAAACACATGTATCAATGAAAAAACAAATATATGTTATAAGTACCTCTTAGTGATCTTCTGATTCAACAAATATAATAATAATAGCACCTTGGCCACCCGCTGATTTGTTGCAGTTCTCAGATGAGAAAGCCTTGATTAACCATGTGCTCCCAAAATGCCTCCCTATCACCTACATTTTTATACCACTTAGCTGATGATATTCTGTTAAATTAACATTGTACCTAATACAACAATCAGATGACACTTGCAATAAATTTCTTGTTCAACTGGAATTTTTTTGCTTCAAAAACATAGCTTATAACTCCACACTTGGAACAAGCTTAGCTCGTTTCAAGTGAGGGATCATCAGCTATGTTTTTGAGATAAAAATTGAAAAAATAATACAATTTGAAAGGAGATATTTGGTTGGATATGGCCGTTATATTTGGTGAATGGTTAAACAATGCTAGGAAGCTTTCATAAGCACTTTCCAACAGAAAGCAAGACAAAAACACTTCATCAGTGAGGACAAATGTTCTCAAACCTTCAAATGTTACTCTCAGAAGATTACTGAACTAAAACATTACAGGAAAATCCTAGAGCAGGTTTTTGTGTTTACTGCTGAGTGGATAAGGTCAACGTTGATGGTGAAAATTGAGTTGAAATCCTACAACCCTAATTTATTGAGTTATTATCTGTACAGTTATCACATTAAACCATCAGTCCCATACAGCTACAAACTGCCCCTTTTAAATTGCTCTGAAAAAGTTGTCCCAAGTGTGTTCTTCCTTGAGAACTCAACTGGTAGGATGCCTTTATCTTGACTATGTTTCAACATCATTTTACTAGCTGCCTGTACAGGCTGCTAACAATGTAGAAACACTGTTAACTCATCTGCAGCTGTGTAATGTATATACAGTAGTTATTAACCCTTTACCCAACGTAACGGTCCAAACCGGCCAGCGCTATTCACAAAAATTGCCAATTAATTTTCATTATTTTTTTATTTTTTGCCTCAAAAACATAGGTTATGTCCCCTCACTGGAACGAGCTCATTGAGCTCATTCCATTGAGGGGTTATAACCTATGTTTTTGAGACAAAAATGAAAAAAAAATTACTTATTCAAGAATTGTTTTTGTAAGTGTTGCCTGCTTTTCATGTTAGATAAAGGGTTAACAAACAATTATTCTCAGAACTTAAGGGTTAAACAAGAGGCAACTCATGCAGAAAAAGCAACCTGAATTCATAATTCTAGCATAATTATGAAGAGTAGATTAACATTAAAAACACTCACAGCGTGGTGATTAGACTGGTGAATAAATCATATTTGGTAAAGAACAGAAAAAAAGCAAAATTTCAGCCGATGGACCTCAAGACTGTATCTGGTGGTCTGTTGGTATAAATCTTACTTGTTCTTCCTAAGCATATTCAGAGAATTTGATCTTTATTCATCAGGAGTATAGGCTACTGATTTGAAGTCCATTTCTGAGACTCTTAAAACTGACTAGGTGTTACTATCAACCCATCCAATAGTTCGAGATACTACTAGCAAATCTAATATGTTTTGAAAGCCCAATACATGACCTTTGTAAAATTATTTATTAATCACTATTGGTCACATTACCATGCTACTGTCATCACTACTGTTGAATTAAAGGCACTTAAGGCAGATAACAACAAGTGAGGGGATTTTTACAGGCTTTAACCCTTTACCCAACGTAACAGCCAAAAACCGGCCAGCACTATTCACAATATTCACCATTCAATTTTTATTACTTTTTCATTTTTTGTCACAAAAACATAGCTTATTACCCATCATTGGAACGGGCTCAATGAGCTCATTCCAATGAGAGGTCATAAGCTATGTTTTTGATGCAAAAAATAAAAAAAATGAGTGCTTCAAGAATTTCATTTGCAAGTGTCGTCTGCTTTTCATGTTAGGTAAAGGGTTAACTCTGCAAGCGTTTTTATGGTAATGCACTCTCCACATACTTTACTTATAACACTACCCTACGGTTCACCAATAATAGATAAAAACTGAACAAAATTGTGGCACTATAATTT
Source organism: Pictodentalium vernedei (assembly GCA_031216915.1). Lineage (NCBI taxonomy): Eukaryota > Metazoa > Mollusca > Scaphopoda > Dentaliida > Dentaliidae > Pictodentalium > Pictodentalium vernedei. The sequence continues at coordinate 208,161,825 of CM062292.1, forward strand.
ACCGTAAATAAGATGACTGTTCCAATACCCTGATGATTATTAAAATGATAAGTATGTTTGCCTTAGCTTATGAAATGCTTCTATGTATAGGCTCTTTGAAAGGGTTCTGTCAGCTCTTTCGACAGTGTGTCACAAACAGTGTGCAGGGAGTTGATATTCATTAAAAAATTCTGTTTAAGTGGTGAGGTTGATGTGATATGTCCAAAATATCATTATTGGAGCTTATGATATGTATTTGTTTATTTATTGAGGTTTAAGGTCACTTCACTTTAAGCATATATGGCAATAACATGACCACAAAACACATGTTAAAATCAAGTTTAGCTAATCATTTATATTCATGCTGCACATTTTAGAGGATTTGCAGCCCTGACATTGTTAAGTGTATCCTTTTACACCCATGAAGAACAACTTTTGTTTACCCTTGTAGGAACACCCAGAAGTGATGCTGTGTATGATTATTGTCTTTAAGTCCTTGCATGCTGTTGGCGGATATTCCTGCCCGAGCCAGAATATCTTGTGCGACTAAAATACGAATAATTTGGGCACTTTTAACTAAATTTCCCCCTGTAAATTGTATCAACATTTTGATCAGTGATTTCTTGAAGTAAATTGTATTCAATTTTCCATCAAGTCTAGTCATGGCTCCTTCACAGCAACCATGACTAGATTTGAAGGAAAGTACTTTTAACCCTTTACCTAACATGAAAAGCAGACGACACTTGCAAAAAAAATTCTTGAATAACTATTTTTTTTCATTTTTTGTCTCAAAAACATAGGTTATGACCCCTCGTTGGAATGAGCTCGACGAGCTCGTTCCAACGAGGGGTCATAACCTATGGTTTTGAGACAAAAAATGAAAATATTTTGAAAATTAATATGCGATTTTTTAGAATAGCGCTGGCCGGTTTTGGCCGTTACGTTGGGTAAAGGGTTAAAATACTCAGAGGGTTAAGAGTTAATGGTCATATCCATCTAGAGCTATTCACAAACAAGAGGCCCCACAGGGCCTGAAGCGCTCATCTTGTACAGAACACAATTTGAACAGAGTCCAAGAATGAGTCTACATTAAGCAAGCCATCTCCATAGGCTACACTGTCAATCCTTGAGTCCCTCAGGAGTGACAAAAATAATCTGGGCATCATGCCTTTTCTTCAGTTGATCATAAGAAAAATGTAGAGCTCCCCTATCAAGCCCCTTGATACAACCTATGTGGATTAATCTTAGTACCTCTAGATGGTACTGAATACAAAATTTTTAATTCTTCAGCAAAATGGCCAATTCCGGCTCCCATAGAGAGCCCAAATATTAACCCAGGCTCTTGATTTGAACACAGTTAAATCTGACTTCCCTAGAGATGTTGTGTACCGAATATGAAAGCATTCTGACTGTTGGATCTGAAGAAGAGAAATTGTAAAGAAATTTCTTCGAATTGCACTAAGTTCAAATTTGGGCTACCATAGCGAGCCCAAATATTGACCTATGGATCCAATTTGAACAAACTTGAATCTGACCCCCCTGGAGATGTTGTATACCAAATGTGAAAGCATTCTGACAAGTGAATCTGAAGAAGAAGATTTTTGAAGAAATTCCCTCATATTGTACTAAGTTAAATTTCATGTTCCCATATGGAGCCCAAATATTAACCTAGGCACTGAATTGAACAACCTGGAATCTGACCCTCCTAGAGATGTTGTATACCAAATATAAAAGCATTCCAACTGGTGGATCTGAAGAAGAAGATTTTTAAAGAAATTTTCTCATAGTGCACTAAGTAAAAATTTGGGCTACCATAGTGAGCCCAAATATATACCTAGGAATTTGATTTGAACAAACTTGAATCTGACCCCCATAGAGATGTTGCATACCAAATATCAAAGCATTCTGACTGATGGATCTGAAGAAGAAGATTTTTTTAAATTACCCTCCATATTGAACAAAGATAAAATTTGGGCTTCCGTAGGAAGCCCAAATATTAACCTAGGGACTTGGTTTGAACAATCTAGAATCTGACCCTCATAACAATGATGTATACCAAATATTAAAAGATTCTGACTGGTGGTTCTGAAGAAGAAGATTTTTAAAGAATATTCCCCATATTACCCTATGTTAAAACTTCGGGCTCCTGTAGAGAGCCCAAATATGAACCAATGAGCTTTATTTCTACTAACTTTTATCTGACCCCCCTATGAATGCTGTATACCAAATATCAAAAGATTCTGATGATTGGTTCTGGAGAAAAGATTTTTTTTTAATTTTTGCAAATATGCTGACTCAGCATTTTTTCGATGCCCATTACAGAACACCCTAACATAACCGATGGCAATTTTTTTTTACCATTCAATTCTACTGGTCGTAAGGATACTTCATACCAAATAAAAGCTCTCTGTTCCGTGGGGTTTGGGAAATATGGGCGTTTGAAAATATTTCTATTTTAAGCTCCCAGGGTTCCCATGGGGATGCGGGAATTTTTTTTTTGCATGGGTCAAGTACTTATGACCCAATACTACCATAAACCAAATTTGGTTCATACCAGACCATCGGTTCAGAAAATAGAAATTTTGGGCGGGGCCAAAAATCTTACCCCTTCTATTACAAAGCCAAATATTACTTTACGAACTTCGTTTGAACAAACTTGATTCTACACCTCATATGGAAGCTCCATAGCAAATATCAAGTCATTGTACACACTGGTTCTTGAGAAGAAGATTTTTAAAATATTTTGGAGCATTTTCCCCCACTCCCTCCCTATGGGGCTGGGCATGCTGAGTTGAACAAAAATGAAATGCCCCTTTGGGACCATCACTCACACAAACTTTCACTTGAATTGGCTCAGTGGCTTTGGAGGAGAAGACCAAAACATGGTGTTGACGGACGACGGACGACGGACGACAGACGACGGACGACGGACGGGAAGCGATTAGATTAGCTCAGCTTGACTTTGTCAAGATGAGCTAAAAAACACCAATTAAATTTATTATTTTTTAAATTTTTGTCTTCAAAACATAGCTTTTGATCCCTCATTGGAATGAGCTCATAGAGCTCGTTCCAAAGAGGGTTCACAAGTTATGTTTTTAGGCAAAAGACGAAAATATTAAGTTATTCAAGAAATCTTTTTGCAAGTGTTCCAACCAGTCATGTTAGATAAAGGGTTTAACAAGTTCTGTTTCAATGCCATAAGAGAACTCAGTAACTAACATCTGGTGTCAGTCCTTAACACTTTACCCAATCCACATGATATCAGTATTTACAATTTTTTTCAAACTTTCCAAACATTTAAACAAAAGTACATTGTGTGACCCCTCTTTGGAACGAGTTCAGTGACCTCATTCCAATGAAGGGGTCACATGCTATGGTTTGGTTGAATTTTATTGAAAAAATAATATTTTTCATCTCAATTTGTAAAGTCACAGAGCAAATGCAGCCGATTTGTTAGGTAAAGGGTTAAAGTGAGCAGGATAATTATAAACAATCAGCTAAAATTGATTTTAAACTTGTGTTGTCCCAAAAAAGGTGAAGATGTTGAAAATGACCTTAATTGGTGGAGTGCTAAATTTTTTTTTGGCCATCAAATCTTGTACACATGTCTTTGCCTTATTACAATTTATTGGAGAGTGCCTATGGGCACTCTCCAATATATTGTAACAAAGCAAACCCTTACAGACTAAATAATATCACTTCAAAGATAATACAAAGCACATCCACTGAATATGAACCTTCAAGTTGTGGCACCTGCACTTCAGAATAAAGCCCAAATATGAGCTTCCAGCACTCTACCAGTTAAACATCAATAAACAAACACCATGGCTTGAACTAAAAGTCAAAATGCTGGAAAAGTTAAAAATATATTCTGATATTTAAACTCTTCTAAATTACTTCTCATTGCAATTTCAATTTAATTTGTGAGAGTTCTCAAAAAAATGATACAAAAATACCAAGTAATTTACCATAATTCTGGAAATCTCTTGTTATTAAAATGAGTAAAATGTGAGGATATTTAACCAAATTCTCCCTGTATATTTCATAGACTTTTAACCAATGATTTCTTGAGTCAAATTTTTGAGAATTTTTTATCAAATATAGTCATGGATGCTTTACAGCAGCCATGACTAGATTTGATAAAAAATATTTAAAAATTGCTTAGCAGGTAAAGAGTTAAAGAAAAACATAGAATCTCTAAATATAACTCTGATACTCTGATACAACCATTCATTACTTCATAATTTTTAATCAGTACTTTCATGTTTCAGTTTGCACATTTGTCTCAGTTCAGACAATATTTGTGCTTGTTTTACAGCATGCTTCAAATCTGAGGCATTAAACTCTATAGAAGTTGCAAACAGAGAAAATAAATTGCTAATTATCAATGATCCCATTGTATGTTAAATTAAATCATTAGTGAGGTAGAGACTTTTAGGTGTTTTAGAAACAGGAATCAAATTCAGATTCTTCCACAAGCACAGTATGAGAATAGTGATAGGGATTTTCCTGAATTCTTTGGAAGGCTCCCTCCGAGTGGTGAGATTTGCCAATGTTGGGGAAAGAATTGAGATTTTTGTAAATTTATGAAAAGTTACTAATAAAGATACTTTTTCACTTTAAGGTAATTGTCAGCATCTATATGCATATCTGGATTGCAAAATGAGTATAAATTATAGTTAAGCCAATAATGTATGGCTGTGCTGCCCTCTTAAGTGAACTTCCATCCCAGGCATTGATTACAGTATCCTATTTGACCATTAGAAGATAATTTGTTTTCTACAATAAACAAGCAGTTCACCACCTTCTTATGTTCCCACGGGGATTGCTTTCAATTATTCTTTATGATGACTGTCTGCCATCATAGCTTAACCTGTAACTGGTAAAGTGCTCGAAACCCATATTTGGGCTTCATTCTTAAGTGCCAGTATTAGAATTTAAAGGCTTCATATTCTGTGGATGTGCTTCATATTATCTTTAAAGTGATATTATTTTATACGTTAGGATTTGCCTTGTTACAATTTAGGGGAGAGTGCTGGCACTCTCCCATAAATTGTGACAAGGCAAAGATGCACAAAGAAATCTTAAGGATGAAAAATAATTTAGCATTCTACCAGTCAAAGGCTTAATGCTAACTTACGCAATGTTTTGACCTTTCAGAACATGTGCTTCTACAGAGAGTGATACAGGATATCTCCAAGACAATGACAAAATTATCCTGGCTGTGGTTATTGGTTTAGGTCTTGGCTCTCTATATAGGCAGCCAAGACTTGACTTAAAATGATTGCCAGTGCACTAGACCTATGGGTTTTGTTGTAGTAGTATTTTGAGAAAATTCTCTGGACATTTATGAGATATTGTTCACTGCATGTTGGGGAATTACTGACTAGTGAATGGGAAAAGAGTAGGACTAAAATTTCATTTGGAACTGGGTCCCTACATGACCATTAAGAAAAATCGATTGTAGAAAAGTGGAAAATCCCTGAATGGACAACACCACTAATACAAGATATGTTTTTTTCTCATGAATTTTATAGAGTGCATGAGAAAAAGACATAACATGCATTGGAAAACTTTCAACTAATGAATCAATGGGTACATGCTGATGCACACTAGTTGAGAATTCACTGCTTCATCTTGGAACTTTTTTTTGGCTATTACAAATACCCACTCAGTTAAAATGTTAGCCTCTTCCCCCTCCCAAGTGTTTTAGTTCTAATTCAAAAAGCTGATCACACACTTGTTGAAAATATAAAAAAATGTAATGGAGTCACAATTTTGTGTCACAGTGTTAATTAACAGACAGTGTTCACAAACACTAAAATCTTTTGTATTAATTTCTTGCTGGGCTAGAAAAGCTGAATTCCAATTACTACATACTGGTACACTCATTCAAGATCTGTCACAAGTTTCAAAATGTATCTAACAATAATGAAGCAATGATTTTGCTAACCATTTCTGGGCAGTGTATTACAAGGCAAGATTTTGCAAATTATCATAATTTTTCATGGCAGTGATCTTTCTAATGATGACATCATGTATAAGGAAACCAACATGAACATACTTTGCCTTTAACTCTTGCCCCGCTGAGTATTTTAAGCTATTTTCCATCAAATGATAGTCATGGTTGCTATGAAACAGCCATGACCAGATTTGATGAAAAACTCATGAACAATTTATATATTTATTTATTGGTGTTAAAGGTCACATGATATAATGCAAAATGGCCAATTGTGACTGTGACAGTTTTATGAGTGGAGGAAGCTGGAATACCCGGAGAGAACCACCGAGCATCGATGAGCAGCTGTCAGCTCTTCAACATTCTAACTCTGTTCAAGCTCCGCTCAAGCAGGGTTAAAGCAGTTGAAGACGTGCAGTATGCTTTAGTACATGGCGTCATCATGCCCCCATGTAGGCAACCAGGATAAAGTGCCTTGCCCAAGGACACAACACAGGTCATCCCGGATGGGGATCGGACTCGGACCTCTAGCATCGAAGTCCAACAGAGCACCACTGAACCACCATGCTCCCTCGTGAGCAATTTGACTCAAGACATCAGTGGTCAAAAAGTTGATACAGTTTCAAGGGAAAAATTTGGTTAAATGTGGACAGATTTGACTTATTTTAGTGATAAGAGATTAACTGTCCAGGGCAGGAAAATCTGCCAGCAGCAAACAAAGTGTTAACCCTTTACCTAACACAAATAACAAAGAATACAAGCAAAAAACAATTACTTGGATAACTAAACATTTTGAATTTTTGCCTCAAAAACATACTTATGACCCAGATTGGAACACGTTTGTTTCAATGAAAGCTATGTTTTGGCATAAAAAATGGAAAAAAATAGAAAACTTTGAATTGCAATTTTTGTGAATAGTTCTGGCCAGTTATGGCAGTTAAATTATGTAAAGGACTGAAAAGATGGGATTGAAAGAGCACCGGGCCTTTATAATAAATTATAAAGCAGTTTTATTCTTGCTCTGACTTCCTCAGTGGTGAAGATAGCTGAGGTATTTTGATGGAAAATGAAACATCTTGCAGCAAGCAATGGAGTTAACTCTTAATTTATCTCATTTCTTACATAATTTAAATTTTCCAGATGAAAACCTGTGCATTTTTCCAACTTGAAAGTATCACTGAAGGTGATGGATGGTAATGATGGTTTTGAATCAGACTTCTACAATGAAACACTCATATAAAATACAATAAAAGTATTCTTGGAAATGAAAACTTGAGTTTTCTTGAGTGAACACCATGACTTCCTCAGTGTTTTTCAACAGATTCCAAATAGATAAGGATTTAGAACATATTTCAACAAAGCCCCAATGCAGCTTTCAGCATTAAACAGTTCACTAATTACATGAGAGCCGGAGTTCTGCTGCTGAAGCATACTTTGGTTTCTGTAACACCAAAAGACCTATCGCCCATCACTGGAACAAGCCAACAAATGGTAATGACAGAGAGAAATAAGGAGGTGGGGGTGGGGGGGGGGGGGGGTGTAGTGATCTGCCTGTCTCTCAATGATACATTCAGTGCTTTGGAAGTGCAATGGAGACTAACAAAAAATTTGGTTCTGCTTTTTCATTGTCTATGAATTACTTTATGGGTGGAAATTCCACTCTTTAATTGTTTCAGGAATAATCCATTATCCATGTACTATGCAATGAATGCTGTTAACCCTTCACCCAGTGAATCAGCTACATCCTCCAAGTAATTTACAAATTGAAAAATTGAAAAAAGATCATTTTTTCAAAAACTTTCAACAAAACCATATCATGTGACCCCTCACTGGAATGAGATTATTTGATATCCTGTATGTTGGGCAAATGGTTAACTCTTTATCTAACATTATATATGGCCACCCAGTGTTTGTTGAGCACATTCCGATGAGGGGTCATAGGCTATTTTTCATGTAAAAAATGGAAATATCTAGTTATTCAGGAGATGGTTTGCAAGACTTGTCCTGAAGTTATGTTAGGTAAAGGGTTTAACATGTTCTGTTTAACTCCTTGCATGCTACTGGTGGATATTCCTGCGAGGACAGGATTTCTCTTGCCACTGAAATAAGTATAATTTTGGCACATTTAATCACATTTTCCAACTGCAAACGGAATGGATTTTCTCACCAATGATTCCTATAGTTGAATTTAAGATAAATTTTTCAGCAAACCTAGTCATGGCTTCTGTTAAGCAGCCATGGCTAGATTTGATGAAAGATATCTTGAAAATACTCAGTGGATTAAGGGTTAATTGGCATAACAGGATCTGGTAACTAACATTAGGGGTGAGCCCTCTAAAGTGGACAGCAGAATTATAAACAGTCAGCCAAACTTGACGTTAAACTCGTGTTGTCACAAAAACAAAATGAAGATGTTTTGAATGATCTTAAACATTTTTTGGCAAGTGTTGTCTACTAGTTGATTATTAGGAAAAGAGGTAACCCTTTATCCAACTCACAGGATATCAAAATTTATTATTTTAATTATTGTTTTTCAAATTTTCAAAAAATGTCAACAAACTCATATCATGTGACCCCTCTCTCATTGGAATGAGCTCAATGAGATCCTTCCAATGAGGGATCACAAGATATGGTTTCGTTGAAATATTTTGAATAAAAGTATTTTTTTATCTACTCAGTTTGTAAATTACACGGGCGGATACAGTCGATTCATTAGATAAAGGGTTAAAAGGCACAAGAGATACAAGAAAGGCTTCAAGGGATGGGCCAAACCCAGACATCCATTTGGGGAAACTCTGCTTGCCGTTTTCCTGCTTTTTCAAAGTATTTTAGTTCCTATCTGGGTAGGAGCTCCAATTCAAAAATATTTTCACAATTTTCAAAAAATGTCAACAAACTCATATCATGTGACCCCTCCCTCTTTGGAATGAGCTCAATGAGCACATTCCAATGAGGGATTATAAGATATGGTTTCGTTGAAATATTTTGAAAAATAGTTTTTTTTTATCTACTCTATTTGTAAATTACACGGGCCGATGCAGTCGAATTGTTAGATAAAGGGTTAAAAGGCATGAGAGATTTAAGAAAGGTTTCAAGAGATGGGCAAAACCCAGACATCCATTTGGGGAAACTCTGCATGCCTTTTTCCTGTTCTTTCTAAGTATTTTAGTTCCTATCTGGTAGGAGCTCCAATTCAAAGATATTTTCATAATGAAGTTCTCATCCTCAGTTTTAAGAACTATGGCCACTTCAATTTTCTCACAAACATGTACATTTTAACACTTCTCAGTCACACAAAACACTTTTCAACAATATAGCACTTTTGAAATAAAATACATGAATACTTAACACAGTTTATAAAACAGTAGTATACTATACATATATTATAAATATAAGTACAAATCAATATAAACAAATATTATATAAAGTTCATTTACACATTTATTGTTGATCATACAATATGGCAAAGGTGATTTATTCAGCAGTCTAAAAAACTCATATATCGTTACATTTAAAAAAACAAAACATGGCAAGTAATAATAGTCATCAATTTTAAAATTCTCATTTTTCCAGAAAGAGTGAATTTTTTAGTTTAACCCCCTTCACTCTGATGTCAAAATACCAAAATTTCAGGAAGCTGTTTTTTCTCATAATGCATCTAGAAATTTAACCAATTCAATCTCGGTTGACAGAGCTCAATGAGCTCTGTCAAACGAGATTGAATTGGTTAAATTTCTGGTTGCATTATGGGAATTTTTTTCTGCCTGAAATTTAGATACTTTGACATCAGTGTGCAGGGGGTTAAACACCAGAAATAATATCAGAATGAATATTTTTCTCATTTAGTTAGGCTACTAAAAAAAATTGTTGTTTCTCAGACACATCCCTCATCACCATTTTTTCACCTGGAAATCTCTCCTATGACACTATTTTGTACTTGTAGGACAAATATTTACCCAACTATATCTTGTTTGACAGAGCTCACAGAGCTCTGTCAAACAAGATATAATTGATTAAATTTTTAACTACATTATGAGAAATTTTCACTGCTGAAAACATTGGTTTGCCACATGATAGTGTAAGTAGTTAAATTTCTGATTTCAACAATTTTCAGAACTGTTTTGTGAATAAACAAAAGAAAAAAGGCCTCCCTCTGTCATCATAAAATCAAGGAAAAATGGCCTGAGAAACAAGAAATCTCTCTAGGCCTTATATTAAATAATTCTTTTGAAGTTAAAGTGAGGATTGCCTATATTAAATAATTCTTTTGAAGTTAAAGTGAGGATTGCCTATATGGTAATCTGATTACAAAAGCAAATAAAGAATTACGATCAGACTGCAGCTCAGTCTTGATCCAGTAGAAATTCTTTTGCCGCTTTCCTGCCCACAAAATGGTAGGCTCCCCCTATTGAAAAAGAAATACAAAACTATTTCATTTTAGATGCGAAATTCATTTGGTTTTGTTCCATTGGACAGGCCTGGCATTCTCAAGTGAGCAGCTTTATTACCTACCTACTGAAATATTTGATGCAGATGAAATAATGCCCTCCTACTCCATGAGATATCGCCTGCCTACCCTAACAAAATTAATTATCAATATTAAATTCATCAGAAGTGTTGTATTAAGCGGTGCATTTTACATTGTTATCCTACATTGATATTCGAAAATGGAATTCCAAAGACAAAATTTAAAGAGACATGCCAATAACAGTGTCGCATATACTCAGCAAGATGTCATAACTTTATTACCAGACATTTGTGTGTAACGTTATCATCACTTTCGGGTTTTGTGTCATACAGCTTCTACACAACTTAAAAAATCAATAGAATAGCTGCTATGAAGTGATGTATTTAACCCTTTATCTAAATAAATTGGCCACATCTGCCTGCGTAATTCACAAATTAAGCTGTTGAAAAATTCAAAATTTTTCAAAAAATGTCAACAAAACCACATCATGTGACCCCTCATTGGAATGGGCCTGTCAAGCCCGTTCCAATGAGGGGGTCACATGACGTGGTTTTGTTGACATTTTTTGGAAAATGTTGAAAAATTTAAATAAAAACAATAAATTTTAATATTGTTGGCGTTGGGTAAAGGGTTAAAAGAAATACTTTTTTCTATATAATCAGATATAGAATATGATTATAATGTTTGGAAGACCATGAGAGTCACTTAATATGTTTCTAATATGGTATCGTTGAAGTTTATACCACTGAGAATCAGAGAAAAATAAAGAACCTGAACCAAGTCCCCAAGTCACTGTAGTAATCAATGTATGAAAAACTTTAACTCGCACCCAATGGAAAAAAGATATGTCAAAAGACCCAGAATCAATTTCAGAGTACAGTATGGCTGCCGTGGACTGGTCACTTTCCACAGGTGGGCAATATTTTCATGGACGCTATAATATGAGATTTCAAACACTAATTATAGTAATAATCATAAAAAAATTAATTAATGAAGCACCAGTGTATAAGGCGGTGCTTCATTAAATAATATTTTGCTGATGATGATTTTCATTACCTGGTAAACACATGTGTGGACATCACTGCCCACTGTAATTAGAATCCGGGCTTCTAGGGGTCTTGGTGTAGCCCCTGGATTCTGGTCTTGAAAATGTTTCCCTCCATATGCTCAACACTAAACAGCCCTCCTAGAACATTTGAGGAGTGAGGTTTTTAGCTCGCTTAGATTTTTGAGAATGCCAGACCTGATTGATTGGTGTGAATGTGTTGTAACTGGATAATGATCTACACAAGAAAGAGATCATTTTTTTTTGTGATCACAGTATTGTACCTGCCTCATGAGAAGAAATATTTTTTTATGTATTGAACCAATGAAATTAACTCTCAGTGACCACCAGCATAATTAAGTGGGAGGGGTGCAGTGGGGAGGGGGTAGGAGGGGTGACAACCTCCCAATAATTTTTCAAATCGGGATGTTTTTGTCTGGACTGAAGTCTTAAAATATCAAATCTCTCTTGCAAGTTAACCCTTTTCTTAACACAAAAGGCAGACGACAATTGCAAACAGAATTCTTGAATAGCTCATTTTTTGCATCAAAAACATAACTTATTACCCCTCATTGGAATGAGCTCAGTGAGCTTGTTCCAATCAGGGGTCATATGCTATGTTTTTGAGACAAAATATGAAAAAAATAATGAAAAATGGGGTTTTTTGAGAGTAGCGCTGGCTGGTTTTGGCCATTACACTGGTAATGGGTTAATCATGTACTTTCTTACAAAATTAGATTTGATACTTGGAGTTATGTCACAAACAAAGTCTGCCACACAAGTGGGGGTCTGTAGTACCCGATTCAAACTCTTGGTAGTCTCGGTATGGTAAATATTAATTAAATAAGCTGCATCATGACTACTACATGTATATTTTATTTATCCATGAATAAAGTCTTGTTTTTTTAACCCTTTACCCAATGTAACGCTTTTCACAATAGTCGTCAATTAATTTTCATTATTTTTTCATTTTTTGTCTCAAAAACTTAGGTTATGACCCCACTTTGGAATGAGCTCGTCAATGTTTTTGAGATAAAAATTGAAAAAATTAGTTATTCAAGAATTTTGCTCGCAAGTGTTGTCTGCTTTTCATGTTAGGTAAAGGGTTAAACTATAACCTCAATTGATTAATCTCCAAACTACTTCATCAAGGCAAGGGGGCGCAGTGGCTCAGTTGGTAGAGGTGCAGGCTGCATGCTGAGAGGCTCTCGGTTCGAATCCCACCTGTGGCAACCGCATTGTGTCCTTGGGCAAGACACGTCACCCCCATTGCCCATGTGGGGGCACGGTGACGCTGTGTACTAAGACGTACTGCACGTCGATGGTGCACCTGTCTTCAACCAATGCTAACCCTGCTTGAGTGGAGTTAGTATGTTGGGGAGCTGACAGTTGCTCGCCGTTGCTCGGTGGTTCTCTCCGGGTACTCCGGCTTCCTCCATCCATAAAACTGTTGTGGTCATGATTAGCTATTGTGCAGAAATATGTGACCTTAAACACCAATAAATAAATAAATAATACTTCATCAAGGCATGCCTTCGACAAAGGCATGCCTTGATGATGCAGTTGGAATATTTTATTGTTCAGTACTTGAACCATCACAGTCATGATAAATCAGTTTTACACCCACCAATCAGTCCTCATTACAATGCCCTTGCTAGTACCCTTTCAACATAACAGTATCTCAGTAGCCAAATACATAACTTCTTCATTTAACAGCAATGTTCTGCTTTATTCAAGACTGTTATATACTGGGTACAAGTGAGTACAGACTGTGGACAACCAGATTTTTTTTTCAATTTTTCTTGTTTGGTGACAAATAAAAATGTTTTATATTTCCACATATCCTGATTGCATTCAATTATTTATATGAATGCAGCTTCAAAAATGAGCTTTGTCTTAATTGAAATATCCTGGCAAGCAGTGGCGGCACCAGAGTTACAGAAGTGAGGGGGTACAGTTGGGTATAGCCCGCTGTGCAGCGGTGGCCTCGATGTGCAGCGCCGAGCCGGGGTGGGTTTCCCCTCCTGAAGTTGAGAAAATTTTTAAAACTTACGTTGTAAATGGTGTTCTCTGGAGCAATTTTATCCTTTTGAAACTTATTGGTTAGGTCTTTCAGTTATAGAAAACGTCATACATGGTGACATTTTAACGGAAGAATGCTGTTGTAAAGTGCGAGCACAAAGCGCCAAACGACACTCAAATCGAAAATGAAAGTAGGCTGCATTCCAAACGGATGAGTTGCATGCTCTCGATTCTACCATTCCTTGAATACTCTATTTTACTCTTGAGCGGTATGTTTCAGACCGTTTGAACGCAGAACGCCGTGTTGCGATTTGCGATTTGGGCCCTCGACTCTTGTTTGTTATTTACAGCTAATGTATGTTTGTGTGTGGAGGGGGGTGGGGGGTGGGGGGTGGGGGGGGGGGGTGCAGACACAAACATAATTTAAAAACTTCTCTGATTTAGTGCACTTGGAATATGGAATTAAGCATACCCACCATTAAACCGCAACGTATTTATTAACTATGCTTGGCAAGCCCCAGAAAAGTCACTGATTTTACTCTCTTAATTATACAATGTTTAAAGTCTGAAGAAAATAAAATGGAAGTAATGGATACAGTCTGCTGATTTGCACACTGAAAATCTAGACAGCACATAAAAAACCATACAGGCATGGCAGTGTGTAAAGAATGAGACCAACCTTAAATAGTCCAGTCAAAATTAAAACCTTGACACTTTTCGAAACAAATTTATGAATAACTAAAAACTTCATTTTTTAACATAAAAAAAAATTGCTTATGATCCCTCATAGGGACAATTGCAATCTCATTCCAATGAGAGGTTATTACCTGTTTTGGAGGCAAAAATTGAAAAAATAATAAAAGTTAAATTGTTATTTTGGAGAAGACAGCTGCCAAGTTATAGCTATTAATGGAGCTTAACCCTTTACCTAACGTAACAGCCAAAACCGCCAGTGCTGTTCACAAAAATTACCATTCAATTTTCATTATTTTTTTCTTTGTTTTGTCACAAAACATAGCTTATGACCCATCATTGGAACAAGCCCATTGAACTCATTCCAATGAGGAACCATAAGCTATGTTTTGGACACGAAAAAAAAAAAAAAAATAGACATTCAAGAATTTTGTATCATCTGCCTTTTGAGTTAGGTAAAGGGTTAAGGTGTGATGAAATACATTAGGCTGATGGTGTGCTGTCATGTACCAAAGAAGGGGATCATGCACTGTAGAGAGGGGAACTGATTTATAGAACAGATGCCTAGAGGCATTCAATGAAACATTGATTTTTTGCAACAATGGGGTTAGCAACATGCAGTGGAAATATATTGGGGCATTCAAGTATGCTTCATATTTTTAAAAAAAGGCATTGATAAACCATCATGTGCAATGATGCCGGCGGGATGGAGGCAACTGCCCTCCCTGCCTTCAAACCATGGGGGTGAGAGGGGGCACACAATGCCCTTCACAGTCTGTCACTCAAAATTTTTCATTGATTTATCCTCGAAGATAAAATACACCCCAAATCCATTTTTAGAGCTTTCAAAATTCAATGGGGAGATGTGGGAGGAGGTGCCCCCATCCTACTGGGAGGAGGCACCTCCTCTCAAACTCTCCGATCTAGGGCCTTCGCCTTCAAGACATTCATGCTTCAGCATGTCATGGTGGGGCTGCTAGTGCAAGTAAATGCCCTTTTCCTGGGATCTGATCCCTTCCCCCACCCCTTCCCTGAAGTACTTCAGGGATCCCTGATCATGTATGTAAAAACACCAAAAAATACTACCCCCCCAAAATGCATATTTTTCTGTCATAATGATAGTTGAAACAAGCTGGGAAGTTAGAAGACTGATATTTGATTACATTTTTAGCAATTCTGCCAGGGGCATAATTAAGGGGGTAAAGGTGGGAGGGATAGAGGAGAGTGATAGCCCCTTCCCACAATAATTTTTCCAGTCAGCACATTTTCATCTGGATTGGAGTCTGTGATAGTGATTCGCTCTTAACAAAAATCACATACTTTCTAATGAGATAAGATTTGATATTTAAACCTATGTCACACACACAGTCAGTCATACAAATAGAGGTCAGGAGGCTACTGGGGGCCCAGCATGACACAATCCAGTGTATGGTATGTGCTAATTAAATAAGAAGTTGGGAAGCTGCTGTGTCATGATTACTACATGTATTTATCCAAAAATAAATTTCCAAGAACCAATTTTGAATTATAATCCTTAGCGACTAATATTCCACCTACATCATCATTGCATGTCTGTGATGAAGGCATGCCTTGATGAAGTAGCTGGAATATTTTTATCAGTCAGGACTTGAGACATCACAGTTGGAACAAATTAGGTTAAAACCCCTGTCAAACAGTTATCTTCATGATACCCCTGGATTCTGTATAGAATTGATCAAGAACGTTAATTTTATGAAATAAAAAATTTCTGTCATCTCAGTATGTGCTGGGAACTTTTATTGAGAACAACTGATTAGCCTACACATTTAGTCACTGTACTACAACAGACAAATTACCATTGGAAGTTTGGAAAATATATTTTCCAAAAGAAGTTGCAGATTATCCAAAAGGATAACTAGGCTAAGCCTAGGGATCTCCAGCTCAAAAAGGGTCTCAAGGTTTGTTCAAGCAAGGTTTTTCTTTACAGAAGGACCCTATCACCCTCCACCCTGAGAAAAAATAGGCTAGGGGCCCCCCAAGGTATCTCAATTCATTATTGTCCATAAGTTTCCAGTGTGTGAAATATGCATCACACAGAAAAGTTAATACCAAAATCTTATGTGAACCTTTGGGAAAAGGCAATTAACTCCTCAAGGCCTAATTCTGACTTTGATCATTTTTACTGTAACAAAACAGATGCTCCAAATTACAGTCTTTGGATAATCTTGCAAGTTACATTCTTTTTATCTTGCAATTTTTTCTAGGCAGGTCTTGGCAGCCTATAAAGGCAGGATTTGCCTAGATATAACTGCAAAGACATGGTTTGTTGACTGTAAAAGAGTAGCAAAATGTTTTTTTCATCCATCACTTCCATCAATTAAAAATAGAACATGACAATGGAAAAACTGAAAGAGGAATGAGCAATAAACAACTGTCACTGCTCATGATTTTTGAAACTTACTGATAACTTTTTTAACCCACCCACTTATGATCACAACATTTCCCATATCTTGCCTAGGATGCCCTAACTGGTCCAACTGAAACATTGAGGTTGCAGATCGAAGAAGAGTAGGGGAAGCAGAATGTCTGTTTCTTGGGGAACTTTTGGCATGAGAATAATATTGAGTATCATGTTTTTCAATGTTTTGTACATGAGGCTGTTTAAAGCTAAACAAAAGTGTCGGACTTGGCAGTTCTCTGTCTTCACTAGATGCACGACTGCTACCTCGTGACTGTGATTTCTGAAGACTCATCATTTTCTGTTGGATAATAGGTCCAGGGGGATGACGTTTTACTTCATGTTTTTTTAGAACTTTGGGCTTATTTTTTTCTTCTATATATTGCACAAAGCTTTTAATAGATTTTTGCTCTCTGATTTTATTTAATGGTTGTTTTGTGTCTGCATCTGTATCAATATCAATGTCACAAATGAATGATTTATCATCTTCAAACACTTTAGAAAAGCGTCTCTCAAATAAACTATCCACAGAAGCAATAGATGATTCAGAATATGATCTCCGTAAATTAGTATTTTCCACAGGTTCATTCTTGTTTTCTTGTGGTGAAGAGTAAACAAAACTATTACTACAGAGAGAAAAGTCTGATTTATTAGTTACTGAATCACTCCATCCCTCTGTAGCCTTTTCTTCTGTTGGTGAAGTGAATTTAGTAAACTGGTTATATTTGTCAGATGAGTGAGAACTCATGCTGTCTGGAGAGAGACTTAGAAAATGCTCCTTGGGTGATAATGGCAGCGAAGAAGAATTTTTGTATGAATTGTTTTTCGAAGGCTGATTAACTAAAGTATTTGGAGTGGGAGTATTGAAAAATGCCTTTCTCAGAGAGGCAATGTTTGAATTCCCCCCAACAGGGGAACTATCAGTGGATGAATTTGCAATCAATGGACCTTGAGTTGCTATACCAGGAGTTCTTGTTTCTGATTGTAGCATACTGGGAGATGATGAACTTTCAGTCTGAGATGGAGTTCTGTTCTCTGGTCTCACAACAGAATTAACTGACACTGTACTACTGGCCAATGTAGGGCTTGTGTCCACTGACAATTCTGCATTGACATACCTCAACCTGTCATTCAGTGACATGGGTCTAGTCTTGGACATATCAGTATCATCAAACACTGAGCTATCAGTTAACAGGGGGGCTTTTGTGTCCAACATTACAGGTTTAACAGAACTTGAACTACCAGTCAAAGAGGGTGTTTGGGCCTTTGGTATTACAGCATTAACAGATGTTGAACTCTTAGTTAATGGTTTAGATTCCAATTGTTTTGCAGGTTTTCCAACACTTTTGCCTAGTTCAAATGTGGGCTTTAAATTCTTCAAGCTGTTATTTTTATTGCATTCACTGCCACGGTTACATGATGATGAACTGATAGATCTTTGTGCAAGAGGCTGTATAATATTTTCACAAGGAGTACATGAAGAAATCTGTGAACAGTATTTCACTGCAGAATTGTCTGGAATGCATGATGCACTTGTCAGAACACTAGAACCCTTCTGTGAGGATAGTTTTGTGTCTTCAAAACCTATTTTTTGAGATACTGTTGGAAACACGGGGGAAATAGAGACAAATGATATAGATGGAGAACTTTTGTGACGTGTTAATATTCCTGCAGTTGACATGTTTTGTTTTTTATTATCTTCATAACTTCCTGCTGTACTCACTGAATGTTGGAGAAATCTTGATCCCCTTAGAGAATTATCTATTTTACTCTGTGTAGTTGTTCCATTTTCTAATCTAAAAGTGTTAATGGATTGTGAGGTTGATGTTTCTACACTTGATGATGGTAAATGTTTGACAGCCAGTGATGACATCAAGGGAGCCTCCCAACATTGGATACTTTTCAGGCCAGATTCTAAATTTGTACTGTCAATTTGTTGATTACTTATCACAATTTTAGAGTAACTTGCTAAATCACTTGTCACATGTGTCTCTTGAGTGACAGATGAAATGAGTCCACTGATATTGCAAACAGAAGGTGATACACTAAATAATGTTGAATGTGAAACGTGACAATCTTGCGAGAGTGCAACAATACTGTCCATACATACCTCACCATTTATCTTTTCTGAAACATTATTTTCTACGTTTGTTTTAGATATGAAGTGCGGTTTATAAACTGAAGTTTCTGTCCCTGTTTTTGCTGTTGACATTAACATTTCCTTCTGACCATTACCAGCACAATTGATATTATCAGGGGGACAAACATTTACAGATTCCTTCTGCTCAGGTATTTGGCTTGTGTTCTGAAATTGTGGCAACAATAACTCTGCAGATGGCTGGAGAGAAATGTGTGCTTCAGAATCTGATGGTAATGTTGTTGAAACTGAATCAATTCCTCGTATGGGAACATCAGCATTCAACACAGCTGGTGTACTAGATATGAAGTATTTTGAATCTTGCTCATTGGGGAGCTTTTTCAAGTTGCTTAGCTTCTTGTCAGTTCTATCTGAATAATTCTGCACACATGGAATCATGATTGGTGCCTGCTGACTGTAAATACAATTTGTAAAATTGCTAGAACTAACAGGCAAAGGAGTTTCTGGCTTATAATAATCTAAGTCACTTGTTGACATACATTGATCATTTCTGTTAAAGAATGCAGTAGTAGATGTTGTGTCTTGATTATTTTGTCTTTTATTGTCTGCATCTGAAACACAGTCAGACACTTTATTCAAAGTGGTATCATCAGCTGAAAGTAGAGAAGCGCTATCTGATAGAAATGAAGTATCCCTATCCACAATTTTCGAAGATGTAGAAACTGTACTGGCTGGCACTTTTTCCTTATTCACAGATAAATTTACATCTGATATTTGTAGATTATTAGCTGGATAGTTGAGTTCTGACAACTCATCCTTATTTGACAGTCTTTCAGTCAACAATTTTCTTTTAGCCTCAGTTAAGGGTCCATAAACACTTTCAGCAATTCTGGAACCAATTAAATGGCTGCCGGGGCCAGCTTCCAACAGTATAGAAGGTAAATCAGGCTTTTTGTGCACTTTGTTTGTTTGACTGTTTTCAGCCAAAGTTAATCTCATTTTTGGACCATAATTCCCAGCAAGCTTAATTAAATCCTCATCATTGTCTGTGTTGAATTGAGTAGTATCATCATTCATATTATCATAAAAATAAAGTGATGCAGGGCGAGATGATTTTGAGGATTCAACTAAGCTAGAATTACTTGATCTCTTTAAAGATTCACTGGAGGTGTGCATATTATCTGAACCATCAGATGGTAGGCTTTCTCTACTGCTAGAGGAATGTGCTGATGGAGATGATATCCACACTTGGCTTGTATCATCGGTCTTCTTATCATATGACTGTGTAATCATTGGAAACTTTGACACATTTGAAGAAGAGGATGTATTTTTTATGTAATGTTCCATTTCAGCAACAATCTCCTCTGAATTATCTATGAATGAATAATGATGAGAACGTTTCCAATTAGTATACATAGATGCCATGCTTGCATTTGGAGTAGAATGAGACCGATGCAAGCACTTCTTTGGAATTCTTGTACCTTTGGTAAGATCCCTGTTACAAGATTTTGGTTTATCTATCAGACTTCTTCTTTTGAAAGATGGTGTACTATCCACAGGCAATGATGCCATTGATTTAGAAGGTGAACTAAACCATTTTGGAATGTCTTCAGGGTTAAAGTTGACTGGCAGAGAATTCCTGTTAGCATACACAAGCCAGTCTTGATATTGTTTGGATGCTTTGCTCAGTTGTTGTGAATATAAATAGCTATCATTCAGGCTTGTATCATTTACTTTACCAGACTTACTTTCTGAGTTCACATAAGACTGTTGTACCCATGGGTCATCATTAAGCTGAGATACATCAGTAACAGATCCTTTGGTGAACTTCTCAACATTGTTCCAATCTGTGAGTTTAGCTTGAGATCCAGTCATACTGGAGTCGAAATCAGAAATATTATCACATGAAAGAAATGAAGCTCTCTTTTTTTCATTCTCTTGATTTTGAGATGTTTGTAAGTTATGATTGGAATTCAGTGAATAGTGTTCCTCTCCACCGTGCTTAAGAACCACACTTCTTACATTCCCACTGTCACTATTATCACTTGGAAGAATATTGTCAAAACTTTGAGACAATTCCTTTATTCCAGAATGTTTTTCTGAATTGTGTACTGGTAGAGGCTTTTTCCCTTTCCCATCATAGTCACGTAAAATAGGCATACTGGAATATATACTTTCTGATATCTCATCCTCATCTGCATACATCATTTCATCATCAGAGATTTCTTCAAAATGAATACCTGCTTTAAAACTTTGATTGGGGTTTGAGAAGCAGTCACTAAGAACAGATGTGTTACTTGGTTCTGATGAGCTGTATACTGACATAGAATCAACCGAGTTGTGTCTCATTCTTGGAGTATCAATATCTATATCCATAGATGTGATTGGATTTTTATGGACAGC
This sequence comes from Pictodentalium vernedei, assembly GCA_031216915.1. Taxonomy (NCBI): domain Eukaryota; kingdom Metazoa; phylum Mollusca; class Scaphopoda; order Dentaliida; family Dentaliidae; genus Pictodentalium; species Pictodentalium vernedei. The sequence continues at coordinate 208,182,929 of CM062292.1, forward strand.
AATCCGAAAACTATGTGCCCTTTGAGACTGACCTCCTGAATCACCACTCTCAATGTCATTACCAATCTGTTCTTTCGTCGGTAAACCATTTGTATTGTATGTCTGTGATGTGAGATTTCTGTCAGTTTGGTTACTTGAAGGTGACAGCTTCTGAAATTGAAAAAGACATAGCATTAGGTCTAAAAAAAAGTTAAAAATCTGTTTATCAGGCCCTCCTACATGGTCCTATTGGCTTTGCATGCTCTCTTTTTATAACGAATTCAAACTTTAAAAAATAAAAATTAAAAGGTTTATGTCTGATATTTTAACCAAGTTAATAAAATTGATAAATTTGTTCCTTGAGTGCAAGAAGGCTTTGCAATGCTTTAGCATTGCAAAGCATTCTTGCACTCAAGGGGTGAAATACACCACCACACATGCTATTCTGTAGATTATTAAGCCTAAAACATAAGACAAACCAAGGACATGAACTTTTGATGGCAAAGAAATAATTACAAAAATAAACTAGACATGTTCGTAAGCACAGCTAATGAAATACCCCCACAATGTGCAGGCCAACCCAAAATAAAGATTGCTATCAAGTCGATTTTTTTAAATATGTTTACACATTGTATAGGTGCTTCATTTTGACACCCAGAAAAGGAAAGGAAAATAAAGTGTCACCATACGGTGACACAAAAAGATACCCCCACTTATTTAACAATGCAAGCCTGACTATAGGTGATACAGTTTTTGGGTATATAAAAATACTAAGTCCATAAAGGGCAATGACTCTGGCAATAAAATCTTGAATGACGTCTGCATTTCCCAATGGGTATACAGCAATAGGATACACTTGCATACCAAATATCAATTCACTCAACCAAGTACTTTACAAGTTATTCATGACTGAATTTTGGGATGGGCGGATGGTCGGACAGATGGACTGACAGGCAATGACTCTGGCAATAAAATCTCGAACGACACTTGCATTTCAATATAGATATACAGCAATAGGATACACTTGCATACCAAATATCAAGTCACTCAACCAAGTATTTTACAAGTTATTCTTGATTGAATAAACAGATGGTCAGATGGATGAACGGACCTTGTACTGTGGGTAGATATCAATAAGATAGAGTTGCGCATCAAATATGAAGTCATTCCATTGAGTACTCTGCAAGTTATTCATGAATTAATTTCAAGGCGGACAAATTCTAAGTCCATAAAGGGCAATGACTGGCAATAAAATCTCGAATGACACCTGCATTTCACTATGGGTATACAGCAAAAGGATACACTTACATACCAAATATCAATTCACTCAACCAAGTACTTTACAAGTTATTCATGATTGAATTTCGGGATGGACGGACAGATGGACTGATGCTCAATGACTCTGGCAATAAAATCTCGGACACCACCTGCATTTCACTAAAGGTATACAGCAATAGGATACACTTGCATACCAAATATCAAGTCACTCAACCAAGTATTTTACAAGTTATTCATGATTGAATTTTGGGATGGACGGATGGACAGATGGATGGACAGACCTTGTAATGTGGGTAGACATCAATAAGATAGAGTTGTGCATCAAATATAAAGTCATTCCATTGAGTACTCTGCAAGTTATTCATGAATTAATTTCAAGCTGGACAAATTCTCAGTCCATAAAGGGCAATGACTCTGGCAATAATATTTTGAACTACACCTGCATTTCACTATTGGTATACACCAATAGGATACACTTGCATACCAAATATCAAGTCACTCAACCAAGTACTTTACAAGTTAATCCTGATTGAATTTTGGGACAGATGGATGGATGGATGGACAGACTGATGGATGGATGGACAAGGTGATTCCTATATACCCCCCGCGGGGTATAAAAATAAAATAAAAAACTGCCGCCCTCATGCAATTTTACAAACAATTACCTGAGAAACAGAAGATCTACTTTGTGGGGCCTTATTTCAGTTCTGTTTAATTCTTTATCTAACATGAAAGGAAGATGACAAAATTCTTGAATAATTAACTTTTTGTTATTTTGTACATCAAAAACATAGCTTATGATCCCTCATTGGAGAATAAGCTAGGTTTTTGATGCCAAAAAAAATGAAAACTGAATGATGATTTTTGTGAATAGAGCTGGTCAGTTTCGGCCATTATGTTGGTAAAGGGTTAACAACAAGCCAGTAATTTAGCTGTCACCAGTCAGCTGTTTACATAACATAATTCAAAGGTGTAAGTAAAAGTATTTATTATATGTTATCTTATAAACATAGTGGCAAATATCTAACAAATATTTAGGGGTTATTAGTTGGTTAGTTTCATATCGGCTGAGATATCAGCACATGGTAACTTCATATCAGCTTGAGACCGAATGTCGACGGGTGATGTGAAGTTACCAAAAACAGATATCTTGGGCGATATGAAACTAACCAAGTAAGAACCTCTTTATTTATTAAACCAAAACAAATAATTACAAAATGTTCTCATATCAGTTACAGATTTCTGAAAGTGTTATTGTTTTTCATTCTTTTCCTAAAGTCTAAAGTTTCCTAATCTTCTAGTTCAGCTTTCAGAACATCTCGGCTTCCCCAGTGGGGAATGGGCGGCGTTCAGGTAACTGAACTATCGCTTCTCTCACTTTGATAAATCTCTACTTACGTGTCTGAATCAATCTTAGTTTGCATTGAACTTTGTGTACAACTGTCCTCTTTTTTCTCTTCATTCACTGAATCCTTATTTATTGCCCTCATTAATTCCTCACCATACAAAAACTACTCCCTTTTGTCTGGAAACGCCAATTTTACTGATTGATTGCTTTTGACGAATAATGGTCAACAATTTTGCTGTAAACTAAATGGCAGTGCCTATTAATGCATCAAGAGGAGGGACAACTCTAGTTTGGTTCAAATTGGTGGAGATTGGCATCATATCAGTTAGTTTGAAGTCATGTCAGCCAAACTTGATAATGGGCAGTTCAGGGAAAGAAAATCATATCTTATAAAATAAGTTTTAATAGATAACATCACAAGAGATATAAAAGAATATCTCTTTGTAAGTTACACGAATGATGTCATAAATTTAGATCGATTTCACTGAGCATATTTGGAATTTCGGTGTTTAAATTGCATTTAAAATATATAGAATATACATTAATTTCAATTAGAACATTGTAGTGCATATAATAACTAGAGGCTCTAAAAAGCCTGTAATCGCTCACCTGGAACTACATATAAAAATGTGATTTCCCATAGGATTTCCATGGTAACTATGAGCTGCAATTGTGGCCATGTTTGCAACATTACATCAACATTAGATGAGGATCACTGGTAGAAGGTGTCCCAGTCCTCAATCATGTAAAGTTACAAAACATTTGACTTTGCAGTTTCAGAGGAGAATATTTTTGCAAAATCCATCAAACAGAATCAGAGAATGTCTCTGGTGGCCATATTTTCCAACCAAGGAGAACATAAAGAGGATCGTTTGTAGAGGGCCTCCTATAGACCATTCCTGCCAAGTTTGGTTGACGTTGGCTCAGTAGTTCCAGAGAGAAAATGAAAATGTGATTTCTCATAAGATTTTCTGTAGTAATTATAAACCGCAACTGTAGCCATGTTTGCAACACGATCAACATTAAATGAGGATCGTTGGTAGAGGGTGTCATCAACCATGCAAAGTTTAAAAAACATTTGGCCCTGTGGTTTCAGAGAAGATTTTTCAAAATCCACCAATCAGAATAAAAAAATGCTTCTGGCAGCAATGTTTTTCGATGCACAGTAACAAAAATGAGAAACGTTTGTAGAGGACCTGCCTTAGACTATCCCTGCCAGGTTTGGTTTACATCAGCTCAGTAGTTCCAGAGAAGAAGATGAAAATGTGATTTACCATAGGGTTTCTATAGTAACTTTAAGCCACAATTGCAGCCATGTTTGCAACCCGGTCAACATTAAATATGGATCGCTGGTAGAGGGTGTCCCAGTCATCAACCATGCAAAGTTTCAAAACATTTGGCCCAGTGGTTTCAGAGAAGATTTTTCAAAATCCACCAATCAGAATCAAAAAATGCTTCTGGCAGCCATGTTTTTCGATGCACGGTAACAAAATGAGGAGTGTTTGTAGAGGACCTGCCACAGACTATCCCTGCCAGGTTTGGTTTACATCAGCTCAGTAGTCCCAGAGAAGAAGATGAAAATGTGATTTACCATAGGGTTTCTATAGTAACTATAAGCCACAATTGCAGCCATGTTTGCAACCCGGTCATCATTAAATATGGATCGCTGGTAGAGGGTGTCCCAGTCATCAACCATGCAAAGTTTCAAAACATTTGGCCTGCGGTTTCAGAGAAGATTTTTCAAAATCCACCAATCAGAATCAAAAAATGCTTCTGGCAGCCATGTTTATCGATGCGCAGTAACAAAAATGAGGACTATTTGTAGAAGACATCTCATAGACTATCCCTGCCAGGTTTGGTTCACATCGGCTCAGTAGTTCCAGAGAATAAGATGAAAATATGATTTCCCATAGGGTTTCTATAGTAACTATAAGCTGCAATTACGGCCATGTTTACAACCAGATCAACATTAAATGATGACAGTTGGTAGAGGGAGTCCCAGGCATCATTTATGTGAAGTATCAAAAGATTTGGCCTGGCAGTTTCAGAGGAGAAGATTTTTGAAAATCCACCAACCAGAATCAAAGAATGCCTCTGGCGGCCACGTTTTTCAACCCATGGGAACAAAATGAGGAGTGTTTGTAGAGGACCTCCCATAGACCATTGATTCCTGCCAAGTTTGGTTCATGTTGGCTCAGTAGTTCCAGAGAAGAAGATACAAATGTGATTTCCCATAGGGATTCTATAGTAACTATAAGCCGCAATTGAAGCCATGTTTGCGACGCGTTCAACATTAAATGAGGATTGCTGGTAGAGGAGGTCCGAGTCATCAACCATGCAAAGTTTCAAAACATTTGGCCCTGTGGTTTCAGAGGAGAAGATTTTTCAAAATCCACCAATCAGAATCAAAGAAGCCTCTGGCGGCCATGTTTTCAAACCCATGGGAACAAAATGAGGATCATTTGTAGAGGACCTCCCATAGACTATCCCTGCCAGGTTTGGTTCAGCTCAGTAGTTCCAGAGAAGATGATGAAAATGTGATTTCTCATAGGGTTTCTATAGTAACTGTAAGCTGCAATTGAGGCCATGTTTGTGACACGATCAACATTAATTGAGGATTGTTGGCAGAGGGGGTCACAGTCATCATTTATGTGAAGTTTCACAACATTTGGCCTGGCAGTTTCAGAGGAGAAGATTTTTGAAAATCCAACCAGAATCAAAGAATGCCTCTGGAAGCCATGTTTTTCATCTGGTGGGAACAAAATGAGGATCGTTTATAGAGGACCTCCCATAGACCATTCCTGTCAAGTTTGGTTCACACTGGTTCAGCGGTTACAGAGAAGAAGATGAAAATGTGAAAAGTTTACGGACACCAGACGACGCCGGATGCCAAGTGATGAGAAAAGCCCACATGGCCTTTTAGGTTAGGTGAGCTAAAAAGAATACCTACGGTTTTTGAGTAGGTACCAGAGTTATCTTGTGACTGACAGCAAGGAAATATAAGTTTTCAAATGCAGCTGAAACTTATATTTCATTCAAGTCACTCATCAGATAATTCAGGTACCCACTTCCTGCAGCTTTTGAAAACTTATATTTTCTTATAGTCACTCATGAGATAATTCTGGTACCTACTCAAAAACAGCAGGTATCCTCTGTAGAATGCTATATATCTCAACCCCTCCCCCCACCTCCATGGGAATCCCAAGAAGTGAATTATTGCTTATTTACTGTGGTAAATAAGCTCTGTTTTACTGGTAAAATAGGACCCAGTCCCCAATGCTTTGCTTGGGGTGGAAGTTCTCTAAAATGGGCAACAAAGGTATAAACAATTGACTAAACTTGACTACATATCTCCATGTTGCAGTCATGATTAGCCATTGTGCAGAAATATGTAACCTTTTAAAAACCAATACATAAATAAATAAAATTATCTTACAATAACTATGTATTGTACTCTAACTTGCGAGTTTTGTAACCCCAGTTTGAATAAAAAGACACAAGTTTGTTTTTTTTTACTTTTAATTCTGAATATATTGTGTAACATGAGCAAACTTATTCGCATTTATTGGTGGATTTGCAGGTGATATGGATGGGAGATCGCCAAGTTTGCAGTCATTATATAACCATTGCTTCAGTCAATGAAGCTTATTTAACTCTTTACCTAATGATTTGGCCACAGCTGCCTAAGTAAGATATAAATTCATTAGTTGATTCCAATGAGGTGGTTACATGATATGGTTTTGTTGAATTTTTGTTTAAAATTTAAAAAAAATATTTAAAATAATGAATTTTGTTATCATATGTGATGGATAAAAGGTTAACTGGTCAAGAGCTAGATTAATTTTACTAGCTAGAATTTGTTCACATTGGTTTGTTTTGTTCATTGTATGGGAGAGTACTTAAGAGCACAGAGTTGTCCTAAACTGTAAGGGTTATGGGTATGGAGAAAATGTAATTTGAATGAACCATATGACAGATTCGCCAGCAATTTATTTGTCCAATTGTTTCAACTGGTCAGAAGAAAGCTTCATACCAAATACAAAATCTCCAGTCTGTGCAGTTTGGGAAATATTGGACATTTCATTTTTTTTCTATTTTTAGCGCCAGGTTTTCCCATGGGGAACCGCGAAAAATTTTGGGGGCATGAATGAAGTACTTAGGGTCAACTAATGCCACATATAAAATTTGGTTCAAATCGCTCCATTGGTTCTTGAAATAGAAATTTTCAGGGGAGCTCAAAAGTGAGCCCATAACCTGGAGAGCCCAAATATGGACCTATCAACTTTCTTTGAACAAATTTAATCTTGAACACCAGAGGAAGTTTCATACCAATTACATAAAGCATTCCCACTTGACGTTCATGAGAAGATAATTTTTAATGAATTTCATGATATTTGGGCATAAGCCCAAGCCCAAAAAGGGCAGAGACCCCATTTGAACAAAACTAAAACAGAATACCCCCAAGATGATGTGGCCCATATATGTTTCAATTTGGGCCATTGGTTTGTGAGGAGACGATATTTTTAAAAAGGTAAACATGGAATCTTTTTCCCATTGACTTCAGTGTTAAAAAATGCTGAGTCATCATATTTTCGTAACACCAAAAACAGACCATATGACAGATTCGCCAGCAATTTCTTTTGTCCAATTGTTTCAACTGCTCAGAAGAAAGCTTCATACCAAATACAAAATCTCTAGTCTGTGCAGTTTGGGAAATATTGGACTTTTCATTTTTGTTCTATTTTTAGCTCCAGGGGTTCCCATGGGGAACCGCGACAAAGTTTGGGGGCATGAATGAAGTACTTAGGGTCAACTAATGCCACATATAAAATTTGGTTCAAATCGCTCCTTTGGTTCTTGAAATATAAATTTTCAGGGGAGCTCAAACGTGAGCCCATCCCCTGGAGAGCCCAAATATGGACCTATCAACTTTCTTTGAACAACTTTTAATCTTGAACACCAGAGAAAGTTTCATACCAAATATCAAAGCATTCCCACTTGTGGTTCATGAGAAGAAGATTTTTAAAGAATTTCATCAAATTTGGGCATAAGACCATGCCCAAAAAGGGGGGAGACCCCATTTGAACAAAACTAAAACAGAATACCCCCAAGATGATGTGGCCCATATATGTTTCAATTTGGGCCATTGGTTTGTGAGGAGAAGATTGATTTGTAAAAGCTAATGTATGATGGACGACGGAAGACGGACGATGGATGGCGGACGGCGGACGACGGATGCCAAGTGATGGCAATAGCTCACACTTACTTTCAGTCAGGTGAGCTAAAAAGTCTTGTTTCCAATTGAATATGAAATACATCCACAGACTACAAAGCTTCCTACGTGCTGCGGTGCTGGCACTTTCCAGAAAAGCCCAAGTTTGGGCTTCAAGCATTCAACTAGTCTGATTGAAGATAAGTTGCTTTTTTTTTGTAGCTGGCATATTTGCAAGCCTGGAAATAAGTAGACTGTCATCTGCACAATGTGGTCCCCAGGGGGTGAATTTGGTGATGATAACCTGCACAGCAGGGTAGCATTACTAAAATTGCCCTCTGTGAATCTCAATCTGAATCAAGATCTCATTCCTAAACAGAAAGAGGTACCCAGAGGATAAATTGGGGGATTCTAGCCAACTGTATGGGATGGCATCAGGAAATTCATCCTCTGGAGACTCATTCTGCAAATGACAGATTGCTTATTTCCAGGTTTGCATATTTGTCAATGTGAACAAGGTAAATGTCAATATGAACCAGTACACATTAGCCTCCCAACACAATGTTTCACAGATGTAGTCCAAGGGGAGCAACTCTAAATTTATATTGAAAAAGTTTTCTCTCCGAAATTGCAAAGGCTGATGGATATGTCTCCAACTGTCATAACTTACACAAGCCCTTATCAGCACAATAGTGTTAAAGAATAGAATGCATAGTAATTTTTGTACTCAGAATTTGTTCATCCATTGTTGTTACAGTTTACTAGAGAAGGCTCATAGGTATTTGTCATTTCATTGCAAAGAAAAATCCACACAAATAAAAAAAATATAGACTTTGCCTAAATATGAAGCAGAAGCAAAGGAAATGATGCCTTTATTTGACTACAAGGTGTTGATTGGTAACAGAGACTAGTACCTAAAAAAGTTTGCCTTTTACTTAACATGAAGAGAAGACAATGTTTGCAAACGTTTTTTGAACTACAAAAACATTTAATTTTTGGCTTCCAAACCACACCGCTTATGATGGGCTCCTTATTGAGCACATTCCAATAAGGGGTCATAAGCTATGTTTTCGAGGCCAAAATTAGTATGAAGGCTGATTTTTCTGAATAACACTGGCTGGATATGGATGTCATGTTATGTAAAGGGTAACCCTTTATCTAATTCACACGATATCAAAATTTATTATTTTAATTATATTTTTTCAAATTTTTGACCAAATTTCAACAAAACCATGTCATGTGCCCTCTCAATGGAATGAGCTTGGGGGGGGGGGGGGGGTGCACATAATATGGTCTTGTTAAAAAAAAATTTAAATTTGTTTTCAACTGCTCAGTTTGTAAATTATGTGGGGAGATGCAGCCAATTGATAAGGTAAAGGGTTAAAATGCATTCATATGAAGAAATATACTGTATGCTAGGAAAGCAAAATATATAGACAACATGGAATGAGTGTGTTGGTCACACGATATTTATGAAATGAGTCTAAGAATTTTCTGTTTTACCGAGCCTCTGGCTTGGCAAAACAGGAAATTCATAGACAAGTTTCATAAATATTGTGTGACCAATTGAAAGGCATGAATTTCATATTCTCTTTATCGTTACCAAAAACACATCTTTTAGATAGAAAAGAATGGTTAAAGAATGGAATTTCACCTTCAACATCATGCATTTGATTGTGATGCATCACAGCTGTATGCAATCACATGTCATAACTGCATTAATTTGACACAGATCTTTTTGGTGATAACCAATCAGAAAGCATTCATTTGAAATTGACCAATCAAATCAACTGAAGGTGTTACGAAGCACTTATTAATATTTATTGAAAATTTGAAACAGACATAAGCAGAGAAAACAGAGAAGTCATATGATAAAAAAGATATTAGTTCATCAAAGAAATATGTTTTCTTTTACTATCTGTCTCACTAATACAGTGGAGCCCACTTAATTGGATATCTCTTAATTGTATATCCCTGTTAATTGAATATACTTTCCCAACACAAAACCATTTACCATACCCCCAGTACAAATTTGACCTGTTAACTGAATATAGGTTATAGAGGAAACTCTTGTTAATTGAATAAAAATCTTGTAAACTGTCAATGAATTACCCAGACTCGCCCAAGTTTTCCTTTGTTTATAGACCTATTTGGCCTCAGTACATCCAATACAGGCATTTAATATATTTTATCTTGTTTGACAGAGCTCATGGAGCTCTGTCAAACAAGATATAATAGAATAAATGCTAAGTTTATCTCTAGAAGACAGGAAAGTGACAATCCCTGTTAACTGAATACTCCTGTTAGTTGAATAATTTTCATTGGCAAAGTAGCTGTTCAATTAACAGGGTTCCACTGTATATGTAGTATGTGCGTGGGCTGCGGGAGAATTAATTAAATTAAGTAAATCTTACCTTTTTCGCAGGGGATCCATCTTTGAAAAAGGGTAGTCTTTCCAGCACAGGTGATGGTGAAGGAGACTGTAATTAGAAGTAAAAATTCTATGATATTTTACCATTTATAAAAGTGTGTTTAGGTTTGGGAGGAGATGTTGGTGTGAGAGTGACAAGAAAACTATCACTTATGATTAAACAAGTAAAATTAAGTAATTCAGTGCTGTGACACGTGTGACATTCTTAACCCTGGGTTTATATCAGACTTCATAACATTATAAAATACAAATAAGGGAATTCATTTGGGATTTAAGAACTGTCTGTTTATTTATTGGGGCTTAATAACACTTTTAACAGTCAGAGCCACATTGTGGCAGATAGTGTTTTGAGTGGAAGAAGTCAGAGAACCCAGAGAAAACCACTGAAGAGAAGAGAGCAACTGTTGTGCTCCCAACTTACTAACTCTACACAAGCAATGTTAGCAGTGGTTGAATGCAAGTACACCATCGACAAGCGTGCCTTAGCACACCGTGCCCCCCTGCCCCCATGTAGGGAATCTGGATTAAATGTCTAGCCCAAGGACACAATATTTTCATTTTGAAGTATAATGCTCCAACCACTGAGCCACCACACTCGCAAATTGTTATCTGTTGATGAATTATTTATTTATGGACATTAATTGCCTCAATACATCCAGTATACCGGTAGTTATATAATCCACCATATCTTGTTTGACAAAGTTTAATGAGCTCTGTCAAACAAGATATAATATAATAAAATACATGCTAAGTTTATATCTAGCCAATAGGAAAATGAGCCAGTTCCAGTTAATTGTACACTCCTGTTAACTGAATATTTTTCTCTGGCAAAGTGTCCTTTTAATTAATAGGGTTCCACTGACAGCATTTATAATTCTTCATGCAAGTTTGTTGCCTACTGTGCCATCAAACCACCACATGCCACATCATCATTAATATCTTTGTTATTTAACCCTCCACCCAATGCACATGATATCAAAATTTATTTTAATTACTGTTTTTTCAAATTTTTCAATATATTTCAACAAACCCATATCATCTGAACCAGATGAGCCATTCCAATGAGGGATTACATGATATGGCTTTGATGAAATTTTTTGAAAAATTTATTTTTTCTCAAACTGCTTAATTTGAAAATTCCACGGGCAGATGTTTCCGATTTGTTAGGTAAAGGGTTAATATTGGTTGAAAGAATAAAAATACTAAAACTTTCCAAGCATATCTTTGCTTTTGCTCTTGAATGTCACTATGTGACATATTAGAAGAAAGAGCTTGTGGAGATTTTCTTGAAATAATGACAGATAACAGCACATCAGAACCTTGATGAAGAAAACACCTGGAATGTGCTCTGACATCAGGGGCTGCTGAAACAGCCAAGACTACTAAACTGTCAAATTTAAAAAGGAGTCAATGATATTAACCCTTTACCCAATGCACACGTTATCAAAAATTACTGTTTTAATTATTGTTTTTTCAAATTTTTCATCAAGTTTCAACAAAATCATATCATGTGACCCCCTCATTAGAACAAGCTCAGTGGGCTCAGTCTAATGAGGGGTCACCTGACATGGTTTTATTTAAGGCCACACAAAGAAAATCTTCTGTTTCTCAGGCCATTATTTGTGAAATTGCATGCGGGCGAGCGGTTTTCTATTTTATTTTTTATATCAGTAATTACTTCTTTGCCATCAAAAGTTCATGTTCTTGGTTCAAGTTTTAGGCCTCATAATCTACAGAATAGCATATAGCATTGGGGGGGGGGGGGGGGGGGGATATTTCATCCCTTGAGTGCAAGAAGGCTTTGCAATGCTAAAGCATTGCAAAGCCTTCTTGCACTCAAGGACAAATTCATCAATTTTTTTAACTTGGGTAAAATATCAGACATAAACCATTTAATTTTAATTTTTTTAAGTTTAAAAAAGAGAGCATGCGGCAGCCACAAGGACCATGCGGGAGGGCCTGAGAAACAGATTTTTAATTTTTTTAGGCCTAACTTTTTTGAATTTTTTTTTTCAACTGTACAAGTCCACAGGGGATTGAAGTCAATTTGTTAGGTAAAGGGTTAAAAGCTAAATTTAGAAGTGATAATGATATAATATAAAGTGAATTATGAAAGCATGGTATATACTAATGTAGCTGATGGTGAAGAAACAGAAATGTTGAGTTTGGGAAATAGAGTTTTAGGCTAGGGCAGACAGTGGAAAATGATGAACAGAGTGTGATTGTTTGATTATTTCTATATTGGGAGTTTGTCAACACTCTCAGCAGACAGGGTCAAATCATGCTGGGTAGTTTTATGGGCAGAGGAAGTCAGAGTACCAGGAGAGAACCATCAAGCAGTTGCAAGTTGCAAGTAAATTTCATTCTCTCCAACTTACTAATCCAGCACATGCACGGTTAGCATTGGATGAAGGCATGTATACCATCAATGGTGTTGTATGTTTAGCACACTGTGCCATCATAAGCCACTAAGTGTCTTGTCCAAGGACACAAAGTTGATAATGCAGGGCATAACAAATCTTAGACATTTCAATCTGAAATACAGAGCCCTAATTAATGAATACATAAGAATGTTTTTAAAACGTAGTTTATAAATGTTATTGTATTTTGGGGAAAGCTTGCTGCCTGTAATTTAACAAAAACTTGCAACTTAGTGCATGTACATGCATGTTATCATTTCCTGTTTAGTATATGACATGAAAAAAAAACTGAATTCTGAACTCACCCTTCCACCAGGTTTCCTTCCAAACATTGCAAGAGGCTTCAGAAGATTATCTGAAATGAAAAAATAATTACTTTTTTATAACAGGTAAAAAATCTGAACTTTACTGTGTCAGAGGATGTACTAATCAAGTTGATAGATGGAAATGAAGCTCCAAATGAGAAAAACATTATCCCTTTACCATACATGGTGATGAGATGAAACTAAATTTTCATCATTTTCCTCAATAACATAGCTGATGACCCATTACTGGAACAAACTAAATGAGATCTTTTGAGAAGGAACTTTTGGATGATCATCCGTGAAACTGATACATGATGCTGATATATATCTAACCAAACTATGTCACTTACAGGACATATGCCTACCACTGTGGGATACAGAATATAACTAGAACTATCACTGAAGGTGATTAATACCCCCGCTTTGGGTTTTTAGAGGAATGCACTTCTGATCATGTAGGCGAAGGCCATAAGGAAATGTATACATAAAGATCATTTTTTGTTGTTGAAATTTGTATTTGCATGTGGCCTTCCACAGAACAGCACTGAATACTTAAAGAGCCCACACATATATGGTTTACATTTGGAAAAACACATTTACAATGTGCAACATGTATGCAAAATCGGTTCATTAATGTAGGAGGAGTTGCACACACAAGAATCCCATTTGAAAACCCATAATAAATCCAAGTTAAAGGGAGATAACCTGGTTAAAATTGTCGCAGATCAAAAATTTGGGAATATGCGTATGTTCACTTAGTTGTGATAATGTTTGAAAGGTTTCGTCAAAATTGATTGATAAATGTAGGAGGAGTTGCACGCACAAGAATTTCATGTAGAAACCCATAATAAATCTAGGTTAAAGGGAGATAACCTAGTTAAAATTGCCACAGCTCAAAAATTTTGGAATATGCGCATGTTTACTTAGTAGTGATGATGTCTGTAAACTTTTGTCCAAATTGATTGATAAATGTAGGAGGAGTTGCGCACACAAGAATTTCATGCAGAAACCCATATTAAATCAAAGTTCAAGAGAGATAACCTGGTTAAAATTGTCGCAGATCAAAAAGTTTGGAATATGCACATGTTCACTTAGTAGAGATGATGTTTGAAAGGTTTCATCAAAATCGGTTCATTAATGTAGGAGGAGTTGCGCACACAAGAATTTGTTCGAACGGAAATACATAATAAATCTAAGTCAAAGGGAGATAACCTGGTTAAAATTGTCGCAGATCAAAAATCTTGGAATATGCGCATGTTCACTTAGTAGTGATGATGTCTGAAAAGTTTTGTCCAAATTGATTGATAAATGTAGGAGGAGTTGCACGCACAAGAATTTCATGTAGAAACCCATAATAAATCTAAGTTAAAGGGAGATAACCTAGTTAAAATTGCCACAGCTCAAAAATTTTGGAATATGCGCATGTTCACTTAGTAGTGATGATGTCTGTAAACTTTCGTCCAAATTGATTGATAAATGTAGGAGGAGTTGCGCACACAAGAATTTCATGCCGAAACCCATATTAAATCAAAGTTCAAGAGAGATAACCTGGTTAAAATTGTCGCAGATCAAAAAGTTTGGAATATGCACATGTTCACTTAGTAGAGATGATGTTTGAAAGGGTTCATCAAAATCGGTTCATTAATGTAGGAGGAGTTGCGCACACAAGAATTTGTTTGAACGGAAAAACATAATAAATCTAAGTCAAAGGGAGATAACCTGGTTAAAATTGTCACAGATCAAAAATCTTGGAATATGCGCATGTTCAATTAGTAGTGATGATGTCTGAAAAGTTTTGTCCAAATTGATTGATAAATGTAGGAGGAGTTGCGCACACAAGAATTTCATGTAGAAACCCATATTAAATCAAAGTTCAAGAGAGATAACCTGGTTAAAATTGTCGCAGATTAAAAAGTTTGGAATATGCACATGTTCACTTAGTAGAGATGATGTTTGAAAGGTTTCATCAAAATCGGTTCATTAATGTAGGAGGAGTTGCGCACACAAGAATTTGTTCGGATGGAAAGACACAATAAATCTAAGTCAAAGGGAGAAAACCTGGTTAAAATTGTCGCAGATCAAAAATCTTGGAATATGCGCATGTTCACTTAGTAGTGATGATGTCTGAAAAGTTTTGTCCAAATTGATTGATAAATGTAGGAGGAGTTGCACGCACAAGAATTTCATGTAGAAACCCATAATAAATCTAAGTTAAAGGGAGATAACCTAGTTAAAATTGCCACAGCTCAAAAATTTTGGAATATGCGCATGTTCACTAAGTAGTGATGATGTCTGTAAACTTTCGTCCAAATTGATTGATAAATGTAGGAGGAGTTGTGCACACAAGAATTTCATGCCGAAACCCATATTAAATCAAAGTTCAAGAGAGATAACCTGGTTAAAATTGTCGCAGATCAAAAAGTTTGGAATATGCACATGTTCACTTAGTAGAGATGATGTTTGAAAGGTTTCATCAAAATCGGTTCATTAATGTAGGAGGAGTTGCGCACACAAGAATTTGTTCGAACGGAAAAACATAATAAATCTAAGTCAAAGGGAGATAACCTGGTTAAAATTGTCACAGATCAAAAATCTTGGAATATGCGCATGTTCAATTAGTAGTGATGATGTCTGAAAAGTTTTGTCCAAATTGATTGATAAATGTAGGAGGAGTTGCGCACACAAGAATTTCATGTAGAAACCCATATTAAATCAAAGTTCAAGAGAGATAACCTGGTTAAAATTGTCGCAGATTAAAAAGTTTGGAATATGCACATGTTCACTTAGTAGAGATGATGTTTGAAAGGTTTCATCAAAATCGGTTCATTAATGTAGGAGGAGTTGCGCACACAAGAATTTGTTCGGATGGAAAGACACAATAAATCTAAGTCAAAGGGAGAAAACCTGGTTAAAATTGTCGCAGATCAAAAATCTTGGAATATGCGCATGTTCACTTAGTAGTGATGATGTCTGAAAAGTTTTGTCCAAATTGATTCATAAATGTAGGAGGAGTTGCGCACACAAGAATTTCATGTCCGGAAAGACGTACGGACGGACGTACGGACGGACGGACAGATGGACGGACGGACGGACGTACGGACGTACAGGGCGATTCCTATATAGCCCCCACTTCTTCGAAGCGGGGGTATAATTATGATTTGATCAGCAATTGCGTTGCATATTTCATCACACAGGGTCTCAAAAACAATTGAAAGGCAAATGTTTTTAGTTCATCTAGCCATAGGCAGGGGGCAACAGCCCCTCACTCCCATCTGCCAAGCTGCCCCCCCCCCCCCCCCCCCCCCCCCCTGCCCCCATTCCAATGCCCCTGACTGGGTTAAAATGGACAGAATTGTAAAATTGTTATGACTATGACATAACGGTAATGTAATGATGAAGGGTACAACAATGGCATCGTGAAGGTTCATAAATCCTTCAATAACCAAACCTCCATTTATGCACATCTCAGAAGTAACATTGATTTACATAATACCTGTAGATGTATTTCCTGCTTTCTTCAGTCTTCTCTTTTCTAAGTACTCTGGGGCAGCTAGATGAAGCTTTTTTCCTGAATCTGTTGTATCCATTACAAGATAGTCTAAAAGATATATCTCTTGTATTAACATAATATTTGTATAGTTCTGTGACAAAAGTCAAAAGTCAAACCTTAAAAAATTATTTGTGCTTAGCCCAACATAAATTCCTGTATGAAAACATCATGTAATTTGAGTGAAAAATAAAACTAAAGCAGAGGGTGAGTAGGTATCTACAAGAACACATTAGAGGGAGAAGTTTGCCCCCCTCCCCCAACAAATACTTATGGTGTCTGTCTGTGTAGAAAACCACAAGAAACACAAGCAGACTTTTAGCTGATGGACTGTGTGCAGCCTTGTGATCCCTTAGGCAGGAATAGCCAAACAAGGATGGAAAGGGGAGACCACCTCCTTGCCATTAAAAACCAGGAGGCACAGAGGAGGTGAGAAGGCTCTCCTAACATTCTGTTGCATTCTGTGATGCCATGCATTTACCATTACAGAACCACCCATTGGAATTCCCATACATTTCCTATAAACACACCATAGAGAGCAACTGCCTCATCATAGTTTGGTAATAAGTTTAACAGGTTTGGTACAAAAGATAAATCTTAACATTAGCAGTAGAAAAGTGGTTCAGTGGCTTGTTGGTTAGCATGTACTTGTGATCTTGAGGTCTTGAGTTTGAATCCAGCCAGTGGCATTTGCATTGTGTGCTTCAGCAAGAAACTGTATCATTCTATATATTGCAAGTAGATGAAAGGGGCTTGCCTCAGTATTGACAATCCTTGACAATCCTCCTCCAACCAACTAGCATCTAAAACAAACATTTTACCTAACAAATAAAAAAAAAGCATACAAAACCGAACTATTCATGACAATTGCCCTTGTCATTTTGTTATTTTCCCCATTTTTTCTTCCAAATCATAGTGAATAGCTACGAGTTTGAGAGACATCTGCCCTCGTGAAAAAAATGACACAACCGGACATCCGCCCCCCCCCCCCCCCCCTTAGCTTCTGTAAGGTTGGACATCTGCCCTCCCATAGATTGTATAGGGTAGGACACCTGCCCTCCCATGGTTTGTATTGTTATGAACAGGTAAATACTCACTTGCTGCAGCTTGTGTTTATATTAACCCTTTACCTAAACAGTATTTTTAAAAAATGAATTAAATTTCACATTTTTCGAAAACAAATTTCACAATTTTGTGATAAAACCATACAAATATGGTATAATATTAGAACGTTCCTTTTCATGTTCTATCGGTCAATAGTACCTGAGTTTGTGTGATTTCCGAAATAAAACCTGAAGCAGCAAAGTTGCTGAAGGTTTTATTTCAGAAATCACACAAACTGAGGTACTATCGACCGATAGAACATGAAAAAAAGCGTTCTAATTATTTTATTATGCTGAACAAAAAATAGCTTTCATTGTTAAGCATTAACTTCAACATGCCATCAATCTTGTAATAACAATGTAGTTGAATCCAAAATCATGACATCATTTTGAACGAATGACGTCTCTTTAGGAGTTTCCAGATCACCAAATTTGAAAATGACTTGTCACAAGTGCCGTCTCTTTGGGAGTTTCTATATCACCAAATCCCAGTGTTTACAACTGCATCATGCTGTTCATGTAATTCATTATAAATACTTGTGTGATAAGTGGTATAATGGAATATAAATTCATGTTTCTTGGACGACAACAGTTGTTAGAATTAAGCAGAGTGAAACAATTTATTTTGAACTTGAGGTGGAGGCTCAGGGAGGTCGAGGAGTCCTAAACTTGTGGAAATATAATTGATTGAAGTCATAACTCATATTCAGGATTCACTGAAGTGGTGAACAACACGTGAGTTTTTAATATTTCTGATTCTTTTGAATTCATTGTTTGCAGTTAAAATTGAAAACACACCCTCTGAAGATGATATATTTGTTGGTACGTTTGTGTCTATCGATGACGAAAAAAGTTAAACGGACACGGCGCCAGCGTTTGGTGTTGAGAAATTCCAATCAGAGCATGCATAATCGATGCTGATCAATGGAAGAGGAGCCTACATTTTCTTTGTTCTCTTGTCTCCAGGGAAGAAAGTTCCGATAGTACCCGTGTTTTGTCCCAAAACTCCAGTAATATGACTTTTAGAAGGTGTCAAATTAACCAATCATGGCTGAAGTTACAAACATGAGGCATAATAAATATTATTAGAACCAGCTCGATGGGCTGGTTCTAATGATATCCATATTTGTATGATTTTATTGCAAATGTTTTGTTTAAATAACCATCTATTCAGTGCACCTGCACTTCATAAACAAATATGGGGGACTTAAAAAAGATAATGGTAAGAGCTTATTCCCTCGCTTTAGCTTGTGTTTATTTTTTTTAAAAAAGCATGCTGATGTAGCTTATATTTATATAACAGACTATTCAGTGGACATGTCCTAGGTACAAAACAAACAAACAGGGGCAGGTGTCCTAGGTACAAAAACACTGGGTGGGCAAGTGTCCTAGGTGAAAAAAACAGCAGGGGGCAGGTGTACTAGGTACAAAAACGAATGGGGGGGGGGGGGGGGGGGGGGGCAGATGTCCCCTTTTGTAAGTTTTAATGGGAGAGCAGATGTCCGAGGGGGCAGATGTCTGTAATCCCTTGAAAGATATATGCAGTCCATGGTGTTATTCATTTAAACAATATTCATTGAGGTGGGCACTATGGTATTGTATTTCTTTCAAAAAATTGTTTTAACTGGGAGAGTGCTGATTTATTTTTCAAAATTAATTTGCAACATTAGTATTTTTTTTTAAAAATCCTATTGCTGTCAGTGAGGGGAGCCTGGGTTTAGCAAAATTTTGGAGATAAATAACTGGCACTCTCCAATAAATTGTAAATTTTTTTAAAAAAGCATGCTGATGTAGCTTATACTTATATAACAGACTATTCAGTGGACATGTCCTAGGTACAAAACAAACAAACAGGGGCAGGTGTCCTAGGTACAAAAACACTGGGTTGGCAGGTGTCCTAGGTGAAAAAAACAGCAGGGGGCAGGTGTACTAGGTACAAAAACAAATGGGGGGGGGGGGCAGATGTCCCCTTCTTTAAGTTTTAATGGGAGGGCAGATGTCCGAGGGGGCAGATGTCTGTAATCCCTTGAAAGATATATGCAGTCCATGGTGTTGTTCATTTAAGCAATATTCAATGAGGTGGGCACTATGGTATTGTATTTCTTTAAAAAAATTGTTTTAACTGGTAGAGTGCTGATTTATTTTTCAAAATTAATTTGCAACATTAGTATTTTTTCAAAGATCCTATTGCTGTCAGTGAGAGGAGCCTGGGTTTAGCAAAATTTCGGAGATAAATAACTGATTTGTTACAAATTATTGGAGAGTGCCTTTTGGCACTCTCCAATAAATTGTAACAAAACAATTCCACATAAACACTTTTTTGTTCTACTGCTGAGCAAACATCAAGCAAGTGCTACCAGTACAAAGCCACTATGATGGCTTTCAACACTTTTCAATGGAGCCATGATAGTGGCTTCTAGCACTCAACCAGTCAAGTAAAGAAACTAGAAATTAACATAACCATTAAAGTTGTACATTTATCATCTTCTATACATATACCTTCTTCATCTTTGTTCATCCCTATTTCCATTACTAAATTCTTGACTTTTTCTGGTATTTTAACCTGGTAACTTTCTAACATCAAGCGCTTGATTTCCAAACACCATTTCCTTTTCTGTTCTAAATTTCTGGCCTGAAATGAACACAGAAACAGAACTGCAGCCAACTGGCAACTATGAAGCCAGGGCAAACTATAACTCTATTGAGAAAATTCTTGTGTTAGGAAATATGTTCAACATCATGTACTCCACTTAATGGGATCCCATTCAATAGAATATCCACATTGATACTGTTCAATAGAATATCTATGTTGATTCTGTTCAATGGAATATCTATGTTCATACCATTCAATAGAATATCTATGTTAATACTGTTCAGTAGAATACCTATATTGATATGTTCAATACAATATCTATGTTAATATTGTTCAAAAGAATATCTATGTTGATACTGTTCAATAGAATATCCATATTTATTTTATTTTCATTCATTTTCTTCCCCAAAAACAAATCGTATTTCCACTCATGCTCACTATAAAGGGTATTCCATTACCAGCATCGTATCTCACTCTCAGTGATGACAGACTATTTTTTCTTTTTTCTGGACATGTTTTGAAAGTAACCACAGAATCAGTTAAAAAGGGCTGCAGGACTAAGGTTGTCAAGTTACACAAATGCTCAAATCCTGTGGGAAAACAAATAAGGAGAAAATAAAATAAATAAAAATGTTCACTGCACGGATTTGAGTACGATTTTTTCCTCTCGTGGGCTGTGCAGATTCTTTCAGTCGGCTAACACCTCATGAAATAATCCTCTGCATGTCCCACTCATGGGCAAACATTGTACTTGAATCTGAGCAGTGAACTATTGTCTATTGATACTATTCAATAGAAGATCTATGTTGATACTATTCAATCGAATATCTATGTTGATACTATTCAAAAGAATATCTATGTTGATACTGTTCAATGTTCAATTTAATTTCTGTTGCTAGTGTTTAATTGAATATCTGTTATTTCTGTTCAATAAAATATCTTTGTTGATACTGCCCAATAGAATATCTATGTTGATACTGTTCAATAGAATATCTATGTTGAATAGAATATCTATGTTGATACTGTTCAATAGAATATCTATCTTGAATAGAATATGTATGCTGATACTGTTCAATAGAAAATCTATGTTGATACTGATGAACAAAATATCCATATTGATCACATGTATTTTTTCATCACCCAAGTAATTATTACATGTGCCATAAAAATTTGATCTTTTAGCCCTTTACCTATAGTCTGACAGTAATATCTGGCCAGTGCTTTTCACAAAGAAAGTGTCAATGACACTGTAGCTTAACTTGACTGTGTGTAATGTTTGATGAAAAGGATAATGTTCCAATGTTTATGAAAGGATTATGAAACAAGACAAGAATTGTGATAATTGAGAATATGTTAATTTCTGTTCACTGTATGCTATGTTTTCAATAAGAATAATTTGAGTGTAGACTGCACTAAAGGATTAAGACCTGGGTTGATGTGGCCCTACAGTTAGCGTATATCAACCAAAGTTACCAAGTTACAGTAAAATCATTCCAAAACGAGTCATCCATCCAAGTTACAATGAAATCCCTAAGATAACTTGTAAATTTTGCTAAAGGAATATAGTTCACGTAATGGTTCGGTGGTCTCGGTTGACTGATCATGACCAAATTAGGAGAGTCTCATTTCGATATCATACCAAGTTATCCTACCAAGTTACAATGAAATCCCTGTAAGCAGAGCTAAAGGAATCTAGGTCAAGTGACAAGGCGCTGGTAACAGCTGACCCAAAATAACCAAAATACAACAGTCCCATCTAGATATCATACCAAGTTATCCTTCCAAGTTACAATGAAATTGCTTCATAAATATGAACTGTAGACTGTGCTAAACAAATCTAGGTCGTATGCCTGTGCGGCTGTCATGGTTGACCGATCATGGTCGAAATACGATGTTCTCATCTAGACATTATACGGAGTCATCCTACCAAGTTACAATAAAATTCCTTCATAAATACGACCTGTAGACTGTGCTAAAGGTTTTGGGGTTTTGGGCTCTCGCAGCCATCATGGTTGATCGATCATGACCAAAAGGAGATGTTCTCATCTAGACATTATATGAAGTCATCCTACCAAGTCACAATGAAATCCCTTTGTAAATACGATGATCTGTAGACTGTGCTAAAGGTTTTCGAGTTTTGGGCTCTCAAAGCCGTAATGGTTTACCGATCACAACTAAAAGGGGACATTCTCATCATGATGTGACCTTGAACCTGCATATGAAATTTCGTGATGATCAGACAAGAACTGTGGGGTGTAGCATGTGCTAAAGAAAATGTGAACAGATGTCCAGACTCACAGACTTCTGCATGCGTGATGGCAATAGCTTATCTTGACTTTGTCAAGTTAAGCTAAAAATCGTCTTTCAAATTTTAATATTATTCAATTTTTGCCTACAAAACACAGCTTATCGTACTCATTTATAATGAGCTCATTCCCATGAAGCTCATAAGCTATGTTTTTGATGCAAAAAATGGAAATGTTTGTTTAATCAAGAAATGTTTTCTGAAAGTGCTGTCACTGATCATGCTAGGTAAAGGCTTAACTGCTTGATTACATGAAAGTGTTTTCAATATAGAATAATTTCCGATTTTAAAAGCTGTTATTCAGTCACATACAAGTATAAAGTGACCATCCACCACTGTTCAGTTTATAATAGCTGCACTGACCTGTAATGTATATTGCATTCTGCTGTTGTTGAATGGTATCACCTGGAAACTCAGTGGTTCTTTTGGAATACTCTCCACCAGCATTAAATTTGAACACTACAAAAGACAAAATTGTATATTATTCATTTTTTCTCCCATCAATTTCATTCCCTGAATTTTTTTACCTGTCATTTCCCTTCAATATTCTTTCTTGAATTCTAGATGATTATGCTGAATGAGTTGAGAACAATAATTTAACACTTGGGTGGATGCATGATGGTGCAGTGTGATAAGGCATACAGTATAGCATGCCGATGGGACCCATACCTTCAATAAATGCTAACGCTACTTGTTCTAGATTAGTAACTTGTGGAGTCAGACAGTTTCTCACAACTGCATGGTGGTTGTTTCCGAGTACACTGGATTCCTGTAAAATCATCTGATACAATTTGACCATATCTCATAAAAATGTCATTAATCCCAAATTTATTTATTTATTTGTGTTTAAGGTCACACACTTCTGCACAATGGCTAATCATGACCACAACATGCATATAAAGTCAAGTCCAGTAAATCATTTAGCACTTCGAAGCTTGGATTTGTTGACCAATTCCTATACTACTCAAAGTTTGCTAAGCACCAAGTATATCCAACTACCTGTTTTACGTTTTAGTTGAAATATTGTAATGAAAAGTGTATCTATTTTTTATTTATTTATATCTTTAATGATTTAAGTACGGAAATTAAGATTTTATTTGTGTTTGACATTATATTTTAGCTTTTGAATATGATAACCATGGAAAATGGATATTATTGGTAAAAGAGGAAATTTTTCAATTTGCCAAAAAGTTGACAGAGCAAACTGGTATGGGTTCAATATCGAGTATGAGATCCATTACTGTTAATTACAGCTTGACAATGCCTTCTCATGCTCCCAGTCAGGTTCCTGGTGGTCCTTTGTGGGATGTTGTTCCATTCTTGGACCAGCATGGCACCATGCTCCTGTACACTTCTTGGCTGGACTGGATGGGCTGAATTTGCAAGCTGAAACTCATTCCAGACATGTTTGACTGGATAGAGGCCAGGGGATCTTGCTGGCCAGTCCATACGCTCAATTCCCTCCCTCTGTCGGTGCTACCCGACAGCATGGGCAACATGAGGATGGGCATTATCGTCCATCAGAATGAATCTATCACCCACTGCACATGCATACAATCTGACATGGACATCCAGGATCTCATCAATATACCGCTGTGCATTCAAAGTACCACATTCAAGGATACAGAGCTCTGTACGTCTATCCCTGCTGATGCAGCCCCAGACCATGATTGACCCTCCACCACAGTGGTCATGCTCACTAATGTTGGCTGCAATGAATCACTCTCCTGGTCTTCTCCATACCCTAGACTGCCTATCTGTGTGGTCTAGGCAGTACCTTGACTCATCTGTAAAAAGGACAGGTCGCCAATCTTCTCTGGTCCATCCAACGTGGTCCATGGCCCATTCATATCGTGCCTGGCAGAGGTTCTGGGACAGCAGAATGCGAATACATGGTCTTCTTGATCGGAGACCATCTTCGTGCAACCTTGCCCAGATAGTCTGCATCAAAACATTTACCCTGGATGCATTCTGAAGGTCACTGTGCTGTGGCAAAGCGGTTCCAATGAGCCTGATTGATTAAAAGCTGGTCTTCAGCTGCAGATGTTGCCGTGTCTCTGCCATCACCATGCCACCTTACTGGTGTGCCATACTGCTGAAATCTTGCCCAGGCTCTGGTGATCACCGTATGGTGCACACCAAAGGCTTCACCAACCTGATGATGGCTAGCCCCTTGCTCCACCATCCCTTCAGCCCGCCACATTTCTGCTTCAGAAAAATGTCATCTTACATTTGCATTTGCCATATTTAATCATTAAATCACAAGGGTTTGTGTTGAAATGAAGATTGAATACCCAACATATGTCATGTACATGTAGACAGTACACGAAAACATCATGAAAATCAAGGGGTACATGCTTTCCAGGACTGTCACGAAAAGTCTTCCCGTCAAGAGAGCAAATGTAAACACTGGGGACCATCTCAATACATTCCTCACTCATATCCACCAAAACTATCGCAAATATGTCACAAGAAAAGTTCACAATGATGTGTCAAATATTTGGTGCTTAGTAGTATATTTTACCAGTAAAATATAGCTTGTCTACTACAGTAAACAACCACTGCTTCACTTTCCCAGAGTTTCCACAGGAAACCCAAACAAATCTACAACTGAATACTCTATTGACCATTTCAGTTGAATGCTTCTAACATTGGCCCAGAATAACCAAGATAATTTCTGGACTTTCCCCTTTTAAATCATACAAGCCTGGGAAATGAGAGAGAAAATACTGAACATCTCTTTATTTTATTTTATTTATTTAAATTTTAACAACATTTTCAACATATACAGAGTCATATCATGCCAGATAGGTTTATGGGTTGAGGAAGACAGAGTATGGAGAGAACCACTGTTAACATAGGTTGAAGGAGTGTGCAGTATTCTTTAGTATGCCGTGTTAGAGTACTCTCACTTGGGCAACTGGGATTAAGTGTCTTCTGCAAGAACACCACATAGATGACACAGGTCAGCATTGAACCTGTGACCTTTTGATTTAGTCCAATGCTCTAACCAATGGGCCACCCTATTCCATATTGAATATTGTATTCTGCTCAAGACTTATGGCCTAGTAGGTGTTTCTAGTCAAGTGTGGTCTGCCTTTTAGGTAGACCACACTTGACCAGAAACATGAGCTCAGATTTTATTACTCTCTCTGCAAACTATTATCAGGATCATCAGTACCAGATCCAGAGCACCTGCTGTACAACATCACTGGTGAGTGAACCCAACTTCAGTTTTGTAGATGTTAAGCTGATGATATGCTGTTAACCTTTTCATTACCTTTTCATTATAATTGGTATTTCAATATGCTTTGCTCCACTTCAGAAATACTTGAAGTGTATGTAGCTAATTACTGCAATTCTCTTTAATGTGTTTTCTGCTCGGAAGACCCTTTGATAGTGATAACTGAGCTACCATGATGGTTCCCATTTGCAAAGCATTACTGTCGCCTCAGTTGTCACTACCAAAATCATTGTGAGTTCTTTTCCTTACTACTCAGTGATATCTCAGGTTACCATCTGAAGTGTCCTAGATTTGCTTTGCTGGCATGAGTCTGCATTTGGAATTTTTTCACAATTAAAACAAACGGAAACTTAATTCAGTTCTTTCTTGAATTCACATGCAGAAGTTAGTGAAGAGATCACAGTCACATCCACCAACCATGTGTCCATTAAGAAAAGTCAGTTCTGTGTTGAACATGGAAGTTTTGTTCTCAATCAATTAACCTTTTTCCTAACATAACTGCCATATCCAGCCAGTACTATTCACCAAAAGCATCAATGAAACTTTGTTATTTTTTTTAGTTTTGCATTCAAAACATAGCTATTGACCTTTTACTGGAATGAGCTCATTAAACTCATTCGAATGACAGTCATAAAGTATGTTTTTGAGGCAAAAAATGAATTTTTTTAGTCATTCAAGAAAGTTTAGTCTGTAAGTCATGTGAGGTAAAGAAGTTAATGAAGTTACTGCCTGTGCGGAAACTTTACTATATACATATTTTAGTGATAATCCACAATCCATGTACTGTATAAAAAAAAGAATAAGACAGAACACAAAGAGGGTGGAGTACAGGGGACTGGAATCAATGACCAAAGGCGCACCTGAAATACAGAGAAAACTCCACCAAGAATCAATTATTCCTGTCCCCCATAGTCTACCTAAGTTGTGTTCTGCATTTATACCACAATTAAACATGAATTAAATGAATGAAGCTGATTTATTTAAAGAAAAATTCCACATTCACATTCAGCGGTTTGATAACTCTCTTGCTTGATGCTCTTTTGTGTTGCAGCATTTCATTCATGTCATAATATCACTCAGAAGAATAATGTCCAATCAAATGCATTCTTACATGACATTCTTACATGTAGTCCAGATTCCATGCATGGTGTACCAAGAACTATAGACAGAATGTGATGTGTATTTGAATCAAACACACGTCGGGTTCTGTGTTTATTACACATCCCATGCATTAAAATTCATTTAAATAAACAAATTTTAATTCCGATGTTTAAACTCAAAGGTGGAGAGTCTGTTTGTTTTGTGTGAAGCTGTACTGGATAAAAAATCAAAATAACCTTTTGCCAGTTTTGGGAAACAGGTGTGTTTGTTGAAATTCGTATCGCTTTTTCTCTTCGGGTGGTGTCCATTTATGCCCAACCATTTGGTGGATATTACTGTTTGTACAAATATAAGAACAAATTTGGGCAGATTTGCAAAACAGCTGGGAGAAACTTTTTAAAAGAAGTTTGAAGCATGTCAAGATGTCCTAAGAGTTATCAAAATAAAGTTGACTAATACAGATATAATGGGATCCGCTAACGAGGTGACCAAGGGACTGGGTTAATGTTGTGGTTGGAAATGATTGTTTTTTTTAATATTATCTCATTTTTCGTTTTTGTGCAACAGACGATCGATAATTGTATATCAAAATTTGGAAACTTTTCGAAGCGTAACTAATGACTTGTATAAACGGTGCTGGGAAAAAAGTTCTGGCTTGTACACCACCAGTTGAATACAGAAACTTTTATGTCATAGTAGCGAGTCCGTTAAATACAAGGGTTTAAAGTTTAATGGATGTGTAATAAAATAACAAAATAACCTTGTTTAGATTATGTGGTGGAGCAATGGTATGTCCAATGGATAGTCAGATTAATATTCATAAAAAAACAGTATTCCATACTCCGCCTTCCATGTACTGAATGAAAAAAGAGAAAAATCTTATTTTAGACTACATAGTGAGGCAGGCATTGCATTGGTTTATTTGAAGGATGGTCAGATCACTCAGACGAATATGTATATATAAAGCACTATTCCAGAACAGGTGAAAAATGTTTATTCATACCTGTATAAATGTTTTGGAGATGAACATTCCATTTTCCCTTTTCTTACAAATTAATAAACCTTTTTCAAAGAGGAAAACTTGCCTGGATGCTTTGGCACCATGTACTCGAAACAAACACTGGAAAGAAAAACAAACCAAAGTTTAAATGACAGCCAATCTAGCTATGCTACTTCCCACGGTATACTACTTATTATATTTCTGCAATATATTTATTTGAAACCTTTTTACATGTATGTTTACTGTGAATAAAGAATCTGAATCTAACTCTGAATGGTTTGTAATTAATATCATTTTACAAATATTTTTCATTCAATATTATTTATCACAATTAATTTCAGCACCTCTCAATGTCTACATTCTTTACAACACTAAGAAAACTTCAGGGCATTTAACTTCTTGCACGCTGCAGGCAGATATTCCTGCCTTGGACCGTTTATCTCTTGCCAATGAAATATAATTTGGGCACATTTAATCAAATTTATCCCCTGTAAATTAATTGAACTTTTGACCATTGATTTCTTGAGTTAAATTTAGATGAATTTTACATAAAAGTTAGTCATGGCTGCTGTAAAGATATTTCCCACTATAACTGAAGTTTGCAGTCCAATAATAATCTTCAGATATTGGGAAGGAGGGGGTTTACCCATGTTTGCCTGATCAAAACATGAAGCTATCCAGCTGTTATTATACACACATATCTGTGCATTTTGAAGAACTATCCACACAAAGAATCAACAATAAAACTAGAGGCTCCAAAGAGCCTGTAATCACACACTTGGAACTATACATATAAAAATGTGATTTCTCATAGGCTTTCCATGGTAACATGAGCTGCAATTGTGGCCATGTTAGCAACATTACATCTACATTACATGAGGATCATTGGTAGAAGGTGTCCCAGTCCTCAATCATGTGAAGTTTCAAAACATTTGACTTTGTAGTTTCAAAGGGGAAGATTTTTGCAAAATTCACCAATCAGGATCAGAGAATGTCTCTGGTGGCCATATTTTCCAACCAATGGGAACAAAAAGAGAATCATTTGTAGAGGGCCTTCTGTAGACCATTCCTGCCAAGTTTGGTTCACATCGGCTCAGTAGATGAAAATGTGATTTCCCATAGGGTTTCTGTAGTAACTATAAGCCGCAATTGCGGCCATGTTTGCAACACGATCAACATTAAATGAGGATTGTTGATAGAAGGTGTCTCAGTCATCAACCATGCAAAGTTTCAAAACATTTGACCCTGTGGTTTCAGAGGAGAAGATTTTTCAAAATCCACCAATCAGGATAAAAAAATGCTTCTGGCAGCCATCTTTTTTGATGCACAGTAACAAAATGAGGAGCGTTTGTAGAGGACCTGCCATAGACTATCCTTGCCATGTTTGGTTCATGCCAGCTCAGTAGTTCCAGAGAAGAAGATGAAAATGTGATTTCCCATAGGGATTCTATAGTAACTATAAGCCATAATTGCAGCCATGTTTGCAACCCGATCAACATTAAATGATGATCACTGGTAGAGAGTGTCTCAGTCATCAACCATGCAAAGTTTCAAAACATTTGGCCCTGTGGTTTCAGAGAAGAAGATTTTTTCAAAATCCACCAATCAGAATCAAAAAATGCTTCTGTCAGCCTTGCTTTTTAATGCATGGTAACAAAAATGAGGAGCATTTGTAGAAGACCTCCCATAGACTATCCCTGCCAGGTTTGGTTCATGTCGGCTCAGTAGTTCCAGAGAAGAAGATGAAAATTTTGTTTTCCCATGGTGTTCCTATCGTAACTATAAGCCACAATTGTGGTCATGTTTACAACCCGATCAACATTAAATGAGGATTGTTGGTAGAGGGGGTCCCAGTCATCATTTATGTGAAGTATCAAAACATTTGGCCTGGTAGTTGCAGAGAAGATTTTTGAAAATCCACCAATCAGAATCAAAGAATGCCTCTGGCGGCCACGTTTTTCAACCCACGGGAACAAAAACGGATCGTTTGTAGAGGACCTCCCATAGATCATTCTTGCCAAGTTTGGTTCATGTCGGCTCAAAAGTTCGAGAGAAGAAGATGAAAATGTGATTTCCCATAGGGTTTCTATAGTAATTATAAGCCGCAATTGAAGCCATGTTTGCAACCCGATCAACTTTAAGTGAGGATCATTGATAGAGGGGTTCCCAGTCATCAACCATGCAAAGTTTCAAAACATTTGGTCTTGTGGTTTCAGAGGAGAAGATTTTTCAAAATCCACCAATCAGAATCAAAGAATTCCTCTGGCGGTCATGTTTTCAAACCCATGGGAACAAAATGAGGATCATTTGTAGAGGACCTCCCATAGACTATCCCTGCCAGGTTTGGCTCATGTCGGCTCAGTAGTTCCAGAGAAGAAGATGAAAATGTGATTTCCCATAGGGTTTCTATAGTAACTGTAAGTCGCAATTGTGGCCATGTTTGTAACTCAATCAACATTAAATGAGTATTGTTGGTAGAGGGGGTCCCCAACTATCAAAACATTTGGCCTGGTAGTTGCAGAGAAGATTTTTGAAAATCTACCAATCAGAATCAAAGAATGCCTCTGGCGGCCACGTTTTTCAACCCATGGGAACAAAATAAGGATCGTCTGTAGAGGCCCTCCCATAGATCATTCTTGCCTAGTTTGGTTCATGTCGGCTTGGTAGTTCTAGAGAAGAAGATGAAAATGTGATTTCCCATGGGTTTCTATAGTAATTATAAGCCGCAATTGAAGCCATGTTTCCAACCCGATCAACATTAAATGAGGATCATTGGTAGAGGGGGTCCCAGTCATCAACCATGCAAAGTTTCAAAACATTTGGTCCTGTGATTTCAAAGAAGAAGATTTTTCAAAATCCACCAATCAGAATCAAAGAATTCCTCTGGCGGCCATGTTTTCAAACCCATGGGAACAAAATGAGAATCATTTGTAGAGAACCTCCCATAGACTATCCCTGCCAGGTTTGGCTCACGTCGGCTCAGTAGTTACAGAGAAGAAGATGACAATGTGATTTCCCATACGGTTTCTATAGTAACTGTAAGCTGCAATTGTGGCCATGTTTGTAACCCGATCAACATTAAATGAGGCCTGTTGGTAGAGGGTGTTCCAGTCATCATTTATATGAAGTTTTACAACATTTGGCCTGGCGGTTTCAGAGGAGAAGATTCTTGAAAATCCACCAACCAGAATCAAAGAATGCCTCTGGAAGACATGTTTTTCATCCGACGGGAACAAAATGAGGAACGTTTGTAGAGGACCTCCCATAGACCATTCCTGCCAAGTTTGGTTCACACTGGCAGGCTCAGCAGTTACAGAGAAGAAGATGAAAATGTGAAAAGTTTACGGACGGCGGATGCCAAGTGATGTGAAAAGCTCAAATGGCCTTTTAGGCCAGGTGAGCTAAACAATTAGCTATTACCCTGCTGGGGCAGACTACTATGGCATTTATGATGTCACTGCTGATTGCCATGTTGATACTTTCTATGCCTGGTCCTACTCATATATCACCAAACTAGTACTACCGGCAACAGTTTTTATGTCCATATGCAGGTCTTTGAACATGCCAAGCTGTCAGGCTCTTTTAACTGGTCGAGTGCTCAATTATTTTCCAATGGTGATTTGTAACATGACTATTTTTTTTTAAAGATTCTATAGTTACCAGCAAGTGGAGCATTGGATTAGCAAAACTTTGGTCACAAATAATTGAGTTGTTACAATTTATTGCAAGTGCCAGGTGGCACTCGCAAAAAAAATTGTAACAAAACAATTTTGTATAAACATTTTTTGCTCTACTGCTAAACTAATCAGGCCTGGCATTTTGCAAGCTGCAACTCATTCCAGACATGTTTGATTGGATTGAGGTCAGGGGATCTTGATGGCCAGTCCATACGCTCAATCCCCTCCCTCTGTCGGTACTCCCCGACAGTATGGGCAACATGAGGATGGGCATTATCATCCATCAGAATGAATCTATCACCCACAGCACCTGCATACAATCTGACAGGGCATCCAGGATCTCATCAATATACCGCTGTGCAGTCAATGTACCACGGTCAAGGACACAGAGCTCTGTACGTCCATCCCAGCTGATTCTGCCACAGACCATGATTGACCTTCCACCATAGCAGTCATGCTCAGCAATGTTGGCTGCATGGAATCACTCTCCTGGTCTTCTCCATAACCTAAAATGCCTATCTGTGTTGTCTAGGCAGTGCCTTGACTCATCTGTAAAAAGGACAGGTCGTAAATCTTCTCTGGTCCATCCAACGTGATCCATGGCCCATTCATATCGTGCGTGGCGGTGGCTCTGGGACAGCTGAATGCGAATACATGGTCTTCTCGATCGGAGACCACCTTCGTGCAACCTTGCCCGGATAGTCTGCGTCGAAACATTTACCCCGGATGCCTTCTGAAGGTCACTGCAAAGCTGGGTTGCTGTGTCAAAGCGGTTCCTATGGGCCTGAATGATCAAAAACCAGTCTTCAGCTGCAGATGTTGCCCTGACTCTGCCACAACCATATCATCTGACTGGTGTGCAATACTGCTGAAATCTTGCCCAGGCTCTGGTGATCACCGTATGGTGCACACCAAGGGCTTCACCAACCTGACGATGGGTAGCCCCTTGTTCCACCATCCCTATACTGCCCACCACATTTCTGCTTCAGACAAATGTTTTCTTCCATTTGCATTCACCATATTCAATCATTAAATCACAAGAGTTTGTGTTGAAATGAAGACTGAATACCCTACACATCTCATGTACATGTAGACAGTACACAAAAACATCATGGAAATCATGGGGTACATGCTTTCCATGACTGTCACGAAAAGTCTGCCTGTCAAGAGATCTAACGTAAACACTGGGGACCATCTCAATATATTCCTCAATCACATCCACCAAAAATATCACAAATGTGTCACAAGAAAATTTGACAATGATGTGTCAAATATGTGGTGCTTAGCAAACTTTGAGTAGTATATATTCTAACGTCTTGACTATGTACAACTTTTCCAATTAACCCTTTACCTAACATGAAAAGGCGATGACACTTGCAAACAAAATTATTGAATAACTAATTTTTTTTCATATTTGCCTTAAAAACATAGCTTATGACCCCTCATTGGAACGAGCTCATTGAGCTTGTTCCAATGAGGGTCATAAGCTATGTTTTTGACACAAAAAATGAAACAATAATGAAAACTGAATGGCAATTTTTGTGATTAGCGCTGGCCGTTTTTTTACTGTTACATTGGGTAAAGGGTTAAGATAAAAGTGCCACTTTGGCTAAGTGCTGCTGGGCAACAGTACCAGCCTGATGAGACAAAGAATTTGGGTGGGTGTGACCCAGCATACTCTGTCTAACCACAGGCATTGCACAGGATTAGTTAATAGGCTGCTATATCACACACTACAAGAAAATATACACTGACAAGTCTGTAAAAATGCACAGGGTTAGTTGGTTACATGTTATGTAGAGTGCAGGATTCAAGGAACTAATGAAAATACTTATACTGGATTATGGAAAGTTTTTTCAAGTGAATTTCAGAAATGAAAACAAATTCTATTTTCAATTAATAGCTTGTTATTTGGACATTCAGGTTCCTCTTTCAGTATAAATCTACTGTCAAAAAGGTCAACATGGGTTATTCTGCTCAAGTACCACCCCTGTTTGTCTTCCGCATATGAAATCAACTCTTTTTGAGGAACAATTTTCTCTGCTTATCCATGTGAAAACATGGATAAGCAGAGAAAATTGTTCCCAAAAATAAAATATGATATTAGTATCGGTAAATACTATTGTCAAATTTTATTTTTAAGAATTATTTTTTAATTGAATAAAATGGTTAAATAATTTTTTATAGAATAACATGGATGAATATATTAACAGAATGTTATTCTATAAGAAGAAAATATTATCAACACTATTTTTTTGCTTTGATGTTATCTGATACAAAATATAGATTACTAATGGAACTAGTTTAATCCTTTACCTAACGTAACAGCCAAAACCGGCCAGCACTATTCTCAAAAATCGCCAATTAATTTTCATTATTTTTTTCATTTTTTGTCTCAAAAACATAGGTTATGACCCCTTGTTGGAATGAGCTTGTTGAGCTTGTTCCAATGAGGGTCATAAGCTATGTTTTTGACACAAAAAATGATACAATAATGAAAACTGAATGGCAATTTTTGTGATTAGCGCTGGCCGTTTTTTTTACCGTTACATTGGGTAAAGGGTTAATATAAAAGTGCCACTTTGGCTAAGTGCTGATGGGCAACAGTACCAGCCTGATGAGACAAAGAATTTGGGTGGGTGTGACCCAGCATACTCTGTCTAACCACAGGCATTGCACAGGATTAGTTGATAGGCTGCTATATCACACACTACAAGAAAATATACACTGACAAGTCTGTAAAAATGCACAGGGTTAGTTGGTTACATGTTATGTAGAGTGCAGGATTCAAGGAACTAATGAAAATACTTATACTGGATTATGGAAAGTTTTTTCAAGTGAATTTCAGAAATGAAAACAAATTCTATTTTCAATTAATAGCTTGTTATTTGGACATTCAGGTTCCTCTTTCAGTATAAATCTACTGTCAAAAAGGTCAACATGGGTTATTCTGCTCAAGTACCACCCCTGTTTGTCTTCCGCATATGAAATCAACTCTTTTTGAGGAACAATTTTCTCTGCTTATCCATGTGAAAACATGGATAAGCAGAGAAAATTGTTCCCAAAAATAAAATATGATATTAGTATCGGTAAATACTATTGTCAAATTTTATTTTTAAGAACTATTTTTTAATTGAATAAAATGGTTAAATAATTTTTTATAGAATAACATGGATGAATATATTAACAGAATGTTATTCTATAAGAAGAAAATATTATCAACACTATTTTTTTGCTTTGATGTTATCTGATACAAAATATAGATTACTAATGGAACTAGTTTAATCCTTTACCTAACGTAACGGCCAAAACCGGCCAGCACTATTCTCAAAAATCGCCAATTAATTTTCATTATTTTTTTCATTTTTTGTCTCAAAAACATAGGTTATGACCCCTCGTTGGAACGAGCATTTCGAGCTCTTTCCAACGAGGGGTCATAACCTATGTTTTTGAGACAAAAAATGAAAAAAATTGGTTATTCAAGAACTATTTTTGCAAGTGTCGTCTGCTTTTCAGGTTAGGTATAGGGTTAAATGGGTTGCCTTTCAGTCAATTTTCCTTTTTTTAAATGTAATCTAGTTAGCATTTTGACCTTTTTTCTGCTCTTTCATCACGCTGTAAAGGGCCATTGAGTATGCATTAAGTCTTCTTCGCCTTGCACATTAATGCACCCACTGAATATATGAATATGTTTATCATTAAATTGTTCATTTATATTTGGCATGCCACACAATGAGAAAAATTATTAATATAAACCATTACAAATTACGATAGGTTATTTTCGTAAAATTACCAAATCTAAAGAGGGTTGCTCATGTGAAAATGAAAGTTAACCCTTTCGCTAAGGTGACCAGGGAACAAGACTAAAAAAAACATTTACTGAACAACTTACAATTTTCATTTTTTGCCTGCAAAACATAGTATTGGAATGAGCTCAATCAGTTCAATCCAATGAGAGGGCATAAGCTATGTTTTGGAAGCAACTATTGAAAAATAAAATGAAATTTGACTGGAAATATTTCTGAAATAGTGCTGACCAGATATGGTAGTTAAAATAGATAAAGGGTCAATAAGGTGATAAATCCAATATCTGTGTACATTCAAAGATGTATGATGATTTACACTGGTTTGAAAACTGATAACCCTTCGGCCACTGCTGATATTGTGCCTGTATCTGCTTTCAAACTAGTGTAAATTAAATAGCAAAATGTTTGTAACATTTTGGTGTTTTTCGACATTTTTACCCTATTCACTGGTAAAGTACAGTGTTCACACTGTTTCAAATTTTTAGTACCAAATGGAATTTTTATTCAGTGCCAAATGAATTTTTGTGGTGCCAAACGAAATCTGATTGTCAATGAGAACAAATTAACAATGTGTCATCCTTGGAGTGCAACAGGGTGCCATCTGCAATCCAAAAGCATTGCAGATGGCACCTTGTTGCATTCAATGTACAATATTTTAATTCAGTAATAGCCTGCCTCTTTTAAGCATTTTAATTGCCAAAAAATACTCACAAATAAAAAAAAGAGATAATAAAAAAGTAAAAGGCTATTATTAACATTTACAAAATAATTTCATGATTATTATTTACTCACTGTTTATTCACTCCAAATAAACCAGTAGCAAACACAATTTTATCTTCCAGGTTGATTATAAAAAGTGTAAGGAAGATAAACAATGTTTTTATAAGAATCAGATTAAATGGATGAACTGTTAAT
Organism: Pictodentalium vernedei; assembly: GCA_031216915.1. Lineage (NCBI taxonomy): Eukaryota > Metazoa > Mollusca > Scaphopoda > Dentaliida > Dentaliidae > Pictodentalium > Pictodentalium vernedei. The sequence continues at coordinate 208,219,193 of CM062292.1, forward strand.
TCAGTTCACCCATAAAAAAGCGCCATATACCCAATGCCTTTTGATTCCTTGACAGGCATGAATTCTATCCAGCTTATGTCATCAGAAAGCAATTTTATCGAAAACGACACCCTGAAATAATAAATCACAAAGCCTTTGAGACCTGACAAAACAATATTTTGGGTGACAAATTTTGGTACTAATTTCGAAATTTTTTAGTTCAACTGGAACCTGACATTGTGAACACTGGTAAAGGGTTCAGAAAAGAAACTCTGTAGTGAGTTGAAGTATTTTGGACCAATCAGATCAGCTATACCAGTGAAACAGTTCAACACTTATACTGCCAAGAATAAATTATATAAGGTTAAGAAATATTGTGATGAGTGAAAAGAAGAAGAAGACTGAACATTCTGAGAACTCTGTTCAAGAATAAAACTTCTCCACTGACCTCCAACACCAGCTCTCCAAGTCTTGTTAAATCCTCTCCTTCATAATCTTCCAACTGACTCTGTATCTCTTGAATTCTTACTGCATGTTCATGTTTACGCTTCATCTCATTAATGTGATATGCCATGCCTGTCATTAATTTGAGAGCTTGTTCTAAAAGTTGATAACTTTCTTTGGCCCTGTCATAATTTTTTAGAATATTCTGAAATGAAAGGATATTATCATACACAGCAGATACAGAGTTATTTATTACTTGTCCGTATGGACAACTGAGGTCCATCCTTGGAAAAAAAAAAAATTTCCCACAATGCAACTGGGAATTTAACTAATTTAATCTTGATTGACAGAGCTCAATTGAATTGGATTAACCCTAAAATGCTGAGATTAATTTTTCATTAATAAGTACTATATATGCATTTACATAGCAGCAGATAACCTAACAGTGTTTCTACATTATTTTTGGCTGCCTGCATTGGCAGCCAACGATAATGTATATGCACTGTCAAGATAAATGCATCCTACCAGTAGACTTCGCAAGGAAGAATACATATGGGACAATTTCCATAAAACAGGCAGTTTGTGGCTAACTAGGGACTTGAGAGTTAAATTATTTGTATTACGAGAAAATCTGTGAAGCTGAAATCTTGATAATTCAAGATCAGTGTGCAGAGCGTTAAAGAATCATTATGCCAATCTGAAAAGATCACTAAACAACTGTATATTACTGAGTGGTCCATGGACTGATAATTTACATTTTGGGTCCTTAATTTTTGAATGGACTAATAAGTAAGGATATGATTGGATATGCAATATATATATATATATATACAGGCACATTGTTTGTATCTATTTTAACATGCACAGGAATTGTTTGGAGGGTCACGGCATGATCTGCCACAATAGACATATCATGAAGATTTGAGTTCTGAGTTGGTTTGGGGCTAGGTGAGATAATATTTTTCAAAAATTTCTCCAGAAGAAAAAATGTGCCCCAAATGTCACTATCTGGAGACAACTTAAGGCTGAGAGAACATCAATTTTTACCAAATGTGGTATGTTACCTATAACTGATTAGTTATCCCATCAGTGCCGGAGTACTGTAGTAGTAAAAGTAGCATATGCTATAGGCCATCCCGGTGATTCATTAATTAAAATTTTGCTTCTGACAATTTTTATTATCTGGCAAATGCATGCATGGACATCACTACCCATGCATGGATTACAACTAGTTCTTGGCGATTGTACTCTATTTACGCAAAACACTATTTCAAAATACTGTGTTTACCTGAAAAAGCAAGTGATATTTAAGAACTCTCTGAACAGGTTTAAGCAAGTATGCTCCTAGTGGTAGTCCATGTCCCAAATGTATCTGTCGCTGTTTGAATACAGCACACAGCTCTGGATCTTTCATGGTCTTTGTTAATATTTCTACAGCACTGAAATAAAATGTAAAAACAGTCTTAATGAATTTTTGATGAGTATTTTGAAATAACTTTTTCTTGTGAGAAGCAAAAACATTTTAACTTTTCAGCTTCTGTGAAAATATATTAATCAGAGTAAGGAAAATAAACTCTGGCAAATCCACTTTTTGCTTAACCCTCAAGTCCTCAGATTAATTTTACATTAATAACTACCATATAAACATTTATTATAATTTTGACCCTTTACCCAACAAATTGCCTGCATCCGCCTGCGTAATATGCAGATTCAGCAGCTGAAAAAAAAATTATTTTTTTCGAAAAATTTCAACAAAACCATATCATGTGACCTCTCTTTGGAACAAGCTCATCGAGCTTGTTCCAATGAGGGGTCACATGATATGGTTTTGTTGAAATATTTGCAAAAAAAATTAAAAAACGATATTTAAATTAATAAATTTTGATATCGTCTGCATTGGGGTAAAGAGTTAAATTATACAAACTTCCTGATTAGTCAGTAACCAATACATCCAGTATGGTGCATTTAACACCAATTGGGGTGAACAAAGTTCAACGGGGTGTATGAGAATATCACGTAACATCTTAGAGGGGTGTGCAGATATTCTACGGTACACTTCGCCGATTTCCCTTTCACCCATCACCTCAAACAGTTTTGTCAGTAATAATAAACATTCAGACTCACAAGTAAAATGAAAACAATATATTGTTTCATGAGAATATTCCGAAAACTTGAAATAAAACATGTGTTCATACCCCCAATGTCCGATTTTACTGTCAAGAAGAGAGATTCTGTTGTGGTGTTTCTACACTACAGATTCGTTGTGGTTTTGATATGAATTGTCTCTTCAGTGAAACTTAAAGCACTTATTCAAGTTTGAATATAGTGTCCCTGATTCTCCAAGACACACAAAATGAATGCACCACTGTATCGAATAAAACACTTATAATGTCAACTTGTGTCCCACAATAACGACGCGAATGCCCTTGGATTGAAGTCTCCCAAATGATTGAGTTCAATTGAAGGGAAATAACTCCAAATCATTCTTGTTCAATGGTAAAGAAATATATGTGTCTTTCAGTTTCTCTAATTTCTTTGTCACTGGAATACCGTTTAGGGATTATATAATACAACAAAACTCAACACACTAAAGAGGCAGGGTAATAAATTTGTCACACAGTGTTTCAGCAGGGTGTATGGGACTGTACTATCCTTCTAAGCCTATAAAGATTCATATTTCCTTCAGCTTTCAGCCTCAGAAAGTATGGATCTCAGAAGGGTAGTACAATCCTGTACACCCTGCTGAAACACCGTGTAACTAATAGTATACAGCTGTAGATGACTTGTTCAGGCAGTCAACAATGATGCAAATACACGGTTAAGCTAAATGCATCCTACCAGAAGAATACTCATGGTACAACTTTTTAAGAGCAATATAAATGGAGCAGTTTGTGATTGTATGCTTGACTTAATTAACCCTTTACCTAATGAATCAGTCACATCTGCTGTGTAATTAAGAAATAATGCAGTTAAAAAAAAATTACTTAAAAAAAATTTCAACAAAACCATATCATGTGACCCCTTATTGGAACTAGCTCCTTGAGCATGTTCCAGTGAGAGGTCACATGATATGGTGTTGTAGAAATTTTTTTTTAAATCTAAAGAAAAAATAATTAAAATAACAAATTTTGATTTTGAATAAATGGTTAACTCCTAATTAACCTTGCAGAATGTATTCATGATTTTTTCATGAAATTCAGTCATGGCTGCTTTTGATGAAAAATCAATAAAACAAATCCAAGAAGCCATTCATGAGAACAGAAAAGCATGATTATATTCATTGTAGGTACAAGATCATTAATGCCAGCAGTTAAGAATATGTGAGGGTTATGCAGTCATCCAAATCTGTTGAATGATAATTATATACAAAAAACATCAAATATTGATTTAAATTTTGTTTAAGCACATACAGTAGAACCCTGTTAATTAAATAGCCATTTTGCCAATGAAAATTATTATATATGGAGTATTCAGTTAACAGGGATTGTCACTTTCCTGTATTCTAGAGATAAACTTAGCATTTATTCTATTATATCTTGTTTGACAGAGCTCCACAAGCTCTGTCAAACAAGATATAATAGATTAAATGCCTGTATTGGATGTACTGAGGCCAAATAGGTCTATAAACAAAGGACAACTGGGGAGAGTCAGGGTAATTTCTTGACAGGTTGCAAGATTTCTTATTTATAACAGGACTTTACTCTATACAGGGATGCACAAACTGAAAAGTTAGACAACCCCAAAACGTTTATGCCCAAAAAATTTGGATAACCCTCCAAATTTAGATAACCATTCACATGCATTTTGCTTTTTTGTTACTGTGTAATATATAAAGCTGTCACGGTTAGCCGGATATCCAGCTTGCATCCAATTGCAAAGAAACTCAACCAGCTAGAAAAGCCATCAATCGGATAACCATACTCCCGATACTGCATCCAATAATATGAGGTACTGATTACTAATGAAGTAGGGAACAACTCACGTTGAACTACTAAGAAATTCATCTCCATACCGGCATACATAGAGGGTATATTTCGTTGACAATACTCACAGAAAACTGATGCACTGTAGAAACAATGTCATTAAACATTAGCTTTGTACCTGTCCTACATCATGGAATACTGTTTTGTTGATCAACTTCAAAGAGTTATGAAACCTATGACATTGTCAACCTGACTGTGCATTTTGGAGAACATGTGCATTGTTTTGTCGGAAAGGATCGAAGGAATCACAAGACTGATGTTGCATAATCAAAAGCTAATCAAAGCATGCACACTATTCCCTATAGTCTATTTATTTCAGCGTGTGATGTCATTTAGCTAATGCCTATAGTACTGCTTGTGCATTTGTAGAAATGGATTATAACGACTCACTTTGTTTTGCTATCTACACTGTTGCATTGCATGCGCTTTATTTGTTGCAGCATTCTTTGAAAGTGTGAAGTGACATGTTGACTTTCGTTGAGGAGCTAACTCAGAATTTAGTTAATTGGTTATCCAATTTTTTTTTAGAAAACCGCTAGATGAACATAATGGACATTCGTCCAATTTGTGCACCCCTGCCTATAACCTATATTCAATTAACAGGTCAAATTTGTACTGGAGATAGTATGGTAAATGGTTTTGTGTTGGGAAATTATATTCAATTAACACGGGTATTCAGTTAAAAGATATCCAATTTAGTGGGCTCCTCCGTATTATGCTCAATAAACTCTTTTCATGAGAGGTCATTTATTGTCATGGTAGGAAAGAAAAGAATAAGAATAAATTACAAAAACATTGAGTGGTCTTAACACAACATTGCCAAGAGGATCTAACATACTCTAGTGTAAGAATTTAAGTCAATAACTATTGATCATTGTAAAATACCTTGCATGAACTTCTTGTCACCAATACCACTGCATGTATGCAAAATATGATGGCTACTGTGGCAGCCATTGCACACAGGCAACCATAACCATATGTTTTCATCTGCGCATGAACCTGAACATAAATATGAAAGTTGGTGATGATTGGAAAATGTGAGCTGTAGCCCATACTGAATGAACTGTAGACAGTGTTCTGAAGAAGTCAGAGATGGCAGCCATCATGGGTGTCCAACTATTACCAAAAAAGACCTTCTCATCCACTCATCACACTAAGTTACCCTGTGAAATTAAACCAGAGGCTCAAGTGAGCCTAAAATGCTCACCAGGCTCAAGTTGTCAAAAGAGATGAGTGTATCAGTAAGTAATCAGCAGCAAGAACAATTTTTTTGATTTGCTATGACACAACCAAAGGCAACTTTTTTGGCCATTCATTACTGCTGGTCCCAGGAAAGCTTTCTAGCAAGCTCTGTTCTGTGAAGAATTAAAAACAACAACTGAACAAAATTTTTGTTTTGTTTTCGACTACTGTGGTTCTCTCTACTGTGGTTCCCCCCCCCCCACCCCTCCACCCCCCCCCCCCCAAAAAAAAAAAAAAATTTCTGGCATAAATGAAATACTTATGACCCAGTTATATACTACATGACAAAAATATGGTTCACATCTGCCCAATGAATCTGAAAATAGAAATTGTGGGTGTAGCCCAAAATTTGGGAGCCCAAATTTTGATTTACTGAGTTTCTTTGAAGTAAAGTGAATCTGCATCAATAAAGTAAGTTCCAAACAAGAAATCATTGCAAGTGGCTTATAAAAAGAGGATTTTAAAAGCATATTAGGCTTATGGAGCATTAACCCCACCCTAAGGGATATAGTAATTTGGAGGGAAACATCAGAAAAGTAAATTCCACCAGCCTGACGATGGCAGCAGCTTCATTTGAACAAAGGAGAAAAGGTTTACTCCAAAGATGGTCTGTGCCATAAATGAATGAATTTGGCCCAGTGGTTTTAAAGAATAAGAAAGATTTCAAACCAGAGAAACAGAATTGTACTGCCACCAGCAAATTAAAGTCTGTTCTGAAAATGGTTAAAGCATCAAAAATAAACAAAACAGAAAGAGAATTTGTGGAGGCTTATTTTTTTTTTTTTGGGGGGGGGGGGGGGGGGGGGGGGGAGGGGGGGGTATTTTGAAAGAAATCGGAAATAGGTTTTCATTAACAATATTACATAAAATAAAATCTTTGGAACCCACATTGAAGCCTTGAGAGGGTTAAATTAAAGATATTCATACAGGAATTAGATAAAAAAATTCCAAAAAAACAGAAAAAACATATATGTGCACAGCATTGAAAAGGTTTCATCAAGGCATCAATAAAATCTTTGAAACCCACACTAAAGTCTTGAGAGGGTTAAATTAAAGACATCCATACAGGAATCAGATAAATGTTTCCAAAATCCAGAAAAAAACATATATGTGCACAGAATTGAAAGGGTTCAATATAAAATAAAATTTTTGGAAAACACAATGAAGTCATGAGAGGGTTAAATTAAAGATATTCATACAGGAATCAGATCAATTTTTTTCAAGGAACCAGAAAAAAACATATATATGCACAGCATTGAAAGTGTTTGATCATGGCATCAATAAAATCTTTGGAACCCACATTGCAGTCTTGAGAGGGTTAAATTAAAGACATGCATACAGAAATCAGATAAATGTCTCCAAGAAGCCAGAAAAAAACATATATGTGGACAGCATTGAAAGAGTTCAACATGAAATAAAATCTTTGGAAAACACACTGAAGTCATGATAGGGTTAAATTAAAGATATTCATACAGGAATCAGATCAACTTTTTCCAAGGAACCAGAAAAAACATATGTGCACAGCATTGAAAGGGTTTGATCAAATTTGCTGAACAATTTCCTGAGTATAATAACAGATTAGAATGTGTCTGGCAGCAATTTGTTGTTTTAAGAACAACATGTTATTCGAGATGTCAATCAAGGTTCTCAGTGAATGAAATTTTTCTCCAGGTTAAACTACTGCAAAAATGCTGACTCATCATTTCTTCAATACCCTCTACTGGGCACCCAGATTGAACTGGTGGCAATTTTTTTTAACCAATCCCTTCTACCGGTTCTAAGGATGCTTCATACCAAACAACAGTTCCCTGTTCCTTGTGGTTTGGGATATATGGGCTTTTGAATTTTTTGCTTTTAGCCCTTGGGGTTGCTGCAGGGCTGTGAACATTCTTTTTTTTTGGGGGGGGGGGGCAGCAAAAAATTACTTAGGATCCACTTATACCACATGCCAAATTAAGTTGAAATTGGCACACACGGTTCTTGAAATAGAAATTCAAAATGGATATGCCCCCACAGAGAGCCCAAATATTGACCTATCAATTTCCCTTGAACAAACTTTAATCTTCTACACCAAAGGATGTTCCATACTAAATATCAAGGCATTCTCTCTGGTGGTTCATGAGAAGATTTTTAAAGGTTTTGGGGAATAAACTAGAGCCTGAATATGGCAGCTGCTTCATTTCAACAAAACAGAAAGAGTATACTCCATAAATGGTCTGTGCAATATATGTTTGAATTTGGCCAAGTGGCTGTGAAGAAGCAGTCAAGTTGCAAAAGTTAACGGATGACGGATGCCAGACAAAAGTGATGGCAATAGCTACCACTGATTTGCAGTCAGGTGGGCTAAAACATTCATAAGAAATTCGATGATATCAACATGTGAACAGACTCACAGATTTAGAGATGCCCAAACATGACATGGCAATAGCTAACCTTGACTTCATCAAGTTAGTCTAAAAAGAGAGACTAGCAGATATTTGTGCATATATGCTAATATTCGATTATAATATGTGGTATGATACAAAAGGATGTCCCTTCAACTGTTTTGAAGGAAAACTATATATTTATTGATGTCCCCTTAACACCCCACCCTCTCTTCCTCTTCCTCACATTTTAACTCCTCCTGCTGCACTCAATGACATCTGAGGATCAATGAACTAGTTAGTGTTTCTATGGATTCATTTTTCAAATCTTCTCCAACCAGGCCCAGGGCTGCTGAAAGTGAGAATGGGCCCTGGGGCAATGTGTAGGATGGGCCCCTGGGGAATGTGTAAGATGGGCATTATGGGCCCTGTGAGCACTGAAGCTGTGAAGTGATAAGTGAGTATTAAGGGTCCTCCCCATAAATTTTCTTTTAAATTAGTGCTTGGAGAAGCATTCTCCTGCATTTTCGGAAAACCAACAAACTGGAACAAGAGGTATTTTTATATCAATGAAACCTGGTCAGTAATGCAACTATGTACTCTCCACCAGTGCTGTAGGCCATACACCAAACCTTCCCATGACTTTCAGCTTAGATGTATTGATAGGTCAACCTACACTTTTTAAAACCCCCAAAATCCCAGGTCCCTAATGGGTCTGTGCCCTGTGGCAGTTAAAACCCTCTCCCTAGTTGAAACCTAGTGACTAGGCCCAATCATCATCGGTTCTTGGATCTTCTATATTTTCATTGAGCTTCCACCGCCTCTGATTTACCATAAATTAAAAAATTGAACAAGAGGCTCTGAAGAGCCTGTAATCGCTCAACTGGCAGAACTACATATCCCTCAGTTATTGTAATCAAAATCAAAGAATGCAGCTGGCTGCCATGCTCCTTCATCTGCGTGAAACAGAATGATGATTGTTTTGTGCCAAGTTTGGTTCACACTGACCAAGTTGTTTCAGATAAGAAGATAAAAATGTGATTTCCCATAGGGTTTCCACGGTAACTATACGCTGCAATTGCACCATGTTTGCATCCCGATCAACAATACATGAGGATCATTGGAAGAGGGTGTCCAAGTCCTCAATCAGGTGAAGTCTCAAAACATTTGGCCTTGTAGTTTCAGAGAAGAAGATTTTTCAAAATCGACCAATCAGAATCAAAGACTGCCTCTGGCGGCCATGTTTTTTACCCAACAGGAACAAAATGAGGATCGTTTGTAGAAAACCTCACATAGACCACTCCTGCAAAGTTTGGTTCATACCAGCTCAGTAGTTCCAGAGAAGAAGATGAAAATGTGATTTCCCATAGGGTTTCTTTGGTAACTATAAGCTGCAATTGCGGCCATATTTGCAACCCGATCAACATTAAATGAGGACTGTTGGTAGAGGGTTTCCCACTCATCAATTATCTGAAGTTTCAAAACATTCGGCCTAGTCGTTTCAGGGGAGAACATTTTCGGAAATCCACCAATCAGAATCAAAGAATGCCTCTGGCGGTCATGTTTTTCTTCCAAGAGGAACAAAATGAAGAGTCTTTGTAGAGAAACTCCCATAGATCATTTCTGCCAAGTTTGGTTCACACTGGCTCAGTAGTTCCAGAGAAGAAGATGAAAATGTGATCTCCCATAGGGTTTCTATGGTAACTATAAGCCGCAATTGTGGCCATTTTGCAACCCAATCAATATTAAATGAGGATCGTTGGTAGAGGCTTTCCCACTCATCAAGCATCTGAAATTTCAAAACATTTGGCCTAGTCGTTTCAGAGGAGAAAATTTTTGAAAATCCACCAATCAGAATCAAGAATGCCTCTGACAGCCAAGTTCTTCATCCAATGGGAACAGAATGAGGATTTTTAGTAGAGGACCTCCCATAGACCATTCTTGCAAAGTTTGGTTCACATCGGCTCAGCAGTCCCAGAGAAGAAGATGAAAATGTGAAAAGTTTACTGACGACGGACAACGGCCAATGCCAAGTGATGGCAATAGCTCACATGGCCCTTTGGGCCAGGTGAGCTGAAAAGGAGTTTTCAAAGACAAATCAAACTGAACTTGTAACCTTTTAACCTTGAGTTCTTGAATGGCATCACCCTGCATGTTAATTAAAATAATTTGGGACAATCAACTGTTTTGTCTTTGTAGAGAGGTACAGTAATATACTACTCAAAGTTTGCTAAGCACCAAATATTTGACACATCATTGTGAAATTGCTTGTGACATATTTGCGATATTTTTGGTGGATATGATTGAGGAATGTATTGAGATGGTCGCCAGTGTTTACATTAGCTCTCTTGAAGGGCAGACTTTTCATGACAGTCATGGAAAGCATGTAGCCCTTGATTTTCATGATGTTTTCATGTACTGTCTACATGTACATGACACATGTGTAGGGTATTCAGTCTTCATTTCAACACAAACCCTTGTGATTTAATGATTAAATATGGCAAATGCAAATGTAAGAAGACATTTGTCTGAAGCAGAAATGTGGAGGGCTGTAGGGATGGTGGAGCAAGGGGCTACCCATCGTCGGGTTGGTGAAGCCCTTGGTGTGCACCATACGGTGATCACCAGAGCCTGGGCAAGATTTCAGCAGTATGGCACACCAGTAAGACGGCATGGTGGTGGCCGAGACAGGGCAACATCTGCAGCTGAAGACCGGTTTTTGATCATTCAGGCCCATAGGAACCCCTTTGCCACAGCAACCCAGCTTAGTGACCTTCAGAATGCATCCGGGGTAAATGTTTCGACGCAGAATATCCGGGCAAGGTTGCACGAAGGTGGTCTCCGATCGAAAAGACAATGTATTCGCATTTTTGCTGTCCCAGAACCACTGCCACGCACGATATGAATGGGCCATGGACCACGTTGGACGGACCAGAGAAGATTGACAACCTGTCCTTTTTACAGATGAGTCAAGGTACTGCCTAGACCACACAGATAGGCAGTCTAGGGTATGGATTCCATGCAGCCAACATTGCTGAGCATGACCACTATGGTGGAGGGTCAATCATGGTCTGGGCGGCATCAGCAGGGATGGACGTACAGAGCTCTGTGTCCTTGAACGTGGTACACTGGCTGCACAGCGGTATATTGATGAGATCCTGGATGTCCACGTAAGATTGTATGCATGTGCAGTGGGTGATAGATTCATTCTGATGGATGATAATGCCCGTCCTCATGTTGCCCATGCTGTCGGTGAGTATCGACAGAGGGAGGAGATTGAGCATATGGACTGGCCAGCAAGATCCCCTGACCTCAATCCAATCGAACATGTCTGGAATGAGTTGCAGCTTGCGATTTCATGCCGTCCAGTCCAGCAAGAAGTGTCGAGGAGCTTGTTGCCATGCTGGTCCAAGAATGGAACAACATCCCACAAAGGACCATCAGAAACCTGATTGGGAGCATCAGAAGGCATTGTCAAGCTGTAATTAACAGAAACGGGTCTCATAGTCAATATTGAACCCATACCAGTCGCTCCGTCAACTTTTTGGCAAATTGAAAAATTTCCTCTTTTACCAATAATATCCATTTTCCATGGTTATTGTACATGTATTCAAAAGCTAAAAAATAATGTCAAACACAAACAAAATCATAATTTCTGTACTTAAATCATTAAAGAAATATTTATAAATAAAAAATATATACACTTTTCATTACAATATTTCAACTAAAACGTAAAACAGGTAGTTGGATATATTTGGTGCTTAGCAAACTTTGAGTGGTATAATTTAATTCTACAGCACTTGGGGGTATAGGATTTAATTTTTACTGACCCTCCATACAATTTGGTATTTGTTGTGTTCCCATGGAATGAGCAGATTTTCCTTTGAACAAAAATTTATGCATAAGTTGAAAGGGTTAAAAAGTGACTTTCCAAGTATGTGGAATTGATATGCGGTAGTTTACATTACCTGGGATAGTTAGTGCAATATTCTGTATATATTTCAAAACCATCTCTGTTTTTCAGAAAGCACTGTGCTACTGCTACAGGGTCTCCTTCACACTTCTCCAGTTCTGTATAGAAGCCTCTACTGAAGGTATAAATCTCTACTATGTTGCTGAATAAACACTCTCTTTCTGCCTCTGCTAACTTTACTTTTGGGTCAGCGGCAATGGGTTCCAAATAACCCTACAAAGTAAGCATATGAAATACTTATTACAGATAGATTTCAACACTTCAAGTTAGATAACTACAAGAACTGGCATTTTGTATTGCTGAAAGAGGCGAGCCTAGAAAACTGAAAATCCAGCTCACTGACTTTAATGATTCTTGAACAAACAAGACTAGAAATGACACTTGAAGAAATAGTTCTTAACTCGGAGTGCTACAAGCCACTATCATGACACTACTGGAAAATGCTGGAGGTCACTTTAATGGATTTACACTGAATGCATCTGCTTGTTGTTTTCACAGCCGTAGAAGAAAAAATATTTGGCTAAAATTTTGTTACCATTTATTGGAGAGTGCCAGGAGGCGCTCTCTAATAAATGGTAACAAAACAATTATTTATGAGCAAAATCATGCTATACAAAGGTTACCCTTGCTGGTAGCAAGGTATCAGTAAAAAATTACTCATGTACTGTTTCAAATTGCCCATGAAAAAATCGCGACATCGACGCCGTAGCTGCGACGGGTGGTGCAATCTCACAAAATTCTAAGTTCATCAAGGGCCATAACTCCAAGAAAAATATTTGTAACAACACATGCATTGAACAGTGGCTAGACATCAATAAGATACACTTACATGCCAAACATAAAGTCATTCCATCAAGTATTTCAAAAGTTATTGAGTTTTGAAACTCGTTGGTCACAGACAGACCGACAGACCGGCGGACCGACAGACAGACCGACAGACCGACCGACATACCGACAGACAGACCGACATTGCCACTTATTGAGCTGCTAGTCGCAGCTAAAAAAAATTAGGACTCTACCAGTTAAATAACTAAAAAACATTTCATTTGTTGCCTCTAAATCTTAGCTTATGAGCTTGTATGAATGACTTGTCATAAGCTATATCTTTCCGAGGCAAAGATAGAAAATATAATAAAACATGAATGGCAGTTTGTAAATAGCATTGGCTGGACATGTCCATTACGTTATGTAAAAAGGCTGATGGCAGCACCATCATCACTTTCCAGTACTTGTCAAAATAATTCACTGGATAATAAAAAGAAATATTCTGTCTTTTCTATTCATGATCTCCAATAATACTAAACCCCTGACATTGATTCCTTAACAGCTTTCAAGGACAGTTTTCCAAGGACTGCCTGAGGTGTGGGTGCATCTAACCAGTGAAAAAATATAAATGCTTCAGGCATGGGATTGAAGCAATCATTGTGCATGATGCAACAAAGTGAACAATGTCTCTTCTCAGTTTTCAGCTTCAGCTTAGAGTCATGCTTTTAATTTGAGCCTTGCTGTTGAACAAAGACCACAAAAAATGAAACTGAATCCAATGTCTTGAGAGAAACAAACAATCAATGAATATGCATTGGAGCCTACTGAGTTGTATAATGTTTAATTGAACAACCCTGTTAACTGTATATACTGGTAATTCACAAACCATTAACCATACCTTCTCTACAAAATTGACCTATTAATTGCATATAGGGTTTAGAGTAAACTCCTGTTAATTGAATAAAAAATCTTGTGATCTGTCACAGAACTACTCCGACATCCACTGGATTTCCAACACTAAATTTTATACACATTTTTGGCCTCAATATAGGCATTTAATCTATAATGAGCTTTGTCAAAGAAGACTGAAAAATGGTCAGTTTATAACTAGAAGATAGGAAAAAGGCCCAGATCCTGTTAATTGTACACTCCTGCCAGCTGGGTATTTTTCTGTGGCAAAGTGGCGATTCAATAAACAATGTGTACATTGTCAAAAGGTCAAAAGTTCAAATTGCAAATGGTTCCCATATTGCCCAGATCCTGTTAATTGTACACTCCTGTCAGCTGGATATTTTTCTGTGGCAAAGTGGCGATTCAATAAATAATGTGCACGTTGTCAAAAGGTCAAAATTTCAGATTGCAAATGGTTCCCATATTGCAATGAGAAATACAGTGGAATCCTATTAAGTAAATAGCCACTTTGCCAATGAAAATTATTCAGTTAACAGGAGGATTCAATTAACAGGGATTGTGTCACTTTCCTGTACTCTAGAGATAAACTTCATGAGCTCCATGAGCTCTGTCAAACATGATATAATAGATTAAATTCCTGTATTGGGTGTACTGAGGCCAAATTGGTCTATAAACAAAAGAAAACTGGGGAGAGTCAGTGTAATTTCTCGACAGGTTACAAGATTTTTTATTCAATTAACAGGTGTTTATTCTACAACCTATATTCAATTAACAGGTCAAATTTGTACTGGAGGTATGGTAAATGGTTTTGTGTTGGGAAATTATATTCAATTAACATGGTTATTCAGTTAAGAGATATCCAATTAAGTGGGCTCCATTGTATATCAACTTTGCATAACCCTCTTTCTGATTTGTGTGCTTCTGCTGCATGTGTGCTAGTGTTACCAGTGGTCTTAACCATTTACCCAACACAGAAGATATCAAAATTTATTATTTTAAATATCAGTTTTGAAAATTTTTCAAAAAATTTCAACAAAACCATATCATGTGAAGCCAATTGGAATGAGCTCGGGGTACTCGTTCCAAAGAAGGGTCACATGATAGACTTTTGTTGAACTTTTTTGAAAAAAAAGTTTTTTTTCAGCTGCTGAATTTGCATATTACGCGGGCAGATTTGGCTGATTCGTTGGGTAAAAGGTTAAGTGGGCTCCACTGTATATACCCAATTCCATCTTTTTTGATGTAAAAAAAGATTGAATTGGTTGAAATCCAAGTTGCATTAAGGGAAAATGTTTTTTTTTAAATTTTGGTATTTTGACAGAGCATGTAGAGGGTTAATAGTGTTCCACTATAATTCAAATACAAGGATTTGTTGCCTCAAAAATATTTTCAGTTATTTTATGTCTAAATTTGTACACTGAATTCAGACCACTCAATATTTGTGTTTGTTTGACAGCAAGGTTCGAATCCTAGGTACCACATAGTGTCGAAATTGCAATCTCAGAACATAACAATTGCATTGCAAACAGTGTGTAACAGGTTTAACCATTTACCATTTACCCAACACACAAGATATCAAAATTTATTATTTTAATTTTTGTTTTTAAAAACTTTTATAAAACGTTTCCAACAAAACCATATCATGTGACCATTAAAATGAGTTTGATGAGCTTATTCCAAAAGGGGGTCACCTGATGTGGTTTTACTAAAAAATGAATGTGTCATTGACACTGTAGCTCAACTTGTGTAAGATATGTACATGTATGGTATGTGACACAGCAATGACACACATCTAGGTAATGACCTGATAACGAAGGTACATATAAAGTATTGTAACGGTCTGTACATAAATGCTTACTGTAGCCTGTAGCAAATGTATAGGTAAAGTATTGTAAAGGTGGGCGACAGTTAAGACGCTAAATTAGAAAAGAAATCTTTGAGTCCCAGAATGGGTCTGACTGAACCCCAAAATATTTGTTCTCATAGCACAGTGATAATAAAGTCACCCAAAAACACTTGTTCCTATCCCAAGGTGATAACAAAGGTACCCAAGAAGTTTCGTGAAGATCGGTTCATAAATACTGCCTCCAGCCCGGGCCATATTGACATGTGCACTTACTGTGTATAAGTAGCACTGAATAAATCAAACTTCATCTAATTTGCATAATTTCTGCACGAGAAAAAAACCTGTATTATATGTGATGTTTCCATGTTACTAAACATTCATTCAAAAATTTATTCAAATCAGAACCTTCATATAGAAGTTCTGAACAAAAAACTGATTGTACCTAATTTTGGTACAAAATGGCCAACGGCAGCCATCTTGAATTTTAGACCGCACCCAAAAACACTCATTCTTGTCCCAAGGTGATAACAAAGGTACCCAAAAAGTTTCGTGAAGATCGGTTCATAAATACAGCCTCTAGCCTGAGCCGTATTGACATGTGTACTTACTGTGTACAAGTAGCACTGAATAAATCAAAGTTCATCTAATTTGCATAATTTCTGCATGAGAAAAAACCCTGTATTATATGTGATGTATTCCATGTTACTAAACATGCATACACAAATTTATTCAAATCAGAACTTTCATATAGAAGTTCTTTACAAAAAACTGATTGCACTAAGGTTCCGCTCCACAATTTCGCACTATTGCACAGGGGTGAAATTCTAAACATAGGGCATATCTTGAAACTAAGGCCATGTAAAATAGAGAGATATTTTTAGTATCAGATATATGATTACATTAGGTTTTTTGTTGGACAAGAGAATTTGAAGTTTTGGTCCCAAAGTTGGAGTCTGATACATAGGGGTAAATTACCAGATGAATTATGGGAAACAGTGGCTTCGAAAAATTGGCTATTTTTTAAAATGTAATTTTTACACGGGTTTATTACCAGACAGGTAACTAAAAAATGAGACGGAAACATATTTTTTTTTTTTTGCATTTTAGAAACAGGGGATGCTCTGTTCCAGGGGTAGGTAGGTGGGGTTGGTGGGAAAATTCTGCTTTTGAGGCTGCTAGGTGGCTGAAAATGACTGGTTTCGGCATTTTTTCTTGCAATTTTTCAGGTTAAGTTTGGCCTTTGACAATAAATTATTCCACCCACATTCAGATTGTTTATTTCTACTTAGTCAGATAGTGTTATATGTTTTTTGTGGATTTGGGAAATGTAATACATGTTATGAGTTAGATAACTAAGCTACAGAATATTTGCATTTGAAGAGAGTGTATGGCATGTCATATTTGGAAATGCCTGGAAAACTGTGGAGCGGAACCTAATTTTGGTACAAAATGGCTGCTGGTGGCCATCTTGAATTTTGGAACGCACCCCAAAACACTTCTTCACATCCAACAGTGAAAATAAAGGTACCCAAAAAGTTTCGTAAAGATCGGTTCATCAGTTCATAAATATGGCCTCTAGCCCGAGCCATATAGAAGTTATATACAAAAACTGAGACAGCCAAAGCTGGGATGCCAAAAGTGAGGGTGCATAGAGGTGGTAAGTTTCTGATGGGATTCTAACATTGCATACCACTGTCATTGATGGCAACTGGCATTGGCAATTTTCTGATGGACAAACTGATGGTGAAGGTGGAGAGGCAAAGCCTAGGATGAAATCAGGCTCTAGTAATAGGCTATGGTAATAGGCTACAATATTCTTGTTCAATCAGCTCAGCCTTACAATTAGCATGAAAACAGTCAATTACAAGCTGGTTTACTGACAAGGAGTGAAATGAAGATAAATGACAAATATACTTATTAAAATCATACTAATAGAATTATTCGCTTGATAAATCAGAGATTTTCAATGCATCTTGGTGTCTTTTCATGAATAAAAATGTGATTTAACATGGAGAACTGTGCTGGTATTGATTTCATATGTGATAATGGCATGTCTGATCTAAAAGATCTTGAATAAACATTCACATGTGGAAAAGAAACAAGAGGCCCCATGGGGTCTAAAGAACTCACCTGCAAACCAAGATTAGCTTCACAAATTAGTTCAGCAACTTAACCCTGTGTTTGACACAATATTCTGATACATAGTTTTGTTTATTCTTAATGCTTTGAACCCTAACAGTATATCCACTGTAATCTTAATTTATCAGTAGGAAAAAGTCCATCTTGATTATTTTGGGGGTGGATCAATTAATATTTTCAACGTGCAGCCTTGAGGCTGCACGTTGAGAATATTGATTGGTCCACCCCACACATTCTCTGACCTGCCATTTACATTATGAAATTGTCACATATCATGATTATGGACTGAAAAAGTGGGTTTGGGGATCCAAGAATTAAGCATTTAAATCATGTATAACTTTTATGCTCTAGCCAGCATGGTCACTTAGCAGAAAAGAAAAGGGTAATCTCACTTGGGCAACAATCTCAGTTGGGCAACAATCTCATTTGGGCAACAATCTCACTTGGGCAACAATAAAGTGACATTACCAATTATTTTAAGGGAAAGAGAAACCATTTTTAAAATTTGTTTATCTGGAGTATACTAGTAAGAATCTTCTTTGAAAAAAAACACTTCACTTTCAACCAGGTTGATTCTACTATTCATAAAAAATATTCTCAAGCAAATAACAAATATTTGTTCCTTGCAACTAAGAACAAGACTAACAGTGACCACCCATCCACGGATGCACCCAAACTGTGACCTTGATCTATGACCTTGACCGCCATCAAACAAACAAAAAAAATTTTCTGCGTGACACATTGTCTCCCCATAAGCAACATGTATGCCAAGTTTCAACAAAATCCAACGAAGCCTCTCAGAGTTATGGAGTGGATACGAAAATCTTCCTGATGTACCGACAGACAGACAGAAATGACAAAAAAAATTTCGGGTGCATAAAAATCAGGCTGCTGAAAAGTTTTTCTATTTCTGGCCACAGGATTACCACAGGGGGAATGTGACAAGTTTTTATTTACGTGAAGGAAGTACATGTCATTCAATAATACTGCATAACAACCTTGGATCAAATCAACAAATCGGTTCCAAAATTGAAAAATGTGGGCTGAGTTGTGAGTTTTTTCCCTACTGGAACACGCCTAAATATTGCCTGAAAATTCTTTTTCCAATTAAACTTGAATCTTCACCATTAAAGGAGACTGTAGGCCATACATCAAACCATCACATTGGGAGTTCATGAGAAGATGATTGCTTTGTGTTTTCTCCCATTACAAATGTGTTAGTTTGTTTGTTTGTTTGTTTGTTGCAGTTCAAGGGCACTTTCAATGGCCAGGGTCACAATGTGCTGGATAGTTTTACAAGTGGAGGAAGCTGGAGTACCTGGACAGAAGCTCCGAGCAGGGGTGAGCAACCGTCAGACTCTCCAACTTACTAACTCTTCACAAGTAGAGTTACCAGCAGTTGAAGGCAAGAGCACCATCGATGATCAGTACACAACTACACATTAGTACACAATGGCACCATGCCCCAACATGGGCAATCAAGTGTCTTGCACAAGGAAACAGCACAATTACTACTGATCAGGAGTGAACCGTCAACCTTTCATATTAAAGTCTAATGCTCCAACACTGAGCCAGTGTGCTCGTACTAACAGTACTAAAATCCATGGAGGTCCGTCCGCATATGGTGCCAAGTGAGGCAATTTTCTCCCCCACTTCCAATGCAAGATATGTGTGTCTCATGTGAGGCCACATTAGCATATTTGAAGAGCGCAGGACTATTCAACCACAGCATGTACTTCTTTAAACAAACAAAATGGTGTCACCTCGCTTCAGAAATATTAGCAGACAAGCATTTGTCAAAGAAAAAAGAAATAAAAACACAGACCGCAAAGCCAAAGGATGCTTGACTCTTTTATATGAATTTTGGAGTGACTGCCATTACAAGAGGAGAAAGTTGCACAAAACTCCCATCAAAAAGTTATAAGAATACATTGCAGAATTCATAATATGACGTCACTGGAATGTGTCAGTGTTCATTTTGCTACAAATATTTTACCCATGTCTTGCCGGCATTGGAATTTAATTTTGTGGTATATACCTGTGGTATATACAGAACTTTGTGCGCTCTTTCCGATAAGCAAATTAATTTTTTTGAGAAATGGATAACAAAATTGTTCGATATAGCTGCATGTGCCACTGAATTATTTGTGATGACGTCAGGGTGTTTTGGTGCGGGAGAAAAACTATCCCTGTTTGGGGTGGGTGTGAAATGGGGAAATCTTACCCTTGGGACATGATATTTGGTCCAGACACTCGACAAGCCTCATGTCTGGTCCAAATATCCAAATATCTTGCCCTTGGGTGAGATTTTCCCCATCTCACACCCTCACCCATCAGGGATAATGATACACTTTCTTTGTCCACTTGATTCTGCTACTCTAAGAAAGCTTCAAACCATGTAACAAGCTTCTGGTTTCTGAAGTTCAGGATATATAAATCTCGTTTTTATGTTCCTGTTTTTCCTTTTTCACATGAAACAAGTATATGTCACCCAATAATACAAGCTCTCAGGCATCAGTCTAATTTGTTCGGAATTAGATGCTGTTATGGGCAATTTGTTTAAAGTTTTATTGAGTTTGTACACAAACTACCATTCATTTACAGTGGTGTCCCTTTACTCAAACAGATACACAGGATATTCTCTCATGATCTAGTTACAGACATTCCAATCAATTAGTATTTAATTTACATTGAAACAATCAAGATAATAGCATAATTAGAAGATCTGTACAGCATAATCACAAAACTACAAGCTGTTGTGAGTCTTCATTCATAATTAAAAATTCATTTATTTATTTATATGAGGAAGCTGGAGTACCCGGAGAGAACCACCAAGCAATGGCAAGCAACTGTCAGGCTGGCCAACTCCACACAAGCAGGGTTAGCACTGGTTGAAGACAAGTGCACCAATGATGTGCAGTACGCCTTAGTACACAACACCACCGTGCCCCCACGTGGGCAATGGGGGGTGAAGTGTCTTGCCCAAGAACACAATGCGGTTGCCGCAGGAGGGATTTTAAAGGGGGAGGACCACTTGGCTTGCAGCCTGCACCTCTACCAACTGAGCCACCACACCCCCGATAAAGCCAGTAAAGATTTAGTCAAATCAAGTCTCAATCGAAAAACATTTCTTGCATCAATTCAAAGAAAATAAATGTTTATGGTATTCTCAGTTGATTGGAAAGGTGAACCATATGTTCACCTTTCCAACCAACTGAAATATTCCAAACGATTTAATCTAAACATATGTGATGGACTGTTTAAGGACTAAACTAGTTCCAGGCTGCAGCACCATCAAATTCCTTACAGAATTAGACTAGTGGCCTTAAAGCTTGCCAATAATACTGCATATAAATTTTGGACCAAATCAGCTGACCAGTTCTAAAAACTAAATATCTGGATGGGGGCCATACATTTTGCCCCTCCTGGGGAAACCCAATTATTGCCAGACATTTTCTTTGAATAAAACTTGAAACTACACCACTGAAGGAGGTTGCATAGCAAATATCACTTCATTGCAGCCATCTGTTCATGAAAAAAAGATTGCTCCATGTTTTTCAAGTACTAACATTTTTAAATGAGAGTCATGGTCATAAAGTGTCTGCCTTTTTGAGCTACCAATATTAGTTTTTTTTAGCCGAACTGATTTCACAACTCTTGGTGAAGCTTCATGCCAAATATCAAATAGCTCTCATGTTTTTTAAGCTCTTGAGGTTCCCAGGGGAAACCTGGAAAAAAAATAATTTTTTCCTTAAATCAAGAACATGTTAGCAAATAATACAACAAACCAAATTTGGTTTTCCACTTTTTGCCCCCAAACATACAAAGATTTTGACTCCTCATTTGGATGAGCTAATTGAGTGTGTTGGAGGCAAAGAATGAAAATTTTCAATTGTTAAAGAAAATATTATCAATTGTCAGATGATAGTCATGTTGGATAAATGGTTAAGTCAATCTGAATATGGGCTACCCATTGGGAAGGCCATACTTGAGCTTCAGATTAGCTTCAGTTTCTAATTAAAATTTAGACTCTGTTGGCCTGTTTTTTCCTATTTTACTTGAGGACAGAACTTGATTCAGTATACCCAAACATGGAAAGTTTTTAAGTTGTTTCACAAAAGTCAAGTAAAAAACTTTAAAACTGAAAGATGATGGATGTCAACCATGAATAATGTTGACATTAGATTATGACAGCCAGATGATGGACATCATGGAGAACAATAGATGATAAATTATACCTAAACCCTTTGCACACTGTCGACTGATGTTTAAAAAAATGAAATTTCATTCAGCAATTTTTTCCCAAAATGCAGATTGGAAGTTAACCAATTGATTGATAGAGCTCAATAATAAAATAAGAGTGAACTGATTAAATTCTTAATTGCATTATTGGAAAAATTTATATGTTGAAATTTTAGCATCATTGTCAGGGGTTAATAATCATCTTTACTGAGAAAAGCTGAAGAGAACAAGGATCCAAGGCAAGTTACCTAACCATCACAAAATATTTGCGTGATTTCTAACACTGGCCAAGAATTAATAAAAAAAATCAATTGCAATGTGGCCTGCAAATTAAGCTATAGTAATATATGTGCCTTCTTTTGGCCCTTTATCCAACACCAACAGCAGACAACACTTTCGAAAACAAGAGGCCCCACAGGGCCTGAAGCGCTCATCTTGAACAGAACACAATATAAACAGAGTCCAAGAATGAGTCTACATAAAGCAATCCATCTTCATAGGATACACTTTCAATCCTTGAGTCCCTCAGGAGTGACAAAAATAACGCGGGTATCATGCCTTTTCTTCAGTTGATCATAATGTAAAATGTAGAGCTCCCCTATGAAGCCCCTTGATACAACATATGTGCATTATACTTAGTTACACACCTCTAGAGGGTACTGAATAGAAAATTTTTAATTCCTCAGCAACATGGCCAATTCTGGCTCCCATACGGAGCCCAAATATTAACCCAGGCTCTCAATTTGAACACAGTTGAATCTGACTTCCCTAGAGATGTTGTGTACCAAATATGAAAGCATTCTGACTGTTGGATATGAAGAAGAGAAATTTTAAAGAAATTTCTTCATATTGCACTAAGTTAAAATTTGGGCTACCATAACGAGCCCAAATATTAACCTATGGATCGGATTTGAACAAACTTGAATCTGACCCCCCAAGAGATGTTGTATACCAAATATGGAAGCATTCTGATTAGTGGATCTGAAGAAGAAGATTTTTGAAGAAATTCCCTCATATTGTACTAAGTTAAATTTCAGGTTCCCTTATGGAGCCCAAATATTAACCCAAGCACTCAAATTGAACAAACTGGAATTTGACCCCCCTAGAGATGTTGTATACCAAATATGAAAGCATTCCAACTGGTGGATTTGAAGAAGATTTTTAAAGAAATTTCCTCATATCGCACTTGGTGGATCAGAAGAAGAAGATTTTTAAAGAAATTTCCTCATATCGCACTAAGTAAAAATTTGGGATACCGTAGCGAGCCCAAATATATACCTAGGGATCTGATTTGAACAAACTTGAATCTGACCCCCCTAGAGATGTTGCTTACCAAATATGAAAGCATTCTGACTAGTGGATCTGAAGAAGATTTTTTAAAATTATCCCCCATATTGAACAAAGTTAAAATTTGAGCTTACGTAGGAAGCCCAAATATTAACCTAGGGACCTGGTTTGAACAATCTTGAATCTGACCCTCATAACAATGATGTATACCAAACATTAAAAGATTCTGATAGATGGTTCTGAAGAAGAAGATTTTTAAAGAATATTCTCCATATTACCAT
This sequence comes from Pictodentalium vernedei, assembly GCA_031216915.1. NCBI lineage: Eukaryota > Metazoa > Mollusca > Scaphopoda > Dentaliida > Dentaliidae > Pictodentalium > Pictodentalium vernedei. The sequence continues at coordinate 208,242,649 of CM062292.1, forward strand.
ATGTTAAAAATTCGGGCTCCTGTATTGAGTCCAAATATGAACCAATGGGCTTTATTTTAACAAACATGTATCTGACCCCCCTATGGATGCTGTATACCGAATATCAAAAGATTCTGACGATTGGTTCTGGAGAAAAGAGTTTTTAAACTTTTTGCAAATATGCTGACTCAGCATTTTTTCGATGCCCATTACAGAACACCCTAACATAACCGATAGCAATTTTTTTTTACCTGTCAAGTCTACTGGTCCTAAAGATACTTCATTCTAAATAACAGCTCTCTGTTCCATGTGGTTTGGGAAATATGGGCGTTTGAAAATATTTCTATTTTTAGCTCCCAGGGTTCCCATGGGGATGCGGGAATTTTTTTTTTTGCATGGGTCAAGTACGTATGACCCAATAATACCACATACCAAATTTTGTTCATACCAGACCATCGGTTCAGAAAATAGAAATTTTGGGCGGGCCAAAAATCTTACCCCTACCATTACAAAGCCAAATATTGCTTCACGAACTTCGTTTGAACAAATTTGATTTTACACCTCAAAAGGAAGCTCCATAGCAAATATCAAGTCATTGTGCACACTGGTTCTTGAGAAGAAGATTTAAAAAATATTTTGGAGCATTTTCCTCCACTCCCTCCCTATGAGGATGGGCATGTTGAGTTGAACAAAATTCAATGCCCCTTCGGGACCATCACTCACACAAACTTTCACTTGAACTGGCCCAGTGGCTTTGGAGGAGAAGACCAAAACATGGTGTTGACGGACGACGGACGGGTGGATGATGGACAGAGAGCGATGAGATTAGCTCAGCTTGACTTTGTCAAGATGAGCTAAAAATGCTCTGAATAACAAGAATTTTTAATTTTGGTTATGACACCACCTTGGAATGAGCTTGCTCCAATGAGGGGTCATGACTGATAAGCTGTTTTTGTGAATAACACTAGCCCCTTTTGGCCATTATGATACAACGTTAAGAAATAACTTTATGATCTTCAAAAACTGGAAAACAGAACTACAAAGTTGACAAATTCTTTTTGCACCATTTGTTTTCATCTGGGAAGTAGAACTAATGAACATTTATATAGTCCTAATACTGATATGACTGGGACAGCCCTGGTTACAGGTTTTGTATTACCAGCACTGGTTATAAACACATCTTACTCTGTCTTACTTAAAGATCATATGCATATTGGTGAAGCATGTTAAAGAGACTCCCATTAATTAAATGTAATATTTCAAGTCCTTTACGATCCGGTGAGAAAAATTATCATTTTTTCTAAGCTTTTACAATATATTAATACCACTAGGCAAAAATAAGGAAGAATCAGTGGTGGAGTCAGTTGGGGGAGACCTAGTAGTTTAACCCCTCCCCACCACCACCACTCCCCTGCATTTTTTAAAAAAAATTCTGTAAGTGCATACAATCATGTTCATGTATTTTGTTTATGGTTTCTGCTTTTCAATAAACTGCAAATTCCACAAGTTCCTGGCTTTTAGCATTGCAGATGGTGCCTTGTTTTCGCTCTCCCCATCAGTGTCAGCAACAAGATGCAAGGACATAGCAGTGAGAGCAGTGGCCCGGTAGTTAGAGCATTAGACTTTAACCCTTTACCCAACGTAACGGCCAGAACCGGCCAGCGCTATTCTAAAAAATCGTCAATTAATTTTCAAAATATTTTCATTTTTTGTCTCAAAAACATAGGTTATGACCCCTCATTGGAACGAGCTCGTCGAGCTCGTTCCAACGAGGGGTCATAACCTATGTTTTCGAGACAAAAAATGAAAAAAATTAGTTATTCAAGAATTTTTTTTGCAAGTGTCATCTGCTTTTCATGTTAGGTAAAGGGTTAAAAAGAAAGGACCATGGATTGATCCTGATCAGCGATAACTGCATTAGGTTCTTGGGCAAGACACTTAACCATTTGAACCCGCAAACTGATTTTACGGTCCAAGGCAGAATTTCGTCCCGTTTTTGTTTTATTATAAGATGTCTATACACGGGGCATTGGCGATACAATATTAACTATGGTCTGCAGCCGTTATTATTTTATCCTCTCTCTATATTGATATTGGACTGACCCATCTCACTGTAATTGTACATAAATGTGATACCATTCCAGGAAAATGGGGGTTCAAAGGGTTAATCCTGATTCTTGGTGATGCTGTGTACTAAGGCATACTGCACATCATTGTTGAACTTACATTTACCCACTGCTAACTCTAATTGTGCAAACTTCATAAGTTGGAGAGTCTGAAAGTTGCTCGTCCCTGCTCGGTGGTCTTTCTGAGTGCTCCAGCTTCCTCTACCCATAAAACTGTCTGACTTGGTGTGACCCTGGCTGTTAAAGGTATGTAGAGCTACCCATTTTTAGAGGACCTGAACCTGGGATCTTTGACAATTTGGTTTGAATTAAATCCCCCCCCCCCCCCTCCCCCAGTGACAAATCATGGATCATCCTAAAGAATTAACTGGTAAAGCACTCAGCTCAGTTATTTTTCAAAGGTGATTTGAAACATGATTATACATGCTACCAACAAAGGTAGGGTTAGTTAAGCAAGATATTGTTTATAAATAATTGTTTTATTACCATTTACCATTTATTGGAGAGTGCCTCTCCAATAAATTGTAACAAAACAATATTATAACAATTTTTTTTCTCTGCATGCATTAGCTTGTTAATACCTAATGCATGCAGTGAAAAGCCACTAAAGTGGCTTTTAGCACTTTTCAGTAGAGGCATGATAGTGGCTTCTAGCACTCAACCAGTTAAGTATTTAATTCAATAAATCTTGTCTTACAGAGCACTAGAAGCTTTAAGTTCTGTCAAAGAGAAAGTGTATTGAATTCTTAATTTACCATCAGAACTTGATAGAAGAATACACCTTTTATTTGATCATTTTCAACAGACTGGCTATATTCAGTTACCAGGATTCTATTGTTTTATGTACATTAGAACTGAAGAACAATGGCTGATGTTTCAGACATTAATGTTCAATTCTGCACTTAGATTGTTCCCTACAAAATATTTCTTCATGTGTGGGGAAGCTGGAATCTCAACATTTAGATATGAGGAGTCCATGAGTCAGCAACACATGCCAAACTATGTCATGAGAAACTTCAAGTGCTTCCTAAAATGTTTTTATAACCCAGTCTCTGGTACTAGTAACTCTATGATAACCAGTTCTCTGTGTCAGAAGACTCCATTAATATATATTTTAAGCTCAATAAAATATGAAAAAGTGGATGAATATTCTCAGCTTGAAATATTATCAGCAGGTAAATGCCACAAAATCTGTATCATACTTTTTCACTGAAAATATCAGACTTGCTATCGGAGATGTCAATAGTACACAAGGTGTACATGTATTGTCAGGCCTGCTTTGCTGAAAAATACAGGCCTAATAATTTGCACTAATTGGATATTGGACTGAGTTTGCCTTTGTCTTTGTTCAACAGCAAGGCAAAACCATAGGTATTGGAACCACCATGTCAAAATTGAATACTGATGATATGAATTGATATATATTACTTTATAACATTGTACAGAGATTAATCACTTGACTGGACTGGTTACTTGAAATAATTCATGAGAGGTGAGGGACGGTACAAACACGAGTGCTTGAATGTGCATGAGTGTTTTACAGTATAGTCCCTCACCTCGAATGAATTATTTCATGTAACCAGTCCAGTCAAGCGATTACTCTGTTTATTACTTTTCATTATTAATGATAATTATATTATTTAACCCTTTATCTAACGTAACGGCCAAAAACGACCAGTGCTATTCTCAAAACTCGCCAATTAATTTTCATTATTTTTTCATTTTTTGTCTCTAAAACATAGGTTATGACCCCTCATTGGAACGAGCCCATAGAGCTCGAGAATTTTTTTTGCAAGTGTCGTCTGCTTTTCATGTTAGGTAAAGGGTTAAAAAAAACAATGAAATCCCCATTACACCCACGGCAAAGCATTTCGTTTGCGCGTACGGATACATGACACAAGTGTTGATTGCATAATTCACTTGTGAAGTTATCGTTTATAATCAAACCCGGAAATTCCAGTAAATCACTCTTTGGAAAGTAATAAAACAATATTTGTAACTCTCATACCATATGAGGTGTGCCATAACTATTAAAAAAAATTGCCATTCAAGAGCACATTTCATGGAAGGGTCATAAGCTATTTTTTAGGCCAAAATTGAAACAAGAGGCTCCAAAGGATTTAAGGTCAAATTCTACATCTACATGTTAATATAGTTGATCTATTTTAGCTTGGTGAGAAAGGGTGGTGGGAGAGGGGTCTGTAGGGTGATTTTTTTTTTGTGCATAAAATCACTCAAACCTCTTCATAAATCATTTTGAAGCAAAAAGGAAAAGAAATCACCCAGTTGATCCCATCCACTTCCTCCTACCCTCCCTCCCCTAACAGTGTGAAAGTGGGTTTTTTTTTTGCATAAAATCACTCAAAAATCCTCCAAATCCTGTTATCAAGCCAAAAGCCAAACATTTTGCACAAATGACCCTCCTACCCATCCCCAGAGCCCCAAGAGGACACATGGTACACCATATGAACAAATGATAATCTCATATATTCACATTTGGATCTAACTTAAGTTTACTGGGGGCATAGCGGCGGTGCGGTAACCAGTTCTCATCAGATCACCAAAGTTAAGCAATGTCGAGCACGGTTAGTAGTTGGATGGGTGACCTTTCAGTGACTGATTTGCTCTCCCGCATTGTGTCCTTGGCCAAGGCACTTAACCCCAATTGCCTACATGGGGCATGCTGATGCGGTGTACTAAGGCATACTGCATGTCGATGGTGTGCATGTCTTCAACCAATCTAACCCTGCCTGTGCTGCGGTGCAGAGTTCAGAGTTACGATGTTGGAGAGCTGACAGCTGCTCGTCGTTGCTCGGTTGTTCTCTCTGGGTACTCCAGCTTCCTCCACCCGTAAAACTGTCACGGTCATGATTAGCCATTGTGCATAAGTATGTGACCTTGAACACCAATAAATAAATATAACTTAAGTTTACCAGCTCATTTGAACAAGTGGTAAATTGTACATTGGGTTTCTGTGTTAAATTTCAAACCCTTCTGGTGTCCATCAAAATCAGTCAAGCAAAACACTTTGAAAAAACTTTAATCTTGGAGTTTTAGTTATGCTGTAAACCAAATATCAAAAGATTCTGCCTGGTGGATCTGAAGAAGATCTTTCAAGAATATTCCCCCTATTGCACTATTTAAAATTCCAAGTTCCAATAGGGAGCCCATATATGACCCCCAGTGACTTGATTTGAACAAACTTGAATCTCACCCTACTTTGGGTGCTACATATGCAATATCAAAAGATTCTGACTGATGACTAAGCTAAAATTTGGGCTCCCATAGACAGCCCAAATATGAGCCAAGGGATTTCATTTGATCAACACTTAAACCTCACCACACTAAGGATGTCAATACTACAGAACAAAAGAATTTGAGTCACGAATGTGAAGAAGATTTTTTAAAGAATAGTTCATATATTGCACTAAGTTAAAAGTTGGGATCCCACAGGGAGACCAAATATGACATGACTTGAATAAACTGAAATCTGAACCTTCTAAAGTTGCTGCATATCAAATGCCAAAAGATTGTGACACGTGGATCAAAGGTGGTAAGAAATCTCAAGAGATTTTGACTGGTAAATCTGAAGAAGAAAATTTTTAAATACATTTCCTCATATTGCACCAAGTTAAAATTCGGGTTCCCATAGGGAGACCAAATATGAACCCAGGGACTTGTTTCAAACCAAACTGAATCTGACCCATGTAAGGATATTGTATACAAGTATCAAAACCTACTGTTAGGTAGTTCTGCATAAGAAAATTTGTTAAGTTTTAAATTATGAGGTGCTAACAGAATTATGCCTCTTGTGGCACGCCTTGTGGTTGTGGCAACTTTTTTTTAACAAACTTGAATAGACATATGATAAGGAACATGCATCCCAAATTTAGTTCAATTTGACCAAGTGGTTTATGAGAAGTCGATAATGTAAAGTTCATGCCAGATGGATGGAAAGATGGCAAATGACCGACAGAAAGTGATCACTTAGGCTCCCCCTCGGCTTTGCTCTGGTGAGATAAAAAATTATAAAAATGTTATGGTAAAATCTGTGAATAGTACTGATTGGCTATGGCCATTACATTAGGTAAAAGGTAAATATTTTTAGACTTTTTCCTGCTTTCCTCCAGAGGACAGTGTAAATCCAGCAAACAGTAAATTTTCTTACACTGCAACTAGGAATTTAACCAATTCAATCTTGATTGACAGAGCTCATTGAGCTCTGTCAAACAAGACTGAATTGGCAAAATTCCTAGTTGCATTGTGGGAAAAAATTACTGCTTGAGATTTTGAAAATTTGACATCAGTGTTCAGAGTGTTAAAACAGACAAGTTATAAAAACTATTACAAGTAAAATACATTACAGAATAAAAATACTCAAATTTCATATGATGATTTAAAACACATAGAATAAGGCTCCTGTCTGACATAAAAAGAACAAATCACAAAGCATAGAGATGTAAACTAATAAATATTTATCAGATTCTTCACAGTTGGATAGTGGTTAATAACTAAAAAATGATGCTCTTGCTATCTCTTTGAATATTTAATTGCATTTAAATCTGCACAGTAATGGACACTGTTCTATATCAGATTTTAGACCTTGCCATTTGGATTTAAAATGAAGAACTAAGAGTTCTATGAATATTTATCTCCCAGAGCCAAGTCTTCAAATAAGCAGTCTGTCAAGGCCATTTGCATGTTTGGCAGGCACCTTTTCATTTATGTCTGACATAATAATCAATGTACTTTCTTGAAATTGAATATAAATTTATATGAACATACTTTCAAAGGCAATATGTCATTTTCACGGACCTGTTAGAAATTTCTTTTATCTGCCTGAAAAACTGTTGGTTGCCAAATGTCAACATTTTTCTCTGAAAACCGCTAATTTGAGAAGGAAAAATTGATAATTTGACGAAAGCAAAATTTCTAATATGCACCCTTATTTTTCATATATTCTTTTTATGAAAGTGCTTGTTATTTTTTTATTGGTATTTAACTGGTTGAGGGCTTGATTCTTTTTGGTGATCTCAATTTGTTATTCAAAATTTGTTTTATTGCAAATTATTGGAGAGTGCACTCTCCAACAATTTGTAATAAAACAAATTTATATAAACAAAATATTATTTACTTTTCACTGAATATGAAACATGAGCAAGAAAAATGTTGACTATTGCACTGGTGCTGTCATTTTTTGGAAAGCCCAAATAGTGGCTTCTAGCACTCAGCCAGCTGAGGTCACATATTTCTATCCAATGGCTAATCATGACTGCAACATGGATGTAAAGTCAAAAGTCCTTGTTACCAATAGATATACATCTGAGGAATGGTAGTTATTTTCCATACCAAAAAACATTAAAATTAAGATTACCATCAGGAAGTTCTTAAAAAATTGAAATTGCTATTTTCAGACCTAAATGTCACAGTGGCCATTTTTGACAGCTGTCAAATCCCAAATTGTAATATCCTTTTCCCCTTGGTAATAAACCTAACCGAATTAAGTTTCATGACAACTGGTTTCGAGTTTTTGTCATTTGGTTGATTTGGGGTTTTTTTGTATCCTGATGGACAGTTTTAAAAACATAGGTGGCTGGCTAATTTGCATAATTTATGCACAAGAGAAAAACCTATATACTATATGCCATGTAAATTGTGCTAATTGTTTTCCATAGCAAAAATAATCAATACCCCAATCACCATAGGAGGGAAGTTATTTTTTAAAAAGTGAAACTGATATTTTAAGAACAAAATGCCTAGGAGAGGCCATTTTTGATGGCCACAAAAAGCCAGAATGTGATTTCATCTCTACATAATCGATATGCACCAATGTATAAAGTTTCAAAATGATCAGCCTTGAATTAATTGAGTCATGGTGATATTTATTTCTTGTCTACAGATGGATGACTGGACAGACAGAAGAAGGTCCGGATGGACAAAAGACTGATTATTTTGACGAAGTATATAGAGTAAGAGTTAGGTTTCAAGTTTGTACTAATTGTCAACAACCTGGGAACACTGTCGGGAAATTTAAACTCTTGCCACACTATGTTGCAAAATTTTGAGATCCTAGCTTTGGGTTTGATAATTGTGCTTATATCCTTTGTCTTCTCCAGGTTGGTAAGAGACGTGAAATACCAGCTAGAACAATAGACTAGGTTTTCACTTGAACACCTGTACTCACTCACCATACCTGGGTCAATGCATTCTGTGAATTAGCGTGTATGTAAGTTACTAACCTCGCTGTCGGTATTCATGAATTTGAACAACCTGCCAACGTGCTGCAACACCTTGCCGCTTCATGGCTCGGCATCACATACCGCACATTGGCAGGTTGTTCAAATTCATGAATACATCCAGCTCAATACTATTCACAAAAATTGCCTTCGAAATTTTATACAATTTTTATATCCCAAACATAGTTTACATGTAAAAACCTACAATAGAATAAGCTCATAAATCAGTCAGTAGCAAAAAATATGTTTTTCAAGAAAAGCATACTATAACGCCACCCCCCAATGAAAACAAATTCAAAGAGCTCATTCCAATGAGGGTTCACATGATATGGTTTTCTTGAAAGTTAAAAAAAAAAATTCAACTGCTCAATTTGTAAATTACATGGGTGGATGTGTGTAATTCATTAGGTAAAGGGTTATGGTATAGCATTGCTAAAAAACAGGTGAAAAATTTATTGCCATGTAGCCTCAAGCAAGAAAAAGCATTAACTGACAAGAATAAGTAGATTTGTAGTTCTCATAAAACTCATAATAAAAAACCATAACACAGAAAGAAACCTTGAAAATGAGAATGAACACAGCATACAGGATGCTGAGTAAATGTAAAATGAGTAAGAACCCTCTATCTAGCACAGGCAACCAATTTCATTATTTAAGACATAAGTTTTTAGATTCTTTAGACTCGGTTTACAAGCTGAACACCTCCTGCTGAAGACGGTGGGGCAAGAAATTTCAGATGGGCTAACCTAAACTTGGGTATGCATGAAGAAGAGGCACATGCCTCCTTGTATACCCTCCCCATCCCAGTGGCTTTGGGACTTGTTACACACAAATCAGAAAGTGCTAACATCAGGGACGGTGTTGGAGGAGTATACTCCTGTCCATTGCAGGTATCATATGTATATATTGATACCTGAATGAGCAAAATTTCTGCAGGTGGCATAGTAACAGCTTGGAGTTGTTTAGCTTTTTGCCTGCTGTAGGCAAATGTTTCCGGGCACAAAAATTCTATCACATCCCAGAGGTCTGTTTATGTCTTTTATTAACAAATACATGTATACCCCTAAAAAGGAGCAGTCCTCTGGTCAATGATTTCTTGATGCCAGACTCTATTAAAGTTTTCATCAAATCAAGTCATGGCTCTTTTACAGCAGCCATGACTTTATTTTATGAGAAATTCAAATTCCCATGGCAACCCAGGAAGTGGGCCAGTTCCTATTTACTGCAGTAAACAAGTTCCGTTTCATAATAAAATAGGATCCCGTAACCAATGAAGCTTAAGAATAAGAATGGGGTGGAAGTCTCCTAAAGTGAGCAAGATATAGGTATAAATGATTGGCTAAACATTCCTTCATACATGTGCTGTGGTCATGATATAGTCATAGCATGATATCTTCATAGATGCTGAAAGCGACCATAAAAACCAAGAAATAAATATGATAAATCTAAGACAATACTCAGAAAATTAAGGACACACATTTTGTTGGGGTAGGGTGGTGTGGGAGAATGTTGATGGAATGGAATTGGTAGAAATGCTTCTTTACAAAAATATCACATCCTAGATGTGGCTCACCTGGCTAGAGAAAGTTTGTCATAGCTGGCTTGGTGGTATAAGTTAGCTGGCTACAACTTAGAAGCTCTGAGGCTGGCAGTTCATGGAAACAGCTTTAGGGTAAGGTCTAGTAATGAGATGAATATACAATTGATGAGCAAAAAAAATGTTTGTCCAATTCATACCAGCCTGCAGAACACCAGGTCTGTCATTCTGAAAATCATAGTATAATGACTTACACCCTCCAATGAAAAGGTTCAGCAGTGTGACTGATCCCATAATCTACCAGTCATTTCCCTGTGATAGGAAACTGTGTACCATAGGCTATTAATTCACTGGTAGAGTGCTGGAAGTGCAGGTACCACAACTTGAAGGTTCATATTCAGTGGATGTGCTTTGTATTATCTTTGAAGTGATATTATTTAGTCTGTAAGGGGTTGCCTTGTTACAATTTATGGGAGAGTGCCCATAGGCACTCTCGCCCATAAATTGTAACAAAGCAAAGACATGTACACAAGATCTGATGGCCAAAAATACATTTTACAAGTAAAAATATTTATGCTAGCAGTCCCTATGTCTGGACATTATGAGAGTCATTCAAGCTGTGAAGGATTAACTTAAAAGGGGCGCCGGTAAAATACAGAGTAATTAATTGATCCTTTAGTCTTTCAATCATCGACAGCATTCATGCATAACAGATGGCGCTGGAGAGAATTAAGGAGCTAGGCTGTTGTCTTTAGCCAATCAGATTCAACTTTCGGAAAATAGGAATAGATCATAGCATCATTACCTTTCTTCTCAAACAATGAGAGCACATCATAATTTTATCGGACAGTTGTTTCAGCTTAAAGTTTCTTTTCTTCATCAGATAGGTACATTTTTCTTTTATTTCTACATAATTTACAATGTACCCGCATTTTCATCAGCTTTATCCATTGTGTTTGTTCCTGTGAAAAATATTTTGGACCAACTTGGTAGGGGTGGTTACCCTCCCTCCCTCCTTTGCTTGGCACATACACGCAAACATAGATTGCTCTTAGCATATGCTGGACTTTTCAGTAATCTTTACCTTACACAGATCACTGCAGGGCATTATGTGTGGTCGGCGGTTACACCTACTGTCATGTTTAAAATTTTCAAGTGGGACCTGTTATAAATGCTTAACTGTAAATAACTTGCAAAACCATGTGACCATTATCAGATAATTTTGCTGCATAAAGCAGTTTTATACAATATTAAATGGCAACACCCTGTGATTTTGTTGGATCGGAATTACCTTTTCTAACTTTTTAGTAGTAGTTATCTATATTGAGGATTGGCTTGCATAAATAATTTAGAAGACTACCAGTTAATACCATCCATAGGGAGCTGTTAATAATTGAAGTTCTTTATCCAAAGTCAACCAACTCTTTAGTCTATGAACAGGAACTTAAACATACAATCAAGAAGAGGCCCCAGGGACAATAATATTACCTTGGTAAATGCTGAAAGTATTGTTAACCCTTTACCAAACATACACAATATCAAAATTTATTATTTTCATTACATGCTTTTCAAATTTTTCAAAATATTTCAACAAACCATGTCATGCGAGTCCTCAATCCAGTGAGAGGTTGCATGATATGGTTTTGTTGAAATTTTTTGAAAAACATTTTGTTTTCAACTGCTCAATTTGTAAATTACATGGGTGGATACATACAATTCATTAGGTAAAGGGTTATACCCCAATAAACTAAACAAACAAACAGAAAATGGCTGGAAAACACTGCTAAGCTACTGGACTAACAAACTGAGGAGTGTTACCATGTGTACATGTTGCAAATATTCTGGAAAATTACCACACCCTCGTGGGTTAAAAAGATGTTACTATAAGATTTAGTGTGCAAACATATCTTGACGAATTGCTTAGTTTATCAAGATTTTTCAAGGTGGGCATTGCTGTTATTCTTATTTTCAAATCAGGCAGGCCCAGATGTGGACTGGCTGCTTGGTCCACTGGGAATATTTCTGGTGAGCCCCCTTTATCAAGTGCCCCCTAGGGCCCCTAAAATTGATACAGCCCAAAACCAGTTGGTGTATGAAATTTTGTGAAAATTACCAATGGTGAAATGGATCTGATTGCATGGACTGGCAGGGTACTGAAAAATGCTTTTTTTTACCCAGTTCCCAGTGGAGAAAACTGGAACCAACCTTTACCAGATTCTCAAAAATCAAGTATTTTGGTGACAGTACCAATCTTCGTGCAGACAGGAGAGGCATTGGGTTAAGCATTAGAATATAGCCTCTGGCGACCACATATTTCCATCCTCTCATAGACCATTCCTGTGAAGATTGGTTCATGTCAACTGAGTAGTTCCAGAGAAGAAGATGAAAATGTGATTTCCCATAGAGTTTCTATAGTAACTATAAGCCGTAATTGCAGCCATGTTTGCAACCCGATCAACATTACATGCAGATCGTTGGTAGAGGGTGTTGCACTCATAAACAATGCACAGTTTCAAAACATTTGGCCCTGTGGTTTCAAAGGTGAACATTTTTCAAAATCCACCAATCAGAATAAAAAAATGCTTCTGGCAGCCATGTTTTTCGATGCATGGTAGCCAAAATGAGGAGCTTTTGTAGAAGACCTTCCATAGGCTATCCCTGCCAGGTTTGGTTCATGCCGGCTCAGTAGTTCCAGAGAAGAAGATGAAAATATGATTTGCCATAGGGTTTCCATAGTAACTATAAGCTGCAATTATGGCCATGTTTACAACCTGAACACCATTAAATGAGGATCGTTGGTAGAGGGGGTCCCAGGCATCATTTATGTGAAGTATCAAAAACTTTGGCCTGTCATTTTCTGAGGAGAAGATTTTTGAAAATCCTCCAACCAGAATCAAAGAATGTCTCAGGCGGCTACACTTTTCAATCCACGGGAACAAAATGAGGATCATTTGTAGAAGACCTCCCATAGACCATTCCTGCCAGATTTGTTTCATGTCACCTCAGTAATTCCAGAGAAGATGAAAATGTGATTTTCCATTGGATTTCTACAGTAACTATAAGCCGCAATTGAAGCCATGTTTGCAACCTGATCAACATTAAATGAGGATCGTTGGTAGAGGGGGTCCCAGTCATGAACCATGCAAAGATTCAAAATATTTGGCCTTGTGGTTTCAGAGGAGAAGATTTTTCAAAATCCACCAATCAGAATCAAAGAATGCCTCAGGCGACCATGTTTCAAACTCATGGGATCAAAATGAGGATCGTTTGTAGAGGACCTCCCATAGACTATCCCTGCCAGGTTTGGTTCATGTCAGCTCAGTAATTCCAGAGAAGATGATGAAAATGTGAGTTTCAGAAGAGAAGATTTTTGAAAATCACCAACCAGAATCAAAGAATGCCTCTGAAAGCCATGTTTTTCATCCAACGGGAACAAAATGAGGATCGTTTGTAAAGGACCTCCCATAGACCATTCGTGCCAAGTTTGGTTCACACTGGCCGGCTCAGCAGTTACTGAGAAGAAGATGAAAATGTGAAAAGTTTACGGACACCGGATGCCAAGTGATGTGAAAAGCTCAAATGGCCTTTTAGGCCAGGTGAGCTAATAAGGGAATTGAAGGTTTAAGGAGAGCTATTACAGCTCTTATGGAGGAGCCATGGAGGGTGGGAGCTATAGCTGCCTTTAAAAGACCAGGCCTGCTGGCAACCTATCAGTTAAGAAAATGGTGCTGCATATTTTTTGGTTATTCAAGTAATGCAGCTGTTACTTCTGATATTTATAAATCTGCATGATTGCTCTAGACCAGTGTTCTTTTTATATACATTCAAAACATGAAAAAACTGATAAGAAAGATAAAGTTACAACCATTAATGTTGCTAAATGTGCAAATTACACTGCTAAATGTTATGGATTATTACCTTAGCCATAGATTCTCTCAGTCCGAACCCTGTTAATTAATAATTTTGTGAGAAGAAAATTGAACAAGCAGCCAAATAAAAGGCACCCTGACAGCAGGATAGAAATGTAATCTTCACAGAAATCTTTTTCTTTCATTCCATTCAACATCAACAGTTTTACACCATCTAATATTTGAGATCAGTTTATCAAAGATGATGATCAGAAGCAGGAACCAGAAAAATGATCTATATTATGTATCTCCACTGGAATCTTGGAAAGTGGAAAGGAATTTTTGTTCTGAATGGTGAACAATCTCTATACCCAGAGATTTAAGAGGACCACACATTCACCCATATATAGAGGTCTAATCTATGGAAATTGGGCAGCAGTCATCTATTTTGGAACAGAGGATCCACTGGGGTAACCAAAACCTGTCAGATCTGAGAAAACTACATGTACATTATAATTTGAGAGACTCCCCAAAAAATCAGTGGCAATTTGTCAGGCACCACAGATTTATTAGGGCTCCCCTCTGGAAATTGGGGCAAGTTAAAAGACCTTAGCCAAAAAACATAATACCCGACTCATATTTTAAAACACAATGATTATTCAGAAGTCCAAAAAATAGGAGATAACTCAGAAATGGAAATTCATGACACCCACTTTGTTGTTCACATTTACCAGATAGAGTATACCCCTATATTTTCTTTGAAATATATGTATTGGAAGACAATAAAAACTTCTGTGTCAAAACTTATACAGATCTTTGAAAAAAATATAATTCTTCAAGATCATAATCTTGCTTGGACATAATGGTGCTGTTAACTTGAAAATTATTTCTCAACCCATGAGACCCATTAGAGCTGAAGCTTACATCCAGTTTCTGTGACACAAGCAGATGAGACTGCAGGGCATTACCTTATTGGGAAGTCAGTTCACTGCAAGTTTAGAGATATCAATTTATGCTGGCATCATTTAAACTACTGAGTGAAATATATTGCTCTAAATACAAAAACATTTCATGCCTGTCAATATCAAATTAACCAATGAACGAAAGGTATTGTTGAACTGAATTATACCACAGTAGACCCTGCTTCATTGGATAAGTTCACACTCAAAATCACACTACACTCACTCACACACCGACAACATCGACGCCAGCCTAGCTACCAACACACACAAGCAGTCGCACCAGAGTAGTTATGGATATAGGCAATAGTGACAAGCAGCATGAACTCTGTTCACCACACACACATCCCCAGAACAGATGCCAGCATGGCTGCTGGGTGCTGCTCATGGCTTGACCCTGGCCTGACTGACACACAAGAGATTTATAGTCACAGCAAAAAACTCTAATCAATTTTTTCTTCATTTTTGCCTCCCAAAAATACCTTATGTCCCCCATTGGTCATGAGCTATGCTACTGGGACAAACCTGGAATAAACACTAAAATAAGAATTGCACTCTTTCTCTTTCAAATGGCCGAATGAGCACTGTTTCTTTTTCTGTAAATAACATCTTGACATGACAACTCATCTATGTTGAATTTTTCCATAAAAATCTGGAAAAATGCTCAAATATTATTGAGAGCAAATGGAATGTCTTTTCTGTCAATGGACTCTTTAATGTCTCTTATGCATAATGGATGGATGATAATGTCAAATAAATAGGCATGTAACTTGCCATGTAATTGGAAATCCAAACTAGGAACCACAGGGAAGAGTAACATCTGAAGATTCCTATATTTATATCAGTAACTGATATGTTAAGACAGAACTAAACCAGGGTGGAATATGGGGAACAGGAGTCAATGACCTGAAGTAGCATTTTTCTTGTATTTCACAAGCACCAAAGGCAAACATGGAATCCAAGGAGAACACCACCAATAGTTGTTTATTTGTGATCCTCCGTAATCTACCCAAGTTGTGTTCTGTATTTATACCACAATTAATCCCTAGCATACTGGTAGTGTAACAGAATTTTCTCCAATCACTGTTTTTCTCTTGTTTAGCCAGGAATTTAACCAATTATATCTTGTTTGACAGAGCTCATTGAGCTCTGTCAAACAAGGTATATTTGGTTAAGAATCAGACTGCTTTAAGAAAAATATCACCTTTGGCAGTCCAATAACTTTCTTGCTTGACGCTGTTTTGAGTCGAGGCATTTCATTCAAGTCAAAACATCACTAAAATGAAAAATGTCCAATCAAATGCTTTCTTACATGATGTTCATTCACGTAATCCAGTTTCCTCACATGGCGTATCTAGAACATTTCCCAGTCTGTATTTTATCTTACAGTCAACATGTATTTTGTCTGTATTAACTCCACAACTGTCGTATATCCAACCCCCTGATACAGATGTTTGTATCAGGGGGTTGGATACAAGCATGCTCCTTTCACGTGACTTCCATTTTTTTTTCTTTTTGTTCATCCGTACGAATAAATAGTTTGTTATATATTCGTCTACATTCTTGACTTATCCCCAATATATTGTAAGATAAAATGATTATTACCATTATGTGGATGTACAAAATATGTATCCGAGTCGAGCTCTGGGTTCTAAGGGCAGATCACGACGAGTCGAAGATGAGTCATGATCTACCCTTAGACTCTGGAGCGAGACTCAGATACATATTTTGTACATCCACATAATGGTAATAATCTCTATGTATCGCATAACATAGAATACACACAACAATCGTGGTATTATTATTCTTATCACATACTTTTGATATCAGTGACCAAATCTCACCAATGAGATGTCATATACCAAAGTTAAACATTTGTTTTTGAAACAAAAGTTTAACATTCTCTGGTATTTTGGAATGAAAGGGTCAATGACACTGTAGCTCAACTTGTTAAGACATGTACATGTATAGTATGTGACACAGCAATGACAAACATCTAGATAATGACCTGATAACAAAGGTACATATAAAGTATTGTAACAGTCTGTACATAAATACTGACCTAGCCTGTAACAAATGTATAGGTAAAGTATTGTAAAGGTGGGCGACAGTCAGATGCTAAACTAGAAAAGAAATCTTTGAGTCCCAGAGTGGGTCTGAATGAACCTCAAAATATTTGTTCTCATAACACAGTGATAACAAAGGCACCCAAAACACACTCATTCCTGTCCCAAGGTGAAAACAAAGGTACCCAAGAAGTTTCGTGAAGATCAGTTCACAAATATGAGGTGTGTAGAAGTTGTGACAAAAAACTGATTGGACCTAATTTTGGTACAAAATGGCCACTGGCAGCCATCTTGAATTTTGGACTGCACACAGAAACACTTGTTCTCGTCCCAAGGTGATAACAAAGGTACCCAAGAAGTTTCATGAAGATCGGTTCATAAATACAACCTCTAGCCCGAGCCGTATTGATATGTGCACTTACTGTGTATAAGTAGCACTAAATAAATGAAAATTCATCTAATTTGCATAATTTCTGCACGAGAAAAAACCTGTATTATATGTGATGTATTCCATGTTACTAAACATTCATACAAAAATTTATTCAAATCAGAACTTTCATACAGAAGTTCTGTACAAAAAAAACGGATTGCACTAATTTTGGTACAAAATGGCTGCTGGTGGCCATCTTGAATTTTGGACCACACCCAAAAGCACTCGTTGTCATCCCATGGTGATAACAAAGGTACCCAAGAAGTTTCGTAAAGATCGGTTCATAAATACGACCTCTAGCCTGAGCCGTATTTGAATTTTGGACCACACCCAGAAACACTCGTTTTCGTCCCAAGGTTTTTTGAGAACAGAGGTACCCAATAAGTTTTGTGAAGATCGGTTGATAAATACAGCCTCTAGCCCGAGCCGTATTGGCATTCGCACTTATAGTGCTGAAAGTAACACCAAAAAACATCAAAGTTAGTCTAATTTGCATAATTTACGCACGAGAAAAAAACCTGTATTATATGTGATGTATCCCATGGTACTAAACATTCACACAACAAATTATTCAAATCAGCACTTTCATATGGAAGTTCTGCGCAAAAATCTGATTGCACCTAATTTTGTACAAAATGGCTGCTATCGTCCATCTTGAATTTTGAACCGGACCCAAAAACACTCGTTCTCGTCCCATGGTGATACTAAAGGTACCCAAGAAGTTTCGTAAAGATTGGTTCATAAATACGGCCTCTAGCCCGAGCCGTATTGGCATTTGCACTTGCAGTGCTGAAAGTAACACTAAATACATCAAAGTTAGTCTAATTTGCTTAATTTACCCACGAGAAAAAAAAACGTATTATAACATGTATGTGATGTATCCCATGGTACTAAACATTCATACAAAAAAATTTTAAAATCAGAGCTTTCATATGGAAGTTCTGCAGAAAAAACTGATTGCACCTAATTTTGTACAAAATGGCTGCCAGCGGCCAACTTGAATTTCGGACCGGACCCCAAAACACTCGTTCTCGTCCCATGGTGATAACAAAGGTACCCAAGAAGTTTCGTAAAGATCGGTTCATAAATACGGCCTCTAGCCCGAGCCGTATTGAATTGTTGACCGGGCAGACGGACCATGGCATATGCTCAAATTTGACTTACGGCAAAGTTGAGCTAAAAATGTTAGTGTCACCTGCAAGTCAGTGTGATGAGCTGAAGTGTTATGTAATGACATTACACAACTGGGTTTAATACCAGATATCTGGTGGGGGTACAGATTTCACACTTCATAAAGATGGGGATGTAGAGTGGAGGTACAGAGAGGATGTGCACCCTCCTCCCAATTTTTCCAGAAATGGTTGGAAGATATAAAGAGATGCAATCACCTGAAAATTGTAGGAAGGAAGGGGGTGCTCTAACTCTTCACTCTTAATCTTCTGCACACTGATGTCGAAATATCAAACTTTCATGCAACAATATTTTCTTATAATGCAACTTGGAATTTAACCAATTCAGTCTTGTTTGACAGAGCTCATTCAGTGAATTGGTTAAATTCCTAGTTGCATTATGGGGAAAATTAGCTGTCTGAAAATTTGATATTTTGACATCAGTGTGCAGGTTAAGGTGCAACCAAGGATTCCCTTGTTGATCTCTTCTATGCTTCTGATGTCGAGTAAATAGCACATTTTTAGCTTTTAATTTCTAACAAATTTCCATACATGAAATTTATTGAATATTGTACAAAAGGTGTGCAATTTTGTCAGCCTTTGAGATGCATAAGTATCAATGGTAGCTATGAGTATTGTAGTCCTATAAGAGGCGGTAGAACCAGGGGCACAGGGGACATGTGCCCTCCACATTTTTCCATAGACATGTTGCATGGTTACACCATGAGTTAAAGTGGGAGCATGCAAATGTGCCAATATACAGGCATTTCTGTAATACATTATTTGCAAATCCAAATAACATTTGGCCAATCAATCCCACCTTCAGTCACTTTGGTCCGTTTCTTCTACTTCAACCACCTTTTAACCTGAAGGCTGGCCTTTGGATTGGGAGATGACTGAAGTAAAAGAAATGGACAGGACAATGACCGCACGGCAGCATGCTTATCTAAAATAAGACACTATACAGTAGAATCCTGTTAATTGAATATCCATTTTGCCAGTGAAAATTATTCAATTAACAGGCATATACAATTAACAGGGATTTGGTCAGTTTCCTGTGTTCTGGAGGTACACTGGGCATTTATTCTATTATATCTTGTTTGACAGAGCTCATAGAGCTCTGTCAAACAAGATATAATAGAATAAATACCTGTATTGGATGTAGTGAGGCCAAAAAGGTTGATAAATAAGGGGAATTTGGTGCGTGTCACAGTAATTTTTTTGACATATTACAAAAATTTATATACAATTAACAGGAGTTTACTCTACAACCCATATGCAATTAACAGATGAAATTTGTACTGAAGGTATGGTAAATGGTTTTGTGTTTAAAAATTATATTCAATTAACAGGGATATACAATTAAGAGATATCCAATTAAGTGGGCTCCACTGTACTGTGTCACGGTATATTTAATTTGTGCCCCTCCACTTTTTTATCAAGCTTCCACCACCTGTGAGTCCTATCCTCACAATGAGGTACCATTGCTACTACTGATATATATATCAGTGTGTGGTTTCCCATCAGTGACCATTGCCTCCCCACCCGAGTTCAAAATGCTTTTTCTGTTCCTGAATATAGTTGCTGTAATATAATGATATCATTTCTTCAGAAAGAGCTGATAAAATCAAAAATTTAACGAGAATAATTCTGTTACCTCTATAATCTCTTGAAGATGACCAACATAATTTTTTTCTGTCTCAATCAATTCAGCTACGACTCTTTCTGTATGAGAATGATAATGATGAGAACCTATTTGACCTGTTCGTATCACATGAGATGTCGGCAATGATGATGACTTGTTTCTAACACTGTGCCTCACTTTTTTGACCGATTCTCTACCCATTAAGTTATCCGATGTCTTTGAGTGCTGATGGTTGAGTTTAGATGATTTGGGTGATTTTTGCTTCAAGTTGAAATGACGAGTCTGAGCATCAGGACTTGGAACTGGTGTTTTATCACCATTATCACTAAAAGATTTGTTATGATTTATATCACTGTGTTCTCTGATATTGCTGGAGACATGATTTTGATGATCCATGTGAATTTCATCATCAGTACTTATAGTATCTGGGTGAATACCAGAATCTGTACTGTCAGGAATACTTCGAGATGAATCACTGTCAGCCACATTCAGTCGTTTATGCTGGAATCTAGTTAGAGATGATGTAGAAGATGATGACATTGAACTCAGACTGAGCGGCCTTTTCTTGCAGTCATTTTTGGGAGTGAGATAATCATCCTGCTGTTTCTCACATTCATTTCTCCCCATACTTCCATTCCCTACAACATTGATAATTGGAACAGATTGTCTTTCAGCACTGGGTTTTGAGATCACATACTGATTTGGCTCAGAAACTTTGCCGCTGCTGTTTGCAGCCTTGTCGTATTGACTTAATTCGGTACGTTTTATTCCATTCTCTCCAGAAACCTTGTTGTCATAGATATTCATCAAGGATGGAGCTAGCTCTAAAGATGAACCTATAAATAAAATGTATATTTGTACTTACATTGCAAAAAAAAGGATTCACCTAAAAAAAAGTTTACACTATTTTTAATAATAGCTTGGCATTCCATTTTGTAATTATGTCAGAGACTACCCTTCTACACTCACAGGGCCTACTGATGGTCCTCCTGAAAACAGTTCTGGAGTCAGTCACTCCTGTGCCTATGAGCTTCAATCGAGACAAAATGCAAGACATGTATATCCACAGTATGTACATGGGGAGTGGAGTGAGCATTATCACTAAAACCTGGCATGAGAGCATTATTCATTCAAGAAAACTGAAAAAAGCAGAGATTCCTAAATTTGTATATAGAAATTTAAGAAAAATCACACTGAAACAATAAACATATGAATATCTAAATGCAATATTAATTAATATATCTTTTATTTCTATAAAGTTGGTCTAGAAGACTTTCCCTGTAACTTCAAAGAAATAAAATTTCAGCATTTTAATGAAAAAATATTGAAAGCAGCTGATCAGCTGAACTCACAAAACCCTGTAAACATGGGCATATGAACTAGGGCACATAGAGTATGTGGCACCCCTACCCAAACTTTTTCCAGAAATAGTTGAGAGAGAGAGAGAGAGAGAGAGAGAGAGAGAGAGAGAGAGAGAATGTTTAGGCCAACATATCCTGTCATTGCAATATTATTGGAAATTAGCAGGAACAGGGTGTACAGGCTGCTTACTCTTAACCCTTTACCTAACGAATCAGTCACATCCATAACATATATTTTTCCCAAAAATTTTGACAAAACCCTATCATGTGACCCTCTCATTGGAATGAGCTCATTCCAATGAGGGGCAACACAATAGGGGTTTGTTGGAAAAAATTTGAAAAATCTTAAAAAATAATATTTAAAATAATAAATTTTGACATCATCTGTATATTCCCTAATTTGATTTGTCTCTACTGTGGACTTTGAAGTAGAGAAAAATGCACATTTCTATTTTGGCCTGATGAGAAAATTTGTTAGATTTGGAGCCACAAATGTGCATTTTTCTTCTTGTGGAGGGTTGTGAGAGTCTCACAATTAGCTTTGGGAATTGTATCCAACCATACCACTCAGGAATATGGGCCACCACTGATATATATTAGAGTGTGGGTACCCTTGAATGATTGTGCCCCCACCCCACCACAATTCTGAAATGCTTCCCATACCCTTTTCTGTTAAACACTTGTGGAGTGAGGTTTCCACCTAGACAACAACTTGCATTATTCTGTGAAAAAAGCATAAGTAAATAAGTAAAATTTCAGCCAACTGACCTCCAGGTACAATCTGGAGCTCTGTTGGTGGAAGCATTGCCTGCAAGCCAGAAAATAAGCAGACTGTCATCTGAAAAATAAGGTCCCCAGAGGGTGAATTTAGTGATGCTACCCTGCTGTCACTAAATTTACCCTCTGTGAACCTCAATCTGAATCGGTCTCAAAACGAAACAGAATGAGGTACCCAGAGGATAAACTGGCACACTGTATGGGATAGCATCACCAAATTCACCCTCTGGGGACATCATTCTACAAATTTCCGATTGCTTATTTTCAGGCCTGATTGCTTGTACTTCTTATGTTTTTTCACAGAATTGAAATTCTACTTCATGGGTGCCTCAGCAGAAATCACCTCCACATACAGTACTGTACATACAATTTGTTTGTTACACAGTAACCTAATCTCCACTTGTAGCATTAGATGCTAAGACGGTTCAAATTTGAATACCCAACAAACAAACTTGCAATGCATGCATTACCAAATTGTCTACCCAGAGGCCAATGAACTGCAAATTGATATGTGACATAACAATTTTAGTGAATGTCAGGTGAGTTGAAACAATTAATCAATTAACTCTTTACTCATTAAGTATGTTTAAATATTCTTCATCAACTCTAGTGAAGCAGCCATGACTGAATTGATGAAAAATCATTAGAGTTTGACTCAAGTAATTGCCGGTCAAAAAGTCGGTACTATTTATTGTTGACAATATCATGAAGTGTACTCAAATTTTACTTATTTTAAAGAAAAGATATTTCCTGTTCTGGGCAGGAATATCCACCAGCAGCATGGAAAGATTTAACCCTTTATTCAATGCAGACGATATCAAAATTTATTATTTTAAATATCATTTTATCAAATTTTTCAAACAATTTCAACAAAACCATATGTGACCCTTCGTTGGAATGATCTCAATGAGCTCGTTCCAACGAGGGGGTCACATGATATGGTTTTGTTGAAATTCTTTGAAAATTAATATTTTTTCAACTGCTGAATTTGCATATTTTGTGGGCAGATGCGGGCAATTCATTGGGTAAAGGGTTAATCAAAACCTGAACAGTTAGAAGGTTTTTTCTGCTTAAGAAGTTTGATACTGATCAAACATACATTCATGATAGAAGAGTTAAAATATTTGTATTAATGGATTCAGACAATGGGATCTGAAGAGAATACCAGTAATTCTATTACATCTATAATCTCTTGAAGGAGACCACCATAATTTGAAACCTTTCTATTTCTAGCTCCTGGAGAAGCCAGAATTTGGAGGTGGGTTGGAGAGGGGGTGGAACTAGGGACCAGCGAGCCGGGGATAAAACTTCGAGCCGAATCTCGAGCCGAATCATCCCTCTGGTATCGAGTCGAGTCGAATCTCGAACCTTGAAACCGGCGCGACGGCGACATTCGTGCTTTCATAGTCTGCAATACCGGTACTCTGCATGCTGGATGAGTTCAGAATCAATTGGTCTGGAATCGAGTATTCTCGCACTGCGAGAATACTCGATTCCAGACCAATTGATTCTGAACTCATAGACTCGCAGTTTTATTCTACCCACTTGGTGGTCATGGCTCGTGCTCAGCCTCATCAGCACCAAATACCATTATTATAAAAGCAAACAAGGCATGTCGGAAAATATGATAAAAAAGCGATTTATTACACTATCGTTAGCGTATGACGGCGTGTTCTTGATGCGAGCGAGTGCACATATAATTCGCCGTTTGAACAGAGGTCGGTTCGAAAAATACGAATCGGACGGTGAGGTATCGAGTCGAATCGAATCTCGGCGATGGTTTCGAGTCGAGCCGAATCTCGAACGGTTCGCAGGTCCCTAGGTGGAACCTTGCAGAAAGTACATTCTATCTGGCCCAAGTAATTTATTTATTTATTGGTGTTTTAGGTCACATACTTATGCACAATGGCTAATCGTGACTGTGACGGTTTGACAGGTGGCGGAAGCTGGAGGCCTGGACAGAACCACCGAGCAGTGATTAGAAATCTGTCAGCTCCTCAAAATTCTAACTCTGTTCAAGCTCTGCTCAAGCAGGGTTACAGTGGTTGAAGACATGTGCATCATCGACGTGCAGTACGCCTTAGTACACACCTTCATTGTGCCCCCATGTGGACAATTGGGGTTAAGTGCCTTGCCAAAGGACACAACATGGGAAAATTACATGTAAAAAAAAGTTATTAATTGAAAATAGAATTTCTTTTTGTTTTTGGAATTCAAAATTTCCACAATCCAGTATAAGTATTTCCATTAGTTCCTTGAATCCTGCACACCAAATAACATGTAACTAACTAATCCTGTGCAGCTTTACAGTCTTAGTCAGTGTATATTGTCATGTAGTGTGTGATATAACAGTCTATCAACTTATCCTGTGCAATGCCTATGGTTAGTCAGTGTATGCTAGCTTACCAACTAATTCTGTGCAACACACAGGGTTAGTTACTCTTTTCTTTCTTATTTTAAATAAGATCATCTCTATTATGTGACTAGACCTGTACATTGCACAGCCTTTGTGAGTGTACATTTGTACATTTTTACGTACTGTGCGAAATGACAGTTACCAATTTTTTATAACCAGAAAATATTGCACTGTCACAATTATAAAAAATAACTTATTTCCAAATGAAACAGAATACTGCATTGTTATTGGCTGAGAGGTACGGTGTAACTTGCAATCTGCAGTAGCTTTTTTTACACCATGATTAACCACGGTGTAAAAACAAGAATACCCGGGCTATATGGCTACAAAAGTACCCAGTCTTAATTATTAATTCATACCTTCTGCTCGGTTATGTTAGAACAAAAATAAGAATACAGGAAATTTAATATTTATGTGCAATAAAATATTACAGATATGGATGTCATTGGAACTGGCTCATTCAGCCAGTTCCAATGACATCCATATTTGTCTGGTTTTATTAAGAAACTTACAAAGTACAAATTTTCTGTCAGTTTTTTCCCACAATGTAGGTTAAAGAATTGAGTACACCAAAATTCTTGGAAATAAATCTGTTATCCTTGTGGTTTCCAAGGTGTATGGGAGTTTCCACTGGTCTGCGAACTCATAATCCTTCGGCTTTGCCTTAGGGTGTATAAGTTCTCAAACCGGTGTAAATTCCCATACACCCTGAAAGACACAAGGATAACTAATAATATCATTATTAAGTGAGTAAATGATCCTGTACACTATACAGCCTTAGTGTAAATCTGATCTACGACAATTGTTTCTCAATGTAATAGTCAAAACCAGTCAGTAATATTCTCAAAAAGCATTTAAACTCAAGTGTATGATCCCTCATTGGAATGGATTGTTTTTTTTAGTGAGGTCACAAAACGAAAACATATTCTATTTTCAATTAACAGCTTGTTGTAAGTTCTTCTCATTCATTATTAGAATTCATTCTGATCCCCTTACAAAAGGTCCTGCAGTTCAATACCCAGGAATATGTATATTCATTGTTCCCAGGTAACAGGCAGTTAATCAGTGTTAGAATGGTTATAATGCAATGTCAAATATCAAAATTTGAAGAAGCAATTTTTTCCATAATTCAACAAGGTATTCAACAATTCAATCTTGTTTAAAAGTCCTCAAATCAGATATATAATAAACTGCATCCAGTTAATTCAACACACTTTCAATGGCACATTATTTGACCATGGTAAACCCTTTACAAGATATTGCAGATAAATTCAATCAAAAAGGGTACGAGACTCTGGGTATGAGTTAACACTGGCAGTTTCCTATGTATTATAAATTGCAATGTGACACTCAACAGTGTTGACATTATATATATATATATCATCCATTGAGTGCAACAAGGCACTATCTGCTATGCATTTGTATTGCAGATGGACCCTTGCTGCACTCAAGAGATGATTAAAGCTTTATAGAACCCACCTTACTATTGTATAGAGTCTTCGTTGGATTCTTATCGACCAGCCTCTGTCATTACACCTGATATCATCCCTCCCACCTCACCCCATCCCCATTGGCATTGGTACACATGAAATACATTGCAAATGAATACTGAACAGTTTCACAGTTACAGTTCTTGGAAAATAGGGGTTAAAAGGGTAGATGCTTCCCCCCTAACCTCAGAGCAAGGGGATAGCTGTCCCTTGCCCCCACCACTACTGCCACCCTTGAAATCATTGCAAGGACTATCTTCAAGTTATTGTAGGTGAAGGGTTAACTGGAGTCTAAAATGTTGAACAAGTAATTGCTTTGTCCAAAAATATGTATAAGGAGATGGCTTATCTGAAATCTATTTTCCATAAGCAAATCCCAACATTCCAGCAGGCCAGATTATGAGTTCTTCTGTACTAAAGCCATATTTTCTCTCCAGCTATACTACTTTAAAGCAATAACAAATAAAACCTCAACAAATGAAGGATTTTTTGGTTGAACAATTTCATTTGATTGGATAAAATGGTATATTATTCGATATTACCTCATGAGACAATAATTCCATCTAACGATAAGGTAAAAAATGATTTATAAACACCTTAGGATCTGAATGTTAGCAACCTGTCATTTGAAAAACGAGGTCCCCAGAGGGTGAATTTGCTGATGCTATCCCATACAGTGAGCCAATTTATCCTCCAGGTACATTTTTCTGTTTTGGCTTGAGACCTTGATTCAGACTGAGGTTCACAGAGGGTAAATTTTGTGATGCTACCCTGCTGTGCAGGGTAGCATCACCAAATTCACCCTCTGCGGGGGACCTCAGTTTGAAGATGACAGTCTCCTTATTTTCAGGCTTGTCTATAACTATAAATAAATACCACACACTTATGTCATATGATTTTTTGACACTCATCACTGTCTGTCATTTTGCAAATAAAAAATGTAAGTTTCCTGTTACCATTTTTGGTCTTGAAGCTAACAGTAGATTAAAATTTCTGAAAAGAAAAATTCCAGGTACAGTATCAGCTGAAATAAACAGATGAATAGACACAACATCATTTTCCTTTTATCATTCTTTACAGATAATACCGGGTGTCTATCAAGAAAAGAAACTTGAAAGGAAAACATCTTTGTGTTTATTCAACATCTTATTTTCACTGATGTTGTAATTATGTCTGTGAACATACTGACTACAGTGCAATCTTGTTAATTGAACAGCCACTGTGCCAATGAAACTTATTCAATTAATGGAAGATTTCAGTCAGGGATTTGGTCACATTTCTGTTTTCTAGAGACGAAGTTCTGTTGTATCTGGTTGACAGAGCTCATGAAGCTCTGTCAAACAAGATATTGTAATTTAATTGTCTGTGTGACATGTACTTACGGTAAATAGGTCTATCAACGAGGGGAATTTGGAGACCTGTTTTGGGTAATTTCTCAACATTATTTATTTATTTTATTTATTGGTGTTTAAAGTCACATATTTCTGCACAATGGCTAATCATGATCACGACAGTTTTACAGGGGGAGGAAGCTGGAGTACTCAGAGAGAACCACCGAGCAACAGTGAGCAACTGTCAGCTCCCCAACAAACTAACTCCACACAAGCAGGGTTAGCATTGGTTGAAGACAAGTGCACCATCGAGGTGCAGTATGCCTTAATACACAACAAACTAACTCCACACAAGCAGGGATAGCATTGGTTGAAGACAAGTGCACCATCGATGTGCAGTACGCCTTAGTACACAATGCCACCCATGCCCCCATGTGGGCAATGGGATGAAGTGACTTGCCCAAGGACACAACACGGTTGCCACAGGTGGGATTCAAACTGAGGACCTCTTGGCTTGCTGCCTGCACCTCTGCCTACTGAGCCACCTTGCCCCCAATTTCTCGACATACAAGATTCTCTTATTAAATTAATAGGAGTTTGTCTATAACCTTTTTGCAATTAACAGGTCAAGTTGTAGCAAAGGTATGGCAAATGATTCTGCATTTGGAAGTAATAATCAATTAACAGGGTTATTCAGTTAAGAGTTATCCAATTAACTGGTTGAGTGCTAATTTATTTTTCAAAGGCGATTTGAAACCTGGGTATTTTTTTTCGAAGATACCACAAGCTACCAGCAAGAGTAGCCTTAGCAAAATTTTATTCATAAATAATTGTTTTGTTATAATTTATTGGAGATTGCCAACAGGTACTCTCCAATAAATTGTAATCAAACAACTTAATATAAATATTTTGTCTATTGCTGAATAACCAACAAGGTTATTCATACAGTGTGAAGCCACTAAAGTGGCTTTTAGGACTTTTCAATAGAGCCATGATAGTGGCTTCTCGCACTCAATCAGTTAACTGGTAGAGTGCTAAATTATTTTTGGTTCTTAAAATTTCTTTGTGCATCTTTGCCTTGTTATAATTTATGGAAGAGTGCACTCTCCCATAAATTGTAACAAGGCAAATCCTAAAAGATAAAATAATCTCAATTCAATGATAATATGAAGCATATCCACGGAAAATGAAGCCTTTGAATGGTGGTACCGGCACTTCAAAATAAAGCCCAAATATGGGCTTCCAGCACTCTACCAGTTAAGTAATTGCTGTACATGGCTCGCGTACAATGCAATGAATCAAAAAGAGGTAAATTTGAAGAATAGAGAACTCTGCAATTTATGTGCATAATAAATACCTGATCTCGTCAATTTTTTTGTGTTTATATTTTCCTTTCATATCATGTTCCCAACACATAATGCCTGTAGAGGCAGCCAAAACTTCACGAGACACCACTGCTTAGTCATAATGTCACCTTATTATGAGAGAGCAAAAAATAAGTAGAATACTCCTGGCCTTTAACCCTTTACCTAACGAATCACCTGCATTCGCCCATGTAAGTTGCAAACTGAGCAGATGAAAAAAATTTTTTTTTAAAAACTATTCCAACAAAACCATATCATGTGACCCCTCACTGAAACGAGCTCTTTGAGCTCGTTCCAATGAGGGGTCACATGATATGGTTTTGTAGAAAAGTTTTAAAAAATTTAAATAAATAGTAATTAAAATGATAGGGGGGCATGGTGGCTCAGTAGGTAGAGGTGCAGGCTGCAAGCCGAGAGGTCCTCAGTTCGAATCCCACCTGCGGCAATCGTGTTGTGTCCTTGGGCAAGACACTTCACCCCCATTGCCCACGTGGGGGCACGGTGACGCGTGCACTAAGGCGTACTGCACATCGATGGTGCACCTGTCTTCAACCAATGCTAACCCTGCTTCTGTGGAGTTGGTATGTTGGGGAGTTGACAGTTGCTTGCTGTTGCTCGGTGGTTCTCTCTGGGTGCTCCGGCTTCTTCAACCCGTAAAACTGTTGAGGTCATGATTAGCCATTGTGCAGAAATATGTGACCTTAAACACCTATACATAGGACTGCATTTAGAAAAAGGACCACACTGTCTGCATTTTTTATTGAAGATGGATTCCATGTCCAACAGACATGCGCAAATCACTGGATACCATGAATTTCCATTGAAAAATAAAATCGTAATTCTAAGAAATTTCAACAGGTGTCATAATACCTTGCATAGAATTATTTCAACTGTGCAGCCTGTATATAATAATAGTATGCTGTATTAAGGCGATCTTTCTCATTATTTGATTTTTGGCGGCGTTGTATATCAATGCTTTTTCCACCCGATGACGTTGACTGGAAATCGAAAGTACATTTGAATGTAAACAAAAGTGGAGGTTTTGGAATTTACCCCATGCAGCTCTGCCACTGCATTATGAAGAATTCTGATGCCCTAGCTTTGTTCTTGGATATGTGAAGCAAATCTGGCCACAGGTTGTTCTCGTGAAATATTATTTACTTATTAGTTCTGGTACAAATACGTTAGCAGACTTCCAGAAACCAGTGATGCCTCCTGTCAAATCTATGAGTTAATTAAATGTGTGTTTCGTGTTCTATACATCTCAATCTTTATTTTGATGTATAACTTCTGTATATTTAATTTGAATTTAAGGAATATCAGAGGTGGGAATTTCAAAATAAACAAAATACCATTACTTTTTGCACCTCAACAAGGATTGCATGCTTCCAAACCACCATTACGGTTTGGTTTCTTCAGATGCCTCTTCAAACAGATGGTATTCCTCCATGGAAAAGATAAAGGAGAGAAATATTAATGGCATTATATCCATATCTCGTCGCTTGAGTGCATCAAGGTGCCATCTGCAATGTTAAAAAGCATTGCAGATGGCACTTTGATGCACACAAGAGATGATTTGTAAATAC
This sequence comes from Pictodentalium vernedei, assembly GCA_031216915.1. Lineage (NCBI taxonomy): Eukaryota > Metazoa > Mollusca > Scaphopoda > Dentaliida > Dentaliidae > Pictodentalium > Pictodentalium vernedei. The sequence continues at coordinate 208,272,969 of CM062292.1, forward strand.
GCTGTGACAGTTTGTATATTTTAATTTTGTCATTTTCAATATTTATTTTATCATATTAGATGTGCTATATTCAATGTGAATTTTGTTTAAATTTTGTTCAGTTTTTTGTACTTTTGTATTTTTGTGTGAACTTAAATTTATTATTGATATGATTTTCAAAGTAAATATTGTGTAACACATGTTTAGTCTGTTTATTGCCAGATAATTAAGTGATCTACTCAGTAACCAGACTTACTAAAGTGAAATGAACTATAAGTCATAATCTTTGATCAACAGTGGTTGAATGATTTTGCATGCCGAAGGCGCACAGGGACACTGTGGGGTAAGCTCCTTTTGACCCTCTTTAACAGTTGAAGATTTAGAAGCTGCATGTCTGGGCGTGGTGAAGGTGGAAAAGGATCAGGTACTCGGCAGGTGTCTCTGGTGAGATGGTCAGATGAGGTTGTTGGGTTGTCTTTTTGATTGTCGTTGATTCGACCCTCGGGTGAGGACCAGAGTGATCAACCCAATAAAGAATTAAATAATTAACATTTCCCCATGGTCCCATTGTATTTCCTTATTTAACTCCTAAAGCTCTGAGTATTTTCAAGATATTTTTCATCAAATCTAGTCATGGCTGTAAAGCAGCCATGACTAGATTTGATGAAAAATTAATCGAAATATAAAACAAGAAATCGGTGGTGAAAGCATCCATTCAATTTACAATTAAGAAAGTGGGACAGGATGTTACCTAAAAAACATTGATTGGTGTTGGATGTACTGAGGCTAAATAAGTCCATAAACAAGGAGAATCAGGGATGTCAGGGTAATTTTTTGACATATTATAGGATTATCAGTCAATTAACAGGAGTTTACTCTATAACCAATAAGCAAATAATAGGTCAACTCTGTCTTTAAGGTATGATAAGTGGTTTTGTGTTTGGAATTATATTCAATTAACAGTGTTATTCAATTAAGGTGGGTGATTTGTGCTCCACGTTGTGTCCTTGGGCAAGGCACTTAACCCAGATTGCCTACATGGCGTACTAAGGCGTACTGCACGTTGATGGTGCGCATGTCTTCGACCAATCTAACCCTGCCTGTGCTGCAGTGCAGAATTCAGAGTTATGATGTTGGAGAGTTGACAGCTGCTCGTCGTTGCTCTGTGGTTCTCTCCGGGTACTCCGGCTTCCTCCACCCATAAAACTGTCACAGACATGATATGACCCTGGCTGTTAATGTGTCATTAAACTCACAAGAAAAAGAAAAACAAAAAAATTAAGGTGGGCTGGACTGTATCACAAATATCTGATCAAAATAAGAAGAATATCAGAAGAAATAAGAAGAATTACTAAAAATAATTCTCTCTTACTTTCTCTGTACATACAATACCAGTCAGGGCACTTCCTGAAACTAAAAACCCTGAACAGTCTTTTGAGAGAGCATTCTATGAATCATGGGAATGAGCAGGTATTGAAAGGCAGAAAAAAAACAAGGAATCATTTTTGGGGGTATACTGTCATTCAACATATTTTCCCCGATACACTATAGGATCAACCCAGTAGAGTATACCAAATAGAGACACGCATCTTTGCAATGCTGTAACCGTATGAGTGAGAATAAAATTGTCCTTCATTCATTATATCAAGTCCTAACAATAATTGTGACAGATGTTAAGGCGTTCTGACAAATTTCAGTTTAGGAGGAAGCAAAACGCTAAAAACTTGCTAATATAATTATGTTATTGGTCTCTTTCCAGTGAGGGGTCATAATCTATGTTTTTTAAGTAAGACACACTAAGGAATATTTTCAGCTACTCAAAAACTTTTTTATCACAAGTCTTGTCCTCTAGACATATTAATAGGTAAAGTATTGAAAGAATGTTTCTACTATAGAAAATTCAATAAACCCTTTACTCCCCATACAGCCACACACCGCTCCTTTTATATGCCCTGAAAAAGTTGTTCCAAGTGTATTCTTCCGGAGAACTTTACCTGGAGAAAGCATTTATCTTGGCAGAGTTTTTACATCATTGTTGGCTGCCAATAATAATTTAGAAAGACTCTTAGTCATCTGCAGCTATGTACAGTATGGCAGTCGTGGACTCGTCACTTTCCACAGGTGGGCAATATTCCCATGGATGCAGTAATATTAGATCACAAACACTAATTATAGGAATAATCATCAAAAATTTAATTAATTTAATTTAATTAATTAAAATTTTGCTGATCATAATTTTTATTACCTGGTTAACTTATCCATGGACGTCACTTCCAATGTGTGGGTTATGACCATTCCACGGTACTGTGCATGTATGTGTGGTAGTTATTAACCCTTTACCCAATGTAACCGCCAAAACCGGCCAGCGCTATTCTCAAAAATCGCCTATTAATTTTAATTATTTTTTCATTTTTTGTCTCAAAAACATAGGTTATGACCCCTCATTGGAACGAGCTCGTCGAGCTCGTTCCAATGAGGGGTCATAACCTATGTTTTTGAGACAAAAAATGAAAAAAAAATAGTTATTCAAGAATTTTTTTTACAAGTGTCGTCTGCTTTTCATGTTAGGTAAAGGGTTAATGTAAAATTAATCTGAGGGCTCAAGGGTTAAGCAGAGTCAAATGTACCTTTCTAACCTTATCCTGTAGCCATGAGTTAATCTGTATTACTCAATCTCCCAAGGAAAATCAAAGAAAAAACTTGCTTCCATATTTGGGGGTCTATTTGATGAAAGAGATTAATCAAGTGACAGTTTAACAGTGTGACATAACACAGGCTTATTTGTCATGACTCAGTTGATAAATGTGGACACATTTTGTGTTGTCTACAAATAGAACCTAATCTCCCACCAAGTCTTGTTTAACCAAAATGCCTGATGCATACACTGAACTTACACCATTTCCAATGTTGAATTTTCAACATATTAGCATCCACATGTTAAGGAATAAGTGAAGGAAAATGGGAGTAGTTACTTGGATATCGAATCTGATTGGGAAGAATTAAATATTGGCAGCATTGGGTTTTTTTTTTGCATTGTTTGTTTTTCTGTTCATTTGTAATGTTGAGGTTTAATGACGCTTTCAACAACCGGTTTCATATCATGTTAGAAAATTTTACTGAAATCCAGAGTACCCAAACCGAATCATTAAAAATTGGGCCAGGTAACTGTGGGACTCTCCAACAGTTGTGACACCCCATGTGGAGGGGAATCGGGGGTTACAGCCCTCATCTAGAAGGTCTAGGCCTCTTTGTCACTGGGGAAACTGCCCCCTTTACTGTGGGCTTGTTGGGGGATATCCTAGCCCCACCGCCTGTCAGGGCACACAAGTTCACATTTTCAGGCAAATCCTGGCCACCACTTCTCTCCAACTTAGCAGACTAGTGTAATCTGAGTTAGCATTGGTTGGAGGCATGTGTACCTACAATGTGCTATTTGCCTTAACCCTCTGCACACTGTTGTCAAAATACCGAAAGTTCTAGAAGCAAATGTTTCCATGATGCAACTAGAAGTTTAAACAATTCAATCTTGTTTGACACAGCTCAATGAGCTCTGTCAAACAAGACTGAATTGCTTAAATTCCAAGTTGCATGACAGTCAATAATTTTGAGACCAGTGTTTACAGCGTGTACAGTGTGTTAAAATGCTGCACCATTATGTTCCCACTAGAACAATTAGGATTAACATTAACTCTTATACCACTGAGTATTTTCCAAGATATTTTTTCATCAAATCTAGTCATGGCTGCTATAAAGCAGCCATGACAAGATTTGATGAAAAATTTGTCTAAATTTTACTAATGAAATCATTGGCAGAAAAATCAATGCTACTTACAAGGGGAAAAATTTGATTAAATTTGCCCAAATTAAATTATTTCCGAGCAAGAGAAATCCTGTCTTGGGCAGGAATATTCACCAGCAGCATGTCAAGGGTAAGTGTCTTGCCCAAGTAGTGCAAGGACACAATGAAGATTGGGATGAAAGCTGCCACTCTTCTATTTAGAGTCCCATACGCTGACCATTGAGCAACTGCACTCCTCGCAATGCAATGTAGAGCAACATTTCTCACTTGAAAATCTTCTCAAATATTCATTTGTAGTTGGAACTGGTGATTACCAAGAGCCTCAGTTGGATATATTACAGCCGGGTGAGGAGGTGGGCATACAAATGGCATTCTGCATCTTGGCCCTTCACTTAATTTGTAAATCGGCCGCACTCCCTCGTGGAGTTTACAAATTCAACATTTAATGAAAGTGTCAATGACACTGTAGCTCAACTTGACAAACTTGAACTTGGTAAGTTATAAATGAAATGGCAAAATTGAAGATCACTGGTACCAATGTCATTTTTTTTTGCCAGTGGCAACAGTTTTTGACAGAAACAGAAGAAAATCGATAGCTCCCATCTAGAGGCCTCCCCAAACAAGCATACAAGGTTTCAAAGCCCTGTAGGGAGTACAAAAGGGAAATATTGTGGTCTGACTAGACTAAATTCTAAGAACGTTGGCCGTGGCAACATTTTTTGACGGAAATGGAAGAAAATCGATAGCTCCCATCTAGAGGTCACCGTAAAAAAGCATACCAGGTTTCAAAGCAACCTAGTCATAAATGTGCCCTGTAGGGTGAGCCAAAGGGAAATATTGTGGTCTGACTAAACTAAGTTCTAAGAATGTTGGCTGCGGCAACATTTTTTGATGGAAATTAAAGAAAATCGATAGCTCCCATCTAGAGGTCACCCCAAACAAGCATGCCAGGTTTCAAAGCAATCCGATCATAAATGTGCCCTGTAGTGTGTGCCAAAGGGAAATATTGAGTCTTCTGACTAAACTAAGTTCTAAGAATGTTGTCCGCGGCAACATTTTTTGACGGAAATTGAAGAAAATCGATAGCTCCCATCTAGAGGTCACCCTAAACAAGCATATCAGGTTTCAAAGCAATCAAGTCATAAATGTGCCCTGTAGGGTGTGCCAAAGGGAAATATTGTGGTCTGACTAAACTGAGTTCTAAAAACGTTGGCCGCAGCAACATTTTTTGATGGAAATTGAAGAAAATCGATAGCTCCCATCTAGAGGTCACCCCCAAAAAACATGCCAGGTTTCAAAGCAATCCAATCATAAATGTAACCTGTAGGGTGTGCCAAAGGGAAATATTGAGTCTTCTGACTAAACTAAGTTCTAAGAACGTTGGCCGCGGCAACATTTTTTGACAGAAATTGAAGAAAATCGATAGCTCCCATCTAGAGGTCTCCCCAAACAAGCATACCAGGTTTCAAAGCAATCTGATCATAAATGGGCCCTGTAGGGTGTGCCAAAGGGAAATATTGAGGTCTGACTAAACTAAGTTCTACGAACGTTGGCCGCGGCAACATTTTTTGCCGGAAATTGAAGAAAATCGATAGCTCCCATCTAGAGGTCACCCTAAATAAGCATACCAGGTTTCAAAGCAATCAAATCATAAATGTGCTCTGTAGGGTGTGCCAAAGGGAAATATTGTGGTTTGACTAAACTAAGTTCTAGGAACGTTGGCCGCGGCAACATTTTTTGACGGAAATTGAAGAAAATCGATAGCTCCCATCTGGAGGTCACCCCAAACAAGCATACCAAGTTTCAAAGTAATCTGATCATAAATGCGACCTGTGAGGTGTGCCAAAGTACGTACGCCGACGGACGAGAAGTGATGGCAATAGCTCAGCTCGACTATGTCAAGTTGAGCTAAAAATGAAATCAACTAAACCCTATCATCCGATGACGGTTTACATGACACGGTTTTGTTGATTTTTTTGCCCCCACCCTAAACGTTGATATCGGCTGTGCTAATGGAATCCCCCTCGACCCCCGCGGTTGAAAAGCTATCTACGCCCAAGGCCTGACAGTTTATAACGGGGTCCTTCCTTCGCGATGTGACCATAGGTTCTGTGAAGTTTCGTTAAACTTCAATAAACATGCACACATAAGTTCATAAAAAGATGGGTGGCTGTTATAATCGTTTCGGATGGGTCGTAAATAATTATCAAACCCCAAACTTGGCCAAAGCCCGACAAAGGTATTGTACTACCATTATTACCACTGCTGCAAGTAATACGCGAGAAATGGCCGTCAGCTGGGAAGATATGGAATTGTAGGCCTAACATACATTGTAAAACAGTTGACACAACATCAATTTTCGACAAAACAACAATTCGTCCCCTGAGTTCCAATGTGTTCTATGTACCTTCTGGCACATAGAACACATTGGAACTCAGCGGACGAATTGTCTGCTTTGCTGTCAAATGCAGTTCGGTTTGCAGAATATTAGGAACAGTTGAGCGATCAGATCTTAATCACGTGACGTGTTGGGATGATTTCGCGATATTAGTTAACTCATTAACTACCCAATACCCAATGTCACTTGTCTTTTGAGCTTTTCGCGTTTTTAACATTTTTAACATTCGAGTAAATCTCGGGTGGGGGTGGGGTGGGGGGGGGGGGCACATTTCAATCATGCGTTAAACCGATGCGCGTATAGCAGAGAGTTGCGGGCGTTTACAATAGAATATGTCCCACTCACGTCGGCTCAGCCAAAATTTTCCCGCAATTTCAGACTTAGACTCATTCAGATTCTTAATGAAAGTGTCAATGACACTGCACTGAGCTCAACTTGTCCAAGAAGATACTCAGCTAAATAGAAAACTCCAGCCACGCCAAGTCATTTAATCAAGTTTCTATAGAGAAGACACCACACCAAAGCTACATATGAAATCTGAAAAAGATCAGGTGAGGGATGCGACCTGTAGGGTGTACTAATGGAACTGTTGACAATTTATATGCCAAATCCAATATTGACGATGGCGGCCATGCTTTTGAACGATAATCAGAAAAATGTGATAGCTCCCATGTAGACATCACACCAAAGTTACATATGGAATTTGAAAAAAAATGGGTGAGATATGTAGCCTGTATGGTGTGCTAATGGAATTGTTGACAATTTGTATGCCAAATCCAATATGACTGCTGACGGCCGTGTTTTTCAACAAAATTCAGAAAAAGTTGATAGTTTCCAGCCAGATATGATACCAAAACGACATATGGAATTTGAGAAAGATCGGGTGAGAAATGTGGCCTGTACGGCGTGCTAATGGACTTGACAATTTTTGTGCCAAATCTAAGATGACCGTTGGCGGCCATGTTTTTCAACGAAATTCGGAAAAATTCGACAGCTCCCATCTAGACTTCACACCAATGCTACATATGAAATTTGAAAATATCGGGTGAGAGATGCGGCCTGTAGGGTGTGCTAATGGAATTGACAATTTATGTGCCAAATCTAAGATGGCCGCTGGCAGCCTCCGGGGAAATTCGACAGCTTCCATCTGGACATTGCCCCAAAGTCACATATGAAATTTGGGACTGATCGGATGGGAGCTGCGGCTTGTGGGGTGTGCTAAATAAATTGTTGAACAATTTATATCCAAATTCAAGATGGGGACTGACGGCCATGTTTTCAACAAAATTCTGAAAAAATCGATTGCGCACATCTAGACATCACACCAATGCACATGAAATTTGACAAATATCGGATGAGACATGCGGCCTGTAGGTGTGCTAATGGAATTGTTGACAATTTATATGCCAAATCTAAGATGGCCGCTGGCGGCCATGTTTTCAACAAAATTCAGAAAAATTATAGGTTCCATCTGGACATTTCACCAATGCCACATATGAAATTTGATAAAGATTTGATAATAGGCCGTCCTTGGCCCCTGGTCTCAGTGCTTGTGAGTGCGAGAAGGAGTGGTGACCCTCGCCCGTACTTGTGGAATATGAAGCAGCTACGCCCTGAACGCTGCATGCACACATTACTAAAGTGTTATGCTATTTTATACATTTTCTGAAATTTTGCTTGAGGAATTGAATAACTGTTGTTCATTACCTAGCTGTTTGTCTGTCTGCCTAACTGTCTGCCCCCCCCCCCCCCGCCCCATCTATCAAAAGCGACCTTGAATATCACTAGATATAAGGTGACACTGTACCGTGGTAAATGAGACACGAGTCTTCACCATGCAGTGGTGACACCAGGTTTTCCCCAACAAGGACGCCTGTACTCTCCGACGGAGGTTGGGGGGGGGGGTGGGGGGTGGTAGGTTATTCCCCGACAGGCCCACAATGAAGAAACCAGTTATTGGGGGGGGGGGGGGGGGGCTAGACCTCCCCCGACAGGATTAGCTCTGCCTACCCCTTTTTTCTTCTTAAAATTGACCAAAACGCATAAAAAACCACAAAACTAATTTCCGGATTTTGGTCCAAAAGTCCCACCCGGACCCCAAATTTTCAGTGTAAAAAAAAAAATTGTCTTAAAATTGACGAAAACGCATAAAAAACAAAAAAAAAATTCCGGATTTTGGTCCAAAATTTATAAGTCCCACCCGGACCCCAAATTTTCGGTGTAAAAAAACATTTTTTTGTCTTAAAATTTACCGAAATGCATAAAAAAAACAAAAAACTCATTTCCGGATTTGGGTCCAAAATTTCTAAGTCCGGACCGGGACCCCAAACTTTCAGCATAAATATGAACCCAGGGACTTGGCTTGAACAAACTTGAATCTCACCCCCTAAGTATGCTGCATAACAAATATCAAAAGATTCTTATTTGTAGATCTGAAGAAGAAGATTTTAAAAGAATATTCCTCATACTGCACTAATTTGAACATTTGGGTTCCCATAGGGAACCAAAATATGGACCGAGGGATTTGATTTCAACAAATGTGTGAATGTGTGAATCAATGTTCCAAAGATGTTATATGTAAAATATGAAAGCTTTTGGTGCAGTGGTTTGGGAGAAAAGTAGTCTTAAATGTTTTCCCCATTACCCACAGTGTTAAAAAATGCTGACTCAGCACTTTTTCAAAGTCCCCCAAAAAGTACCTTATGACAAAACCGATGGCAATTGTTTTTTACCATTTCTTTCTGTTGGTCCCAAGGAAGCCTCACACCACATAAAAATTCTCAGTGCCGTGCAGTTTTGGAGATATGGACGTTTTCGTTTTTTTCTATTTTTGGCTCCTGAGGTTCCCACGGGGCTGCAAGAAAATTTTTTTGGCATAAATCAAGTACTTATAACCCAATAATACCTCATATTAAATTTGGTTCAAATTGGCCTCTCGGTTCAGAAAATAAAAATTCTGGGCGGGGCAAAAATTCTTGCCCCTCTAAGAACAAAGGCAAATATTGCCCGTCAAACTTCTCTTGAACAAATTTGAGTCTACACCTCAAATGGAAGCTGCATACCAAATATCAAGTCTCTGCTACGGCTGGTTCACGGGAAGAAGATGTTTTAAAATTGTGTGCATTTTGGCCCCACTCCCCTCCACAATAAGAGCAGAAACTCAATTGAAGAAAAACCCAAATGCCCCTATAAAACCGCCACTCATGTGAATTTTCATTGAACTGCAGCCTGTGGCTTGGGAGAAAATGACCCAAACACAACCTTCAAGACGGACGACAGACGACGGACGACAGACAAAAAGTGATCAGAATGGCACCCTGACTTTCAGTCAGGTGAGCTAATAACCCCGATGCGTAGTGACCCTGGCTGTCGAAAGTGTCGTTAAACTCTAATAAAAAGATAATTTACATGCATTTGCGACACAGAATTAAAGCCCTTTTCCCGTGTTCCATTGACTATGATTTTTCTTTATCTTTATGATTAAGAAAAAAACATAATCAATGGAATACAAGTCTTCATTTATGCGAACACATAGTGTTGTAAATTATGGGTATATTGTGACGCATGTGGGTGGAGGAAAAGGTTAGTTTCTATACACGTCTAGCCTACAAAGAGCGGGAAGATACTAAAGTGGGGCGATGGGAGCCCCCGTTCCACCCCCGTCCCATCTCGCCCTAGCCCCTACCCTCCCTCCGCTTTAATTTTCAAGTACATTTTTCTCTGGTTTGAAGTTTAAGATATCGATTCGCCTTTGCTAGTAATCATCTACTTTTTATGAGATAATATATGATATCCGGACTTACGTCACACGCACAGTCTGCGGTACCTGATTCGGACTGTTGGTGGTGGTGGTGGTGGTGGTGTGTGTGTGTGTGTGTGTGGGGGGGGGGGGGGGAGTAGTCAGAATAACGAATTTGGAGTACAATACGAGCTAATTACACATGACGTTTGGAAACCCATGTGTCACGGTCACTACGTGAAGGCCTATTTGCCTCCAAATAAATTTCCAAGAACATTGAGTTTTGAACTATATCACTCGTCCCCTGAGTTCCAATGTGTTCTATGTGCCTACTGGCACCTAGAACACATTGGAACTCAGGGGGCGCACTGACTGATTAATATTCCAACTACATTATCAGGGCATGTCTTTATCCACAAATAAATTTCCAATAACATCAGAGTTTTGAACTATAATATTGACTGATTAATATTCGAAGTCGATCGTTGAAGGCATGTCTTGCTGATGCAGCTGGAATATTTTCACTGCCAGTAGTTGAGCCATTATAGCAGGGACAACCCCCACCCCCTCCAAATCGGTCATCTTCGTCCATGGTCAATGGAACACGAGTCTTCACTAATGTGATCTCAGAGAGTACTAATTTACAGGTAAGCCCATATTGCGACGAAAAGGTGATATTGACGGCTGAAGCCTCTGGATGGAGAAAGAAGTAAGTTTTCTTTCACATCCAGCCAAATCGGACTGTCTGAAACCTGGTCTGTAGACTATTGAATAAATCTGACTTACCTTGCAAAATATCAGAAAGTCAATCCAGTACAAACGCAACACGCACAGAAGTAATCACATAAATGCAGGTACCTGAACTACCTATTGAAGTCTACCTACTTCAGTGAAATACGCTCCAAAGCTTTTGATAACATTTCTCTCTAATGTTAGCCAACATTATAATTTTTCTACTTGACCTACACGCGACAATAAGGGGAAAATATGTTTTCAGCTCAAGTAAGATGACAGTTTCACTCCATTAATTTTGTATTATGCAAATCTCGCACTCGAGTGAATCAAACACACATTGGTCACAATACAAGCAGTATTTCACATGGCTCCTCGTCAGAAACACTAGAACAGAAGGCTTGTCAGGTCAATCGCCTCTATTGCAAAAGTTCAATGGTAATAAATGATAATTGGCAAACAAGGAACACGCTCCTCGGTGTCAAGAACTTTTAACGTCAAAGTCGAAAATGAACGTTTGTCAGATTTTGATGAAATTTTGGTATGCGGTAGAGCTAAAAAAAAAACAAAAAACAAACTCCCAAAGTTACAGCCATAAAAACGTCAAATGAAAGTGTCAATGACACTGTAACTTAACTTGACTGTGTGTACTATTTGATGAAAAGGATAACGTTCAATGTTTATGAAAGGATTATGAAATAAGACAAGAATTGTGATAATTGAGAGTATGTTAATTTCTGTTCCCTGTATGCTATGTTTTTAATAAGAATAATTTGAGTGTAGACTGTACTAAAGAATTAACTAGTAGAGTGCTAAATTATTTTTGACCATCAAATCTTGTACACATGTCTTTGCCTTGTTACAATTTATGGGAGAGTATGGGCACTCTCCCATAAATTGTAACAAGAAACCCTAACAGACTAAATAATATCACTTCAAAGATAATACAAAGCACATGCACTGAATATGAGCCTTCAAGTTGTGGTACCTGCACTTCAGAATAAAGCCCAAATATGGGCTTCCAGCGCTCTGCCAGTTAAGACCCTGGTTGATGTGGCCCTAACAGTTAACGAAAGTCAATCAAAGTTACCAAGTAACAGTATAATCATTCCAAAACAAGTCATCCTATCAACTTACAATGAAATCCCTTCATAACTATAACTCGTAGATTTTGCTAAAGGAATCTAGGTCACGTGAGTATTGGGCGGTCACGGTTGACCGATCATGACCAATATAGGAGCGTCTCATGTAGATATCATACCAAGTTATCATACCAAGTTACAATGAAATCCCTTCATAAAAACAACCTGTAAGCAGTGTTGAAGGAATCTAGGTCAAAGGACTAGGAGGCGGTAACGGCTGACAGATCCTGATTAAAATATGATAGTCTCATCTAGACTTCATACCAAGTTACCCTTCCAAGTTCCAATGCAATTGCTTCACAAATATGAACTGTTGACTGTGCTAAACAAATATAGGTCACGCCCCTGTGCGGTTGGTTGACTGATCACGACCAAAACAAGATGTTCTCCCGAGTCATCCAACAAAGCAAAATTGCAATGAAATCCCTTTATAAATGCAAGCTGTAGACTGTGCTAAAGGAATCTAAGCAGCGTGCCCATGCGGCAGTCACGGTTGAGTCAACTGAAACCGACCAAAAAAGGAAGTTTCTCATCTAGACATTATACAAAGTCATCCTGCGAAGTTACAATAAAACCCCTTTATAAAAACGGCCTGTAGACTGTGCTAAAGGTTTTCAGGCTTCAGGACCGCGTAGCCGTTACGGCTGACTGATCGCGACCAAAAGGGAATGTTCCCTTCTAGACATTATATGGGGAGTCATCCTTCCAAGTTACAATGAAATCCCTTCATAAATACGACCTGTAGACTGTGCTAAAGGTTTCGGGCTCTCGCAGCCGTCACGGTGGACCGATTGCGACCAAAGGGGACGTTCTCATCTAGACATTATACGGAGACATTATCCTACCAAGTTACAATGAAATCCCTTCATAAATATGACCTGTAGACTGTGCTAAAGGTTCTCGGGTTTCGGGCTCTCGCCGCCGTCATGGTTGACCGATCGCGAACAAAGGGGACGTTCTCATCTAGACATGACCCCAAACCTGCATATGAAATGATGATCGGACAAGAACTACGGGGTGTAGCATGTTACAGAGAATATGTGAAAGGACTCACAGACTTCCGCACGCGTAGACTGTGCTAAAGGTTTCGGGATCTCGCAGCCGTCACGGTGGACCGATTGCGACCAAAGGGGACGTTCTCATCTAGACATTATACGGAGACATTATCCTACCAAGTTACAATGAAATCCCTTCATAAATATGACCTGTAGACTGTGCTAAAGGTTCTCGGGTTTCGGGCTCTCGCCGCCGTCATGGTTGACCGATCGCGAACAAAGGGGACGTTCTCATCTAGACATGACCTCAAACCTGCATATGAAATGATGATCGGACAAGAACTACGGGGTGTAGCATGTTACAGAGAATATGTGAAAGGACTCACAGACTTCCGCACGCGTGATGGCAATAGCTTACCTTGACTTGTCAAGTTAAAACCCTTTGAATCCCAGCGACCGCTATTCCGGCCAGGAAGATGATACACCATAACGTCATTAAATAGGACGGATGTTCAGTAAATGTGTGGGGAAGACCAACCAATATTTTCAACGTGCAGCCCCGAGGCTGCACATTGAAAATATTGATTGGTCTACCCCAAATAATGAATATGGACTTTTCTAATTGCTACCATTGAACTGGCATGGAAGATACCACTAGAGTTGAAAGGGCTATTTAGCTAAAATGATATATTGCTTGAAAAAAGTAAATAAATGCAGTACAGTAATTTGCTATTGGGGAGTAAGATTCGCTGGGTGCAATACTATGCACTACTGTGCTGTACATTACAATACAGAGGTGTGATTACACTCTTGCACAAGTCGGGGGGGGGGGGGGGGGGGGGCGGCGGGGGCTGAGGTTGACAAAGTTGTTGTGTCTAGTTATTTATAACTCTGTTGTACATATCAGATCACTTTTTGTAGTCTTCAAATGCCACCACAGACATAATACCCAGACTTCCAGCAATGCTAAAGTAGAGAGTCGAAATATCCCACCCAGTGACTTGAGTTGAACAAACTTGAATACCCCCTCACCTCTCCTTGATGCTGTAAAAAGATTTTGAATCAAGGATTTGAAGAAGATTTGCACTGGGTTAAAATTGGGGCTGTCCTAAAATGCCCAAATTTTAACCCTTGGACTTAATTTGAGCAAACTTGAATCTGATCCCCTAAGGATGTTGTACACCATATATCAAAAGATTTTGGTGGTTCTGGAGAAAAAGATTTTCAAAGAATATTCTTGCACCAAGTTGAAATTCAGGCTCCCACAGGGAACCCAAATATGAATCCAGGGACTTGAATTGAATAAACTTAAATCTGACTCCTCCCCGAGGATGCTGAATATCAAATATCAAATGATTTTGTGCGACAAATATGAAGAAGATTTTATCAAGATTATTCTTCATATTGCACTAAGTTAAAATTCGGACACCCATATGGAGCCCCAATATTAACACAGGGACTTGATTTGAATAAACTTCAATTTGACCCTCGTAAAGATGTTGCATTCCACAGTCATAATATATCAAAAGATTTTGACTGGTGGTTCTGGAGAAGAAGACTTTCAAAGAAAATTTCTCACATATCACTAAGTTACAATTGGGGCTCCCATGGGGAATTCTGATATAAGCCCAGGGACTCGATTTGCACAAACTTGAATCCCCCCCCCCCCCCCACACACACACACAAAGAAGGCCGTATACCAAATATCAAATGATTCTGCCTGGTGGATCTGAAGCTGTCTGAAGACGAAGTTTTATAAAGATTATTTCTCATGTTGGACTAAGTTCAACTTTGGGCTCAAATATTAACCCGGGAACTTGATTTGTACAAACTTGAATCTGATCCCGCTAAGAATGTTGTATCCAAATAGCAAAATATTCTGAACAGTTCTGTGCGGTTTGGGAAATATGGGTATTTGGTTCAAATCGGCCTATCGGTTCGGAAAACAGAAATGTATCGGGGCAGGGCCACTAAGTCTTGTTCCTCCCATTAGAAAGGCAAATACTGCTCTAAGAACTTCGTTTGAACAAACGTTAGTCTGTATCTCAAAAGTTCAGTACCAAGTGATTACGTCAATCGGTTCATAAGAAGATTTAAAAAAAAATTAGCCCCCCCCCTCCCACCCCACCCAATGGGGCGGGACCACTGGATTTGAACAAAATCAAAATGCGATGTCATAACAATCACCTCAAATTTCACTGAAATCGGTTCTACGGTTTAGGAGAAGTCGTGAATACCATTACGACGGACGGACGACGGACGGAGATAGATCGCTGTAGCTCACGCTGTCTTTCAGTCAGGTTAGCTAAAAATAAACTGAAATCATGTTTGATCAGATGGAAGTTTTATACTGTTGTCAGGAAAAAAAACACTCTATCAGTTAAAAGGCTTCAGTAATAGTGTTTTCCTAATTTGTGAAATAAGTCAGTGGAGTCCCGACCGACGATAGCCCAAGTCG
Source organism: Pictodentalium vernedei (assembly GCA_031216915.1). Classification (NCBI taxonomy): domain Eukaryota; kingdom Metazoa; phylum Mollusca; class Scaphopoda; order Dentaliida; family Dentaliidae; genus Pictodentalium; species Pictodentalium vernedei. The sequence goes on from CM062292.1 coordinate 208,288,211, forward strand.
ATACCCTGAGTGTCAGCAAATAGTTTTATGGACAGGTGACAACACGGCACAAAGAAATATGTTTTTGACCAATTTACTGAATAACCCTCAGGTTACCGAATAAAAAAAGAGGGAAACACGTGAGAAAAAAAAAACACCGCTAATTATAATCACGGAAGATGCGACTGTGCATTATCACACCTGAGCCCCCCGATATGAAGAATAAATTGAAGCACCATTTCTGATACATGACGTTAAGTAACATGACGTCACTAGAATTATTTTTTTAAATTTTACTGCACGAGGGTGAGCATAATAGATTCACGTGGAGCAAATGGATATAAATAAGATAAACCGATAAGAGGCCCCCACCGCATCGGTTACGTTCACATTCGCACCTTGGATTCAGAGGTGTCAACAACTAGAAACAATGGAGCTACCATTAGTCATACAAGAGACACTGATCAAAGTGAAGGCCGCCCTTGCTACCACCTGGAGTATCCAGGTGCGCAAGGGAACAATTCACTTGACAGTGGATTTGACAGAACCGACGTCCTTGGAGAGGTGTAGCACCTTTCGTGGGGGGGGGGGGGGGGATTTCCTCACACACTGGTCACCCTCCTAGTGACTCGGACAAGCTGGATGAAGACCGCCGGAGCAATACAGCCACCACCAAGAAGAAGAGGAAGAGAAAGAAGGTACCCTCCGCCAGACGACGACGAGATGCCCGCCGAATGACGGAGTTTCTGGGGAAGAAGAAGAAGGAGAAGGTGGCAAGTGAGGGCGTCATAGGGTCAACACCTGTCACCCCTGACCAACCCTTGTCCAGCTCGGCACACCCATCCCAGCATGAGGGTCCGGAGGAATATGGGTCGTCGGGTGACAGATCAATCTCCAACCCATCTGACTCTTCATCTGAAGAGGAGATGGAGGAGGAAGATCTGTCCACGGTACAAGAAGTTGTCCCAGACGATGCACCTTCCACCCCTCCAGCTCTTGCTTCTCCGGCTTCTTCGGACCAGGAATCTGACCAGGAAGAGAGCATCCCGGAATCCGTGGAGGCATTCCTCGGGGAGGAGATCCAGAGCGACACTGCCCGAGCTACTTTCCAGGAGAGGTACAACCTCCATGTTAAAGCAGGACATTCAACTCAAATAATCAGGACAATCCTCGAACTTGCACTCGAAAACCTCAGAAAATCTCAAGAAACAGTAGTAAGGGGACAGACCGTACGTCGCCAAAGAAGAACCTACCCTTCCTCTTGATCCGACAACGCCACCAACATCAATCTTTCCGACACATCCCCCTCCTCCCAAGAAAAACCGCAGGAGACACAGACGCCGCTGACTACCTTAACTCCCCCCCCCCTTTGCCACGCTCAGACATAACACGAATATTATACAGCTAATGAGGGTCGAAAGAGGCTTGCTCCAAAACGTCCCTGCGCGCCTTCTGCGCGCAAAAACCATTTGATTCGTGGCCCCCAACGCAGGTTGGCAGTGAATGGAACTGATTTCAATCAGTTTCTTCATTCGATGTTGTTAATGTTAGCCCCCCCCCCCCCCCCCACCAGCCCCTCCTCCATCCCATTTGTCCTTGAAAACTGATGATTTGGAACAGGGAAGACGACCCCACTTCCAAGCCATCCCAGCACACCATATTTACAGCATATATCGTACATATATATTGAGTGGAACAAGTACCATCTGCAATGCTAAAACATTGCAGTGCAATGGTAAAGCATTGCAGTGCAATGGTAAAGCATTGTAGTGCAATCGTAAAGCACTGTAGTGCAATGGTAAAGCATTGCAGTGCAATGGTAAATCATTTCAGTTGGCCCCTTGTTCTACTCAAGGGGTGATATATTAAAAAGGCACAAGCAAAGTTCCAGTTAATCCTTTGAACCCGAGCGGCCGCTTTTCCGGCCGAGGATAGCTATACGACCTGAATTCATAAAGTAGAGAGTTACTCAGCGAATTTGTGTGGTAGACCAATCAAGATTTTCAACGTGCAGCCACAAGGCTGCACGTTGAAAATATTGATTGGTCTCCCCAAGTAACGAATAAAGACTTTTCCAGTTGATGACACTGAACTGGCTTGGAAGATACCATCAGAAGCCTATACTAGACATTTTGTTTACAATTTTGCTCGCTGTGCTTCTTATGAGTTTGCACACAACTTGACAGTAATTACACGGGCTAAAACGCAGTCTACACTCGCCACTATACTGGTACTGGTTAAACACGAGAACTTGTCCAGATTTTTTTGTCAATCGAGAATTTTTACTTCACAATTATTGTCATCGTTGGAGCGTACAGACAGCTCCCAGCCCACTCAAGGTTTGTCGGACACACTGTATTGACTTGAATGAAAAATGTTCTGGTCCTGCTGGCGGCAAAAATGAGGAATTTGGAGGATTTTATCAAGGCGCATGCACACTATGCCATGACGCATCTGTCGACTTGAACATTCGAACTGTTTCTGATCACTCATGTATGGTAAAAGATGATAAATGTGAGAAGTTCAAACATTGAAAACTGTCAAAAAATCTGCAACAGAACGGGCATTGTAAATTATTTTTTATGTGATATTAATCCCCGGGCTTCTTTGAAGTAACTATATTATATTCAACTTCTATGTTTTACCTTTTACATGGATAGTGGAAGAAGTATGTTAGTAAAGTAGACCTTACTGCGTTGACTTACAACTGACATAAAATTATTATTGAGACTTCTGTTGTGAACAACATGCACTTTTGTTCTGCCCCATCTTTTCTTTTCTGATAAAGTTGAATCATTAGTTAACTAGTAGAGTGCTGAAAGCCCATATTTGGGCTTTACTAAATACCACAGACTGTGACTATAACATCTACACTCTACAGCAGGTGGTTTCATATTGACCGCGGGAAGAATCAAATTTTGTTGTTGGCATCTTGCTCAGTTACATTTGATTGGATAGTGCCCCCGCACTATCCAATCAAATGTAACAGAGCAATATATGGTGAAAAGAAATCTGTGGCACTCTACCAGTTAAATAGATGTGGACTTGAAAATTTAAAGCAAAGCTGCCTGACTATTAATTTGTGCGCAGGGACATAGGGACCATGGGGACCATTGCTGTAGCAATCTGGCAATAATAAGGCAATATGCCGCAATAATCTGGCATTATTAAGATAATATTCCTGCGCTTCATTTGCTTTTTTCCTCCTCCCCAGAAAAAGTCATTTGCAGGAACGTTTTCCGCTAAATCACGTCAAGTGTTTGAAAATTTCATCATGCTTCGGAGGCTTGATCGACTCCCCTTTATACTTCGTGTTTTGCAAGTGTTCAGCACAATTCTAGTTCCTTAATATTTCCACATTACGGCAACATTATGGCAATAATATGGCACTGTTGAGGCCGGCCATAGTTGCCCCACCAGTTTTATACTTTATTAAGTTATATTAACCCCTTACATGCACCTAACAGATATTCCTGCCCAGCACAGGGTTTCTATTGTCACTGAAATAATTATAATTTGGGCACATTTAGTCAATTTATCTCCCTGTAAATTAAATGGAATTTTTCATCAATGATACTTTGTGTTACATTTAGATTAATATTTCATCAAATCTAGTCATGGTTGCTTCATAGCAGCCATAACTAGATTCCATTAAAAATATCTTGAAAATACTCAACGGGGGAAGAGTTAAGCTATACTACACAACAACGAAATTTGTTGCAGTTTTCTCTTTCTATTTAAAGCCCCGAGAGCTTCCCAAGAAATAACAAGGTCTTGAATGGTCAATAGAGGAAATGGGATGACAATAACCTTGTGTTATTGTTACAACTTATTGCGACAGGAAATTTTCTGGCAGTCGATACTGTGGGGGTGGGGTAAACCATCTTCGGGCCTGCTACCACGACAAGGGTAAACCACTACAAATCTTTTGAAAGCTTCAAATTTTCCAGTAGGTTTACAGTAAAGAAGGCATTTGGAAATTCATTGACATTCAACAGAACAAACCTATTTGTCAAATTGTCATATCCATGAAATTGAAAAAGGGTGCAAACCACGATACAAGTCTTTAATTTACATCTCAAGAGTGTCGTTGAAAGCCTCTAGACGTATTTACCGAGCCAAACCCAAAATACCTTGACACACGCAGATAAGAACATCGAGATTAATTCAAGGTTTTACTATCTTTTGAAGAATGAAATATATTCAGTACGCCGATATCAGTGGGTTGAGTCAATTAACTAAATGTATTTAGAATGAAAAAATAAACTAACTCTGATTTTTTAAAACTCCTAAGGCTACACAAATGTACTTTTAACCCTTTCTACAAATGGCGGATACAAACGACAAGGTTGCCCCCTCCCTCGTTTTCCAGAGGTAGAAAATGTTCAATCGACCCCCTGAGCCACCTCAACTCGGTGTATCAAGCCATTGTGCGCCTCGAATACCTTCTACGATGCGAATGGTAATTTATTTTTAGCTGAATTGCCCTTCGTAGCAAACACTCGTAAGGGAGTGGGTGGAGGGGGGGGGGGATTATTCTCTTTCACAGCCTCCTTATATGGGTACTGTCTCTAGATGGCACTGCCACAGAGACATTGTCGTTGAGAATAAAATGCCTTAGGGTCAACTGTGGGTTACTTGATGTGATTATCACACAAAACACAACAGATTTTTTTGTCGCGTAACTGGATTATTTCTGTCCACGAACTCTCGGCACCGGGAACATTCGACCATACACTCTAGACTTAGCCTCCTTGGATGGGAAGGCACATTTCAGGGAGATGATGCATAGATAATTCCATCGCGTTCAAATTCTGGGTATGAACACGAAGTATCCATCCTCGTTCTAAAACTTTGCCCTCCCTACACCCCACCCTTTAAAAATGTACCCCACCCCTAATTTATTAGGGAATGCTTCACACGTTGTTGCGAAATCGAAATATGTCAGTTGGGGAGCAGATAACGCATTGATCGTCAGTTCGATAATGGGAATAAGTAACAATATAATCGAACAGTCCTCTAGGGCCAATACTCCATTTGACCCGAAACCATGAAGCAGAGATAATTATGATGTCGCCATTTCTCTTCATTGTTCCTACATGCAGATTTTCGTTGGGAAATTTGGAAAGTATGAAAAAATATCTTTACTTATGCATTTATTGGGTGGGGTTCCACATAAACAGGTATAACTTCAAGATGAAAATCAGAGTGGCAGATTACTGGAACAGTTTGGGGGACCCTAGCTCTCATGTTCAACGTTTTATGTTCAGGATACCCGTTACCAATAAAACGTCGCGTATGTAGTTACGCTCAGGAACAATACTATAAAACTTTTACAATTGTATTTTCCAGAACTGTATTTTCCAGTTATGACTTTAAACGGGTTGAAATGAACAATTAGCATTTTCAAAGATATGGCAATTAGCCACTTGATTGATTGGTCGAAAATACAACTCGAGTTTTATAATATTAGCACTAGCTTGTTTTTCTTCCGACGCGAAAACGAAAACTCAGTGTATACTCATTCCTCCAATCGGGGTATTTTCTTTTGAAATGAGTCTTAGATATCGATTCGAGATTACAAAGGAGGTTTGTAGAACCTATTTCAGAGTATTGGAGAGCCAACCGTGACCAATTTAGCGGCACAGAATGCGTTTAACTCTTAATCCGCTGAGTATTTTATTTTCGTCACATCTAGTCATGGTTGCTGTGGGGCAGACATGACGAGATTTGTTGAAAAATTCATATGAAAGTGTCAATGGCACTGTAGCTCAACTTGACAAACTTGAACTTGGTAAGTTATAAATGAAATGGCAAAATTGAAGATCATTGGTACCAATGTTATTTTTTTTGCCAGTGGCAACATTTTTTTTGAAAGGAACCCGCAGAAAATTGATAGCTCCCATCTAGAGGCCTCCCCAAACAAGCATGCCAGGTTTCAAAGCAATCCGATCATAAATGTGCCCTGTGGGGTGTACAAAAGGGAAATATTGTGGTCTGACTAGACTAAGTTCTAAGAACGTTGGCCGTGGCAACATTTTTTGACGGAAATGGAAGAAAATCGATAGCTCCCATCTAGAGGTCACCGTAAATAAGCATACCAGGTTTCAAAGCAATCTAATCATAAATGTACCCTGTAGGGTGAGCCAAAGGGAAATATTGTGGTCTGACTAAACTAAGTTCTAAGAATGTTGGCTGCGGCAACATTTTTTATGGAAATTGAAGAAAACCGATAGCTCCCATCTAGAGGTCACCCCAAACAAGCATGCCTGGTTTCAAAGCAATCCGATCATAAATGTGCCCTGTAGGGTGTGCCAAAGGGAACTATTGAGCCTTCTGACTAAACTAAGTTCTAAGAACGTTGGCCGCGGCAACATTTTTTACAGAAATTGAAGAAAATCTATAGCTCCCATCTAGAGGTCTCCCCAAACAAGCACACCAGGTTTCAAAGCAATCTGATCATAAATGTGTCCTGTAGGGTGTGCCAAAGGGAAATATTGTGGTCTGACTAAACAGAGTTCTAAAAACGTTGGCCGCGGCAATACATTTTGACGGAAATTGAAGAAATTTGATAGCTCCCATCTAGAGGTCACCCCAAACAAGCATGCCAGGTTTCAAAGCAATCCGATCATAAATGTACCCTGCAGGGTGTGCCAAAGGGAAATATTGAGTCTTCTGACTAAGTTCTAAGAACGTTGGCCGCGGCAACATTTTTTACAGAAATTGAAGAAAATCTATAGCTCCCATCTAGAGGTCTCCCCAAACAAGCACACCAGGTTTCAAAGCAATCTGATCATAAATGTGTCCTGTAGGGTGTGCCAAAGGGAAATATTGAGGTCTGACTAAACTAAGTTTTACGAACATTGGCCGTGGCAACATTTTTTGCCGGAAATTGAAGAAAATCGATAGCACCCATCTAGAGGTCACCCTAAATAAGCGTACCAGGTTTCAAAGCAATCAAATCATAAATGTGCCCTGTAGGATGTGCCAAAGGGAAATATTGTGGTTTGACTAAACTAAGTTCTAAGAACGTTGGCCGAGGCAACATTTTTTGACGGAAATTGAAGAAAATCGATAGCTCCCATCTAGAGGTCACCCCAAACAAGCATACCAAGTTTCAAAGTAATCTGATCATAAATGCGACCTGTGAGGTGTGCCAAAGGAAATTGTGGACGTACGTATTAACGTACGTACGCCGACGGACGAGAAGTGATGGCAATAGCTCAGCTTGACTTTGTCAAGTTGAGCTAATAAAATTAACTCAAGAAATCATTGGTCAAACAGATAATCCAATATACAAGGGAGAATTTCTATAAAAGTGCTCAAATTATATTTATTTTTCTGGCAACTATTCTCTGTCCTAGGCAGGAATATCTGCCAGCGGCGTGCAAGAAGTTAATATTTCTACACACAAAGTTTCCAAAAAACTTCGTCGCAGGCCTGCCGTGATAATGTAGTCGGAATATTAGTCAGTTGGGATTATTTTTCAAAACTCAGAGTTGGCGAAGGCATGCCTTAATGATAGATATAGCTGGGATATTTTGGGACTTGAGCTGTCACAGTCAGGACAAATGAGGTTTACACCTCTAGCCACCTATCTGGCCATCTTAAGACAGAGCACAGCTGGGTTGGAGTACGGGGGGACTGGAATCAAGGACGCGAGTCGCAGTTTTTCTTTATATAGGCACTCGTGAAATATGGGTAAATCTCCAACAAGGGTCGTTGATTCCTATCATCCGTACTCTACCCGAGTTGTGTTCTGTATATACCACGACTAAACTTGAATTAATCCGTTACCCAACGTAACGGACGAAAAAGGTCAGCGCTATATATTCACAAAAATTGCCATTCAATTTTCATTATTTTTAAATTTTTGCCTCAAAAACATAGCTTATGAACCCTCACTGGAACGATCTCGTTAAGTTCGTTCGAACGAGGAGTCATAAGCTATGTTTCTGAAGCAAAAAAATAAAAAAAGAAATTAATTATTCAATAATGTTGTTTGTAAGTGTCGTCTGCTTTTCATGTTAGGTAAAGGGTTAAGTGAATGAGGCTGATATTTGTGAAGAAATATATCGCCTTTGGCGGTCTGTTTTCATTCTCACTTGATACCATTTTTGTCGAAGCATTTCATTCTCGTCATAAAGTCACTCGGGTGTGTAACGTCCAATCAGATACGTTTTTATATGACATTTTTACTGGTAATTCGGATTCCACGCGTGGTGTACCAAGAACGTAGGTTGATTACGCGCGGCAATCATGATATAATCGTAACGTAAATTCCCCTGACGTTTATCAAAAGAAATTTATATAGATTTGCATTTTAGTTCTCTTTCAGACAGAGGCGGAAGACAGCTATTAATCTAGGTATGTGCTTTTTCCATCTGTATACACAAATAACATTAAATTTTATTATGTTACGATGTATCTTAATTTAGTGGACATGCGCAATATGAGTGACTTTAGATATTAGTTATCAATTCACCTAATACCACATCATCTCCGGGAATATAGGCTACTGTCCGTTCTAGAACTGTGGAACAACCCCCCCGACGCTTTTTGAACCTGTGTGATAAAAGTGCCATTAAGTCCCAACAAGCAAACAAACAGTAGAGCAAAACGTTCACCGTTAACTGTTAGCAAGGCAAACAATTATAAATATCATACGTGTGCATAAAAGTGGACACCTTGAGTGGAGCGGAGACAGTCAAACAATATGACCAAAAGCACATCTTCGAAAACAACTTGATTTAACCCTTTACCTGACATGAAAAGCAGACGACACTTGAAAAAATAATTATTGAATAACTAATTTTTTCATTTTTTGTCTCAAAAACATAAGTTATGACCCCCTCATTGGAACGAGCTCGACGAGCTCGTTCCAATGAGGGGTCATAACCTATATTTTTGAGACAAAAAATGAAAAAAAATAATGAAAATTAATTTGCGAATTTTGAGAATAGCGCTGGCCGGTTTTGACGGTACATTGGGTGAAGGGTTAAGAATGCTAGTGTGCCTCTCTGCCAGCCAGCCAGCCAGCCAGCCAGCCAGCCAGCCTGCCTTTCTTGCTTGCGAATTCTCACAACGTTTTAGCCGAAGTTTGGCAGCCAGGAGTAACTTTACCGAAGGCGTAACATGGGATGGGATCCGACCACCCCCGATCCAGTCTTCATGGGGTTTAGCTTAATTTCAGTTGTTGTTTATTTATTAATACGGATGTTAAGAGATCAACTAATTTAGACCTACATACCATTCTATTTAAACCTATCGGTAGAATGAAGAAAATATCGCGGTAACGGAGTTCAGTTCTTTGTTACAGATAACGCCTAGAAACAAACTCTCAAGCCACCAGTGAAACCCGGTAAGGACTTAGTCTAACCCTTAAACCTTTGAACCCGAGTGGCCGCCTTTCCGGGCAGGAACATGATACGTCATAACGTCATTAAATAAGATGGCGGTTCAGGAAATGTGTGGGACAGACCGATCAATATTTTCAACATGCAGCTCCGAGGCTGCACGTTGAAAATATTGATTGGTCTACCCCGAATAATGAATATGGACTCTTCCAATTGCTGCCATTGAACTGTCATCGTAGATACCACCAGTGTCCAAAGGGTTAAATTCTCCATAGCCTATGTTGCGATTCAATCGTCTGGCATATTACAGTTGGTCGGAAACCAACGGTTCACTTTCCCGACCACATAAAATATTCCAGACGATTGAATTAAAAAAAAATACCATAAACATTTATTTATTTATTGGTGTTTAAGGTCACATACTTATGCACAATGGCTAATCGTGATCGTGACAGTTTTACGGGCGGGGGAAGCCGGAGTGCGCGGAGAGAACCACCGAGCATCGAGGAGCAACTGTCAGTTCCTCAACATTCTAACTCTGTTCAAGCTCCGCTCACGCAGGGTTACAGCGGTTGAAGACATGTGCACCATCGACGTGCAGTACGCCTTAGTACACGACGTCATCGTGTCCCCATGTAGACAACCGGGATAAAGTGCCTTGCCCAAGGACACAACGCGGGTCATCCCGGACAGGGATCGAACTCGTGACCTCTAGCATAGAAGTCCACCAGTCTACCACTGAGCCACCGTGCTCCCACCATAAACATCAATTTTTCTTTGAATCTGCCAAGGGTTAAACTTTTAATAATAACATATAGAACAAAATTTGTCATACTTTGACTGCAGCAAGCAGCTATAGGAAACATTCCGAGCTCAAGCAATTAAAAATGGAGTAAATCGTCACCTAAACTTACCAAATTCTTAAAAAATTGGAGTTTTTTTGGACGGTAATTACTTTTATGCAACCAGAATGGGACAGGGTTAAACTTTACAACTAAACTTACAACAGCAAATATGGTCGGTAGTCAATTGTGAATACGCACACGAAAAGTGTTTGAAATTAACCCCTTTCCAAAATGATGGAAAAAGCAATCAAAGTTGGCTAATTTTGGCATTTTCAAACGGTATTCTTATTCTCACCCTCATTGTGCTTGGGGGTTAAACCTGAGATTAAAAAGTAAACAGTAACTTTCTTCCGCAATCATTGTTGCATCTATCCAAATCAAAATAATTGTTACAACAACCTTGTTATTAGAGAAATTTGCCCTTGAAGTTGGTCAATTTTGAAGAAAAATTCTATATTCATGTCATTTTTGGCCAGTGGGGGTTAAAGTTGAAAGATCTGAGTGGTGATTGTGGTGTATCATATTATGCTCTAAATGTGTGGAAAATTTGAGCTAAATAACTGTAAACAATTTTGAGACATTCGAAAAATGGTGAAATTTTGAAGGTTTTGGCAGAATATTTTGAAAACACGCGTTTTCACAGATATGACGATACCGCATGTCACCAGATTTTATGACATTACACAAGTGTGCCAAATTTGGTCAAAATCGTACAGCTTGTTCTCGAGCAGTTCAACAGACAAAATTCAGGGAGGAAAAAAAAAATGAAAAAAAAATAGAGAAGAAAAATTTTTAAAAAGAAGAATAACAATAGTCTTTCCCAAACTGGGTTTGGGAAAGCCTAATAAAGACCACACCTAGTTTTATGATTAGGCTGCGGAGTTACCAAATTATGTTAATATCTTGATATTTATAAGGTGAATTAATTCTTTATTGATTGTAATATCTATAACCGGAACACGAAAGAATATCTATATCTTGGAGAGTGAAGCGACATTAAATTAAATCAACGGTAGTTGGCGCAAACTCCAAGAAAAGTGGGTAAACAAACGGGCGTCGATTTCCTGAAGAATTAAACTGGTGTCCTGATAGTTTGCCCTGGAAGTTCTGCTAGTATATATACACCTGGAACTTAATTAAGCACCCCCTGTTTTTTCGCAGTGGTGATAATAGAAACTATCATTACTTACATACTATCTTTCAGATGGCCAAAAATGATTGTTTCCGGAAAGAATGGTCTATTTACAAATGAAAGACAACACAATGATGACAATATGCAGTGTTTTAATGGCGCTAATTACACATATCTGTCACTACTGTTTTTGATGGAAAAATGTTCTCTCGACATGTATGGTGCTGGAACGGTCCATGATGAAACAATGCCGGTAATTACTGACAAAAAATGTAACTTGTGATCTCCTGAACACAATAGCAGTGTTTGACGACAAATTCTATACAGGATGATCCCTTGCTTACACACGCTGTCCAAGAACATTCTAGATGTGTTCTAAGCGATTGAAATTGGGGCTCATTGCAGGACAAAGTAGTGTTGTAATAGAGTTGTTCTGAAGGAATGATCTCACAGCATGGGAACGATGTGGCCTTGCATTATCGTCCATGAATACAGGGCGAATAGCCAACGGGTGGTTGTCAAAATGAGGCACGACAACCTGAATGCGAATGTCCGGAATGTACCGATGATCATTGAGATTCCCACGTACAGTCACCATATCAAGTTTACAAGCATGAGAGAGGCATCCCCAGATTATTACTGATACAGTAGGTCTGATGTTTCTGGGCACGTAAGCAGTATTTCTATACCTCCACACTCTCATGAGACCATCTGCGACGTTAAGCAGTAACCTGTCTCTTCTGACAGACGGACTCTCCACCACGTCCTGAGATTCCAATGTTGTCGTGCCATACATCACTCCAAACGTCGTCTTTGATGCTGATCGCACAGACCTGCACGCTTGATGACCTTTTCTGGACCTCATACTCTCTGTTGCACAAACGCCTGTTGGGGAACCAAAGGCGCTTCAAAACCCCACTTAAAGCAAAGGGTTCACGCCTAACGAGGCGAGCACGACTCCGATCTTCCCGAGGAGAGGTCTTTTGGTGTTGTCCAGGCCTTGGACGGTCCTTAACATCGTTGGTTTGTTGATGTTTTCGGACAAGTCTGCTGATGACAGAATGACTATAGCCAAGTTGCCATTCAATAGCTTTGAATGACATGCCTGTTGCAAGCATGACAACGATTGCCATCTTAGTGCCTGACAGTCTCCTCCTTGCCATTTCAACATTTATTGTTAAAAGAAGTGACAAATTTTCTTGTTTTATTCTCAGATATTCATTGTGGATGATAGTGTTTTTTGTGACATTCGTGGGAAGCATGCTTCACGTGGACGAGGGGGATGTGTTTGCGGTACGCTATCAACCAGACACATTAAGTTTCATTAGATGAAATGTACTGCAAGACAGAGCAATCATTAAAACATAATAATCAATAATAGCAAGTTCACTGTCATGAAACATTTCAGGGGGAGCTTAATTTAGTTCCAGATGTATATATAATATATTCAAACAAAAAAGAAAGGTGTGCCAACTCCGGAAGTCTATTCATCCGTCGGACAACTAGTCTCTGTGAAACCACTTGCCAAATCTGATTCTGATATATGACAGCCGGACGAATGGTTTTCTTGAGGCATGAGAGTTATGTGTAGTTGGAAAAAGAATCATGGCATGTCCATGAGTTTTTGAAAACATAAAACATAACAGCTCATCTCAACGGCATGAATTCGAAAATGCGTCTTGTGCAGAAGGATAGCACGGTTTCAATCTTGTTTTTCCGAAAAGAAAACTACTAGCGAGCCAAAAAATGCCCCCTTGATTTATTTATTTATTAAGGTTTAAAGACACATTAACAACCAAGGTCATGTCGTGTCAATGACAGTTTTACGTGTGGAGGAAGCTGGAGTACCCGGAGAGAACCACCGAGCAACGACGAGCAGCTGCCAGCTCAACAACATCGTAACTCCGCTATGCGGCACAGGCAGGGTTAGATTGGTTGAAGACATGCGCCCCATCGGCGTGCAGTACGCCTTAGTACACGGCGTCATCGTGCCCCCCCCCCCCCACACACACCCATGTGGACAATCGGGGTTAAGTGCCTTGCCCAAGGATACAACGCGGAAGTCCGAATCGATCACTCAGATGGTCACCTATCCAAGGACTAACCGGGCTCGACATTGCTTAACTTCGGTGATTTGACGAGAACTGGTTACCGCAACGCCACCGCGCCTCCAATGCCCCCTTGATAAGCTGTGGTGAACCTTTAATCCTTTGAACACGAAAAGTCGCTTTTCGGGCCCTTGAACATGATACGTCATATTTCCATTACGTAAGATGGCTGCTCAGTGAACGTGTGGTGTAGATCAATTAATATTTTCAGTGTGCAGCCTTTGAGCTGCACGTTGAAACTATTAATTGGTCTACCCCCAGATAATGAATGTGAACTCTTCCAATTGCTGGCATTGAACTGGCATGGCGGAAACCACCAGGGTTCAAAGGGTTAATTGTGCTAAACTTTGGGGTCATTTTATATTGAAGAGGAGTGCACCGTTGTATGTTCTCTGGAAAGAGTGAGTGAGTGGTAGTAGTGGAGGAGTCTTGTACGCCATCAATGAAGGCGCTTTGTTTTGCAGTTGATTTTAGTCCAGTAACGTCTGCCTATTCAGACAGACGACACTTGACTGCAAATAACGTCTGAGGTTATTTAATTTTTCCTGTTCACTACTTTTCAAACGGTCAGTGACAGAACACCTGCTGTACGACATCGAGGGAAAGTAGCCTGCACTTGGCGGTTCTGGATGTTAAATTCAGGGATTCAGACTTTAGCATAGTAAACATCACCATAATGCAGATGAGCAATATATCTCTCCTGAAAATGATATCACACCAACGAGAGCAATATTGCTGTTCTAAAAAACTCAGATCTGCCGTTTGAAGCTACAGAGACATTTTAAGCAAATAAATCCGTTTATTTTTACAGATGCCGACGAAACTATGTCGTGCTTATACACCTGTGCACTTGCAGAGGAATTTAGTACCATCTCACAAGGTTTCGTTTATACGCTACATCTGTTTCACGAAAGTTATCAAAACAAGGCTTTTCTCTTAACAGTATTACATCCAGGTGTTGTGAAGTTTCACGTATTCTCAGTATTCAATGTGAATGTGGCTAAATCCTTTACAGTACACCTATGCGCCTATGTTTACAACAGGTTAGAAATTAACAGAGAACTGGCGAAGGTATCGTCGTCACTGTCACGACAGATTCAGTTTCTTGACAACTTCTTTTGGAAAAATGTATCTTCTATTAGGCCAAACAAAATTAAATAATTGATTCTCAGGCATTTTTTTTTTAAACGAATGAGGGAGGGAGGTTTTTTTTTTTATTTATTATTCCTGTTGGAATTGTTGCTGATGCCTAAAATCCAGCTGTGAGGGCCTAAAATTAAATACTAGAGCTTCCATGGTGTTTTCACTGATAGATTGTTTTTTGTAACAGTGATCATACAACACAAAATCAATATAGAACAACTAAAATGGAGATAAAAAATAATGATTTTTTTTAACTGTTTGAGTGGTAGAAGCCAGAATCAGACCTTTCAAAAAATGAGGGTACCAGTGCAAAAGCCAACATTTTCCTTACCCATGTTTCGTATTCAGTCAAACGCAAAAAATAATTTGTTTATACAAATGTGTTCTATTACAAATTATTGGAGAGTGTCTGTTGGCACTCTCTCACAATTTATAACTGTCGCTCCGAGGGGGGGGGGGGGTGGGGTCACATGATATCGTTTTGTTGAAATTTAAGAAAAAGTTTTCAACTGCGCAATTCGATCACAGTACTGTTAAACGCAGCTCTTGGTCAATTGGCAAGGGGTGTGTGTGCTTTTTAAGCTATCGTACACTCGGAGATATCCACTCCAAATTTGGTTCCAAGTAGAACCAAAACAAACGAGTCTTCATGTGATCAATATCCAGGCAATTTCATACTTTCATACAGAGTTCCTTGTCTTGTTTATATGAAAAACTGCCGTTGTCGCGCAACTTAACCCTTTACCCAACGCAGACGATATCAAAATTTATTATTTAATTTTTTTTTTTTTTCAAAAAAGTTCAACAAAACCATATCATGTGACCCCTCACTGGAACGAGCTCAATGAGCTCGTTCCAATGAGGGGCCACATGATATGGTTGTATTGAAATTTTTTGAAAAATATCTCCTTTCAATTGCTCAATTTGTAAATTACGTGGGCGGATGCGGCCGATTCGTTTGGCAAAGGGTTAATACTTTACCTAACGAATCGGCCACATCCACCCACGTAATTTACAAATTACGCAGTTAAAAAACAACAGATTTTTAAAAAAAATTCAACAAAATTATATGTGAACCCCCCCTCATTGGAACGAGCTCGTTCCAGTGAGGGGTCACATGATATGATTTTTTTAAAATTTCAGCTGAGCAATTTATAAATTCGCGGGCGTAGGTATACGGGCGATTGGTTGGGAAAATAGTTAAGGGACACAGTTTGTAGAGTACTTGCGAACGTGCCCATTCCGTTAGACTGGTCATAATTAACCTATGACTTACAATGACTTACAATGAGAAAAGGAATGACAGTATCTGAGTAGCAGTTTCAGTGTTTGCATTTCGCAAAGCCTGACGTACTAAAATCTGATGGCTGAAGAGTTGAAACGACAAAGCTGAGAGAACGGAAGGGAAGAAAGATATAATTTGCTACTATCATGCCACTACAATGTTTTCGTCGGGTAAACTGATACCCAAAGGATTGTATCCACTAAACTTTTTAAAGCCTTAAGTACTATCTAACGCCTATATATCCCCAGAACAGTTTCGCACGGGAGCATCAAGCATATAGACTCCAAGACAATTATCAAATTCTTCTGGTAGTGGTTTCTAGTCTAGTTCTATAAACAGAGTCACCCAAGACTTGACTAAAAATCACTGCAATGGCAATAGACTTAAATACTGTGTGGAGCGCGGTGGCTCAGTATTGGGCTGCAAACAGAAATGACCACGATTCGATCCTCACCAGGGGTAACTGCATTATGTCCTTGGTCAAGACACTCAATCCCGATTGCTTACGCGGGGGCACGATGACGCTGCCTACTAAGGCGTACTGCACGTCGATGGTGCACTTGTGATCAACCAATGCTACCCCTGCTTGTGCGGAGTTTGTACGTTGGGGAGTCTGACAGTTTGTCGCCGCTGCTCGGCGGTTCTCTGCGAGTACTCCGGCTTCCTCCACCTGTAAAACGATGAACCTGGCTGTCGAAAGTGTCGTTAAGCTCCAATAAAACGAAACAAACAAAACTGTTAAAATTGTGAGAATTATGAAAATGAAATCCCGCGCAAGAGTTAACCCCTTACCTAACATGAAAAGCAGACGACACTTGCAAAAAAAATCTTGAATAACTCATTTTTTTCATTTTTTGTCTCAAAAACAGAGGTTATGACCCCTCATTGGAACGAGCCCGTCGAGCTCGTTCCAAAGAGGGGTCATAACCTATGTTTTGGAGACCAAAAATGAAAAAAATAATGAAAATTAATTGGCGATTTTTATGAATAGCGTTCGCCGGTTTTGGGCGTTACATTGGGTAAAGGGTTAATGTAGATTCAGAAACCAAAAAGCGGCGGCGTTTATATCTTATTAGGTGCGTATAATTTGGAATTTATTGTCTTGTTTGTCAGCCGATGAGTAACAATGTGCATGGTCACATTTCCTTGTCTCGTGTGTTTTATTCTATGTTGTTTATAGGAGGGTATTCACCTCTATTAACTACTTTGTTGAGAATTTAATACAAGTTAAATGACAGTGTTTGTAGCATGACTTTGAATAACACACCCTCTTTATTCAGGTGCATGTACACAAGTAAACAAATCATTTTGTATAGTTATTAACAAAATGTTTTATTCTGTTGAAATTTTTTAAAGCAATGAACGCGTCTGGGATTGGGCATTTATTCCAGATTGTACACCCTCGAGCGATTGTATACACATGTATTATATTCGACAAAATCTCAAAGAGGTGAAAAATTAAATTTGTCGACCAGAATATTTCTTTTAAGTCATGACCATTATACCACGATTGATGTTTGTATTCAACGTTAAGCGATAAAATACAGAAATTGAATGATACGTCACGAGTTGAACCCGTTTAAGAACGCATCTTATTGCACGTTATAATAACGCTGTGGCGTGAATGAAATGCTTCGACACAATACAGTGAGTAAGAAGCAAGATAGTTATAAGACCACCGATGATGATCTTTTTATTTTAAAATATCAGCTTATTTACTGAATTCAAGTTTAATCGTGGTATAAGGGATCGCAGTGGCTCAGTGGTTACGGCATTGAACCTCAAACAGAAAGGTCCACGATTCGATCCCCGCCAGTGGTAACTGCGTTGAGTTTTAGTCCTTGGGCAAGTCACTTCATCCCGATTGCCCACATGGGGGCACGGTGGCGCTGTGTACCAAGGCGTACTGCACGTCGATGGTGAACTTGCCTTCAACCAATGCTAACCCTGCTTGTGCGGAGTATGGCATTTGCTCACCGTTACTCGGTGGTTCTATCCAGGTACTCCGGCTTCCTCCACCTGTAAAACTGTCCTCCACGAGGTGACCCTGATTGTCGAGCGTGTCGTTAAACCTCAATAAATAAACAAGAGGCCCCAGGGGGCCTGAGGGCGCTCACCTGACATGGTAGTCTAAATATCAAACCAGGGACCTGACTTGAATAAGCTGCATACGCACCTCCTAAGAAAAACATATACCAACTAGATGAAGCGATTGTGCCCACACAGTTACGTAGGATTTTCCTTCTATTTTCAGTTCCTGCACTTTTACGTCCCAAAATTGAGATAAATGCATAAAAACAGATTTTTTAAAATTAAGTACTTATGACCCAATAAGCCCTCATATCAAATTTGGTCCAAATCTGCCTCTCGGTTTGGAAAATAGAAATTTTGGGAGGGGAAGAAATTCTTGCCCCTCCCATAACGACGGTAAATATAGCCCCACAAACTTCTCTTGAATAAATCTGAGTCTACATCTCAAAAGGAAGCTGCACATCAAATGTCAAGTCTCTGCTGCTGCTGGCTCATGAGAAGATTTTTTAAGATTTAACCACACTTTTTGAGCGCGGCCCTACAAAAGGGCGAGGCAACTTGATTTGAACAAAATCAAATTGCGATGTCATAACAAACTATTATTTCAAATATCAATTAAATTGGTTCAGCGGTTTGGGACGAGAAGACGCAAACACCATGTTCACGGACGACAGACGACGGACGGTGAGTGATCACTTTTGCTCTCCTGACTGAAAGTCAGTCAGCTGACCTAATAAATAATCATGGTATAAATGCAGAACACAACTCGAGTAGAGTACGACGGGCAGGAATCAATGACCTTTGGCGAAGTTCTTCCTGTGTTTCACGCGCGCCTTTGGCGCTCGTGAAACATAGGGAAAACTCCTCCTCGGGGCGTTGATTCCAGTCTCCAGTACTCCACCCTGTGTGTTCAGTCTTACTCTCAATTCAACCTTGCTGCAGATAGCTAGCTACTCATAGTTTTCATGGTCTCGGGCTCAAGATAAAGTTTATTATTATTCTAATGTTCTAGTGTTGTGGATTCATCAATACGAGCACGTGGACAACACGTCATTGAACCTCTGCTGAAGTAGCTGTCACATAATGCTTTACTTTTCCCTTAACATGACCGGGAGACGACATCTGGATAAAAATTGATAGAATAATGAAAGAGATTTTTGTGACCCCTCATTGGCACGAGCTCGAGGATCTCGTTCCGATAAGAGGTCATATATATTTGAAAGCAACAACTGGAAAAATATTAGTTGAATTGTGATTTTTGTGAATAGACTTGATCGGATAAAGCGTACATTTGGTAAGGGGTAAAAGGGGAGGCCAATCAAGAACCAAACTATTAGGGAGACGACGGATGTACTTCCAACGCATTCACTCCCAAACCCCATGCCAACATCACAGGTCTTTAAATTCTTCCCAAATAACGACGGTAAACGCTGTGCCAAAATAAGATAATTGCACCCAAATTATGCGGAGTTTGAAACTTTTTCCAAAGTTTTGCAGTGTTTCGGCAATATATAGTTTGGCCAAGTTTCCCTGATGTTTGCAATATAGCCAAGAACTTACCTTCGAATCAAACAATGCAACAGATACATAATTTAAGAAAAAACCCCACAGAGTTCGCTATAGAAAAGCAATTTGCCAAAGAGAAGCAATCGGCGTCGACAGTGTCGTATATGGCCAAGTTTCCCTGATGTTTGCAATATAGCCAAGAACTTACCTTCGAATCAAACAATGCAACAGATACATAATTTAAGAAAAAAACCCACAGAGTTCGCTATAGAAAAGCAATTTGCCAAAGAGAAGCAATCGGCGTCGACAGTGTCGTATACGACACTGTCGACGCCGGTTGCTTCTCTTTGGCAAATTCTGTATGATCATCTTGAAGCTGAAGATCTATTATATTCATGTTTGTGACATTTCCTATTAAACATCATGCGTAATTTACATTCAAATAAGACTTTGGCTTGATATGACACTGGGAAACTAAGAAGCCTTCTCGGGTAAACTTACGTCAAGTGGTGGTGGGAACCAGTGATAATGGTGAAGACTTATAACAAAGGGTTCTAAACTATCATTTCAAGAGGAGACCTGAAACCTAAAACAGACGCCAAGAAGAAGAAAATACCGGCGTTTTTTCTCCAGCCATGTAGGCCACAATACGGCTGATTCATATTTGCCGTTGTGCCCGAATTAGACTGATCTAAGGGTCTGCAACATCAGCGGGAGAACCTCTTGTAATAGTTGGAAACAAAATGTTACCGCACACGTGTGTGCTTTTGTCAAAGTCAACACTGAAGTAAACAAAATCTAACATTCATCTCAGCAAAACATGGGCGTACACTGCAAAAAATATAGGTTCTCTTTAGAACCAAAACTGGTTCTAATCTTGTCCCTGAGATGGAACCAGTTCTGTTTAAACCGTATTCATTTCAAATCAAATAAATTTATAAAGATTAACACTAAATATTAACAGAATTAAACATAAATTGAGGGGGTTTCAGCCGTAAGTTTAGAGCTTATACGAGGTTGTCTCAAATCATTATTAAGCAAAGGAGATATGAACAGCTGGCATATCGAACCAGTTTTGGTTCTGTACAGAACCAAAACTGGTTCGATTATGCCAACTGTTCATATCTCCTTTGTTTCAAAATGTTTGGCGACTGCGTTGAATAAGCTCCAAGTTTACTGCTGAATCGACTTCAGTTCATGTAATGTTCTGTTAAAATTGAATGCTAATCTTGGTAAATTTATTTGATTTGAAATAAATACTGTTTAAACAGAACTGGTTCCATTTCAGGGACAAGATTAGAACCAGTTTTGGTTCTAAAGAGAACCTATATTTTTTGCAGTGTAGATGACAGGGGTGGGGGGGGGGGGTGGGGGGGGGGTAAGGGGCATTTACGTCCAGGTATATATGTTTCAGTGGATATTACTGAAACGGAGTTCTGGCTTGAGAACTACGGGATAGAGTCTTTCGACTTTGGTTTTGCAAATAACAGAACATAGACATTGTCATGTCAGGTAAAGGGTTAACAAACACATATCAGAAGAAGCTCTCACGGGTGTTGTTTACCAGATTTCATGTCTCTATACATTTTGGTTTATCAAAGGGTAGGGTTCCAAAAACTTTAAGTCATTGACCTCTGTTTCACGGTTGACTACACGTGGGACACAATGTTTTCGGAAACAAAATGCTAACTGACTACAGTTTGCCTCAATAACGATTTGATAATTTCTCTGTTAATTCTTCTATTTTACACCACTATTTCTGTGTGTGTTCAATGGTACCCGATACAATACAGACGTTGAGAAGTGTGCTAGATACCCCACGCGTGGAATCCAGCCTACGTGTAATGAAAGTGTCAATGACAGTGTAACTTAACTTGACTGTGTGTAGTGTTTGATGAAAAGGACTATGTTCAATTTTTATGAGAGGATTATGAAATAAGACAAGAATTGTGATAATTGAGAATAGGTTAATTTCTGTTTCCTACATGCTATGTTTTCAATAAGAATAATTTGAGGTGTAGACCGTACTAAAGAATTGAGACCTGAGTTAATGTGGCCCTCACAGTTAATGTCTGTCAGCGAAAGTTACCAAGTTACAGTAAAATTATTCCAAAACGAGTCATCCTACCAAGACACAATGAAATCCCTTCATAAATATAACTAAGACTTTGCTAAAGGAATCTAGGCCATGTGATGGTCCGGCGGTCACGGTTCACCAATCATGACCAAAATAGGACAGTCTCATCTAGATATCATACCAAGTTATCCTACCAAGTTACAATGAAATCCCTTCATAAAAAATGAAACCCCTTCAAAAATGCAAGCTGTAGACTGTACTAAAGGAATCTAGTTAACGTGCCCCTATGGCCGTCACGGTTAACTGAACCCGACTAAAATAGGATGTTCTCATCTAGACATTACACGGAGTCATCCTACCGAGTTACAATGAAATCTCTTCAACTATAACTCGTAGATTTTGCTAAAGGAATCTAGGTCACGTGAGTATTCGGCGATCACGGGTTGACCGACATGACCAATATAGGAGCGTCTCATCTAGATATCATACCAAGTTATCCTACCAAGTTACAGTGAAATCCCTTCATAAGAACAACCTGTAAGCAGTGCTGAAGGAATCTAGGTCAAGGGACCAGGAGGCGGTAACGGCTGACTGATCGTGACCAAAATATGATAGTCTCATCTAGACTTCATACCAAGTTATCCTTCCAAGTTTCAATGCAATTGCTTCACAAATATGAACTGTTGACTGTGCTAAACAAATCTAGGCCACGTCCATGTGCGACTGGTTGACTGATCACGGTCAAAACAAGATGTTCTCCCGAGTCATCCAACAAAGCAAAATTGCAATGAAATCCCTTTATAAATACAAGCTGTAGACTGTGCTAAAGGAATCTAAGCAACGTGCCCATGCGGCAGTCACGGTTGAGTCGACTGAACCCGACCAAAAAAGGAAGTTTCTCATCTAGACATTATACAAAGTCATCCTACGAAGTTACAATGAAATCCCTTCATAAATACGACCTGCAGACTGTGTTAAAGGTTTTCGGGCCCGCGCAGACGTCAAGATTGACAGATCACGACCAAAAGGGGACGTCCTCATCTAGACATTATACGGAGTCATCCTACCAGGCAACAATGGAATCCCTTCATAAATACGACCTGTAGACTGTGCTAAAGGTTTCGGGTTTTGGGCTCGCGCAGCCGTCACGGTTAACCGACCAAAAGGGGAGGTTCTCATCTAGACATGACCTCGAACCTGCATATGAAATTTCGTGATGATCGGACAAGAACTACAGGGTGTAGCCTGTGCTAAAGAAAATGTGAACAGACTCACAGACTCCCAGACTTCCGCACGCGTGATGACAACAGCTTACCTTGACTTTGTCAAGTTAAGCTAAAAACGTCATGTATGAATACATCTGATTGGTCGTTACGCATCCAATGGACGTTATGACTCGAATGAAATGCTTCGACATAAAACAGCGCCAAGCAAGAAAGTTAACAGACCGCAGAAGATGATATTCTTCTTTTAAAATATTAGCTTCATTCACTTAATTCAAGTTTATTTATTTATTTATTTATTTATTTATTTATTTATTTATTTATTTATTGCTGTTTGAGGTCACATATTTCCACATAATGGCTAATCATGACCGCAACATGGATATACAGTCAAGTCCAGCCAATCGTTTATACACATGTTGTTCTTTTTAGAGGACTTTCAGCCCAGGACCGGGTTTACCAGTAAATCGTGGTATAAATAAATATATAAAACAACTCAGATAGCATACGTAAGCAGGAATTACGACCCTGTTTGGTTGGAGTTTTTCCTGTATTTCACGCGCGCCTTTGGGTCCTTGAATCCCACGTTTTTGTTCTCTTAAAATAACATTTTAGAGGCTGGCACAAAATGATAAAACCGGAAGCTCTTTCAAAATGGAAATTCGCCCTCATCTATATGTGATAACGAGGTAGATATGAAATAATACCATCTCATGCTGCAAATTAACAAAACACAAGGGCACTCTGACAAAGTTCTGTTTTAGCTGCCACCCTTCAGGAATTGAGTGAGGAAGATTTTCTGATCTACCAGAATGTGAACGTTTGTGTGCTGGGTGAGAATGACACTGGGCAAATATACAACATTTGGAGCAAAAGAGACAGAAATTGTCCATGTTATTTATTAATAATTGGTCGTTAAGGTCACATATTTTTGCACAATGGCTAATCATGACCACAACATGAGTATCAACTCAAGACCATGCAGGGATGAGCGTTAATAAGCCATGTTGCCCATTTTAGAGAGGGTTTGCACCTCCCAAGCATTGGTGACTGTGTCCTATTTTACCAGTAAAACAGAGCCTGTTTACCGCAGTGAACAGGCACTGCTTCACTTCCCGGGGTTCCCGAGGGGAAATTATCCATGTTATTGATAAAATGTGATGATGCACGATTTATCAATATACATGCATCCTCATCATACACAGAGAAAAATTTTGGTTCCACCGGGAACTTGTGGGGAACCAAATTTGGTTACATGGGACCAAACATATACATGTTTTGGTTCTTCAGTATGTCACATTAACGGGACTGTCAAGGCCTCTGGACATTATATAAATTGTGAAACATAAAACCGCACCAAGTTGAAGTTTTAAGATGGCGACGAAGCAACGTCAGAAACACGTTTTCATTTAATTTATCACACATTTGTTAACCCTTTATCCTACGCATTCGATATAACAATTTATTATTTTTAATTATTAAAATGTTCCAAAAATTTCAACAAAATCATGCCAGGTGATCCCTCACTGGAACAGTCTCTTTCCAATGAGGGGTCACGTGATATGGTTTTGTTGATTTGTTTAAACAAAATATGTTTTTTTTAAATGCGTAATTTGTAAATTACGCGGGCGGATGTGGCCGATTCGTTAGGGAAAGGAAAAAGTTGGGCGACAACGACATTTTTTTCATATAAACAAGACAGGCCACTCTATAAAATTGCCTGGATCCAGATTACACGAAGGCTCATTTGTTTTGGTTCTTCGATGAGTTTTGGTTCTACAAGGAAACAAATTTGGCGTGGACTTCTCTGGATGTACGATAGCTTAAAAAGCACACCCCTTCCCAATTGAACAAGAGCAGCATTTAGTAGTACTGTTATCGAACAAGGGATATCATTTGGGTGTTTCAAGCTTGTATCGCGGAGAACGGGTACACCGCAGGTAAACACAATTAACTTTACAATGTTGTTTTCTATCCGAGATTCTAACTCGCAAGGCACTGTTTCATTTGTTTTTATTTGTGTACATTGAGTCATTCATGGTGTAAAAAATAATTATATTAAATAATTTACTTAATTTCCTCCTGTTTTGTAATAAATCTGACCAGGGGCCGTTTTACTAACAAAACATTTTGGGGGTGTAGGATCTCGGTGCACGGCGGCTCGCACATATTTCCCAGCTATTTGGATTATACCTAATTGCTTTTATCAAAGACTCATATGCTACAAATATACTTTCCATTGATAAAATACCTAGGGAGCGCGGGGGCTCAGTGGTTAGGGCATTGAACTTCAAACCGAGAGGTCCACGGTTCGACCCCCGCCAGGGTTAACAGCGCACGTCGACGGTGTACCTGTCTTCAACCAATGCTAACCCTGCTTGTTTGGAGTTAGTACGTTGGGGAGTCTGACAGTTGCTCGCCGTTGCTCGGTGGTTCTCTCCAGGTACTCCGGAATAATAAATATGATAAAATATTGTGCTTTAAACATACAATTACACACCAGCTCGGTAGATGTGCCCGGCCATCTGGGTGTTTTCAACAGGTCATGGTCATAAAAATCATTTGTTATTAGTTACTCTCTCTCTCTCTCTCTGGATGTGGAATTCTACCAATATACTGCACGAGTCGGGCATTTATTGTACTTTCTAATCTGTGTATATATTTGACAGGCAAGCAAGAGATTTTGTCCAACTGAGTACTCCAAGGCGTGTGTATATTTTCGTAGGGCAAACAAGGACGCCTGCCCAACTTGATATTTCATAATTTCTTGCCCAACCTCTGCCCGACGAAATGCATCATCGAGAGATTTTTTTAGGGTGCCCCCCCTACCCCCACCCCCACGAATTTACGCTCCTGAATCTGACCGAGGAAATATTTTGGTACCGTAAGTGACGTAGATATTGAGGATTGCGGTATATCTTTCATTTCCTATCTGCAAAGATTAAAATTTGATACACGGTCACCTTCAATGTTAATCACCGATGCCCATATCTTATCAAAACAAAAGCAAACTGAACTTCGTTTTTCTATTGTTTTGTCTGTTTAATAACTATTGGCAACTGATATGTTGTGGGGTGTAATGAATTGATGTTCAAATCAAAGGTGGCAATCAATAGGCATCGTCTCTTCTTGAGAACAGGAGAGAGGCTATAGGCTGCTATTAACAGCCAGGGAAGTCGCGAAGATGACCCACTGAGAGCTGGGAATCTGAATTGTCTCGACTGTTATGACCCAGGTTCCGACTGATAGAAGATTTCCACCACATGCCGACAGGCATGCTTTGATCATGTAGTTGGGATATTTGTCAGTCAGGATTGGTTAAGAAACTCGGAGTTTGGGGGATTTTATTTGTGAATAAATACATGTAGTTGAAGTGATGCATGGGCTCCCCCCCTCCCCCCAACTTCTTATTCAGTTAGCACATAGTGTACTTCAGTTGGTCATTCTGACCCCATCAACCCGAATAGACCAGACAGCCATTTCTATGACGAAGTGTGTTTTTAACATATCTTTATGTCCAAGTAGCAAATCTAGTCTAGCTCGTAAGAAAGTACACATTACTGACAAGATCAAATCGATATCTAAGAGACTAAGTCTAGAATACAGATGAAAGTGTACGACTGAGAAGATTACAGTCATCCTACGAAGTTACAATTTAATCCCTTCAAAAATACGACCCGTAGACTGACTGTACTAAAGGTTTTCGGGCTTAGGGCCCGCATAGCCGTCACGGTTGACCGATCGCGACCAAAATTGGATGTTCTCATCTAGATATTATACGGAGTCATCCAACCAAGTTACAATGGAATTCCTACGTCCCTAACCAACTCAACATCCCCCCCCCCCCCCGTGATAATGTGTAATCATGGAACTTATTTACACCTTCTCCAGTTCTAACTTCTGAGAAGAAAAAAGGTCTTCATATACGTTACGTAACCAGGTTACACGGTTGGGAACTGAACCTCCTGGTTGCGGCAAAGTTATCGGGTGGCGACCTCCTTAGTTTTGCAGACACAAGCAATAATCTTCCACAATTACGTGAAATATACCCAACGACGTATATATAGAGAAAATTTAAAATGCTTTGACTTCTTGAGGTTTTATGAGGTCAACTTTTGCTGTAGGCAAAGATTTATGCATAACTTGTTCATAGGGTTAATATTTTTTTTATACAACTGACATGTTTGCTCAGTCACTTGTTGCGATGGGGTCGTATATTATTGTTAACCTAAGGCGATCGGCAGCTGGTGGCTTTCTAATTCTCTCATTAAATGGGCGACTGGCTGATTCTGTTCTCCTTTGTCTCGGGCAACGAACCATAAACAAACATTTTATATTAACCGACATAATCTACCTCAACAGGATTTCACGTTGCAAAGAAAAGTACTAGGCCAGTTTCGCGTTTCGTTTAAGCTGGCACGCGAGTGGACTTAACTTTGGTCGCAGATAATCAAACTTTTATTCCAAATCTCTCTACAATTGTATTTTGATCTTCCCGCAATAACTCACGACTCCTTTAAAGAAACGAACCAAAGCGGCGGGATTATTAACATCGAAGGTAAAGAACTGAATGCGGAAGCAAATTATGATGAAAAATAACTATGCGATCAGAGGGTGGTGGTCTTGCATATTTTTTCCGACACCAACGAGGGGGTGAGTGGCTCCTTGAGACACGAAAAAAACAACATATTTTACAATTTTTTCCTCTGATGAATTAAAACCAGTTTCCTCTCAAATTAACATTTTACCACACAAACACCCACATACGTTGTTTTGACCATTCATAACCCACCTAAGGGGTGTACGTGGACCTTCAGCAGATCTGTGGCCAAAACCAAGGAGTATAAGAATCCACACTTCTTACATACTAAAAACTGAAGTGTTAAAACTGACACTTTCAAGGTGTTAAACCCATTCTAACTCTTAGGGTTTAATTTTAACACTCAGAGTGCAATGCTTTAAGCACTTATTTATTTATTTATTGGTGTTTTAAGGTCACATACTTATGCACAATGGCTAATCGTGACCGTGACAGTTTTACGGGTGGAGGAAGCCGGAGTACCCGGAGAGAACCACCGAGCAACGACGAGCAGCTGTCAGCTCTCCAACATCGTAACTCTGAACTCTGCACCGCGGCACAGGCAGGGTTAGATTGGTTGAAGACATGCGCACCATCGACGTGCAGTACGCCTCAGTACACAGCGTCATCGTGCCCCCATGTTGGCAATCGGGGTGAAGTGTCTTGCCCAAGGACACAACGCGGTTGCCGCAGGTGGGATTCGAACCGAGGACCTCTCGGCTTGCAGCCTGCACCTCTACCAGCTTTAAGCACTAAGACATTACAATCGTCAGACATCTGAAACTTGAATGGATGGCACTTCCCATGTGTTTAGCATTGGTGGTTCTTCCAGAATCGTCCATAATTAAAGGACACAACGCAGATGACGCGGATCAGGCTCGAGAGTTCGAGCCTGATCCGCGTCATCTGCGTTGTTTCCTTTTAAGTGCCGCGACATTACACTTGTCAAGTGGTATTATTGTAACACCTGTCAAGTTCTGGGTATCTACACTTGAACAAAGTGCTAGTTCAGCACTTAGTAAGTGTTAAATACAGCACTTCAAGTGTAGTTTTTAACACTTTAGTTTTTAGCGTGTAAATTAGAACAGAGTTCATCGTGAAACTTGTAATACGTCTAGATACTGCATTGAAATAACTGAAAATGGTTTTTCGAGATAATAACCTACTCATACTATAAAGCAGAATGTTATTGCATATGTAGGGGCCTTGTTTGCAGCTTCACACTTTATCATGCCTGGTACATACCAGGTAAAACTCTCTCTACCGATGAGGTCATTTAAAGAGTCAATTATTGAATAACATTTTAACTGAATTTGTTCTATGTAAATTTGAAAATTAGACTAACTATAAAAACAATCAACTGAACATACATCTTTTTGACTAGATATAATGATACACCATTCAGAGTACCATTAACCCTTTTTTAGATTAGAGCATCATTCACAAGTAGTCCCTCAAATATGTTTAGGGGGAAACCTCTACATTCATACAAAGGTTCTTTGTTGAACTATTTGCTTGACTAAAATATTTTCGAAAAACTTTGAAATACCTCGAGTCGTCTGGAGTATGTGAGATTAATTGGGAAATGTCCAAGCAATGAATTCAACACACTGCCAATGGCTGTTTGTTGAACATTTTTCTGATCACTTTCCAATGTTGAATTATATCTAGAGTTGAAACGGTCAACTGATTAATCGATTAACCAATGACCAACGTCTTGATCGATCCAAAAACAGAAATTGATCGGTTAACCGTTGCCTTAAACCACTGTATTGTATGGGTTAACAAATGAACAAACTTACTCTAAAACAGGCAAACATTGTCACACTGACTTGCATCAATTATTATGAGACAGATAAAAGCATGCAAGTTATGTGCAGACATACTTGTTCACTTGCAAGGTCCTTTGTACTGTATCAGTAGCTGGAAATGGTCATTCTTAACTCTTTCCTCGGTGCGGATAGCAGACGATACTTGCAAAATAAATTCTTGAATTATTAAAAATTTTCAATTTTTGTCTCAAAAACATAGCTTATGACCCTTCATTGGAACGAGCTCGTTCCACTGAGATGTCATAAGCTATGTTTTTTAGACAAAAATTGAAAAGATAATAAAATTTGAAGGAGATTTTTATATACAGCGCTTTCCAGTTTTCCCGTTACTTTGGGTAAAGGGTTAATGCTATAAATCATCAACGGTACGGCAATAATTCAGCTGTCTACTAAAACAAGTGATTAATCGGTTAATCGACCAAGAAAACCCTTTAACCGTTTCAGCTCTAATTATATCCCAGTCAAAACAGGGTTAACATCATGTTGTATTTTGAAAACATTAGGATATATATTAAATCCAAACCCTCTGTACCCATTTGTATGATTATTTTTCAGTCAGTGTATTTTTAGGAACACATTTTCAAGTGTGATGATTGAACAATTCCAGTGTAAAAAAATGATAATAATTTAACTTATCACAAACATCAGCAATAAGTATAGTATGTTTGTATTCAACGTATGTAACAAATACAGAACATATGATTGAATGTTCAATGCCAAGGGTATGGAATAAAACTAGTAAAAGAGGAATTTTAAAAAAATAGTCTCTTTGACTCGGCAGATCACTACAATGCAATACATGTGGAGTGGATTATTACGAAATCTGGATAACATCGGTTTTGCATCCATTTATCAGAGCAATATTAGAGACAAAAGAAAACTTTGAACTCATAGATCACCAGGCTATACCTGGTGATCTATGAAGTGAAAGTTTGCTGCTGTTTACTGTGTTTGTTACAAACACCTTTCAAGCATCAGAAAAGACATGGATGGAAACATCTGTCCACTGTGATCTGACAGCAATTCCCCCTCCATGTACTCTGATGACTGAAATAAATGAAAAATTGAAGAAATAGTCTCTCTGACTCGACAGATTACTATCTGAAGTAACTAGAATACTAATTTTATTTTTTTAAATAGTCTCTTTGTCTTGATGTTTTTCATCAAAAGTGTTATTGGGAGGGGGTGAGCAGGCCTGACATTTTCAGAAGAGCGATTTATTCGCTCGCCTACTGCTCGCCTAAAAAAATTGAGGAGGGCGAAAACTAGTCCTCCTGGCTTTAGAAAAATAATGATTACCATAACCGCCAATTCCAAAACCCACATCTTTACAGATCTCTGCTGTGTTAGTGGTCTCAGTAAGACGACCACAACCCCCCCCCCCCCACACACACACCTCCAGGCCTTGCCGAGGCCCGGAGATGTGGGAGGGGCAGTGTAGCCGTCTCACAGAGACTACCTTGTTAGCAGCACCAAATAAAAGGTACAAAGCCCATAAGGCAGAATTCATCAATAGTAAAACTTCTTTTGCCACGTTTAGCATTTGTAAGCTTGAGGAGAGCCAATCGCTCGCCTGGGCCATCCGAGGGGAGCGATTTTTAGCCCTCCTACTTTTTTTAAGAATGCCAGGCCTGGGTGAGTCCCTAATTCCTTTTTTATTTGGCACATAGGGGTGGGGGCGGGGGTCCCCCGATGGCGGAAACAACTTTTCGACATCGACATTGTGTCTGTAAATTTTCTCCTGACCCCCCACACCCACCCCCACCCCGCCTCATCAATGCGTACAGCACTGACAGTTTTGAACAACGATTTAGGTAAATGGTTGTATAACAAAGCCTCAGACAGTTTTTTTTTTATTATTAGAGGTAGTACCAGTTGCCCAAGTTGGAGCACTGTGGTATAGGTGTGTTAGATCGTACAACACGATGATGGCACACTTGTCTTGATCGAATGTGAGTGTAAGTCAGAGAGACCGACAGCTGCACTCTCTGCTGCTCTGTTGTTCTCTCCGGATACTCCAGTATCCTCCACCTGTAAAATTCTCTAACACGATATGATATGTCGTTAACCCTTTACCCAACTTAACGGCCAAAACCGGCCAGCGCTATTCTCAAAAATCGCCAATTAATTTTCATTATATTTTCATTTTTTTGTCTCCAAAACAAAGTCTATGACCCCTCTTTGGAACGAGCTCGTCGAGCTCGTTCCATTGAGGGGTCAAAATCTATGTTTTTGAGGCAAAAAATGAAAAAAAAAATTAGTTATTCAAGAATTTTGTTTGCAAGTGTCGTCTGCTTTTCATATTAGGTAAAGGGTTAAACACCAACAAACAAACAAATTAGAAGTACAACCTAGAAGAAATACAATGAATGTGACAGGAAATGTGAATAGATGGAGATATATGCAAGTGATTTCGGACCTAGCTGATTGGGAGTACATCTAGACCTAACTAGAACCCCGACCGTTACCTCCAGCTCTTATTTCTCTGTAGAGAAGTTAGGGTGGGGGTAACAGCAGGATGGTCCTAGTTTATAGAACTGTGACCAGACCCATACACCCTCTCACGCCTCACCATCAGATACTTGTCTCGTCGGGCAGTGGCAGGGCAGAGTGCTAATATCCGATAAATAGCATATTCAAATACCCCCGTACCAAACCAAAAAATTAAAATACGGTCTTTCAGGCAATGTTTGGACTAAGATGGTTGCTGGTTTGGCGATATAAGAGTTAGACCAGCTCCAGAAATTAACCAAGACAGTTGGAAATGCCATGGCTGATCTTTTCTTCTGATTTGTTGTTCATTATTACGTCTACAGATATTTTTCTTTACTCCAACTAGAATGAACGTTTCCATCCTATGGAACATTATAATGCTCGCCCTGCCCGCCCTGGAATACATGTAAATAAATGAGAGGCTTTGTTCAGATTCCAGGGACTTTACATTATTAAAAATAATTTGAGAATTCCAAAGCAATACGTAATACAGCACTTTCCTTGAAAGTTAAATAAATAAATAAATAAATAAAGTATCTACGTGCTCGAGGGTGGCTACAACGACATGATTTGAACCAGAAAACTTAAAATCAAACTTGTCCTTCGTTTTGTGATCATGGGATACTCATTAAAACGTGAAAACTGAAAAAGACGATTTTTGTAAAATCAGGGTTTAGAACAACTTCATTATTTGCAATGAAAATCGTACTTAGACTTCGTATTGCAATCCTCAACTAAATAATGAAATTTCAAATCGGAGCGTCAAAGTACATACAATCTATTGCGTGGACCACAAAAATGACGATGGATTTGAAGAATCAAGGTCTTACCATCTGCATTACTCCAACAAAAAGCTACAAATCTGACTTGACTTTTCTTTGTAATCTTAATTAAGACGCTAGATGCACAAACATTCAGAAGAGCCAACTTGACTTTCGGATTATGGTCATTGTATAAAGTTGTAAAATTTGCAAAAATTCTATCAAAATAAACTAGAGTTATCCTGCGTAACGCAGTGCTCCAGACACGTGAATACGGAATTGAGAACAATAGGGTAACACTTAATTTCTTTTCGAAACAGGCTCACCACACTGAAAGGGGAAAATCAAAGCTGCCCACAAATTTGATTTTAGCTGTCAAGGGTGAGACCTTCCTCCCGTTGCTTCCCGAAGAAGCTTGTATCGTTCATTGAGTGGACTAAAGCATTGTAGATGCCTGTTCCACTCAAGAGACGACATGCAAGTAAGTTTGCCGTTGATATGCGTTCAACTCGCGATACTGGGCTTCTCAACATTTGATTCGCCGAGTGGAAGTGTGAATAAACCGTTAACTCAAATGCATGTTTACAAAAATCCAAATTTGTCTACAGTTCCAACTGGAACAACTTTAAAAATTGTATCTCCTATATGTACTGTACTCTAGTAAATTCTTTTATATACATTTACTGTTTATTCCTATGCATGTATATACTGTACTCTAGTAAATACTTAAAGAATTGTATCTACTATGGAATACGCTAGTAAATTCTTAAGGTATAGTGGGAAGAATGGTACGAAGAGGATTCATTAACAGGTGGGGTGATAAATTATTTTATCATATGACTCGTCCGTTTTGTTCACTTTAAAACATTTGATATTTTGTTTTCATATTAATCAGTGATCAATAAAGCCTTCCGTCAATTTCATTGGTCAATTTCAAAACTAGACAATTTGATTGGCTGAACAAAATACAACTGGGCCATATTTTCATAATTTGCCTAATTAGAGTTGGGAGCTTTCATTGGTCAATTTCAAAACTGGACAATTTGATTGGCTAAACAAAATACAACTGGGTCACATTTGCATAATTTCGGTAGGGAGAATTTACGTTATCTGTCTTATTTAGGGTGGGTTATATTGTATTAATCTTTTACCTACAAGAAAAACGCCATTCATGTTTTTTATATTTTCACTTTTTGCTTCCAAAACATAGGTTATGACCCCTCATTGGAACGAGCTCGACGAGCTCGTTCCAATAAGGGGTCATAACCTATGTTTTGGAAGCAAAAAATGAAAAAGTTTAGTTATACGAGGATGTTTTTTCCAAGTGCCTTCTGCAACTCAAGTTAGGTGATGGGTTAAAAGTCATACTAAGTAGCTAATTTGTGCGTGTGTGTGTCATATGATAAATAGAATATGAAATGAGTGTCTACCATCTGCATTACTCCAACAAAAAGCTGCAAATCTGACTTGACTTTTCTTTGTAATCTTAATTAAGACGCTAGATGCACAAAAATTCAGAAGAGCGAACTTGACTTTCGGATTATGGTCATTGTATAAAGTTGTAAAATTTGCAAAAAATCTATCAAAATAAACTAGAGTTATCCTGCGTAACGCAGTGCTACAGACACGTGAATAAGGAATTGAGAACAATGGGGTAACACTTAATTTCTTTTCGAAACAGGCTCACCACACTGAAAGGGGAAAATCAAAGCTGCCCACAAATTTGATTTTAGCTGTCAAGGGTGAGACCTTCCTTCCGTTGCTTCCCGAAGAAGCTTGTATCGTTCATTGAGTGGACTAAAGCATTGTAGATGCCTGTTCCACTCAAGAGACGACATGCAAGTAAGTTTGCCGTTGAGATGCGTTCAACTCGCGATACTGGGCTTCTCAACATTTGATTCGCTGAGTGGAAGTATGAATAAACCGTTAACTCAAATGCATGTTTACAAAAATCCAAATTTTTCTACAGTTCCAACTGGAACAACTTTAAAAATTGTATCTCCTATATGTACTGTACTCTAGTAAATTCTTTTATATACATTTACTGTTTATTCCTATGCATGTATATACTGTACTCTAGTAAATACTTAAAGAATTGTATCTACTATGCAATACGCTAGTAAATTCTTAAGGTATAGTGGGAAGAATGGTACGAAGAGGATTCATTAACAGGTGGGGTGATAAATTATTTTATCATATGACTCGTCCGTTTTGTTCACTTTAAAACATTTGATATTTTGTTTTCATATCAATCAGTGATCAATAAAGCCTTCCGTCAATTTCATTGGTCAATTTCAAAACTAGACAATTTGATTGGCTGAACAAAATACAACTGGGCCACATTTTCATAATTTGCATAATTAGAGTTGGGAGCTTTCATTGGTCAATTTCAAAACTGGACAATTTGATTGGCTAAACAAAATACAACTGGGTCACATTGGCATAATTTCAGTAGGGAGAAATTACGTTATCTGTCTTATTTAGGGTGGGTTATATTGTATTAATCTTTTACCTACAAGAAAAACGCCATTCATTTTTTTTATATTTTCACTTTTTGCTTCCAAAACATAGGTTATGACCCCTCATTGAAACGGGATCGACGAGCTCGTTCCAATGAGGGGTCATAACCTATGTTTTGGAAGCAAAAAATGAAAAAGTTTAGTTATACGAGGATGTTTTTTCCAAGTACCTTCTGCAACTCAAGTTAGGTGATGGGTTAAAAGTCACACTAAGTAGCTAATTTGTGCGTGTGTGTGTCATATGATAAATATAATATGAAATGAGTGTTTTTCTCATATAATATTTATGAAACTCGTCCGAATTTTCGGTTTGGGCTCGCCAGAGGCTCGCCAAAACGGAAAATTCTTAGACTCGTTTCATAAATATTATATGAGAAAAACACTCATTCCATATCCTCTATTCAGTCATTACATTTGCTCACATGTCTTTGCATTACTACAATTGGGGGTGGGGGTTCGGGCACTATCCCACAAATTCTTGCAAGGCAAACCCATGCTGACGATATAATTTCATTTCAAAGGCAACATGAAACATATCATGATTAAAGCCATCGTCTGTTTATCAGAGCTTTGATGCACTAATTACTGGCTAATGCGCTTAAGTCTCACCAGACTTTTCAAGAGGTTCAAACGTAATTCACAGTTTCGGTGGTTGGGAATATGTGGAATGGGGATCGAGAGCGGAAGTCTCAAGTTATCTGTTGTCTTATAAACGGGGACGAACACATTTTATCTCAACACTGTTGTACCTTTCGGCTTCAGATCAGTAACGCACAAACTTTCGAAGTGTGTTAAGAAAAAGAAAACAATACATTACCGAAGAATTCTTCCCAGACTAATGAATTCCGAAATGGGGATTCTGCAGTGCAACCAGGAGAAGCCGGGCCGTTCTGCAACATCTTTTTGTAATCCATCACGAAGTTATTTGTATTCTCTTTAACACTTTGGCAGTATCTGTTCAAGTCAAATTTGTGGTATTCATAAGTATCCATCATTTATCTTAGAAGCACACATACAAACGAACACGTCAAACTCCATCAAGTGAGGCGGTCAGTTTATATTATAAGTTCACAGTCACAGTGTTTCTCGACACCAACCAACAATAACAAATCCGGCGTTTACAGTCGATGTCTTGAAAGACGTTTGGTGAATAAAACTCAGATTTTGATATAAAGCAGTACTACTGACCCACTTAATGTCTGACTGTTTTAATCAAACTATTGGCTTATCAACGAGTTTTTAATTTGTACGTATCATGTTGCCACCTGAATGTCTGACCCATTAATTCATATAACAACAGGTTATCGGTACACCATTGATTTATGGCTTAGTTGCAAATATTTTTCCAAATGACTCCAACTCTCTTCAATGAAAGAACAAATGACCATGAATAATTTAGCGCACGACACTGACAACATTAAGGACATTTTTTACAAACATAAAATACTGTCTTTTAAGTTAGTTATGTAACTATGCGGTGCATTCCAATAAAATTCCTCACACTTGATCTTAAATTCTCGCTTTCATCCAAACGTCAATTATGTCTAGAGTGGAATTTAACGTTCCGAAGGCTCATTGATTGATTTGAGGATTAATGGCGGCGGCTGGAAAACTGCATAACACAATTATGATGTACACCACCCTGTGAACTGGAGTTTCCGTAATTAGAGGAATTCTGTGGAAAAAAAATCAAGAAATATCAGCCTAGTTTCAGTAAATGGACCTCGTGTTCCATGCGGAGGTCCACTGACTGACATTTTAGTATTGTCTCGTGCATTTTTCAAAGAATTTTAAGTTTCCAAATGAAACCTCAACTTCACAGATGTTTAAGTGTGTTAATTCACTCTCAGAGGAGGGTTGAAAATATAAATCGGTGTACCCTACAACCTTTCAAGCCTTCCATTTAAATTAGTAAAATTAAGACTTATAGATATATGGGACCGCCCTGGGGATGCGGAATAACGTTGAAAGGGCGAGGGGAACTGATGTGTAAGCAGGGGTTCCGGGACCCTCTCCTAGAAAATTTAGTGAACAAAATGTGATGTAAGAAGCAAGCCTGACGATTTTAGGGGACTAGTGGATTACCAGCACCGTTCCCTAAGAGAGCCCAGATCGCACAATAGACCTACACTGTATAGTCCAACACGCTAAGTTTAGGGAGTAACTATTCTGCCACCGACCCCGACTCGGATAATAGTTGACTCTGAGGTAAGTTCTTTGGTGTTAAGGATGACAAGTAGACTAGCAAGCAATTAAACCCACTCCCCCTACTATTTTTAAATATTTCGTACTATTTTTAAATATTTTGAGCATTGTCGACCCAAAAAAGTGAGAGGGCTCTCTCTGAAACCCCAATCCACCCCCACTCCACACCACCCCGGTTCCTTGTTGGACCGGAGGAATTTCTACTTTAAGGGTTAAAGAGAAAAACTGAAGTAACATGTTAAAATACTAACTGTCCCATTCGATCGTTGACACTTCTGCATGTCTAGTGTTAGAGGGTATACTGAGGTAGGATAATTTTCAAGAGGATCAAAATTAACAGTGTTCTTTACCCCCTGCACACTGATGTCAAAATATCCAGATTTCAAGTAGCCATTTTTCCCATAATACAACTGGGAATTTAACCAATTCAATCTTGTTTGATAGAGCTCATTGAGCTCTGTCAAACAAGATTGAATTGGTTAAATTTCTAGTTGCATTATGGGAAAAGTTTGCACCCTGAACTTTAGATATTTGGACAT
Source organism: Pictodentalium vernedei (assembly GCA_031216915.1). NCBI lineage: Eukaryota > Metazoa > Mollusca > Scaphopoda > Dentaliida > Dentaliidae > Pictodentalium > Pictodentalium vernedei. Next base: position 208,325,824 of record CM062292.1, read on the forward strand.
CAGTGTGAAGGGGGTTAAATATCAAACTAGAGGCTCTAAAGAGCATGTAATCGCTCACCTGGCAGATGATCGTTTGTAGAGGGTCTCCTACTATAGACCTTCCTGCGAAGTTTGGTTCACGTCGGCCCAGTAGTTCCAGAGAAGAATATGAAAATGCGATTTTCCATAGTGTTTCTATAGTAACTATAAGCCGCAATTGCGGCCACGTTTGCAACACGATCAACATTAAATGAGGATCATTCGTAGAGGGTGTCCCAGTCATTCATCATGCAAAGTTTCAAAACATTTGGCCCTGTGGTTTCAGAGGAGAAGATATTTCAAAATCCACCAATCAGAATCAAATGAAAGTGTCAATGACACTATAGCTGAACTTGATTGTGTGTTGTGTTTTTTGAAAAGGATAATGTTCAATGTTTATGGAAGGATTATGAACTACGGCAAGAATTGTGGTAATTGAGAATATGTTACTTTCTGTTCCCTGTATGCTATGTTTTCAATAAAAATAATTTGAGGTGTAGACTGTTCTAAAGAAGTGAGGGGGGGGGGGGGGGGGGGGTTAATGTGGCTCTCACAGTTAATGTATGTCAACCAAAGTTACCAAGTTACAGTGACATTATTCCAAAACGAGTCATCATATCAAGTTACAATGAAATCCCTTCATAAATATGGCCCGTAGACTGTGCTAAAGGGTTTTGGGCTTCGGGCCTGTGTAGCCATCACGGTTGACCCATTCCAACCAAAAGGAGAATCCTCATCTAGACATTATACTGAGTCATCCTACAAAGTCACAATGAAATCCCTTCATAAATACGACCTGTAGTCTATGCTAAAGGTTTTGGGGGTTTGGGCTCGGGCAGCCGTCATGGCTGAATGATCGTGACCAAAAGGGGACGTTCTCATCTAGACATTTTCTGGAGTCACTCTACCAAGTTACAATGAAATCCCTCCATAAATACGACCTGTAGACTGTGCTAAAGGTTTTCGGATTTTGGGCTCGGACAGTCATCTCGGTTGGCAGATCGCGACTAAATGGGGAAGTTCTCATCTAGACATCATATGGAGTCACCCTACCAAGTTACAACGAAATCGCTCCGTATTAAATATGACCTGTAGACTGTGCTAAAAAGTTTTGGGTTTCGGGCTTGGGCAGCCGTCACGATTGACAGATCTTGGCCAAAAGGAGACATTCTCATCCAGATATTATACAGAGTCATCCTACCAAGTTACCATGAAATCCCCTCATAAATACGACCGTAGACTGTGCTAAAGGTTTTCGGTTTTTGGGCTCGGGCAGCCATCACGGTTGACCGATCGTGACCAAAAGGGGATGTTCACATCTCGACATGTCCTCAAACCTGCATATGACATTTTGTGACGATTGGACAAGAACTACGGGGTGTAGCCTGTGCTAAAGGAAAATGTGAACTGACTCACAGACTAACAGACTCCCAGACTAACAGACTTCCGCACGCGTGATGGCAATAGCTTATCTTGACTTTGTCAAGTTAAGCTAAAATGCTTCTGGCAGCCATGTGTTTCGATGCACGGTAAAAAAATGAGGAGCATTTGTAGAGGACCTGCCATATACTATCCCTGCCAGGTTTGGTTCACGTCAGCTCAGTATTCCAGAGAACAAGATGAAAATGTGATTTCCCATAGGGTTTCTATAGTAACGATAAGCCTCAATTACAGCCATGTTTGCAACTCGATCAACATTAAATGGAGATCATTGGTAGAGGGGGTCCCAGTCATCAACCATACAAAGTTCCAAAACATTTGGCCCTGTGATTTCAGAGGAGAAGTATCCACCAATCAGAATCAAAAATGTTTCTGGCAGCCATGTTTTTCGATGCACGGTAACAAAAATGAGGAGCATTTGTAGAAGACGTTCCATAGACTATCCCTGTCAGATTTGGTACACGTCGGCTCAGTAGTTCCAGAGAAGAAAATGAAAATGTGATTTCCCATAGGGTTTCTATAGTAATTATAAGCCGCAATTGCGGTCGTGTTTGTAACCCGATCAACATTAAATGAGGATCGTTGATAGAGAGGGTCCCAGTCATCATTGATGTCAAGTTTCAAAACATTTGGCCTTGCGGTTTCAGAGAAGATTTTTGAAAATCCACCAACCAGAATCAAAGAATGCCCCTGGAAGCCATGTTTTTCATCCGACGGGAACAAAATGAGGATCGTTTGTAGAGGACCTCCCAAAGACCATTCCTGCCAAGTTTGGCTCACGTCGGCTCAGCAGTTACAGTGAAGAAGATGAAAATGTGAAAAGTTTACGGACACGGGACGACGGACGCCAAGTGATGTGAAAAGCTCACATGGCCTTTTAGGCCAGGTGAGCTAAAAATAAATGCTCTAAATCAAAATTATTCTCGTCAAATGTATCATTAAACTCAACTTTATTTCTCCCAATTTGAAAGTCGTTAATTAATTCCTTGTCGAAATAACCCCAAAACGAGTGGTGGAGATATGCGAAGAAGTATGAATAGAATTCCTCTCCTTTAACACGTATATAATCCAAAGCTTACTATCTCAAGTGACATATTTTTCACTTTCCAAGTGTGTTTTCTGTAACATGAATGTAAAGCCAGAAGCACCGCTACCACAAAGAAATAAGGAAGTACTTAAAATGAACTTGCACCACTGCTACAATCATGACTGTGAACCCCCTGCTGTTTTTCTCGTTGTCGATATAAAACAATTCAGCCGTCAATCACCTGCCCACAATACAATTCCAGTTAACGTATATTTGTCTTGAAGGACAACAGCTGTGTTCGAAATAACTGATAGTTAAATCCATAGTTAAATCCAACACAAATTTAACTTCTGGATACTAACACTAGTTTAAATACAAATGGACCTGTCATCTCACCTCACAGTTACACAGAAATGTATCTATCTTTCCGGGTACTATTAACGACGCAGATACGAAATTCGACCAAAGATACAACACCATCAAATTCATTCTCTATTGGTTTTGAGGACTTCAGACAGGCGAAATGTTTTTTTTAAGTATTACAGTCGAAATGAATTCACCGTGACAGATGTACACTCAAACCACAGGAACCAGCCGTATTACCAAAATTCAACATATTTTATGAAATCTGAATAAGAATATCAGCACAAAAAAATGGGTTTTTCAAGTTTTGATATCAAAGTATACATTTCATTAGATGTTTTGAACTTTGATAATACAACAGTGCCTTTGACCCAAATAAGCTCACCACTCACTTTTGTTTCTATATTTTCTTCTCCAATTAAAAAATTGATACATAATGAGGTATGTAGTTTTGTAGCTGTGGTGTAAAAAATAAATGCACCCATGGCCGTCAATACGTCTGTTCCACCCAATTCCGCACATTAAAACTCTTCGCCTTGTCGGTCAGCTGTTGAGCAAGGGTACTATTGCTTAATAACTGGCCTACTCAGCATAAGCGGCGGATGTATCTTAACTCGAGCAGCTGGACACGGATTCCAAGTTAGAACACATGACCCTATATAGTCACATACAACGGTTCAGTGTGCCAGGGCCAGGGGTATCCAATTCAGTTAGTAGAGCGTTGGCTTGTCAAAGACATCTATATAAGCAAAAAACTGTCAGAGTTAGTTGCAATTATGGTGCCATGTGAATTGGCCCAGTCCTAAAAATGAGTCACGACTTTTAAAATGGCACTACCGATGGCCGTTGCTAATTTTGCTGATTGCAGACTTCTCGCGTGAAAAACTCACCGAAAGGGAATGGCGTTTTGTACCCAATAACAATCGGCCAACTTCATGTTATGGTTGGGCAGGGGCGCCGAAGCCACCCGACCAATGTCGCGGCAAAAAATTTGCCGATCATGATATTTTTGTGATCGACCTTCAGCCGAACGTCATTCATATCAAATAACTAGGCTATGATTTTTTAATTTTTTTCTGGCGGATATCCGAAAATAGTGAGCGCATAGATCGTCTTGTTTCTTTAATATTGGACATACACTGGCGGCTATTAATGATGAGTTAACGTAAGATGAGGAGATTTTTGGGGCTACTTCTTTAGTATTCCAACCGCTTCCGAAGCGGTTGGAATACTAAAGAAGTAGCCCCAAAATGGGTATGAGAAATGTAATTTTTGAAACATTTTCTGGGGGCAGGGCCGGATTTACTAATGGCCAGACTGGGCGGACGCCCAGTGCTCCTACATTTGTGGGGGCCTCCACAGTGAAGTTCGTCTTTCGAGGAACATAATATGACAAAATTCCCTGCCAAATTGCCTTTGACAATTTGGCAGGGAATTTTGTCATATTATGTTCCTCGAAAGACGAACTGCATGAGCTGTCATTTTTTTTCTCCCCCACATAATCGATGACAACAATTCGAAAAAACAGGGATCTGGGTGTTATGGTCGGGATAATGTTTGGGCCGTTCCGGTGCCCCTGTTGGGTAAACATACTCCCACCCCAACTCCCAATATCTGAAGATGCTTACAGGCCTTGATACATTTTGGGCAATGTGCACACTGAAGCGCACAACAGCTGCTTATAATCAATTTGCTGCGGAAAACTGTAATCAGTATATGTTTCACACTAAACAGTGTACACTGTTCAGTTAGCTGCTGTCTTCGTTCGACAACAAGCCTGCAATTATATCCATCACACTGCGCCAATTGCACTCTGAGAAGACATATCAATAATTTTGACTTCATAACACCACTAGCGCCACATATAGCGTGTAACAGCCTTGATAGGTCAGAGGCTGAACATGACTGCTAATGTACGCGGAATTCGCCTTCCAAGGACAGCGGTCGCGAAGCGGCGGCACGAACCATGGTCGCAACCTTTCTGCCTTAACTCTTTCCCTAACCCTTTACCTAACGAATCGCCCGCATCCGCCCGCGTAATATGCAAATTGAGCAGTTGAAAAAAATTAAATTTTTCAAAATATTTCAACAAAACTATATCATGTGACCCCTCGTTGGAACGAGCTCATTGAGCTCGTTCCATTGAGGGGTCACGTGATATGGTTTTGTTGAATTTTTTTGAAAAATTAAAAAAATGATATTTGAAATAATAAATTTTGATATCGTCTGCGTTGGGTAAAGGGCTAACGTAACGGTCTTATCCATCCAGCACTATTTCGAAAAAACGCTATTCAAATTGTGTATTTTTATCACATTTTGAAACATAGTCCAACAATCTCATTCGAATGAGGGGTCATAAGCTATGTTATTTTTTTTTGGGGGGGGGGGGTGGGGGAAGAAAATTAAAATATTTAATTATTCAATAGTTTTTTTTTATTTATTTATTTTTTTGCAGGTGTTGTCTTTGCAAGTAGTATTAGCTGAAGTTTGAAAATAAATTTCCGGAGTAGGTCTTTTGAAATATCCACATCACTTCACAAGAGCTCGGAAGTGATGTGATCGATTCGTGGCAATGGCGGCGTCAGATTCATTTCTTAGTTCTCGTGTATCCCTAGTAGCGTGAATGGCTGTCAATTTATACTTCCAGGCTCTGCCCATAAACAGATTTTTTGCAAAATTGCATCACTATACAAACGTAACACATGTCTTTGTTTTACCAACTCAATTCCCTGGCTAACATCGAGTGTTGAAACTAGTAAGAACATTCTGTGACATTGGTTTGACTTGGCCACTTTATATGATTTGCCCCCTACCCTCCGGATATTTATCGTGGCTAACAGGCATTGGAGGTTTGAGGAAAGTGCTCAAGATAGCACACACCTCAGACTTTCAAAAATGAAAATTCTTCAGAGGTTGTATGGCCCGCCACCGATCCAGACTCCCTGATCCCGCTCGATCCATACTAGAAACCCGCGCCACGACTGCTTCTCCTTGGCTGGCCAAACCTCTTTCAAACAGTTTTTGTCGCGCCTGCCGTCATGTTGTCGATTCATGAAGTTGTTGCACACTATATACGCCATAAGTGACAAGAGAAATGTGTTCAATTAAACCTTTACCCAACGGAACCGTCAAAACCGGCCAGCGCTATTCACAAAAATCGCCAATTAATTTTTATTATTTTTTCATTTTTTGTCTCAAAAACATAGGTTATGACCCCTCTTTGGAACGCGCTAGTTGAGCGCGTTCCAAAGAGGGGTCATAACCAATGTTTTTGAGACAAAAAATGAAAAAAATTAGTTATTGAAGAATTTTGTTTGCAAGTGTCGTCTGTTTTTCATGTCAGGTAAAGGGTTAAAGTAACGACGTCTTTTCTCTCTTGTCTTGCAATCTGAACACGAGGAGAAAGTAAAAATTGCGAATTCGCGTCTGAGCGGCGACGGATTGTAAAAATGTGACAAATTCAAAGTCCATCAAGGGCAATAACCCCGCCAAATTCTCCAAATAACACCTGTACCGAACATGGAGCTGAACTTCAATAACACTACACTTACATACCAAATGTCATGAAATGTGATACCATTCCACCCGGTATTTTAAACATTACTGGGTTTCAAAACTCTTTGGTCACAGGCCGACCGATGGACTGACAGGCAGGTCGGCCGACCGACCGACCGACCGACCGATAGTGCTAAACAGCCATAGCTCTGATGCAGTATACGTTGAGGATGAATATCCGCTAAAACAGACATGCAATCAGGTTTCCAGGCTATAAGACTGAAATTCTATGAAAAAGCAAGAGAAACTCTGGCAAAGTTTCAAACAATGAACCTTCAGGTTCCACCCGGAAGTCCAATGCCTGAAACTTTGCTTGCGCTTTTTATACTTTTAACGCAGAACACGTCCTTGTGTGATTGATTTAGTTTTATTCCACTCTCCAAGCAGAACTTTAGATATTGGCCCACACTCTCCGTCCAATGAGGTCATATAAATCTTATCACGAAATATTGATGCTCGAAATCTTATCATCACGGCAAAATTAGACAAGAAGTTTTGCTGCGGTTGCCGATCAGCAAAATAGGTAGTTAATTTTGATAGAACTGCTTTCATTTGAAGGAGCCAAATAAAAAGCCATTGGCTTTTGATATTATCTTTATTCTGAACCCGTCTGCAACCATGAATTATCCACAACTGTTTGGAACTATGAATAAACCGGAATCCGTAGAATGTTGCACTATTTGAGACCTCTTGATAGTCATTAACCTTCTCCAAAACTTAAATATATCCATTATCCAGATTGAGAACAAAGAAAAATTGACATTTTAATTCACGTTTCCATACTGAATGCAAAATAAGATTGTTCACCCTGACTGAAAGATACATTTTAAAGATTCAGTCATAACTAAGTCTGCGACTCTTTAGAATTAAACGCGATAGGAGATAACGTTTCCATTCCGCCAGAACATGATATCATTACAAACTTCCAACCCAAGACACGGAGTCTTTCTAAGTGATTATCTCAAAGTTTCCATCGACGGTGACAAATAAAAATAAACTTTATCCACTGCCTAACACAATGAACGTCTTTGATAGAACAGGTTTGGATTAGAAGTATTTAATGATTCTGCAAGTTTACTGAAAGTCACTTTATTATTGCTATCGGTTTTGAGATTGATGTACAAAACATGCGATGTTATTTTTAACTCATAAGTCTCCTGCTGGTTTCTTTGATTTGCTGGATAGGGCTAAATTAAAACCAGTAAATAATATATATTTGCAACCCACCCAGTTGCTTCAATCATTCCCACTCTAGGGAGGTGTTCTGTCAGGCAAAGAAAATTAATTAGATGTTATATGTGTTATATGTCACTCAGTTCTTTCCATCAGATGAACTAATTTTTTTTAACTCTGCAACAACTGAGATGTTAACGTAACTCGGATGGCGATCATTATTCCGTTTATTCGCATCACAGAAATTACTCTTCAAGGGTGTGGGCGGGTATGGGGTGGTGGGGGTAATCGGTGTAATATAACCCTTTCAAATTTCTAGAAGGTTCACTAATGGTAAACATTAGTCCAAGTTTGGACGTAAATGCCGTACTAAAACTTTTTGGTATGGTACGTCCACAGCAAGTACCACACCACAAAAGTATACTACGCCTTTGGTAGGGCCCTGCAAAGCTTAGAGATTTGATTCGATTTCGCATCTTAAGTAGATATCCGGTTCGATTCGCAATCGGCTGCCCGATTCGTTTCTTCTCGAATTTTTTTTCACTGGAATATAGCTTGGTATCAGTCATCTTCATCGTCTCACAAAACGTAGTCAGATGGAAATCGTACATAAATAATGATGAAATAAAAGACTGGGTGTAACTTCAGCCACATTAACATAAATAACGCCAGTACTGATGCCATCAGTCATGATAATTCCAGTCTCACTAGTCCCTACCACTGTTAAATGCAAATTTAAGGTTTTCAAGCAATGCCGATAAAGAACTATAATCCTTACGAGGTAATATTCCAACTACATCATCAAGGCATACCTTCGACGAAGGCATGCCTTGACGGTGTAGTTGGATTATGCCCATCAGTCGGGACTTGAGCCATCACAGTCGGAACAAATCAGATTTATTTATCTATTGGATCTCAACCCCCATCGGTCATCTTCAAGACGTCACTGATTCGATTCGAGGCTCGATTCGATTTCTTACAATATACATGAATCAATTCCAAATTCGATCCGAATCGAAAATGTTTGATTCGCAGGGCCTCCTAGCCTTTGGGTCAAAGTTTGGCCTAGATAACATGGGTTAAGGTTCCCTAATAATACTATAGAAAACCAGTCGGATTTTATTTCACTCAACAAACCCCTACTCATTTAAATTCCCTAAAACGAGGATTGGGACCACAGACTCACTCTCATCTCATAGACTTGAAATTTCAAACATTTCCTGGGGATGTCCTCCCGTATCCCCACCAAAGAGAGAGGACATGTCTCGCCTGATTTTCCCAGCTTTTTTGCCCGCGGCAGTCGCGGGTGACCTTCGGTCATCGATGGTCCATAAAGTCCAATTATTATTCACCCTGAAAATCCGGGCCACACCTCTCCTCTTACACAGTAAGCTGCAGACTGAGATCCTCGTTGGAAACCTGATCCAATCTTGGCACAAAAACCTCGATGATTACCTTGTTGTATGAGTGGTGCGTGCGCGGATGAGTGCGAGGTACTACGCCAGTGAATGTGTGATTATAGGTGCGTGCCAGGGTACATTAGTGTGCGAGGGCGTACGTGCAATTGCATGTGTGTATGGGGTCCGTGTTTGGGCGAGGTTGTGTGTGGGAGGGTGATGGAGTGTATGTGATAGCGTGCCTTTTTGAAATCCAGAACTGATATTTGGAACCGCGGAAGTACGGAAATCGTCCAGTCCTTTGAATGAGACATGAAAAGATACATAATGAAGCATTTACCCTTTGCAAACAGATTCGCTGCATGGTAGTAATTATGGAGGTGGGTGAAGGTAGAGGGGGGGGACGTCCCTAGTAAAAAGATAGTGACTCAAAATGTGATGCAAAATAATGAGAGTCTACTGGATTGTTTTCCACCTAAACGTCCGCCTGTTCATGTTAAAAATAATTGCAAGTGCCAATCAGTCGCAAGTAGGTTATACATTCAATTTCATCCCCTCTTTAAAATCCCAAGTGACCTGGGGAAGGGGAAACACGTCTCAATACGTCGGAATCCATGGAATTGCTAAAAAGAAATAAGCAGTGCGCAGCATAGCCGCGTGTCACTCTGCTGTGTGAAGCTAACAATGACCGAAACTCCCATGTCCTTGACCTTTGCATCGTTAATTACTGTCGAAAATGGCATGTTCTTGACCTTTACATCGCCCGGTTCTGCCAAGAACTTGCATGTCCCGATTAATTCTCATACCAGCAAAAATCCTATGTACACCAAGCAAAATTGCAAATAATGGAGTAAATTCGAAGATAGTTCAGTTTGCGCAATCCATATTTCACACATGTTATGTATTTTATAATATTTATTGTTCATACAAAAAATGTTCAAATATTCTCATTTGGAAGATATGACTTGAAAACTAAACGTATTTTCTGTGAACAAAAAATTGGCCAACATTGGCTATTTTGAATTCGGATCGCCTGGACACGATGAACATTCATCCATTATTTATGATCCATTGTCAATTAAACTTCAAATCACAAGACAATCAGAAACCAAATTTAATGGTTGCCGCCTCACCTGCCGAATTACAGTATTATTAATTTTGAAGTAACATTTTGGGCAGCACTATAATTTGGAAATGAGACAAAGAGTGGTGAAAATGTCATCACTATTATTAACTTTAATCGAAAATGCAGGGCGCAACTATTATTAAGTCATACCTATTATTTGGTAGGTGAGAGTACTCGGCCATTCTAGTCGCAAGGAGATCCGAAAAACGCAACATCTTTCCCCCGAGAGTCTTTCCAGTTTCCAGATGATCCGAAAAGGGCATTATCTTTCCCCCTGAGATAAACTTACCTATCAATTTTTATTTTTATTTTTATATCGAATAAACAAAATGGAACATACATAACAACAGAATTGTTGTAAAGTTCAAAGATCAAAACTGGCCGCTATTGACTGTTTGGGATGCAAGTCTTGCTGAAAGAAAATAACGCCCACCCTTGTTACGAAATACACTGTTTTGTACGAAGATTCCTTCCAATGTTCACTAAATTTTCCAATGTCATAGATCAAGGGTGTTGTGCAATGTAACCTCCCAGCTTTCCAAACTGTGTGACAGACAATGTGTGACAGACAGTGAAGTATATCTTAACCACTCGAGTAGTCTAACAAATGTCCATTTCTTAATGGGCAATACTTGTTGTAGGAATTGTACACTTTCTAATAAGTAAATTAATGTTTCCATGTGCGATGCATACTGAAAGCCTTTCAAGCCTTTCGACATAACCTTGCATATGTGGGTTAACTGCTTCCACTCATCCCTACCAGACGCCTGAAGAAGGACACAGAGGTATCACTTGGCACTTATTCAAATTCACCTACACATTTATGTCTATTAATGATCTGAATTGAAGATAACCCGAGATGATTACGCATGTATTCCACTGAAAGGGTGATAAAACAGGCAGGTGCTTCCCAAAACTCGATCAGATCTGTTCACAAGCATGAATCACAGATTAACCTTTCAACTAACACAATTTTCCGTAAACAGTGTAAATATACACATAAACATGACCTAACTGAACTCTGCAAAGACACCCTATTCTGGAGGAGGGCGGGACTTGATAGAATGTAATGATGCAAAGCACATGCCATCATAATTTTCTTTTATGCACGCGAGCCCCGAATCAAGAGATGTAGATGTCTCTCTACCTGAACTGGACAATGGAGACCGTGTGCATAAGCATAATGCTTGCTGCTGAATCCAATTTCAGGTTTAGAATTATGCAAAATATGTATCTCTTTTGTTACATGTATATGTCTATTCATAAACTGGATATTTTTTGACAAACTAAAACTTTATGATAAAACTTTGGAGTTGAGATGGGGTGAAGTTTGGAGGGTGTGGGTTCTACGCCCCTTATCTATGCCACAAAATTGTATTCAAAACGACCCTCGGGCGAGTATTTAGATAACAAGTCAATTACAGCATTTATTGAACACAAGAAGAGATGAAGGTGAAATCTGTTTCAACCCTTATCGGGGTGGTGAAAGCTGTTTCAACCCTTACTGAAGTCGCTGGCCATGTCGAGAAACATGCCCTTAAATTCTACCAAACCCAGAGCAGTAACCGATGTCCCCAAATTACATACAGTGATTGTCGGGTTGTTTGTTGCAATTAGTCCCATTTAATCGAACAGTATACAGAATAGACGACGGAAACACGTAGCACCATAACACGCGCACTGACACCACGTATCAATATGGTAATGACGTCACAACATGGCCGCTCACACGGGCTACCATGACAACCCAACATGGCGCCACTGGATCACGTGGCATGACGTCACATGAGATTCATCGAAGAGTTTCACCTGGTCAGGGACGCCCGGGTAGTTCAGGCACCACGGATCTATTGGGTTCCCAAGAAGTGAGTTAATTAAAACAACCCTGGCAACATGCTCTATATTAAACATATTTTATGGCAGTTTGGTATCCATACATGCACGTTATTGTATATTCAGGACTTGGACGTTCACGGTGATTAGATTGGATCACTGTATGTTAAGAGAAACAGGGTCGGTTTGACTGGGAAATGAGAATGCAGAAATTCGACCCCTCAAAGTGCTTGAATTTAAGCCTGCTATGAAAATGAAGAAAATATATTTTAATATGTTCATGCGCGTGATTGAGCCTCGCTGGGTAATGGTTGAACTCTTTTTTTTTTCATTTTAACCCTTTTATCTGTCGGAACGACTGACACCCCAATCACTCATATGTATATGGACTATAATCATTTGCAATCTGTGGTTGTATGCAAACTGAAAGAGTAACGCGTGGTCACATTTGTTTGAAAAACCATACAGAACAAATATGATTCCTGGAGTTCTTGGAGATTTATTTTTACAGGTGCTGTACACGTGATGTTTATATTGTGGTCGTTGCATACTGCACTGGCCATACGCGATGTGAAACTGTGATCAATTCGGAACCACTAACCTTTCGGGGCCGGATTAAACCTAAAAATAACAAGCATATTGGGAGCGAATTAGTGGGAAGGTAAAACAGATATTTCCAAGCGTGTTAGTCCGTAGGTAATAACCTAACGGTACAGAAAAGATAGACGACATTACGGACATTAACCAGTTAAGAGGGATCAGTAATGTTTTAATCCTACGCCATCAAGAGCTGTTCATTCAGCCCCAAGGACTACAGGATTAAATTAGTGCTTATACGCTCTACAATACCAAGAACATTCGTCATTAGCAACGAAGAGTACTATTTTCGAACGACGTTGTCACACCCACTAACATAGGGTTGAAAGGGATAATGTTGTCCCAGAAGAGGTCCATCTAAAACGTATTTTTAACGGCTTAATAATGTACTGTATAGTATAAGCATCAACACCAACATCCTGTCATTCCCATACTATGCATGTTCTTCCCTTTTACTTAACCCTTTCACCACTGGGGCCTTAGAAGGTATCATTTCAGCCAATACTGTCAACGGCGAAATGGGCGTAACCATCCTGGTTTGTTAGGAGGTTCAGTAATAATTTAATCCAACAGCTCCATCGAGCTGTTGGATTAAATAATTACCGAGCCTCGCTTCAGATTTTTGCTCTTTATATCGTCTGCTCATCCACTACCAATAATTTTTTCTTCAGGCAAAAATGTATGCACACCTTTTGAAAGGGTTAACTCAACTTTATATATAATATAAGCAACCAGATAGCAGCAGCCTCTTTTGCATTTGAAAATCAAAACATTAATAATAACCCAATACTGACGATAATCTCACAACTATTGTGTGTGTTTATATATTATATTTATAGAATGTATATATACTTGTTTTTTTTTTTCTGTAAATAAATACTGTTTAGAACAAACCTAACTGTTCAGCTTTTGGGTATTTAAACAGAGCCAGTATTGAAATGAAGTGAGACATAATGGTACAGGGATAATAGAATTCGACATTTTTTCCAGTTTGAAAATACAGATATCATGATAAAGTCTGGGGTCTGTTTTTATTATTTTTAACATATAGCGCGGAAAAGGTTAACGGGCAAAGGTCCGGTTGAACGGTGAGTTAATATCACTTTTTTCGAATTTCTTCCAAATGATCGTCCGATACCGATATTCTACAACCATTCACCTTACATAACAAACAAAACCAACTATTTGCGGTATTTAAAAAGAAATATACAGTTTTTATATTTTTCTTTTGTCTCCAAACCATAGCTCATTGGAACAAACTCGTTCCAATGAGGAATCACAAGCTATGCTGTTGAAACTAAAAGGAAATATTCTAGTTATGTATTAAAGAATTTTTTTCAAGCGTCATTGTTTTCTGTCCCAATTGGTTAAAGGGTTAAAACATTTGTCAAACAGATTTCGATATGCACAGTCAGCATCGTGTCAGAGGACAGCACGCCAATGATGAGAATATCGACAAGATATGTAAAGGGAAGGGAAGCCCCCCCCCCCAACACACACACACACCAACTACACCCCACCTGCATCCTACCCCCCCCCCCCCCCTCCACCACCACTCTACAAATTGGGAAATATCCAGCTCTCTCTTTCACTATAAATACCTTCGTCGTTTGTAAAAGTGACCCGACTTCTATATATAATGTCTAACGATGTTTGTTGCTTTAATTCAGGGTCACTTAGTGCTGAAAACATGCAGCAGGCCTGGCATTTTCAGGAGAGCGATTTATTCGATCGCCTACTGCTCGCCTTAAAAAAAATGAGGAGAGCGAAAAATAGTCCTCCTAGCCTTACAAAATAATGATTACCACAACAGCCTATTTCTAAAATCCACAGGTTTTCTGATCTCTGCTATGTTAGTGGTCGCTGCAAGAAGGCCACACTGTCCCTCCCACACCCCGGGACTTGCCAAGGCCCAGAGGTGTGGGAGGAGCAGTGTAGCCGTCTCACAGAGACTACCTTGTTAGCAGCACCAAATAAAATGTACCAAGCTCACTGGGCAGAATTCAAACTGCCATTAATAGTACAACCTTATTTTGCCACTTTTAGTTTTGGTAGGCTTGAGGAGAGCTAATCGCTCCCCTAGGCCATGTGAGCAGAGCGATTTTTAGCCCTCCTGCATTTTTAAGAATACCAGGCCTGAACATGCCTGACGATCACTTACAAAAGGTTACCATTTGTTCGGTCAGAACAAAGTTGGTATTTTTATCATTGCAGCCAGGTGTATAAATTAGCAGGATTCTTCCCACGCACTATGGTGAAGATTAAAATCAACCACGCACTGATTCTCTTCTCCACGAACCCCCAAAATACTTATTCTTTACAGATCATCTGTTGTTTCAAAATGGAATGTTAAACCAGATTTTATGATATGAGATGTCCTGCATTCTTGGAAAATCTAGTTGAGTTATTAAGTTAGTGGGGTCGTGACCTCGCATCGGGATTTAAGTACCCGCGCCTCAAAACTAGATTTCTGCGATTGCTTAAAGAATTCTTTGAAACGCATGACTTCTCAATGGTTCAGCTCACCTGTAAGTTCCATAAAATATAAGTGGTTAAGAACATACATGTATAAACACTTACAAAATGATGTTCCAGTAAGAGTTTTATAGACTCAAAGAAACGTATGCACTATTGGACAAAGATTATTGTTTATCGGAGTTTCGTATTTCACACTGAACGTTAGTTTCGATCGAATAAGGGAATAAGACCGATTGTGTCTGCGGTCCGACTACGTCAGCAAACCGGGAGCGATTGTGTCCGTATGTCTACATGCGAATACAATCGGTTCGGATGGGGAGTCCAAAAATGAACCCAGGGACTTGATTTTAACAAACTTGAAGCTGCTCAGCCCCTTTAGGATGTGGTATACCAAATATCAAAAGATTATGATTGGTGGTTCTGGAGAAGATGATTTAAAAAAAAAAGTTTTGAAAACAAGAAAGAGAGTGACTCAGAGTTTTCCCAATTCTGACAGTGTTAACCCTTTACCCAACGTAATGGGAAAATCCGGCCAGCGCTATTCACAAAAATCATCATTCAATTTTCATTATTTTTTCATTTTTTTGTCTCAAAAACATAGCGTATGACCTGTCCTTGGTAAGCTCGTTCCAATGAGGGTTCATAAGCTAACATTTTGACGCAACAAATGAAAAAAAAATAGTTATTCGAAAATTTTGTTTACAATTGTCGTCTGCTTTTCGTTGTAGGTAAAGGGTTAAAATGGGCGTTCCGTCCCCACTATGGTCATAACAAACCTATTGCAATTTGTTCGGCCTATTTGTTTCTTCTGGTCCCATGGATGATTATGATTCGTGTCTAATAACTAATAATAACAATTTTCTGTCCCGTGCGGTTGAGGAAATATGGGCGTTTGCAGGATTTTTTTTGCATGAGACAAGTACTTATGATACAATAATACCGCGTACCAAATTTGGTTCAAATGGACTGATCGATTCAGAAAATATAAATTTCCGGCTTTTTAACGCTTTTAATTGAATTTGAGAATTATTGAGGATGCTATGAAGAAAATCCTCGCATCACATACCGTAGGCAATAATGATTTTGGCCTTTGAAACGTTTAGAAAACAATCCTCCTCCATGCCGGATTGTTCGCTGTCGAACATCTGTTGTTGCATTCCGCCGTGTGGGTGATGTAATGGTTCTCTGTCGTGTTTATGAAACCCAAGGAATATTTGCATCCATTCACGCATTTCTTTGTGTATGCCACCCGTCATACCTGAGTCTCGCCAAATATTTAGTTTTTAACCCTTTTTGAGCCTTTATCTGCTGGGTTTTTTTTTCTTCAAATTTTGCCTCCAAAACAAAGCGCATAACCCCTCATTTGAACAATATGCTACTGAAACAAAATATCATTGATGATAGTCAAGGATGGTATGTCCACTTTAAACATTGGACAATGTATTGAAAGTATCAATGTTGTTTTCGTTGTTATACATTTTGGAAAAATTACAGGAAACCCTATATGATGTGCAAGTCCGAAAAAGTAATCTTTCTTCGCATGCAGTATGCAACGATCTTAACTGAAAGCTCCTGTATCCTTGATGCGTTAGAGCAGATGCTCAACTGTGCAAGTATTAATAAATTAATTCTTAACCCGAAAGGCCAAACATTCACTTTGAAAAACGTCATTGCCTATGATGCCTTGGAACAGGTTATCAGCTGAGTAATCCAGAGGACGTCTTCTCAATTTAATATTTAACTCTTTAATCTTTAAATATAAAGTGTAAGTATAACAAACGCTTATTGTCTCAAATTCGGTTCTCAGTTGTGAGGTGAGAGGAAGTCTTGTCAAATAAATCCTTATCCCCTTGACCAAAGTCATGCCCGGACAAACGTTGATAGCTCCCTATAGGCGCTCGTTGTCTCCCAACATACGCTCACTGTGCAGTCTGTAGTTTAACTCTAAACCCTTAAAACTTGAAGTGTGACTTCACAAATGAATTGCCCCAGAATAGGTGCAGAGCTATGCAATCTGATGTATTCTTGTCGAATTAACATTTAACCCTGGAAAACTGAAAATGAAATTTTATGAAACTTATTTCACTGAATTCAACTGTGCAATAAGACCAAATCGTATAAACTTAACACTTAACCTTCAAAAACTATTGTGTAACTCTGACAAACTTATTGCATCAACACAGGTGTTGAACTGTGCTTTCAGAGGAAGTCTTGTCAAATTAACCGTAACCCTTTAAACCTAAATGATGGCTTTCACATACTTATTGCTTCAAAACAGATGTTGAGCCGTGCAATCAGATGAGGTCTTGTCAAGTGTTATCAAATTAAGCCTCAAACCTTCAAACCTAAATCTAACGTCGACAGATGTATTGCCCCAGAACGGGTGAATAGCTGTGTGAAATCAGAGGAAGACTTGTCAAATAAACCCTGAACCATTAAGTGTATAAAGTGTAACTCTGACAAAGTTTATAGCCACAAAAAGACACTTAGCTGCAGATTGGAGAAGGTCTTGTTATATTATGCTGGCAGTGATTTCTAGTCACGTTTTGGTTGCCTGAACGGCGGGCTGAACAGCAACACTGTTGAAATCAAATTTTGTAGGGTGAAGAGTCCTACCCAATTTTAATTCTGGAATAAATGTAACGGCGCCAAGAAGTCGAGGGTAGTCTTGGTAAATAATACCGACTGTGGTCTCCAATAGCGGCGTATATAGGCAGACTTTGAAATCAATGTCGAACAAACTCAGACCTACAGATGTGGCGTGGTGGAAATGCTAGAAAACTGTCTACATCAAGGGTTAAACAGCGGCAATGTTATCTGTAAATTACGGTGAGGTAGGAAGTTATACTTGATTTTGAACTTTTGAATGCATGCAGCAAAGTCTGAAAGACGGTGCTTCGTATTGTGCATTAAACAAGATACTCTCTTAAATGCCAAACGACAAAACATGATGGTATGAGATTATGTAATGTGACCGATTTGGGATGAAAAAAGCCGCTTTCCTATCGATCATGAAAGAATATTTAAGACAGTGTTATGACAGTTTCGACCAGATGTTTTATCTTGAAGAGCGTATTGTGAACGTACGCCAGCTGTTAGACAAAATAATAATGATTTTTGCCACATTCCCGAAAGTGACTAACCTACAGATGTACTGAAAATAAAATTTCAAACAAAAGTTAACTCGCCCCGTAGCCGGTGTGGGATAAAACCTAAAAGACAGAATCCCTGCAGACAAAGGCCTCCGGAACAAAAGCCCCCAAAATCAAAGAAACCTGGACAAAATTTCAAACACATTTTAGTATTAAATGTATTCTTAACTTTGTATTTATTTTGTTACCCCATTGAAAGTAATATGGTATTCTCTTGGTAATACTTATCTCTGAAATCATTACACTTTGTAAAGTTTTCTATAACTGTGGTCGATAACTGTTTTCATCCTGCGGCCACCCAGCACAGTACAGTCGCACACACTTATACACCAAACACAAATACAACCCCCAACATAGACACATTATTTTTACATCTAAATGCCCCAACCAGGGGCAGTCGCCCTAGAAAATCATCTTCCAACGATTTAAATGCTATTATTTTTTGCTTGGAAGTCAAAAAGTGTGGGTGGGGTGAGTGTTTAACAGGGACATGACAAATACACCCACTTGGGGTAAACCTGATTTGTGCTGACCATGACGACTCAAGTCCCAATTGATACAATATTCCAATTTCACCACCAACTGCATCATCAAGGCATGCCTTTATAGAAGGCATGCCTTGAAGATGCAGTTGGAATATTAGTTAGTCGGGATTATAGTTAAAAAAAACCCCTCAAGTTCTTGAAAATTTATTTACGGACAAATAAAATATGCACGCAGAAGACGTGGAAGAGTTTTCCAAATTCTTATTAAGTTAACACGTACCGTGCTCCAAGGTGGTAACCCCCACCACCAACACTACCACCCACTTAATCGAGTACCACAGACCTCAATCTGTATGACCGGCCCTTTGTGTGGCCTAGCCACTAGCACGAGCGAATCGATACCTAAGACTCCAAGCCAGAGGAAAATGTCCCAACAAGAAAAATATTGGGAGGGGGGTCACAACCTCCTACCCCGCCCCTTCGTTACGCCCCGATGTGTAAGGTATAGACACCCTCTCCAAACTTCAGAAGTGGCCTGTAGCTCACGCAATGATGTACGAATTTTTAAATCGTCTAATTCACGTCATTTACATAAAGAGACTTTTCAGTTTACATACAGGCAGTGTTGTATACTACGGGGTCAAATCAACCTTACTGATACACTTCTGTTTATTTATTTTAAGTAGACGGTTGACTGTCTGTGTGATCGTTCATAAACTGAAGGTATATTTACTAACGTTCCGTTCAGTGTATAAAGATGACGTGTTTGAATGCAAAACAAGCTTACCATGTCTGTTTCAAGCGGATTCTGCTCTAACCCATCCAACCCCGTATTCCTGAATGCATGGATGTAACTATATATATAGCCCGAGTTTGGTGTGGTGTAACCATTTCCGGGTGATGCAGGCGTGTCACATCCCACAAATATTTTGCCACGTCGGACAGCTGTCAGACAGTTGTTGGAAAGTTGTCGTGGAGAGTACTATACATGTATTATAAATATTGCACAGCTTGGAGTTGACTATGTCAAAAGAGCGGCCGCAGGCGTGTGGACTATTCTTCCTCGAGTACCACTATCTGAACACGCAGAGTTGGCAGCGATTGAAGGCAAGTGCACCATCGACGTACCGTACGCCTTAGTACGCAGCGCCACTAGGGGGTACGTGGGCAATCGCGATTACGGATCTTGCCCAAGGATACAACACAGTAACCGCTGGTCGGAATCGAATCGTCGACCTTTCGGTTTAAAGTCCAATGCTCCTGTGCTCTAGTCATGGATCAGCAGTAAGGCCGTAGCTATATAGAAGGCAATATAGTTACCAAATAATTGGTGTCTGCTATACTTGTACGGCCTTCGCAATTCACTTCAGCAGTCACCGTTCAGCAAAAGTTTGGTCCCACGTTTGCCACCAGCCCAAGAAGTGCTTATCTTCTCAGGAAACTGAGGGTACTTACCTGGCCGCCATTACTTATTATACCTTATATCCCAGTAAAGCATGTGTAAGTTACAAGTGAATGAACTGTATGAATTTAGCAATAACATTCAAAGAGATAGAAAGATACCCAACACAAGACTGTTACTGGGCAAAATGATCTGAAGGGAAATACAAAACTGCGCTCAAACTTACTTTCAGGAACTATTATCCTCCAATGAATCCCCATTTTCCCTGTTCATAACCGACCAGGAGAAAAGGAAACATTTGTTAGTTACAACAAGCGTTATAGATTTGACCCATTGTAGTTATACCAGATATCACCCACGAAGTGATGACCAAAGGCTATTTGTGTAGTCATTGAAAGGAAAACGATAGAAATGAATTCAAAGAGAGACGACAAAAAATCTCTTTCGGAAGTGTAATACCACTTCACCCTTTTGAAAAGCTTCGTTCAACTGTGAGGAACCTTTTTGTGGCGCTTAACCGATAATGCCATAATTATTAGTATAATTTATTTTCTTAATTATCTGCTTATTTATTGGTATTTCATTTTCAGCATCTACGGATATTTTATGACCACATAGCCAATCACAGAGGCCACCGTAGAGGACTTCCATTCCAAGCGTAGGCTACCGGGCAATATTTTACCAGTAAACAGGGTTGTTTCCTAAAGTAAACAGGCACTGCTTCGCTTCCTGAGACTATCACGAGAAAAGTGCATCTGTACAGGGCAGGGAATCTTTTTTTTTTAGACCAAACGATTTCTCTGATTCCTACTTTTGTACGATGGCGTAGCTCTTGTCGAGTGATGCCTTGTTTTAGAAGAATCATTTTTTAAGGTTAAAGATATTAATTGGTCTACTATTCGTGACAACTAAACAGTTTTATGCGGAAATGAAATAGTTTAACTCTTTGAGACTTTAATTATACTGACGTTCAAACGTCACTGGGAATTCAGTTTCTTCAACGTTTTTCAAAATTCGACGTCAAACGTCGGAAAGTAGAAATAACTAGATAGTTTTCACGTTAGTGATTAACTGATTAAATATCTTGAAAATAACAAGATACTTTTCACATTAGTGATTACCAATTAATTGGTAATAAAACAAATTTATAATATGAAATAGGTGCTACCTAAAAGCGAGCGCAAGTAGTCTCATTCAACTTCAAGTCAATAAAATCGTGTCAACCAACATGGTTTAGATCCCAAGTGCATTGTGGGTCCATGGATTGAATTTGGTCAAAATTGACCCAATAGGTCGCCCGTTGCTAAGGAGGAACGTTGGTTGTTAGGGAAACCAAATGACACCGTTTTCGATTCTTTGGTTTGGATCCCTAGTGCATTGTGGTTCCATATATCAAATTTGGTCGAAATTGGCCCAAGAGGCCGCTCGTTGCAAGGGAGGCACGTTCGTTGTTAGGGAAACAAACTGACATCATTACCGACTCCTTTGTTTGGATTCCTAGTGCATTATGGGTTCATATATCAAATTTGGTCAAAACTTGCCCAATAGGTCGCCCGTTGCTAGGGAGGCACGTTGGTTGCTAGGGAAACAAACTGGCATCATTACCGACTCCTTGGTTTGAATCCCTGGTGCATTAAGGGTCCACGTATCAAATTTAGTCAAAATTGGCCCAGTAGGTCGCCCGTTGCTAGGGAGGCACGTTGGTTGTTAGGGAAACCAACTGACACCATTTTCGATTCTTTTGTTTGGCTCCTTGGTGCATTGTGGGTCCATATATCAAATTTGGTCAAAATTGGCCCAAGAGGCCACCCGTTGCTAGGGAGTCACGTTGGTTGCTAGGGAAACCAACTGACATAATTTTCGACTCCTTGGTTTGGATTCCTAGTGCATTATGGGTTCATATGTCAAATTTGGTCCAATTGACCCAATTAGGTCGTCCGTTGCTAGGGAGGCACGTTGGTTGCTAGGGAAACAAACTGACATCATTGCCGACTCCTTGGATTGAATCCCTGATGCATTATGGGTCCACGAGTGAAATTTAGTCAAAATTGGCCCAGTAGGTCGCCCGTTGCTAGGGAGGCACGTTGGTTGTTAGTGAAACCAAGTGACAGCATTTTCGATTCTTTGGTTTGCATCCCTAGTGCATTGTGGATCTATATATCAAATTTGGTCGAAATTGGCCCAAGAGGTCGCTCGTTGCTAGGGAGGCACGTTCGTTGCTAGGGAAACACACTGACATTACCGACTCCTTGGTTTGGACCCCTGTTGCATTGTGGGTTCATATATCAATTTTGGTCAAAATCGGTCCAATAGATCGCCTGTTGCTAGGGGTGTTGCGTGTTGCTAGGAACGTCACGTGATGTAGTAAATTCTAAATTAGTCTGACTCCCGGTGTATTATGGGAGAATATCTAATAGCATCCCACCCCCCTACGCCCCCTCCCCTGTTACTTCCCTCAACTGATGGTTCACTCACTTCACCCAATTGCTATCCGAATGTTCCTTTGAAAACAATTATATTGTCCCACTTTGTTCTTGGGAAGATTCCTCGAATAAGAGCCGTTCTCGTAAAGTCTCTTCTCGGGCGTTCCTTCCGGTGAACAAACATCCTGTTGATTTCAAAATGGCAGCCGGCACGGAGACACAAATTTTGACATCAAAGCTGTAGAGGAGTTTCAGAAGAATTGACTCATTCACACGTGTTAACCTATAGAGCTCGTTTCCGAACGGGCTTCGCCCGTTCTGGGGGCGCTCGCTATAAACAAAATAATATGAACTTTGGTAAAACCAAGAAGCGCGCGCAACTCACAGTGTTTTTCAAATTATAATGACATAAACTTAACAAAATTTAAAAAAGGGTTTAAGGGGTCGTCCAACAAAACATTTTGCGTTGTGAACTAATGCATGTACATGCTGTCTTGTAGATTTATTTCCCCCTAAAAACATATCAGACCTACAATATAAAAATTGGCCTCGAATCGTATTGTCGAAAATTTATTGTTTTTGTTTCGCTGGGGTGCATACACGTGGAACGGAACTTCTGCTTTGGAAATGGTAATTCGTGAACGTTTGTCAGACAGTATGTCACTTCGACATCTTAGGTTCGTTATAACTGAATGAAAAGGACCTTTGCCACAATCCGACCTGTGCGTACTTTTAAGTTACAACAAACGGACGTGTTGTTGATGCTTTTCATTTGGTAACTTTGTTCCAATAACACACAGTGTTGGTTTGAAGTGAACAGCGTTTTGCACTTGCAAATGCAAAGCAGATAAATCATGTGACAGAATACTCTGCAGAATCGAACAACAGCGGGATCCCAACAGCCAGCAATCAGACGATAAAATCCAATGTGCATATATGGGAACATTTAGCTTTTCGACAATTTCTGTCATTTAGTCAGCAAAGCAAACGACAGTTGAGTTTGTTTGGAAAAACTTTAATTTTGAAAAGCATGTTCAATAAATTATTCACAGTCTGCATGAAATGATCTAAGGAGAAATCTCGCATTACACCGTTCGCTTTTTTAGGGGACGTCATTCGATTTGTTCGCTTCTGAAAACGAGAGCTGGGGTTCCCCATGTTTTTACTTCCGGTTTTCGATTTAGATTGGATGGCATAGCATTCCTTGGTTTTTCCAATTTCACGTACACATTGTCTATTAGGCTTGCTTCAAAGCAGCCCTTCGGGCTGCTTTTGCGCGCGCTATTATTTGTGTTTGAGTGAATAGGAAATATAAGCAAGGAAAGTTTTGGTTTTTGCTCTGGTATCCTCATTTTTTGAAAGCCCTCATAGTGGTTTCTAGCACTCAACCAGTTAAGAAGTATTGACAGCAGAATTATGTTAGTATTTTCAGCTGCGATAACATTTGGCTCAACGGTTGTCACTGAGCACTATTCAGGAGAAAATAGGAATTGAGGTTAAAACTTTAAAAAATCGAATAATAATAACAAACCAAATTACCACAAAGTTTCAACGCGCTGTTTGATTTCGTACGTCATAAGACGTACACAAGTATCAAAGGGTTAATATTATATTTTACCTTAATATTTTACGGTGGAAGTATTTATTTATTTAATGGTGCTTAAGATCACATATTTATGCACAATGCCTAATCGTGACCGTGGCAGTTTTACGGGTGGGGGAAGCCGGAGTATCCGGAGAGAACCACCGAGCATCGACGAGCAACTGTCAGCCCCTCAACATTCTTACTCTGTTCAAGCTCCGCAAAAGCAGGGTTACATCGGTTGAAAACATGTGCACCATTGACGTGCAGTACGCCTTAGTACACGGCGTCATCGTACCCCATGTAGGCAACCGGGATAAAGTGACTTGCCCAAGGACACAACGCGGGTCGTCCCGGGCGGGGATCGAACTCGGGACCTCTAGCATAGAAGTCCAACAGTCTACCACGTAGCCACCGCGCTCCCAATTGTATGAACAAGACTAATGACTTTTTCGGTAGCTGCTTCATTTTTTGGCATTAACTATTGTGTATTGTGTGTTAAAGCTTTATTTTAGGAACTGACAAATGTACACAGGTCAAATTGTAAATATACACATTCCTTATATATTTAGAAAATATTTAAGGTGACAACAGAATGAAGGCGGCTACATTGTGTAACTGTTCTGACACATATTCTTTCCATTTAAGGTGAATAATTCACTGAACTCATGAATAGATTTCTAAATGAATAATTCTATTAAAAATTGAATAAAATACAAGGAGTTCTCGTCAAAACGAATATGGTTTTCCCGAATAGACAACGCTGACCAGACTGCTCAAGTTAATCATGATAATATTGTTCGGGTAAGAGGTAGTGAGGGTGGAATGCTGATCTATTGCAAGAAGGGGACATAAATCGAAACATTACTCAGAGTTCCGGAAGACTCCCGTCGGACAATTGTTCGGCCGGCTAAAACATGTACAGGGAGATACAAGCCTGGAAATAAGCAGACTGTCATCTGCAGAATGAGGTTCCCAGAGGGTGAATTTGGTATCAGATGCTACCCTGCACAACAGGAAGTGGGGTGCCACTTGGCGTGGCCGTTAGATACCTAGATGAGGATAAGAGGAATGGTAGATTATACCTCATTCAGGGATTTCCTCATGGCCCTCATGGCTTCATAGTCATACAACAAGGGCTACGCCGGTGCATAATACGCCCCGGTGGGGGGGGGGGGGGGGTGCGAGTCAAATTTGTCTGCATGTAATCACTCCAAATCCTTATCTGGGCGGAGTTGGGGGTTGGGGAGATATAGGAGTAAGGTTTTTTTTTTGCATGTAATAACTTCCAATCCTTCAAAATGCATTTTGGGAAAAATGGCCTAAATGACACGGGGGGGGGGGGGGGATTGGGAAGGGGGGGGGGAGTATGGGAGTATTCTTTTTGCATGTAATAACTCCCAATCCTTCAAAATGTATGTTGTAAAAAAATTGCCTGAATGACACAGGGGGGGGGGGGGGGGGGGTATAGAAGTTATTTTTTTCCTTTTGCATGTAATAACTCCCAATCCTTCAAAATGCATTTGGGGGAAAATTGCCTAAATGACACGGGGGGGGGGGGGGGGGGGGCTGCGCAGGGCAATACCTCTGACAATTTTCATCAGATAACGGTGGTCATCAAACTTGAAGTAGACATTGTTTCCGAAGAGATATATACCAACAAAAAACAAGAGGCCAAGGGCCCTGAAGCGCTCATCTTGAACAGAACACAATTTAAACAGAGTCCAAGAATGAGTCTACATTAAGCAAGCCATCTCCATAGGCTACACTGTCAATCCTTGAGTCCCTCAGGAGTGACAAAAATAATCTGGGCATCATGCCTTTTCTTCAGTTGATCATAGAGTAAAATGTAGAGCTCCCCTATGAAGCCCCTTGATACAACCTATGTGGATTAATCTTAGTTACACACCTCTAGAGGGTACTGAATACAAAATTTTAAATTCTTCAGCAAAATGGCCAATTCCGGCTCCCATAGAGAGCCCAAATATTAACCCAGGGTCTTGATTTGAACACAGTGGAATCTGACTTCCCTAGAGATGTTGTGTACTGAATATGAAAGCGTTCTGACTGTTGGATCTGAAGAAGAGAAATTGTAAAGAAATTTCTTCGAATTACACTAAGTTCAAATTTGGGCTACCATGTTGTACATTCTGACGAGTGGATCTGAGGAAGAAGATTTTTGAAGAAATTCCCTCATATTGTCCGAAGTCAAATTTCATGTTCCCATATGGAGCCCAAATATTCACCTAGGCACTCAAATTGAACAACCTGGAATCTGACCCCCTCGAGATGTTGTATACCAAATATGAAAGCATTCCGACTGGTGGATCTGAAGAAGAAGATTTTAAAAAAAATTTCCTCATATTGCACTAAGTAAAAATTTGGGTTACCATAGTGAGCCCAAATATATACCTAGGGATCTGATTTGAACAAACTTGATCTGACCCCCTTAGAGATGTTGCATACCAAATATCAAAACATTCTGCCTGGTGGATCTGAACAAAGATAAAATTTGGGCTTCCGTAGGAAGCCCAAATATTAACCTATGGACTTGGTTTGAACAATCTTGAATCTGACCCTCATAGCAATGATGTATACCAAACATTAGAAGATTCTGACTGGTGGTTCTGAATAAGAAGATTTTAAAATAATATTCCCCATATTACCCTATGTTAAAACTTCGGGCTCCTGTAGAGAGCCCAAATATGAACCAATGGGCTTTATTTCAACAAACTGTTATCTGACCCCCCCCCCCCCCTCCCCATGAATGCTGTATACCAAATATCAAAAGATTCTGATGATTGGTTCTGGAGAAAAGATTTTTTAATTTTTTGCAAATATGTCTACTCAGCATTTTTTCGATGCCCATTACAGAACACCCTAACATAAACGATGGCAATTTCTTTTTACCATTCAATTCTACTGGTCCTAAGGATACTTCATACCAAATAACAGCTCTCTGTTCCGTGTGGTTTGGGAAATATGGGCGTTTGAAAATATTTCTATTTTTAGCTCCCAGGGTTCCCATGGGGATGCGGGAACTTTTTTTTGCATGGGTCAAGTACATATGACCCAATAATACCACAAACCAAATTTGGTTCATACCGGACCATCGGTTCAGAAAATAGAAATTTTGGGCGGGGCCAAAAATCTTACCCCTCCTATTACGAAGCCAAATATTACTTCACGAACTTCATTTGAACAAACTTGATTCTATACCTCATATGGAAGCTCTATAGCAAATATCAAGTCATTGTACACACTGATTCTTGAGAAGAAGATTTTTAAAAAATATTTTGGAGCATTTTCCGCCACTCCCTCCCTATGGGGCTGGGCATACTGAGTTGAACAAACATGAAATTCCCCTTTGGGACCATCACTCACACAAACTTTCACTTGAATTGGCCCAGTGGCTTTGGAGGATAAGACCAAAACATGGTATTGACGGACTACGGACGGAGAGCGATGACTTTGTCAAGATGAGCTAAGAAATTGATATTTTGGAAATTAATGTGTAAATTATTATATAAACAAGAATTATACAATATTTATTAACAATGGGCAATAACTCCCATAATTTTCATCGGATATGGTTGGTCATCGAACTTGACGTAGACATTATTGCTATAGAGACATATGCCAAACGGAATTGAAATCTGTTAACTATTGTTGAAGCTATGCCATAAACAATGTTGTGAAAAAATGTTGATTGAAATATGCAAATTTCCAAGTCGAAAAACACCATAACTCTTGTAAAAATCATTGGACCATGCCCCAATTTGAACTTTACCTTCATTTTGATATAACTGAGACAGAAAGCCAGTTTGGCCCTGATCTATGAATCCAAACTCAAGTTATCATCGGAAACCAAAATGTTGACGGTAATGAGAAATTTCTAAGTCGAAACGGCCCATAACTCGATTAAAATAATGGACGGAACCCATAATCAAACTTGGCCTGTATTACAATCTGGGTAATACACGTACCAACTTTGGTTGAGATCAAATAATACAAACTGGACTTACCGATCGGAAACCAAAACTCTTAATAGATGGTCAAATTCTAATTCGGAAAGGGGGAATAACTCATGTAAAAATAATGGGACGGAACCCATATTCGAACGTGGTCTGTATTACTAGCAGGGGAATACAGATACCAACTTTGGTTGAGATTAAATAATCCGAACTGGAGTTATCGGTCGGAAACAAAAAATCTTAATAGACGGTCAAATTCTAAGTCGAAAAGGGGCCATGACTCATGTAATAATAATTGGACGGAACCCATATTCGAACTTGGCCTGTATTACTAGCTGAAAAATACACATGCCAACTTTGGTTGAAATCAAATTATCCAAACTGGAGTTATCGGTCGGAAACCAATTGTTTACGGACAGACGGACAATTAGACAGACAGACAGACAGACAGACAGACAGACAGACAGACAGACAGACAGACAGACAGACAGACAGACAAACAGGCGGAGAGACGGACAGACAGAGAGTCCATTTACATAATACAACCGTTTTTACAAACGGACGTATAAAAAGGGGTGCCGATGGCCAGTCGTTCGTTATTTAGGGTTGCTGGAATTGGAGAATGGGACGTGGCCGTTAGATACCTTGATGAGGATAAGAGGAATGGTAGATTATACCTCACTGATGATTTTTTCTCATGCCCCTCGTGTCCTCATTTGTTAGTTAGGGGTGCTGGAATTGGGGTGCAGCGACACGTCGTGCTTAAGCAAAGTGATCTGCTTGGACAACCCGGCTAGATGAAACATATCTTAAGGTATTCAGATCAAGAACAGGAATACCTGGAATAGGTTCAGAACTATCAGAACAGACAAGAAAAGTTAAAAATATTAACGAATGAGCTAAATATGTTCCAACTGAAACGCTCTTCTATGCCACTGGAGTATACTTCGAAACAATCGAGTAGAGTATAGCAGACAAAAACAATAATAAAAGAGATGAAACATGTCCAGGAATTGAGAAAAAGATTTTAGAAGTTTATGGGGTGTTTGTGGCAATTCTAACCACCCAAACCAGAAAACTACTCTAGTTCAATCGAACTTACCCCTTGGAGACCTCTCGGTCCTATAGCACTACGTGCTACTCTTATATGCCCAAAATGGTGGCTTTGCCAAGACAGCTTCGGTGATTTTATACAGTTTTGGGTGATTTGAAGATTGATTTGGGTAAATACATTTTCTCCTATTCAATCGAACACACTCTCCAAGCACACGCCCGTCCTTTAAGAAGCCTTCCGGGCTCATAGTAACGAGGTGATACCATAGAAACTAAGATGGCAGCCTCCGGTATACAAAATTGACGGCGGAAATACTGTCACCCCAACAACACGCGGCGCGCATGTGCACTAAGACCACCTATCACTATGGGGATAACGCCACAAGATGGCCGCCCACGTGGGCAACCTTGACAACCAAACATGACGTAACTGAGTCACGTAACTATGACGTCACATCCTAGGTCCACCACCAGGTCCATCCAACCGGGGTCGATCTCCACATCTACTACAGTCGCAAAGCATTGCATTAGTCCTTTGAACCCGCGAGGCCGTTTTCGTTTCCCAAGAACATGAAACGTCATAATTTCATTAAGTAGGAGGGCTATTTGAATGAGCGAAGTAGACCAATCAATATTTTCAACGTGCATCCCCAGGGCTGCACGTTAAAAATATTAATTGGTCTGCAACCAAATAAAGAATATGGACTCTTCCAAATGGTGGCACTGAACTGACACGGAAGATACCACAGTGTTCAAAGGGTTAATAGCACGCGGAAATACCATGCATTACTAGTTTCTATCGAGAAATTTTATGGAGTCTAGCTGAAAATCTAGCTGAGCACTTCACGTATACGCACTAGCCTGGTACACATTTCCTATATACCTAAAAATAGGTAAGATAACTCCCGATAACCAGAACCACAGACGCAAACATTTGAGATGCGAATCTGTTCGAGGTTCGATTTGATGTTAAATTTTTTGTTCGATTAGAATCGAGCGAAAAATCGCGATCCATGGGCCTTGCTATATGTCCATAACCCAAAGACGAGCCGCATTTGTTAGAGGCATGCTTATCAACAATTGTCCACATACTTTATTAAAATGCAGCACAGCGCACCAATTTAGACAAACGTGTGGAATGTGCCGAACACAACGTGTAGATCATAACACGAGTGATAGGATGAGACACGAACTCTCTGCGCTCCCAACTGGAAATGGGTCAACAGTTATTTGTTAGACTGGTTTTTGTTCAACATTTATTAAATTACAGTCCACCTGGTTTCTCGGTTAATCAGCTTGTTCCGATATAATCCATAAAGAGGTCGATGGATCTATATGCTATACATCTAATTATCAAACATCAGTCATTTTATCTCGGAGGTTTGTAAACACAGATGCCCCCGCGATAAACAACGCATGCTTCTGACAGGATGCTATCTGAAGCAGTAACCACCAGGATCAAGTGGATATTCGTAGAATTACAGAAAATGTGGTCTACCTCTCCGATAAAAATGATTTTTGCGAAAGGAAATAACAGACAGTTTACATTAAAACTTGGAGTGAGCAATCGCATAGTTAATATCAGACTTCATATGAAGACGGTGTCAGGAAGGTCAGACCCATCGTAATTTCATTCCTGGATCCACCATTGGCAATGTACTTTTTCTGTTTCCCGCGACATTCGTTTTTGCAAAGAAAGTATTCACCATATATACAACCGGTGGACTTCAAGTTTGCTTGTTGTGCCCTTAAGTTTCAAGACATTTCTTCTTGTCGCTCATAAATATTATTTGAATCATGAATGAAAGTGTCAATGACACTGTAGCTCAACTTGTCAAGACAAAGACATGTACATGTATAGTATGTGACACAGCAATGACAAACATCTAGGTAATGACCTGATTACAAAGGTACATATAAAGTATTGTAACGGTCTGTACATAAATACTGACCGTTGCCTGTAACAAATGTATAGGTAAAGTATTGTAAAGGTGGGTGACAGTCAGATGCTAAACTAGAAAAAAAATCTTTGAGTCCCAGAGTGGGTCTGACTGAACCCCAAAATATTTGTTCTCATAGCACAGTGATAACAAAGGCACCCCAAAACACACTCATTCCTGTCCCAAGGTGAAAACAAAGGTACCCAAGAAGTTTCGTGAAGACCAGTTCACAAATATGAGCTGTGTAGAAGTTGTGACAAAAAACTGATTGGACCTAATTTCGGTACAAAATGGCCACTGGCAGCCATCTTGAATTTTGGACCACACCCAGAAACACTTGTTCTCGTCCCAAGGTGATAACAAAGGTACCCAAGAAGTTTTGTGAAGATCGGTTCATAAACACAGCATCTAGCCCGAGCCGTATTGACATGTGCACTTGCAGTGTATAAGTAGCACTGAATAAATCAAAGTTCATCTAATTTGCATAATTTCTGCACGAGAAAAAAACCCGTACTATATGTGATGTATTCCATGTTACTAAACATTCATACAAAAATTTATTCAAATCAGAACTGTCATACAGAAGTTCTGTACAAAAGACTGATTGCACTAATTTTGGTACAAAATGGCTGCTGGTGGCCATCTTGAATTTCGGACCACACCCAAAAACACTCGTTCTCATCCCACGGTGATAACAAAGGTACCCAAGAAGTTTCGTGAAGATCGGTTCATAAATACAGACTCTAGCCCGAGCCGTATAGAAGTTATGTACAAAAAACTGATTAGACCTAATTTCGGTACAAAATGGCCACTGGCAGCCATCTTGAATTTTGGACCGCACCCAGAAACACTCGTTCTCGTCCCAAGGTGATAACAAAGGTACCCAAGACGTTTCGTGGAGATCGGTTCATAAATGCAGACTCTAGCCCGAGCCGTATTGACGTGTACTTACAGTGTATAAGTAGCACTGAACAAATCAAAGTTCATTTAATTTGCATAATTTCTGCACGAGAAAAAAACCCGTATTATATGTGATGTATCCCATGGTACTAAACATTCACACAAAAAATTATTCAAATCAGAGCTTTCATACGGAAGTTCTGTGCAAAAATCTGATTGCACCAAATTTTGTACAAAATGGCTGCCATCGGCCATCATGAATTTCGGACCGGACCCAAAAACACTCGTTCTCGTCCCACGGTGATAACAAAGGTACCCAAGGAGTTTCGTAAAGATCGGTTCATAAATACGGCCTCTAGCCCGAGCCGTATTGGCATTTGCACTTACAGTGCTGAAAGTACACCAAAAAACATCAAAGTTAGTCTAATTTGCATAATTTACGCACGAGAAAAAAACCCGTATTATATGTGATGTATCCCATGGTACTAAACATTCATACAAAAAATTATTCAAATCAGAGCTTTCATATGGAAGTTCTGTACAAAAAACAGATTTCTGCATCGTCGGTACAAAATGGTGGCTGGCAGCCATCTTGAATTTCGGACCGCACCCAAAAACACTCGTTCTCGTCCCATGGTCATAACAAAGGTACCCAAGAAGTTTCGTAAAGATCGATTCATAAATACGGCCTCTAGCCCGAGCCGTATCCAATTGTTGACGGACAGACGGACGACGGACCATGGCATAAGCTCAAATTTGGTTCTTCGCCAAAGTTGAGCTAAAAACGATTGATCCAATTGCCTAAAGACAGTCGAAATCACTTAATGAAAGTGTCAATGACACTGTAGCTTAACTTGTGTGTTGTGTTTGATGAAAAGGATAATGTTCAATGTTTATAAAAGGATTATGAAATAATACAAGAATTGTGATAATTGGGAATATGTTCATTTCTGTTCCCTGTATGCTATGTTTATGATAAAAATAATATGAGGTGTACACTGTACTAAAGATCTGAGGGGTGGGTTAATATGACCTCACAGTTAATATACGTGGCCCTCACAGTTAACATATATCAACAAATACAATACAATGAAATTATTCCAAAATGAGTCATCCTATCAAGTTACATTAAAATCCCTTCATAAATATGGCCTGTAGACTGTGCTAAAGGTTTTCGGGCTTCGGGCCCCTGTAGCCGTCAGTTTCCCAATTGCGTCCAAAGGGGACGTTCTCATCTAGACATTATATGAAGTCAACCTACCAAGTTACAATGAAATCCCTCCATAAATACGACCTGTAGACTGTGCTAAAGGTTTTCGGGCTTCAGGCAGCCATCAAGGCTGAATGATCGTGACCAAAAGGGGACGTTCTCATCTGGACACTATTTGGAGTCATCCTACCAAGCTACAATAAAATCCCTTCATAATTATGACCTGTAGACTGTTCTAAAGGTTTTCGGGCTTTGGGCCCCTGAAGCCGTCACAGTTGCCCACTCGTGTCCAAAAGGGGACGTTCTCATCTAGACATTATATGAAGTCAACCTACCAAGTTACAATGAAATCCCTGCATAAATATGACCTTAGACTGTGCTAAAGGTTTTCGGGCTTCGGGCTCGGGCAGCCATCATGGTTGAATGATCGCAACCAAAGGGGACAATCTCATCTGGGCATCATCTGGAGTGATCCTGCGAAGTTACAATGAAATCCCTTCATAAATATGACCTGTAGACCGTGTTCAAGGTTTTCGGGCTTCGGGCACCTGTAGCCATCACAGTTGACCAATCACGACCAAAAGGGGATGTCATCATCTAGGCATTATATGGAGTCAACCTAACAATGTTACAATGAAATCCTTCTATAAATATAAACTTTTGCCTATGCTAAAGGTTTTTGGGCTCGGGCACCCATCAAGGCTGAATGATCACGGCCAAAATGGGACGTTCTCATCTTGACCTTATTTGGAGTCAACCTACCAAGTTACAATGAAATCCCTTCATAAATATGACCTGTAGACAGTGCTAAAGGTTTTTGGGCTTCGGGCACCTTTAGCCGTCAAAGTTGCCCAAACATGTCCAAAAGGGGACGTTCTCATCTAGGCATTATATGAAGTCAACCTACCAAGTTACAATGAAATCCCTTCACAAATATGACTTGTAGACTGTGCTTAAGGTTTTCGGGCTTCGGGTTCGGGCAGCCATCATGGTTGAATAATCGCAACCAAAGGGGACAATCTCATCTGGGCATCATCTGGAATGATCCTATGAAGTTACAATGAAATCCCTTCATAAATATGGCCTGTAGACTGTGCTCAAGGTTTTTGGGCTTCGGGCACTTGTAGCCAACACAGCTGACCAATTACGACCAAAAGGGGATGTCATCATCTAGGCATTATATGGAGTCAACCTAATAGGTTACAATGAAATCCTTCCATAAATATGACCTTTTACCTATGCTAAAGGGTTTTGGGCTCGGGCACCCATCAAGGCTGAATGATGGCGATCAAAAGGGGACGTTCTCATCTAGACATTATTTGGAGCCATCCTACCAAGTTACAATGAAATCCCCTCATAAATATGACCTGTAGACTGTGCTAAAGGTTTTCGGGCTTCGGGCACCTTTAGCTGTCACAGTTGCCCAATCATGTCCAAAAGGGGACGTTCTCACCTAGACATTATATGAGGTTAACCTACCAAGTTACAATGAAATCCCTTCATAAATATGACCTGTGTAGACTGTGCTAAAGGTTTTCGGGCTTCGGGCTCGGGCAGCCATCATGGGTGAATGATCGCACGTTCTCATCTAGACATTATATGAAGTTAACCTACCAAGTTACAATGAAATCCCTTCATAAATATGACCTGTAGACTGTGCTAAAGGTTTTCGGGCTTCGGGCTTGGGCAGCCATCATGGTTGAATGATCGCAACCATAGGGGACAATTTCATCTGAGCATCATCTGGAGTGATCCTAAGAAGTTACAATGAAATCCCTTCATAAATATGACCTGTAGACTGTGCTCAAGGTTTTCGGGCTTCGGGCACTTGTAGCCATCACAACTGACCAATCACGACCGAAAGGGGATGTCATCATCTAGGCATTATATGGAGTCAACCTAACAGGTTACAATGAAATCCTTCCATAAATATGACCTTTTGCCTATGCTAAAGGTTTTTGGGCTCGGGCACCCATCAAGGCTGCATGATCGCGATCAAAATGGGACGTTCTCATCTAGACATTATTTGGAGTCATCCTGCCAAGTTACAATGGAATCATTTCATAAATATGACCTCTAGACTGTGCTAAAGGTTTTCGGGCTTCGGGCTCCTGTAGCCGTCACAGTTGCCCAATCACGTCCAAAGGGGGACTTTCTCATCTAGACATTGTATGAAGTCAACCCACCAAGTTACAATGAAATTCCTCAATAAATATGACCTTTAGACTGCGCTAAAGGTTTTCGGGTTTTGGGCTCGGGCAGTCGTCACGGTTGGCAGATCATGCCCAAATGGGGAAATTCGCATCTAGACATCATAAGGAGTCATCCTACCAAGATACAATGAAATCCCTCCACATTAAACATGACCTGCAGACTGTGCTAAAAGTTTTTGGGTTTTCGGGCTTGGGCAGCCATCACGGTTGATGGATCATGCCCAAAAGGGGACGTTCTCGTCTAGGCACTATACAGAGGCATCCTACCAAGTTACAATGAAATCCCTTCATAAATACGACCTGTAGACTGTGCTAATGGTTTTCGGGTTTTGGGCTCGGGCAGCCATACCGGTTGCCCGATCGCGACCAAAAGGGGACGTTCTCATCTAGACATGACCCCAAACCTGCATATGAAATTACGTGACGATCAGACAAGAACTGCGGGGTGTAGCCCGTGCTAAAGGAAATGTGAACAGACGTCACAGACTCACAGACTCACAGACTAACAGACTCACAGACTCACAGACTAACAGACTTCAGCACGCGTGATGGCAATAGCTTATCTTGACTATGTCAAGTTAAGCTAAAAAAAAGATGTGAATCATAAAAGAATTCAGGATTTAATCGTCTGCACTCTGGTCTATTCGAGAAGGAACAAACGGAAAATACATGCGCTGGAACAGCATTCTAACCCTATTTGTAATAAATTTATTACATTTAGCGTTGAGATGAAAGATGCATTCCAAACCCATCTGTAATGAATTTATTACATTTAGTGTCGTATTACATTTAGGGTTGGCACAATGCGCATAAATGATGGGAAATGATTTAAACCTTCGCCCATCGTAGCGGTTATATCATACCAATGGTATTCACAAAAAAATGCTTTCATTTTTTTCAGTTTTGCCTCCAAAACATAGCCCATGGGCTCTAAGATAGGTTTCTGAGGCAACAATTGAGAATATTTAGTTATTCAAGAAATTGTTCGTGCGTGTATCATCCAACAGTTGTGTTTATTTATTTGGCAGAGTGATGAACCATTTGTGTCGTCAAAATGTGTCTTCACCTTGTTATAATTTTTGGAAGGGTGCATATAGACACCCTCCATAAATTGTAACAAGGCAAATCTATACATACGAAATCATATCTCACTGAAGGCAATGTGAAGAACATTCACAGAGCTGAAATTTTCAAGTTGCGATGCCTACACTTCAGAATAAACCCTAAAGAAGGGCTTCCAGCACTGTACCAGTAAAGGTGTATCACAAAGAAGCATACTGTATCCTGATATTTTGTCAATAGACATTACGCCGACGGACATTTCACTGGTAGTTATTAACCCAAGAGACCAACGGATATACTCGCAATACTTAAAAGATGTCTTCTGAAGTGTACACGAAGAAGTACAATTGAAATAATAGCGCATAGACTCACAACCGTATCAAACAAAGTGTTGATCTGCACATTTGGTACTTTCGTAGTTATCCAATTATTATTATTTAGTAATAATTATATACATTTTATTGTCCACATTATTATTATTGTTAGAGCTGGGCGATTTAGATTTTTCAGATTCGGTTTCGGTTCTGTTGCAGGAAAAAACCTCGGTTTCGGTTCGGTTGTTCTATGTGTTAAGAGCATATAGTAAATAACACTTCAGACTCATTAACTTGGAAAAAAATTGAAACAGTTTGTACACCACTCGCCACAAAAAAACATATCTCTATGTATGTCCATTGAGTTCAGCCATACTCCCCTTTGGTCATTCTTGGGAGTTCTAAGGCACCACTTGCTCAACCTGTTGAGTCCGAAAAAACACAAATAATGGAACAAATTAATAAAGTTCATCCAATCTATGTTGTGTTCTCATTGTCACATTTTCTTCCTTATTATCCAGTGGATATATCCCGGTGAGTGGTCGAATTACAAATCACCGACTCATAGAATAAGATCGGCAAAATAATTATTTCGAAGCTTCAATTTTAGCCAAGAACAACTAACCTCAGTCTTTAAAAAGAGAATGAACTACTTTCAAAATCTTTGTTGGCGGCATACCCATTTGCATAATGTCAACTGGCATAAGTCCTTTTGACCTTTCACGTAATGTATATTGGCATAATACACGTTGGCGAAATGTTCGTTGACATAAAGTCGACAAGCTTAACCCTTTACCTAACATGAAAAGCAGAAGACACTTGCAAAAAAAAAAAAAAAAAATTTAAGGAACAACCAATTTTTTTTCATTTTTTTCTCAAAAACAAAGGTTATGACCCCTCGTTGGAACGATTTCGGCGAGCTCGTTCCAACGAGGGGTCATAACCTATGTTTTTGAGACAAAAATGAAAATTAACTGGCGATTTTGGGGAATAGCACTGGCCAGTTTTGACCCTTACGTTGGGTAAAGGGTTAACGATAGAGCGCGTATAGTGTCAGTTGGCAGGTGTCTGTTAGTATAATGTCCCTTTGCGTACAGTCCACTGGAACCATGTGCGTTGGCATACTGCCCATTGCGTAATATCCTTTGGCATAATGTCCGTCGGTATATTTCTGTGGGAGTATTTTTCATTGTCGTAATACCCATAATGTCCATTGGCATAATGTGCATCAGCATAATGCTCTTTGACATAATATATTGACATAATGTGTGCTGGTATAATTCCAGTGGCATTATGTCCATTAGCATAATGTCTGTTGGCGTAACGTCCTTTGGCACTATTTACATTGGCGTAACGTCTACTTGCATACTTGCATAACTTCCATTGACGTGTCTATTGAAAGGGTTAAGTGATGTGTCATAAAACTATACTTGCCCAAAAAAGAAAGTGTGCATTGCAGAAATTGATCAAACTCAAAAAAAAATAATTTCGTAGGTGTAAAGAGTGTTAACCTGTTCATGAATAAGTTATATTGAACACAAAAACAGCTTTCCCCGTTAAAATTGCATTAACGTTAAATGACGTGCTGCACGTTTCTGAAAAGGCATGTTTTGCACGTGGAGAGTCTGAAATTTCATGCAGCAGTGTGAATCCTTGGGTATTTAAACGCTAAAGTAAGGCCTTCCTATCGTTCACTTTCAAACTTGCGCTGCTGTTAAAACGACTCCACATTAGCATGCCAAGATTGACAATGAATCAACGTCTCCTTGCCCTGAGTATGATTAGAGCTGGCAGAACACACAGAGAGGTTGCCCAGCATTTGAACTGCCACTGTAACACTGTAGACAGGCTAGTCCATCGACCTGCACAACATGATGACGTTCGAGACCGACCCCGCTCCGGGAGACCCCGAGTTACCATCCCTGCACAAGATCGGTATATCCGTGTCGTCCATCTCCGGAACCGGCAACAAACGGCAACGACGACAGCCAGGAACATCCCTAACCTGAGACGGATACATCCTCAAACAGTAATCAACCGGCTGAGAGAATACGGCTTACGTCCTCGAAGACCTGCAATTCGTCCGATTTTGACGTTACGTCATCGTCGTGCTCGACTGCAGTGGTGTAGACAACATCTCAGGCATCCCTAACACTGGTGGCGACGTGTTTTATTCACAGATGAATGTCGTTTCCATCTTTCATCATCAGATGGTCGCCAGAGAGTGTACAGACGTCGAAACAAACGCTACGCAGATCCATGTGTCGTGGAGCGAAACCGTTATGGGGAGGGTCTCTCATGGTGTGGGGTGGCATCACTGCCCGTAACAGAAC
Source organism: Pictodentalium vernedei (assembly GCA_031216915.1). Taxonomy (NCBI): domain Eukaryota; kingdom Metazoa; phylum Mollusca; class Scaphopoda; order Dentaliida; family Dentaliidae; genus Pictodentalium; species Pictodentalium vernedei. Next base: position 208,364,874 of record CM062292.1, read on the forward strand.
TGAGCTGGTCATTATTGATGGCAATCTCAATGCAGCCAGATATCGTGATGAAGTGCTTACACCTGTTGTTGTCCCATTTCTGTAACGTCACGGCCCCGGCGTCATTCTACAGCAGGACAACGCCCGACCCCACGCAGCTCGTGTTGTTCAACAGTACCTGCAGCAACAAGTGGATGTTCTTCCCTGGCCCGCAAATTCACCCGATATCTCACCCATTGAGCACGTATGGGACGAAATGAAACGTCAGCTACGCCGGCTTCCCCATGCACCGTCAACGCTTATGGAACTCCAAAGACAGCTTATCAGAATATGGAACAACATCCCACAACACTTCCATGCTAACTTGTTCGCTTCCATGAGGCGTAGATGCACAGCAGTAGTCGATGCAGACGGAGGTCATACCAGATATTGAGTGTGTGAATTTTGTGTTTGACCCTTAGTGTCTTTGCCTCTCCATGGCGCCAAGAGTATTCGTCGAAGCGTAATGAAATTTCTCGTGTTGATCACAAATTGATTCATCTGTGATTGAATAAAATTTCCATGAATGAAAATGATATATATCTTTTTTTAGTGTTATTTTTTAGCATGCACACTTTCTTTTTTGGGAGAGTATATATTTTGGAAAAGAAATTTGAATGTCGATTGTTTTAGCTCTTCGCTGGATGGATTTGGTCAATTCTCTGTAGAAAGAAGGGACATAAATTCAAGAGAGATAGAGAGAACAGTGTAACACTCCTGAAGTCTTTTGACGAGTCACATTTCGTCGGGCAGTTGTCGAATACCAATATGTTCGCACCTGTAAAACTTCGAACGAGGATGTAAATCATTGGTTTTACTGATCAAGCTGTGAAAAACTGTAGAAGATTGCATTGGCGGAAAGCAAGTGCACCGTCAACGTACTGTACGTCTCAGTACACGGCACTACCGTGCTCCTAACTGGACAACGGCAATTAAGTGTTTTGCCCAAGCCCAAAGGACATAACGCAGTTGATGCGGGTCAGGATCGAACCGTCCATCCTTCGATCAGAAGTCCAATGCACGAAACAATGAGCAACCGTGCTTCCGGGTGTGCATCGTGTTTACTTGGAAGCAGAACATATTTTGAATGCCAACATTCATGCTCCAAGAAATTGTAACAAACCAAATGCATGTGACCAAATTCTGACTATCGACATTATTTACGAATGCTACCAATTAACCCCTTACCAAATGAATCGGGCGCATCTGCTCACGTAATATACAAATTGAGTAGCAGAAAACAAATTGAAATAAAAAAAATTAACAAAACCATATCATGTGGCCCCCCTCATTGGAACGATCTTGTCGAGCTCGTTCCAATGAGAGAGTCACATGATATGGTTTGGGTGAATTTTTTGGAAAAATTTGAAAAGAAAAATGTTTAAAATAATAAATTTTTGATGTCGTTGGGCAAAGGGTTAACAGCCTTGTCGTGAAAAAATGAGTTACACCCCATCAATCTCGAAGTGTTGTTTCGACAATTAATAACAGGGTTAAATTACTGAAAATCGTGAATAAATGCACTATAAATTTTGTTTATTTACCACTCCACTGCAGGAGTTTACGGAAATATCATTTTATTAGCATAATTTTCTTTCCAGTTGTATTCGAAAATGTCATTCCTGAAAAGCTGAATAACTAAATTAGCCTCTATATTAACTATCTCCTCGTGCCAACTTCCTTGTTAACATTATGATATTCCTTGAAACCCAAGATTTTTTTTTGCGTTTTGCGATGTAATTGCATTTTCAGACATAAAACATGACGATACGATATAATGTACGGGAAAGCTCCACAAGAAGAAATGCTGGCTACAATCTTATTTTATTATTAACACTGACTTTTTGACCAACGTAACGACAAAAATCGATCATTTTTTATTTTGTTCTCAAAAACATAGAGATAGTTCTATCTCTTCTCTCACTTCGTCGAATCTCCGCACACGACTCTGAATCTGCGTTTGCTTTGAATTTTGGGTACAATTCTCTTCTTTTTTCTCTTTAATCACCCAATTCTTACTTATTAACATTATTAATCAATCGGTGTAAACAAAATGGTTGCGCTTAGTAACGCATCAAGGGGGACAACTCTAGCTTGGTTCATATCGACTGACATCGGCGTCATATCAGCCGAGTTTGAAGTCATATTAGCCGAGTTTGATAACGAGGAATTCTGGGAAAGAAAATCATATCTAATAAATAAGTATCTTTATTATTGCCTGGGAAGTGCTATCATGTGACCGTTGGCCAGGGCACTTTGAGCCCTTTCCTGTCCAACAGTGTTCCACATAATATTTCATTGGGTTACTTGCATAAACTCAAGACATTACCCTGGTCAGTTTTGTTTAAATGGAAGTTGACATTGTGTTACTCCAAAGACTGTTTAGCACAAATACCCTGGGGCAAATTTGCTATCCGGAAATTCGAATGTCGGAAGATTTTCTTTAACCGGCCAACCGTTCACTTGAATTTGTTTTGACTGCGTGACGTAAATGTGAACAATTTGGGTGATTAATCCCGTAGCCTGAGTCGTAAGGTACATGTGTATAGAAAGTTTAACCCGCGGGGTGCCAGAAAAACAATATTTAGGCTCCATTGAAGGCTGATATATCATGATTATCATGCTTCATATTCAGTGAGTGTACATTTTGAAGCAAAATACTTCGTTCAATTGAATTTGTATTGTTACAAATGTTTGGAGGGAGGCCTGGGAACTCTCCAATAAATTACAGCAGAACAAATGCAGGAGAACAAAATATGACTTATGAAATTAATTTTTCACGCTATTGATCAACAACAGTGACTCTATATGAAATTTAGGTTTCTAATCTGCTCGGGAAAATGAGTCGCAAACAAAAACAGTTTCGAGATACCTTGTGATGAAACCACCATATACATGGGTTTAACGAGAATTTTATGCGTGCTGAAATAATCCAAGAAGGATACCATTTTTCTTTTCAAAAACCTCAACGAAATTGTTTTGCAATAACAATTTTTAGTATTTTACCCGTTTTTTGCTTATTTTTTTTACCAGATTAACTGGTTGAGAGCTAGATGCCACTATCAGGGCTTTAAAAAAAACAATGGGGGTACCAGAGCAAAAGCCAACATTATCCTTGCACGTGTTTCATATTCAGTCAAACGCAAATAATATTTTGTTTATATAAATTTGTTTTATCACAGATAATTGAAGAGTACCTATTGGCACTCTTCAATAATTTGTAATAAAACAAATTTTGATGAACAGATTCTACAAAAATGATGTAGCCCTCGACCAGTTACGCCTGTGATCGATTTGATTACAATACAAGAAAAAAACGAATGTATGGGAAAGCATATCGGTAAAAGAGTTGTTAACAGGCAATTGTAATAGAGAAAAAAAACTTACAGAATGTCTGTTCTTTAAACTAATCTTGTAGTCCACCAGATTAGAAAGAAGTTCACTTAAGAAAATACATAAGTACACTGATGGGCATGAGAGCAGATGGTATTGTTTTGTATAATTATAAAGGTCTGGTTTCATGCTGTGATCATTAGGAAATTTTCTAAAAAGTGTTTTTTTCTTATGATACGCTCGACACACAACAGAGCGAGCATCGGGATTTATCAGTTGTGCACAGTTGTGAATTTTAAATATTTTTGCTTTCAATCATCCAATCTCCAATGCACCAAATTCACCCTCTTGACTCTTATCAATCCTTGATTATCATATCACGCAATACAAACATCTCGAAACCATTAAGATTCTGCATTCCTTAACTGAAGGTGAGAGTGCTGATATGTGGGCAGGTGAATACATTTGTGAAATAATTTGGAAGGCCAGTTTTATTTGTAACTGTAGCGAATAAGTGTTATGTAATCATTATTTTCAGATGGTATTCTGATGGTATGATTTTGTTGGTTTTATTGACCCACCGATGGAAGGGTGAACAGGGTCTCCGTGAAACCCTTTCAACAGTATTTGTTTGCCTGTCTATTGGAGTTTAACGACATTTTCAACAGCCAGGGGCACATTGTGTTGAGTAGTTTTACTGGTAGAGAAAGCCAAAGTACCCTGAGAGAACCACCGACCAGAGGCGAGCAACTGTCAGACTTTCCAACTTACTAACACTGCACAAGCAGTGTTAGCAGCGGACAAAGACAAGACCACCATCAACTTGCAGTACGCTTTAGCACAGAATGCCACCCCCCCCCCCCTCCCACGAGTGCAATTATACAATTCCGCTGGTCAGGATAGAACCGAGGACCTTCCAGCTTAAAGTTCAATGTTTTAACCACAGAGCTACTGCCCTCCCTTTCAATCGTGTACTGGGAATCAAAATGGCAACTCAATAAAAAGATACGTGAGAACAAATGTTTCTCTGAAGCGACCGCCCCACCCCCCTCTGTATCCGCCATTGTGTTGGTTTACCCGCGCACTTTGTAACACCTTCCACTACACTCGACAACATTTGAAAAACAATTAAATGTTTTCTGATATTCTGTAGCTTAATGCTTCAAGCCAAATCATAGTCCGGTACGTCCTGGATATACAGGGCCGACAAAAGAGCGGGGAAGCCAGTGCAGAACACCCTGGAACGGGATCCGTCACACGGCCCTGCCAAGGACAAGCAACACTAGTTACCCACTGAATTAAAATAAAAGCCGGCAGTCATTTGTAGACATTTCAGGGTCTCCCGGAGACACCCAATCTGTTTTCTCTATAATTTTAGTAATTTCGTGCAGAGGGATTCGAGGAACTGTTGACTTCAGCACTCCAAATTCGAAATTTTTCAGACAATTTTTCCGAATATGCGCATCAAAAGTCGCGTATGTTCTTCATTCCCGCTGTCAGTTACCCTCTTGCATACTCATTCTCGCCACTTTGAGACTTAGACAATATCTTCGACACTATGAGCTGGAATCTATATCAAAAGTCCCAGCCTCCGTAACAGAATTCACATCGGGCCAGGGACGCAGAACCAACGAGAAGAATTTCGGACTCGATGATCGGGCCCGAAATTCCTCTCGCTGGTTCTGTTTGGATTTTGTGTCCCAATTTTCACCGAGTTTCCGCCGCCCCTATTTGGCAGGGAAGATCAGTATCGAAGTTAGAGTGCTGGACTCCACATGTGGGCTTTACGAATACCACAGGTTGTGACTACATTATCTGCACCGTGTTAGAGAAAGTTTCATATTGGCCCAGGCAAGAATGCAATTTCGTTCATGACGCGATTCTCAATTAGATTTGATTGGATAGTGCCTATTGGCACTATTCATTCAAATATAACAGCGCAATATACAAGATGGAATGAAATCTGAGCCCAAGGTAAATGTAGCAATATACCCGTTAACCCTTTACCTAACACCACTAGAAACCGACAATTGTTGCAAAAAGTACGTCTTGAAGTTGATAAACTGATTATTATTATTATTATTATTATTTTTTTTTTTTTGGGGGGGGGGGGGGGCGTTCCAATGATGGAGTCATAATATATATATTTTGGAAGCAAAAATTGAAAAAATAAAATCGAAATGGTGATTTCTGCAAATAGCTGTTATAGCCGGATATAGGTATTACGTTAGGTGTAGGGTTAAGGTGCTATATAAGTAATGAAATTTTGTTTATTTTTAAATTCCCACCTTTGATATTCCTTAAATTCAAATTCAATAAACGCAAATAATACATCAAAATGAAGGTTGGGAGGTATAGATCACGAAAAATATATGAAATCAACTTATAGAGTTGACAGCAGGCACCACTGGTTCCTGAAAATCTGCTACCGTATTCGTACCAGAAGTGATAATACAATAATATTTCCTGAGAACAACTTGTGGTCAAATGTGCTTCACATACCCAAGAACAAAGCTAGGCATTCAAAACACTTTTGGATGCAGCGATAGGACTACATTTAGGAAAAGGAATGCATTTTGTATTGAAGATGGATTCCATGTTCGACAGACATGCACAAATCACTTGATACCACGAATTTCCATAAAAAAAACAAAATCGTAATTCTAAGACATTTCACCAGGTGTCATGATATCTTAAATAGAATATGGCAACTGTACATTCTCTATATAATAATAGTATGCTGTATTAAGGCGATCTTTCCCATTATTTGATTTTAGACGGCGTTGTTTTTCGATGCTTTTTCCGTCCGATGACGTTGGCCGGAAATCGAAAGCACGAATATACGTAAACAAAGGGTACGTTTCCGAGGGCCATTCCGAATATATTCAAAATTCACCAGACTAGTGTGTCATGCGCAGTTCAATTGCAGAACGTTATTCTCAAGGAGACGTTCATTTGACGTTAAAGGTTATTCAGAATACTCGATGTTGTTCAAGATTGCGTTTCTCGTCGAAGAATTGAACGACGACATAGAACAAGTTGCTTGCGTTAACGGCAGCTAACATGAATTATTCTGTGCACAGGCTGTCGATGAATTCTCAGATTTCATCATTTTTAATAAAATGTATATTACATTATCAATACTAAACAAACTGAGTATTGATAATATAATATACATTTTACTAAAATTGATAACATTTCATAATATATATACGTCGAGTGCCTGTGAATGAAAGTAGATTCGACACTTTATGTTACTGCAATGTTCAAAAGTTTTGGAAGCTTTGAACCTTGCAATAACCTTCAACAATGTTTTATTTTATGGTAGAGTGAGACGTGGCTGATACAAATTGGTCTCAACACCGACATGGAATTATAAAGATAGTCTCAATTTATTTTTCTATGAAATTAGAGAACCAAAGTATAGGCCTAGGTACCAGGATATAAGGCCTCGCCTCACAGAAACATGGACCGCGTATATACAGTGTGGGGACAACAGGAGTCACGGATTACGGCTTACTTTTAAAAAGGTCAGTGGCGGTCAGTGGCGGTCAATGGCGGCGTGTGCATTCGTGCCCAAGGGGGGGGGGGGGGGGGGCGGGGTGGCGTGGGAGTTCTGGTCCAAATGGCAAGTTGCATAATTTAATCACCTACTGGGTGAAAACTGTATGCAGGTGACTGGGTTATGCCGTAGAACAGGGGAAATTTAAAGATTTCCCGAATGATAAAAGTCGCAAGAAGAAACGGCGACTAGGTCGACTGAAAGACCAGGTGGCTGTCAGATGTTTGGACCCGGTGTATAAAGTCGGTAGAACTGCATGGGGTTTGCTCAGAGTCCACGAACAGTAGCAGTACAGTGTCACATGGGGTAAAGCATAATAAGGCCCATTTGGGTGGTGCGCAATTCTATAGTGACGGTTGAGTAAAAGAAACATTATACTAGAGTGACGTCGCAAAAGAGCCATGTGCACGAGCGTCGTCATGACGAGAGGACGGCTGAACACTGAGAATGTTCCAGTCATTGTGACAACGGAGGTGTATCTGTGTGTGCGTGTGTGTGTGTGTGTGTGTGTGTGTGTGTGTGTGTGTGTGGGGGGGGGGGGGGTTACAGTGTTATATAGGATAAAACAGGCTACGAAAAGAAGCCGTTGTGCAATAGCTTTAGTAAAAGCATAGGGTCACTACACTAGGGTCGAGCTGTATTGGAAAGATCCATAAGCCCCCAACGTAGTTAAGGCCCCCGTTTCCAGTGGCCATGGACCTTCTCCAGAGACCCTTACCATAGGCATGGGGATACACGTGGGCTCCTAGCCCTATACTGTACCAACACATACCGCTCTACTACTATACAAGGTCTGTACCCTGTCACATAAGCCTTGAAATCCCATTCTAATACCATATCTGATAGGTGAAGGTTTTATTTGCACAATCGCGTACGAAAGGATGGCGGTTGCACAGATGATGGAACTTGTAAATCCTTTGTCTTAATTTACACAAATCTAACATGAAGGGGGTAGGAGGCGGGTAAAACACCCCCAAATCACCTTTATTTGCACCCAGGCCTGCATGTACGCCATTTTTCGTGTGTGTGTGTGTGGGGGGGGGGGGGGGGGGGGGGGTGGCTTGTGCGGACCACGAAAACACCATTCTGAAAATTTCTGCTGTAACATTTTCAGATAAGAAGACCTCTTTAACGGGATCCTTACTCCCCCCCCCCCTCCATCCTCAATTACATAACTTCTGCAATAGCGATTCCGTATAAGACGAAATCTTTCGGTTCTACCATTTTCCTACAATAAAACGCAATCAATCAGATTACTGAACTGATCAGATCATTTGTCTGTTTATTGAGGGTTACGACACTTGCGAAGGTCAGGGTCATATCGTGCCGAGCAGTTTTACGAACGGAGGAAGCCGGAGCCTACCCAGAGAGAACCATCGCACATCGACAAGTAACTGCTAGACCCTCCAACGTCCTAACCAGACACAAGCCAGATGAGCATTGGTTGAATGCATGCGTGCCATCAAGTTGCCGCACATCTAAGCCCACTTTGCAGCCGTGTCCCTATGCAAGCAGTTAGGATTAAGTCACTTGCTCAGGGTCGCAACGCAAGTGGCATGGGCCACATTCGAACTGTGGACCTCTCGGTCATAAGTCCAACGCGCCAGTCCATGAGCTACCGCGTCTCCCCAGTAGTTGGTTTTAAAAGATTACTATAACAGATCATTAATTGGTTGAAAAAGATAAGGCCTACTTAATCTGTTGCTGTCTAACAAATTAATAGTTGGTTATAACTGGATAAAAACTGTTGAAGCAGGTTATTAGTTGATTATAACACATTATTAATCTTGATTGAAACAAATTATGAATCTGTTTTAAAAGTTTATTAATCTGTTGTAACAGATAAATAACTGGGGACGGGTTGGCAGTAATACGTCACCGTTAAAAACAAATTTCGGCCCAAAGATTTGCGGTGTTCAAAACTGTATAAGGTAGTGCGCATGTCTAGAATAACGTTTATTCCTCCTCGTGAGGTGGATTAACAGAATGCATTCCGAATACTATTCCAGAATACGTCCACTTGAACAAAACGATACGAATCGCATTCTGCCTTATCTGCGCATGTCCGGAAAAAACACTAGTATTCTCAAATGGCCCACGGAAACGTACCCAAAGTCGTCACCTTTGGAATTTACCCCCACGCAGCTCTGTCGCCGTGTTTTGAAGGATTTTGATGCCCAAGCTTTGTTCTTGGATATGTGAAGCACATTTCGCCACAAGTTGTTCTCAGGAAATATTATTGTATTATCAGTTCTGGTACGAATACGGTAGCAGACTTCCAGGAACCAGTGGTGCCTGCTGTCAACTCCGTGAGTTGACTTCATGCATTTTACGTGTTCTATACCTCCCAACCTTCATTTTGATGTTTAATTTGTGTATATTTAATTTGAATTTAAAGAATATCGGAGGTGGGAATTTAAAAATAAACAAAATTCAATTACTTATATAGCACCTTAAGGTGCTAAAAAGGTAATGCGAAATTTAGCTTGAAAATATGTGACATGTTATCTTCGATGGCATCACATATCTAAAAAAATGTTATAATTTTTCATATTTTGGTGTTCATAACAGCGACGCGTTCATCATAAATGGATGGACAGCAAAAAATGACAAATTATTATTTACTTTAGATTTTTGATTACATTGAAAATAACCTATCACCTATTTTCAAACTAACTTTCCATTACTTATGTAACACCTTAATTTTGGAGGTTTGAAACCTTGGTTGTGGGATTCAATTATCACTCAACCTCCGTACAAATGCAAATGAATATCCATATTAGCTGCAGACAGTGTTATTAACGGCGATCCTGTATCCAAGAAAACAGCGTCGAAAGAGTTAAATAACTCACCTTGTCTGTAGCTTTTTGAAAACAAATGATCATGATAAAGCAGCACATCAGTCAACCATCACCTATGAAATGCCCCAGGTTGTGTATATTTGTTCTCAGGTAACATTCAATACACGGTGGCTGAACGTTTATTTGGACCACTTATATTTGATGGGTCTGTTTCATCAATATACATGTCCTGAGATTGACACTGACATAAACTTTGTGTTTACGAATCGGAAAAGGCTCAGGTTAAAGCAAAGACACCGTCGTAGTAAAAATAAATGTCTTTTTAATCGATAGCACCACACAAGGGGAACGAACAAATTTTAAGGAGGGTGAGTGTGCTGGAAGTGGGTGGGAGGATAGGGTATATGTGTGTTGTGTTTGTTTGTGTTTGTGTGGGGAGGGGGTATGCATGGGTGTGTATTTATGGCAGCAACATTCGTTTAACTCTTACGATGTCGAGTTACATTCGAAAGTTCAGAGTTTTTGTTATAAATGTGTGTATGTGCATTTTGCTGGAAACATCTCTCTGAGACCAATCCAACAGAGCATCCCGGTGACAGCATAATTTTGCATATTACAGGCTAACTCCTGCTAGCGGATTTTCCTGACCAGGACGGACTTTCTCTTGCCACGAAGATAAGTATAATTTGGGCACGTTTAATCCAATTTTCATCGTGAAAATTGAATGGATTTTTTCACCAATGATTTCTGCAGTTAAGTTTAGATGAATTGTTCATCAAATCTGTTAAGCAGACATGGCTGGGTGTGATGAAAAATATCCTGAGCACACTCGGTGGGTTAAGAGTTAATAAAAGCAAAATAAGTTCCCATCAGCAGTATACGGACCAGCTCAAATATGATTTAGACCCAAACTTATCTTAAGACCCATATCCAAAAACATAGCTAATGACCTCTCACCGTTCCAATGGGGAGGGGGGGGGGGGGGGGTCATGATTTATATTTTAAGGAAAAATATGAACATTTTTAGTTATTCAATAATTTTTAGTAGCAATTGTTGTTCTGTTCTGTTCTGTTATTTGGAAATTCCTCCGTTAATTTTTCGGAGCACCCTGTGAGAACCCCACATCATCAGAATCATCTCAGGTATTTCGTTTGGACTGAAGCTGCAATTCGCGTCTTACACCTGTTTTATTCCGGTAGTTGCACGATTCAATGCGCTTGTACAGTCACTCCTCCGTTGATTTTTCGGAGGACCCTGATTCATTCATTGCGGGGGTTCTATATACAAGGGGGGGGGGGTGGGGTGGGGGATCGGGGGAATTTTGCCGAGCTGCAGACCCTTTGCCACAGTAGGGTTCTTTAACGCGCACAGTAATTACTGCACACGGGACAGCCATTTACGTCCTCACCCGATAGGACGAGCATAGCACCATCCCCGAACATGGCACTATGGAGGAGCAGTGTGGTTTTGAATTAATTTTTCATGTTAGGTAACGAAAGGGCTAGTCTCGACACTCAAAATCGGGTGTATAGAAACTTGAAACATTTGCATTTTACAAGTGCAAATAAATAAGAAATTATATGGTCATATTTCTTCTCTAGTCGTGAATATCAAATGAACCAAAATAATTCTCGACCAAATATTTACATATCGCGTGGACGGAGATACGGAATGTATTGGACATATTTCTCATCCCGTCATGTATATCTAATCAACTACAGTCTGGCAAATGCCACTACATAGATAACGAAGGACGTTAAATGTGTAATATTTCTGAGTCGAAAGTGTCGATGCATAAAGTAGGAACATTAAAGAACAGGAATGTCTGTATGCTTATCCAAAGTACATAGCAAATATTTGTTATTGTGTAATGAACTCATATTGTAAGTTCAAGCGTTCCACATTAGGGAACTTTAACTTCGGGTACTACAATGACATTTACGTTGTATCAGCTAACAGCTAATTGAGATCAAATGAATTCTTTTGGTAATAAATCTATTTATTCGTGAATTTATTTCTGCGATTAAGACACCTACAAGGCGAACATGCAAGAAGTCTGGCTATTAGCCATTTGTGCATGTATACTTCTTCATATCCCCATCTAAAGACGATACTACATCAACGTTTTTTTACTGTTTTGCTGATAATCACTCTAAAAGTGAAAGGTGTTTCCGTTTTGGATTTAACCAAGACTTTAACGGCGTTTGCAACACAAGGTTCCATTTTAACCCTTTACCTAACATGAAGAGCAGACGACACTTGCAAACAAAATTCTTGAATAACTTTTTTTCCATTTTTTGTCTAAAAAACATAGGTTATGACCCATCATTGGAACGAGCTCGACGAGCTCGTTCCAAAGAGGGTCATAACCCATGTTTTTGAGACCAAAAATGAAAAAAATAATTTGTGAATAGCGCTGGCCGGTTGTGGGCCATTACGTTGGGTAAAGGGTTAATGGAATGAAAATTTCTCTTCACCCCCCCCCCCCCTTTACTTAACACAAGAGGCAGATAATACTACCAAATCAGTTTTTCTCAAAACTTATGTCCTTTTCTTCTTCCATGCCAAAGAATTATCCCCATTATGACCAGTGCTGAGTCACCAACAAACCCGTTTCAATAAAAGTGTAGTGTTGTATGTAAAAAAAAAAAATTCAAAATAAAAAATACGAGTGACGATGTTTCCGTATTATATGTAGGGACACTGGAAGATTGGACTGACAGGGGGTGAGGCAACTTGGAAGGCAATCTGGACGGACGGTAAGAATGTTCTAGTTGAAATAAATGTCATACCGAGGCCAATAGATCATGGCATCCTTTCTCTGCTACCGAATAAATGAGCTCGTTCCAATGAGGGGTCACATAATATGGTTTTGTTGAAATTTTTTGAAAAAATTGAAAAAATTATATTTAAAATAATACATTTTGATATCGTCTGCGTTGGGTAAAGGGTTAAATTATAAACCCCATTGACAAATGCTCCAACTTCATCATCAAGGCATACCTCCTAAGAAGGCATATCTTGATGATGTAGTTTGAATATATTTTCAGTCTGGACTTGAATCCTGACAGTCGGGACAAGTTGGGTTTACACCCCAATCGGGGATCTCTGCGACGCTTGTAGGTGGTGGTGGTGATATGGTATAAAATGTACATGTGGGTACACTAAAATGAAGAATAAAATCAAAACAATATTTCTAGTGACGTCTAGTTACATTGAATCTGGTGTGATGAGTATGTATAATAGCGTCTCCTAGAGCAATGAGATACTCCGAAAGAAGGTTTCATAGGCCAATGTCGGAACATTCATTTCATTAATTCAGGGGTGACGAGTATAATTATGGTCTCTCTTGGTAAAGACTGATAGATAGAGCAATGGGATATTCTCAACCCCCACCAAGCCCCCACTCCTACTTCACAGGCCATTGACGGAATATATGTTTGACTGATTCATGGGTAACGAGTACAACAGAAGTCTCTCTTGGTGAAGACTGATCCACAGACCAATAAAAATTAGATACCCTGAAAGACCCCCCCCCCCCCCCCCCCCACACACACCCCAGGCCATTGGCGGAAGATTCATTTGATTTCAATCAGATTTTCTCCTCGTTGACATGAATGCTGTTGAGGACCCGAGCCTCTTCTATCCTGGATATTCATAATTTGTATCTAGGGGTCAGCTTGCCCTGCACCCCGACAATTTTTGTAATGTCCAGTGTCTTTGGTTTTCGGCGATATATAGGTAAGTAAATAGATGGTCGTTGGGGGAGGGGTGACGTGACGTCCCCACCAAACATTTTGTCGGAAAATATTCCCCTCGTCGATAACATTTTGAGGCATTCAAATAGTAACGTTTTGCAAAATGGAAGGAAAATTGTTGATGTTTTGGCAAGACTTGCCCAAAGTCTGTCGGAAAGTTTTGGGCTTGCTCCCCCCTCACCCCCCCCCCCCCCCACCCCCACCCACCCCACCCCTTCAACCAATGAAAAGCTATCTACGCTACTGGCAATATACCTCATATATAATGGGCGGTATGGTGCGACGTGGTGACTGAAAAAAACCCCCAGAAATGCTCAATTCGGTGAACAAGAGAGACTAGAACATCAGGGGAGGTAATTTGATCTTTCGACATTACAACCATATCAAGGGAGCTAATGTCTATTTGTTTGTGTAAATCTTTCCTTTTGAACTTTCTCATAAAATAATGCGTATTTTTTGTGAGTCAACATTGACAAAAATATTTTTTTATGATCGATGAATGAAATAGAGAAACTATCTTCATTTATAACCATGGTTTTGTAAGTTTAGGACAATAACTGTCTTCAGATATTGGGGTAGGGTGGGTGGAGTGGAGTGTGTGTGTGTGTGGGGGGGGGGGGGGGGGGGGGGGGGTCCCATGTTTGTGCGGCTATGACCCGATTTTGTCCGGTTCTTATCATATACACATACCTGTGCTCATCACATAATAAGACTTGAATCACCGAGACAATCGAAAATACCATAGTAAATGCCATGTCAAAATTCCACAACCGGTTGCCGTGTCTAATTTCTACGATTGGACGGACGCATATATCACCAAATAGGCAACCACCACTGACATATTTATGTCTTTGCGGTGGTCTTTGGACAACCATCGGCCAATAGTACGCCTGCCCGACGAGGCAAGATTTTTGGGGTAGAGGGTGCGTATTCCCCTCCCCAGGATTAACGCCTCTGTTTTAGTTGCCGATGACGCTCGGGTATAAAGGCTGCTATCATCCACAAACACTTCTGCGATAAAGTAATACTGCCAGGAATATAATCTACGTAGCCTGGAAAAGAGGCGGATTCCAGACAAATTTAAGCTACACTTCTGTATTTTGAGTAACAGTTGTTCGCTGCAACTTTTTGTCACATGATTGACATTTGACAAGTATTTTTAACTCAGCTAAGAAGTAATCCAGTCATTCCATTTTGTTCTATTTTGAAAACAAGCCCCTAATGCCAAACGCTATCGAATATCATGTGTTGTTGCAGAAAACACAACACGTAAATGAGCCGATGTGTACACAGTTCAACACAGACCGTGATAAATTTATATGAACCGATGGAGGGCGCGGTGGCTCAGTAGGTAGAGGTGCAGGCTGCAAGCCGAGAGGTCCTCGGTTCGAATCCCACCTGCGGCAACCGCGTTGTGTCCTTGGGCAAGACACTTCACCCCCATTGCCCACGTGGGGGCACGGTGACGTTGTGTACTAAGGCGTAGTGCACGTCGATGGTGCATTGTCTTCAAGCAATGCTAACCCTGCTTGTGTGGAGTTAGTATGTTGGGGAGCTGACAGTTGCTCGCCGTTGATCGGTGGTTCTCTGCGGGTACTCCGGCTTCCTCCACCGGTAAAACTGTTGAGGTCATGATTAGCTATTGTGCAGAAATATGTGACCTTAAACACCAATAACTAAATAAATAAATAATATGAACCGATGAGGTGAAAATATTGTTAACCCTTTACCTAGCATGAAAAGCAGACGACATTTGCAAAAATAATTCTTGAATAACTAATTTTTTTCATTTTTTTTTTGTCTCAAAAACATAGGTTATGACCCCTCGTTGGAACGAGCTCATCGAGCTCGTTCCAACGAGGGGTCATAACCTATGTTTTTGAGACAAAAAAATGAAAAAGTAATGAAAATTAATTGGAGATTTTCGAGAATAGCGTTGGCCAGTTTTGGCCGTTACGTTGGGCAAAGGGTTAAAGCATATACGATAGAAAACCAAATTGATTTTTATAGTACAATTAACTTTCGTGAACACAAATGCGATGGCTCGGTAGTTAGAGCACTGGACTTTAAATCGAGAGGTCGACAGTTCGATCCGGACTAGTGGTAACTGCATAGTGTCCTTGGGCAAGTCACTTAAACCCGATCGCCCAAGAGGGCCACGGTGGCGCTGTGGATTAGGGCATATTACACGTTGATGGAGTACTTGCCTTCAACTGCTGCTTCTGCAGAATTAGTAAGTTGGAGAGTCTGACAGTTACTCGCCACTGTTCTGTGGTTTTCTCCGGGTATTCCGGCTTCCTCCACCCGTAACATTGTCCGACACGACGTAACCTTGACTGTTGAAAGCGTAGTTAAACCAAAAAGTGTAGTCATTCATGGCACTAAAATATAGGTCAATAGTTTCAAACATTAATTGGCCAAATTATAAATAAAGGAATTACGAAAGATGACTTTAACTGATAGATAAATTATTTTCGGTCATCAAAATCTGTTTAATTCAAATGTCTTTGCCTTGCTGCAACTTTTTTGAGAGTGCATACATGTCCTCTTTCACAAACTGCAGCAAGGCAAATCCATTTAGACGAAATAATTTCGCTTGGAAGATAATATGAACCACATTCACAGAATATGAAGCCTTTCAGACAGTTTAGTTTGTGATACCTGCACTTGAATGTGAAGCCTACATGTGGGCTTCAAGAACTCAATCAGTTTAAAAAAACACTTTGTAGTTTACCTTCCATTACGCGTAATACTGGAGTAAGCATCGCGTACTAACATCCATCATGTACAAGAACGTGTTTTTCTGGTTGTATATTTCCCCAGAGTATGCAGTACATTTTTTGTCCATTGGCGGAAGCACGGTCGCCCACTACCACGGTGATCACGTTATCAAACAATTCCACATGGTTGTGATATAATTCCCCTGGTCCCGAGTGCTAGATATGGAAAGAGGTGCTATAAAACTTCACTTTCTTCTTACGATGTATCTGTTGAGCAGCCGATTTGGGTTCTTTTTTTTTTATTGTGTCCCTCTTGAACCGGTTTACAAAAAATGCACTCCTAAAATATTGGATTAAAATAGTAATCTTATTAATAACTGACAGTAGCAGGAGAGGGGTGAAACGGACCCCATTGGGTGAAGGGAAAGGTGGAGGGGAAGTTACGTCATTGTCACGTGACCTAGTTACATATTGTTTGGTTGCCACAGTAGCCCGCGTGAGTGGCCATCTTGTTGTGTCATCCACATTGTGGTACTTGGTCTTAGTGCGCATGTGCAGCGCGTGTTGTTAGGGTGGCACGTGTTTCCGTCGTCCATTTTGTATACTGAGGCCGCCATCTTGGTTTCGTGGTTGCTTTGTGACCTAAAGGTCTACAATAGGACGGGGGTGGGAGGGTGTTCCGAGGGTGCATTCCTTTGTATATGAGTAGTTTTTCAGGTTCGGATTTTCCCCAAATCCTCGTTTAAATCGTAGAATATCCAAATCACCAAAAACACCCAAAAGCACAGAAATAGGTTCAGATTTTCCCCCAAATCCCCTTTTAGGAGCGTCCCTTTGTATAAGTGTCAACATAATTACCCAGAATCCTCGGTTACTAACCAGAAGTACCACAAACAACACGACAACTGTTTATTTGGCTTGGATTTCTCACTAATTCCTATGTTTCTACCTGTTTATTTGGTTCGGAATTCAGCCCAATCCTCCTTATAAGAGTAGCCCATAATGCTATAAGACCGCGACATCTCCTGAGGTGCGTTCTATTGCTTCGAAGTATACACTAGTAGCGCGGAAGAGCCTCTTCGTTGGAACAGTTTTAGCTTATTGGTTACTATTTTCAGTTTCCTGGTCCGTTCTGACCAGTTCTAAACAATGATATTACTTCATTTTGTAGTTTCTATTATGGCGTAAGAACCTTTAACATGGAACAGTTTTACATTCCAAACCTTGTCTGTCACTGTCTACTACTACAGACGCTATTCCCGCTACTCCAACCCTAAGAGTCTATCTAGACCTAGCTATCTCTGGTTCCTACCTTTACCCTTGTCCAAATCTCAGAATGTTAAATCAGATTGCTTCGTTTTCCGTAATCTGTGCCTATCCATACAGAGTTATCTCCCCCTGTGTATAACAAAGTCCTGTATGATTCTTTACCCGAAAGACAATAGGGTAGGAACAGGCGTTGCTCGAACGACTTGAATCATATCGGGCAAATAAGCTATCGAGTAATTGCTCGAAGAAATGACTCCATTTCTGCTCATCGGGGTATTGGAGGATACCTGTGGCATGGTGATATACTACTGTAGGATGCCTTTTAGAGGACACTTATATGAGGAATCTATCTGAATATAGTTATGGCGCCAAGCGCCTGTTCAGTTCCTGGCGGATTTGCGGAAAATCTGAACGTGAAAACTACACTTTTACAAAGGAAAGCACCCTCAGAATGCGCCCCCGTCCTGTTGTAGGCCTTTGGGTGATATAGCAACTACGTGCTACCATAGAACCAAGATGGCGACCTCCAGTATGCAAAATGGACGAAGAAACATGTGTCACCCTAACAACACGCGCTGCGCATGCGCAATAAGACCACGTATCGCTATGGAAATGACATCACAAGGTGGCCACTCACGCGGGCTACCATGACAATCAAATATGACGTAACTAGGTCACTCGACTATGACGTCACCCTTCCCCTACCAACTCCCCCCACCCCCTCCATAGGGGCCGCCTCATCCCTCTCCTACTCCCAGTGACAATTATTTTAAGAGGACGGACGAAGGTAAAGTCAGACGGAACGTTAAATTTCCGACAAAACGGGAGGAAGTGGAATGTGGGTGACCTATCATCAACTCCGTATCTAAGCCACTACATTCTTGTGTAAACGGCCAATCATAACCGTTCTATCTTATGTTTGTAACCTTATACATTTTAATATCCTTTACATCATCATTGCGAACATGTTTTGCACGTGACTGTATAGAATCTCACCATCAAACAAATACCACTGTGAAAGTGTGCTCTGTTATTTGTAATGTTGATACTTATTATAATACACGATGGTTGATTCAGGACGTAGCGAAAATTTATTTTAATTAGAGGTTATTACTTGGCTAGTTCCATATATGACCGAGATATCAGGGCCGAGGTAACTTAATGTCAACCTGAGACCGAAGGTCGAAGGCTGATATGAAATTACCGAAGGCTGATATCTCGGCTGATATGAAACTAACCAAGTAATAAACTCTTTATTTGTTAAACCAAAACAAATAATTACAAAATTTTCTCAGATCTGTTACAGTTTTCTGACATTGTTATTGTTTCTCATTCTTTTCATAAAGTATGAAGTTTCCTCTTCTCCTTGCTTTATCTATCCGAACGTCTTGGCTTACTCCCCTATCTTTGTAACGGCAATTGTCCTGAACTCTGAACATTTCAATGTAAACAATTTGATTGCAACAAGTAACGCATCAAGGAAAGCAACTCTAGCTTGGTTCAAAACGGAAAAGACCGGTGCTATATCAGCCTTATTCGAAGCCATATAAGCCGAGTTTAATAAAGGGCATTCAGGGGGGGGGGGGGGGGGGAATCTCTTCTAATAAATAACTTATTATATATATACCGAGAAATATGTCGAGACATTAAGCCGCCATAACGAGAAACCAATCACGTTATAACGGGGAAGTACTTCGTAAAAACAATATGCTTTTGTCATTGTAACGACATATTATCTCGTTATAATTTTTCACTGTGCCCAAAATCAGCCACCACAAAATATGATAAAAGAATAGAAATCTTGAGCAGTCCTTAAATCAGAGATGACAGGTGCTGACGGGGGCGTAGCCAGACTAAATAATGTTTGTGGGTGACTCCATTTCACCTCGTACTCGGTTAAAAAGTATCTGTTCAGTTCCTGGCGGATTTGGGGTCTTTATCGAGGGAAATAACTTTTCATGGCAATCGCAGCACCCTGGTTACTTCTTGAAGGATTAAGTACCTAAAACAGTGCAGTAATAACTATAAACAAGAGGCTCTAAAGAGCCTGCAATCGCTCACCTGGCAGAACAACATATAAAAAATGTGATTTCCCATAAGATTTCATGGTAACTATGAGCAGCAATTGTGGCCATGTTTGCAACCCGATCAACATTAAATGTCCCAAGCATCAAGCACGTGAAGTATCAAAACATTTGGCCTTGAGGTTTCTGAGGAGAAGATTTTTGAAATCCACCAACCAGAATCAAAGAATGCCTCTGGTTTTTCAACCGACTGGAACAAAATGAGGATCGTTTTGTAGAGGACCTCCCATACACCATTCCTGCCATGTTTGGATCACATCGGCTCAGTGGTTCCAGAGAAAAAGATGAAAAAGTAAAAAGTTTAGGGACGACAGACGATGGACGACGGACGGACGCCAAGTGATGGTAATAGCTCAGGTGGCCCTTTGGGCCAGGTGAGCTAAAAATGAGCCATGAAATATCAAGGTGAGAGTATATAGTTTTAGAATTTGAGGCATGAATGATTATGAAATATTTTATAGGAAGGAAAATCACTGAAAGATTAATGGCGTATAAGATGATAAATCTTTGGGGGTTTATTAATGGCATACGCTGGTGACTAACCTTCCTTTTCATTATTGTCTCCAGGAATGATTTCTAATGCTTCTGACCTCTGTGACCGCACCTGCAAGTATAATTTCTAGATATAAACTCTCACAATAATGCTAATACAGTTAAAATATTTTCCTCAGTTATCTATAATACTTCCGAAAGTCATTTCTCTGTTAATCTCTTACCTAACAAGAAAAGCAAACGATGCCTGCAAACAAAATTATTGAATAACTATTTTTTTTATTTTTGCGTCACCAACATAGCTTATAAGCTCGTTCCAATGAGGGGTCATAAGCTAAGTTTTTGAGGAAAAAAAATAAACAAAAATAATGAAAATTGAATGGCAATTTTTTTGTGAATAGCGTTGGCTTGTTTTGGCTGTCATATTTGGGTAAAGGGTTAATAATCTTTTACTTAATACGATTAGCAGGCGATACTTGCAACAAGATTTGTTGAACAACTTCAAACTTTTTCATTATGACCATCAAAAACATAGCTTTTGAACCCTCGTTGGGACGAGCTGGTTCCAATAAGGTTCCATGAGATATGTTTTTGAGACAAAAAATTTAAAAAATCAAATTTGTATGTCGATTTTTGTAACTAGCGCTTACCGGATATGGCCGTTACGCTAGTTAAAGAATTAATACTGGTGACATCATAAATTTATTTCAGATCAGGTCATTTTTTCGGGAAAAAAAATTGATGTATATTATGTATTGTGCGTTTATAGACCAACGTGTTCCGTAGTTCTTTTCTATTGTTTCGAATTTACCCACATCAAAAATCATATTTGCCGAGGCAGTAAAAAGAGCGTTGTTGAAAAAGGCATGGCGTGCATTCTAACCGCTTTTATACTAACCCTCCGCTTGTAACGTATGCGCAATGTAATGTCTGTAAAGGGATCACGAGGGCTTAATTGTTAGAGCATTGAACTTTAGATGGAAATGCATCTGTGTTCGATTCTGACCGTCGTCATCTGCATGTTCCTTGGGCAAGGCACTTAATACCAGTTACCCAAATTGTAACACGGTGGCGCTCTGTGTTAGGTACACATGCCTTCAACGTGTACTAATCCCGCTTGTGTCGGATTAGTAAGTTGGAGAGAACGCTCAGCGGTTCTCCTCGGGTACTCAGGCGTCCCTAACTGTAAAACTGTCGACGCGATGTGACCCTAGCTGTAGAAAGTGTTGTTAAACCATGCCTGACATTTTCGTCATTGGAAGAGATTAAAAGGAAAGTTAACTCCCCTTCATTTTCTTTATCTGTCAGTGAATTAACACTAAGGGTATGGGAATTTCAAAAAAAGTTGAAAAATCGTAATGTTTGGTAAGTTATATCATCGATGTGCACATCATTTCTCAAACTTCAGACATTTTCCTGTAGAGTAGTATAAAAATACAGAAGCTGGCGTTTTACAATGTTTCCCCCAACCAGTTTGAACGTTTGACTATTATTCTCTGTTAAAATCCATTTAAAACACGCGTGCATTCCCTCCCCACCCCCACCCCCACCCCAACAGGCCGAGGAAAGTTAATTTTTGTCATAAAATCAGTCAAAACCTTCCAAATCTTCGAAAGCAAAAAATACAATTTTGCCCAATGGATCCTCCCTCCAGGGGGTCTCAAGGGGTCCCATTTGAGCAAATGTTAATCTTAAACACTCACATTCACATCTAACTAAAATTTACCACAATCAGCTCTGTCCGAATATGACTCGTGGGTGTGAAGAAGAAGATTTTCTAAAGAATAGTCTTTATACTGCGCTAAGTTAAAATTTGGGATCCCACAGGGAGCCTAAATATGACCAGGGCACTTGATATGAACAAACTGTAATCTGAACCTCCTAAGGTTGCTGCATATCAAATATCCAAAGATTCTGACTGGTAAATCTGAAGAAGAAGATTTTTACAGGAACTTCCCCATATTCCACTAAGTTAAAATTTAATTTGTCATAGGGAGCCCAAATATGAACCAAGGGACTTGGAATTCGATTACAAGAAGGATACTACAAACCAAATATCAAAAGATTCTGACTGATGGATCCGAAGAAGAGGATTTTTAAAGAATATTCTTCATATTGCACTAAGTTAAAATTCGAGCTCCTTGGCGAGCCTAAATTTGACCATAGGGAGTTGATTTGAACCAAATTAAATCTGAACCATCTAAGGATGCTTCATATCAAATATCACAAGATTCTGACTGATAGATCTGAAGAAGAGGATTTTAAAAGAATATTCCTAATATTGCACGAAGTTAAAGTTCAACTTCCCTTAGAGAGCCCAAATTTGCCCTGCTCCCCTTTGCGACTTGATTTGAACAAACTTGAATCCAACCCACCCTAAAAAGGCTCTATACCAATCATCAAAAGATTTTGTTTGCTGAATCTGAAGAAGAAGATTTTTTAAAAAATGTCCTCATATTACACTAAGTTAAAATTCAGGTCCCCATAAGCAGCCCAAATAGAAACGCATGGACTTGGTTTGAGCAAACTTGAATCTCACTTTGATACTGCCCTGCAAGGATTCTGCATACCATATATCAAAACACTCTGACCAGCGGTTCAGGAGAAAAAGAGTTTTAAAGATTATTCTTCATACTGGACTAAGTTAAGATTTGGGCTCCAATTGGGAGCCCAAATATTAACCGCCAGTGTTTGAACAATCTTAGATCTGAACTCCCTAATGATGCTGTATACCAAATATAAAAAGATTCTGACTGGTGGATCAGAAGTAGGGATGTGACCGGGCCGCAAAAAACTGGTACAGTCCGCGGGCCAGGGCCCGATCGCGGACCGGACCCGACTGCCATCATTGGATGGCTTTGTGACGGTCCACACATAGCGGTCCGGTACTGGACCGGTTCGCAGACTTTAATACATAGATGTATGTCTAACTTTAGCACTGGGGTTATCTTGCAAATAAATCCGAAGCTTCACTCACCAGTCAATAGACTCAATGCACAGTGCCGCAAATGTCTGGTTTTCTGGTGTGAGATCTCATAACAGTTCGTCAGATATGGCGACATTATAACCACCATTGTAGATAAAACCCTAACACACAGGAATGACCCCAAACCCACTTACTTCCCCACTGAAGTTGAGTGGAATCTCGTCTCCGAGCTAATTTCACTACTACGACCATTTTATGATGTGACAGTTTGGATGAGTTCCTCTTCGTATGAGACAATATCGGCGGTTGGACCAGCTGTAGCAATGTTAGGACAACCCTTGGAAAGGAAAGTAAACGACCCGCCCGGAATCAAGAAATTCAAGGAGCAAGCAAAACTGAAGATGAACAAATACTTCGATATGAAAGATGAAGAAAATCAAGTGGACGTCGTGAGGTCATATGTGGACCCTCGTTTCTGTGCTTTCGGTCACAAGTGGAGGCGAGATCGACTATTGAGGCAAAGGTGACATCAGAACTTACGGGGCTAATCGGGTGGCGAAAAGCACAGGCATCAGATACTTGTGAAAGTGATTCTGTGGTGCCAGGTGTTGGAGATCGAACAGCACCGACACAATGCGAAGAGAAAGGACTTGGACGTCTTCTTGGCACCATGCTTGGAGCGCACGTGTCACGTAATTCGAGCAATTGAGATATCGAAATGACAGAAATAAGTAGGTACAATGCCCTGCCGTGCGCTGGGATAAATACTCACCCACTTGATTGGTGGAAGTTACATAAAGATACGCTTCCATACATGTCTGAATTGGTGAAAAAGTTGATGTGCGAAGTTGCTACTAGTGTGCCAAGTGAGTGCTTGTTCAGTGCTACAGGAGACATTATTACTTCAATATGAAATCGTCTATTACCCGATACTGTACAAATTTATCATTTTTGCATGACAATGTTGGGAAGCGCCACCTTCCCCAATACTTAAGGATGTGAGGTTTGTGCAACTGCGAGAATTGCAAGCTTCTCGTCCAAGAAGAAGGATTTGAAAACCAATGAAATGCCAGACTGACAAGCAATACCCGTGTATTGTTTTTACTGTTTATGTGACTTTCGTGTGACAATTAACAATCAACAGAATAGAATAGAATTTATTGAAACAAGAAACGCCTACTTGAGGCAAACTGCCAATTTTACAACCGCATTATTATAGTAATATAATGAAACAATATAATGAAACAATATAATACGAAATGAATGAAAAAATAATTTGGACAATGAAGAAACGACGGATACATCCATGATAAGGTATATAATCATACAGTCATACATTAAGAAGGCATCGCAATGATTACCATAAATCACTGCGGGACTTCAGATTTCCGTAATTTGAAGAAGCGCCGAATTATGTTACAGATCGGATTGCACAGTTCTGGAACGTTGTTCCTCATAATGTGTTGGAAGAGTGTAATATTATCCACCTTTATTTTGGGTGTATGATCAATGAACATTTTGAACAGTTCATCACGCAACTGATCATATGATGCAACAAGTTATCATTTGCAAGTGTTTTGGAATTATTTTTCTGTTTATAATTGCACATTGGCAAGTGATCAATTTACAATAATTATGCATTGCAGATTACACAAATATGAGACGATAGTTATAGTTTTATTCTGGATGGGGCAAATGGGCAAGCGACAATGTAGTCTACAATATACATTATCGATTACAATAAGCCGTTTTATAAAGTCAGACATTACTGCTTTGGGAGTTAGATGTTTAGCGGAACACTTTCTAAAACGCGTTTCATACCCCCCATCTTCTCTAACTTGACAGCTTGCATCCAAGACAAAAACAATGATCCTTGATGAAATGAAAAAGCGTTTTACAGAAAAAATCCTCTTTAACCTTTGATCTCTGAAATGCCAATGTCTGAAATTACGAAACCCATTATACAATTAGCATGTTCTCGACATTTGGGCCTATATCTGACACATTGGGGAATTTGGGTAATACCCAATATGTCAGATATAGGCCAAAATGTTGAGAACCTGGTAGTTGTATAAGTGGTTTCGTAATTCCAATAGGTAATGGTATACATATTGCTAATGACAATGACTGATGTCAGACAAGATAGCTAATCAGGAATTACCATGTCAAGTTGTCAACTAACCCTCATAGGCTCATATACATTTCAGTGTACTGAAGATAGGTTGCAAATCGCAATACAGGCTATAGTTGACAATATCTAACTCCAAGTCATTACATCCAATATCGAATACCGGGACGCATACCTGCATGTCGAAAATTGACCAATCTGCCTGGTTAGGTGCCAATTCTAAGAACAAAATGTTGTTGTGCTGAAAGACTTGGAGCATTTGCACTATCTATCTTTAAGTTCTTAATCAATATAGTATATGATTGGGTTAAGAACTTAAAGATAGATTGTGCAAATGCTCTTTCAGCACTAATAACGTTTGGTCTGTAGTTCATGTTTCCGCTATCCTCCACATGCTATATGACATATAGAATGTGCTGGATAGCGGGAAACGTGATCTGCAGACTCCACAGTGAGTCACAGTCACCAGTTGTAAGCACGTTTATTCGCTCTCCAATGTCTCTATAATAATGGATATGAGAAAATATTTCAAAACGCATTACACATTTCCACAATGTGCATACAATGTATTATTTAACATGCCCAGAGTTACCAAGCTTGCCCGTCAGATGGCAGTAACTTGATGCTTTCTTTAAAACAAACGCGTACACCAATTCAATCATTATAAAATATGTTAAATAAAGGAAATGTGTTAAGATCTTAATTTGGTATTACCAAAAGTAAGATTTTAACACATTTCACTTCATTTAAGGTATTTTATAATAATTGGACCGGTCCGGAACCAGTCCAGGCAAGAATATCGGACTACCTAGGGTTGGACATGACCGGACTGCACCACCTCTCCCGATATTGCACTAAGTTAAAATTTGGGCCTCCATAGGAAGCCCAAAATACTAACTGAGGGACTTGATTTGAACAAACTTGAATCTGACCTCGTAATAGTGATGTATACCAAATATTAAAACATTCTGACAAGTGGTTCTGAAGAAGAAGATTTTTAAATCTTATTCCCAATATTAGCATAAGTTAAGATTTGGGCTCCTGTATTGAGCCCAAATATGAAACAAGGCGTTTAATTTGATAACACTTGTAAATCTGACACCCCCCCTCCCCTATGTATATTGTATACCAAATATCAACAGATTCTGATCTCAGCGGTCCTGGGGAAGAATTTTTTTATTTTTGCAAAAATGTTGACTTTTCGATGCACCTGTAGAACACCCTAACACAACCAATGGCAATTTTTTTACCATTCAATTCTACTGGTCCTAAGGGTGCTTCATACC
Source organism: Pictodentalium vernedei (assembly GCA_031216915.1). Taxonomy (NCBI): domain Eukaryota; kingdom Metazoa; phylum Mollusca; class Scaphopoda; order Dentaliida; family Dentaliidae; genus Pictodentalium; species Pictodentalium vernedei. Next base: position 208,391,252 of record CM062292.1, read on the forward strand.
AAATAAAGTTCTCTGTTCCGTGTGAATTGGGAAATGTGGGCGTTTTATAGTTCTATTTAGCTCCTGTGGTTCCCATGGGGACAAGAGAATTTTTCTTAATTTTGGAGCAGTTTCCTCCACCTCTTCTCTATGGGGCATGGCAACTTTGTCTGAACAAACTTAAATTGAGATATGATTAAGAACATGTATGTCAAATTTGGTTCAATTTGGCCCGGTTGTTTATGAGGGGAAGTCGATAATGTAAAGTTCACGCTGGACGGACGACGGACAGAAAGTGATCACTTAAGCTTCCCGACTTTCAGTCAGGTTAGCTGATACGCGAACTATCTTATGATATTCTGTAACATTTTTCTGTTCATTTATATTAACAGTATGCACATCGTGACACATAATACAGCCACTGTCCTTCCCATTAATATAAGGGTCTAGAAGGTAAGATTTGATAATTTTATTTTCTGGAAAGAATAAAGACTTCGAAATTACCGTAAAAACACAGAGTTTAACGCGTGAAATTTGCTGTGTGAAATTTTTATTTGTATGACCGACCGAGTGTTTAACATTAGTCCAAGTATCAAATCTAGTTTTGTGAAAAAGTACAGGATTTCTAGAAAGAGCGATTCGACATCTATAATAATAATAACACTTTGACCGGCCACTGATTTGTCGCGGTTCTCGTATGAGAAGGCCTTGGTTACCCCTGTACTACCAACTGCCTCCCTATTCCCACGCTTCTTCTCTCCTCCCAACACTCGGAGAGGAATTGCTTGATGACATCCCTTGCCCCATCCTTCCCAATCTCTATATTAACCCTCTCCTTTGAGTCGCCCACTAACCACATGTCCTTCATTCTCCCATCCCACTTCCCCATTATACTTCCAGTGAATCTTGTTCTTTTAGACTGGTATTTTGGGCATTCTAGAAGAAAGTGTTCCAGGGTCTCCACCACGCCCAAATTACACATCTGGAACTCCTTTTCACTGTTTTCCCCAAATTTTCCCCTCACCTCCAGGGACCGCGACCTCAGCTAGAACAACAGTGGTGCCAAAGGTGCCATCAAGGTACTCTTCAAAACCAGGCTCTCTTTATCACGCAGGACACCCAAAGATCTCTTTGATTTGACCCCCATCTCGTCAATTACGGTTACAATCCTCCATGACCCTTTCTCTGACGATTTTTTTACCCTAAGACACTTCAATCCTGACGCATCCCTGACTTATCGCGTCATGGAAATCGACTTTCGATAAGGTTATCTCCCTGAGCGAGTTTCCTATTGAAAATTTTAATAAATGAAAACAACAGACAGCTCCGAGAGCTGTCTGTTGTTTTCGTGTATTAAAAGTACCAAAAGGAAACTTAGCTTCATTTTCTACTTATGTCATTGGTGCTTTCTCAACAATTGCTTGCTTCTTTATTGGACCTTCTTTACTTGTCTAATAATTTAAAGGATTATAAATGGAGGTAATAATCCACCACAAGCTAGGCATAAATCTCAGGGGAAGGGGTCATATTATGTCCAGGAGTCACCAGATTGCCGGTAAATCAGGGATTAAATGGGCCTGCGCAGGCTTGTCCGGAGGGGATCCTTGGTGGGTGTGGGACAGAGTAGTTCAACGGGGGTGAGTCCGTTAGATTACCTGATAGGACAGGCGTTGCTCTCGTGCCTTGGGGCTTCTTTCCCATATAGAATATATTTCACAGAATTCAATTGCAATTGGATGCTCACTCAGATAAAGAGGGTACGGGGGGGGGGGGGGGGGACTGGTGTACTCGCCCGGGCGGGGTTTGTTTGTTATCTTAAATTTCAAGCGCACGCGGTTTCATGACAATTGAAAATCACTATGGAAGTGGAAACGGGTGTTTTTTTAATCCCTTATTAAAGCATTCTTCTGTACACTTCTGGAAAAAATCGAAGACATACATATTCTCCTTGTTGTTGAAAACGAATCTCAAAGATCTTGAGAACAACGCGGAAGACTTCCTAGTCCCTGTGCAGAGAGCCTAAAATTCAAAAACCGTTTTAACTGATCTTCGCTTAAACAGTTCTTGGTGCTGAAACTTATCACGGTGTATTCATTCTAGGATATGCTGACATTCAAGAATACACCAATCAAGTTCATATTGTAACCTTGTTAAAATTCTTGTCTAATTGTGCACCCACAAAAGGTCTATTCTTAACTGAAATATTTCTAGCGTTATTTTTCTTTAACCCTTTACTTGAGGCAACGAACTAAACAGCCGCGCTATTAACAAAGGTAGCCTTTCTAATTTTATTATTTTTTTTTCAGTTTTTACCTCAAAACATAAGTTATGACCATTCAAGAATTATTTTGCAAGTGTCGTCTGCTTTCCGTCTCAGACGAGGGTTAATAGTGCTGTTTCGAGTTTCTTATAGATAATTGTAATATAAATGTTTATCTTTTCAGCTCATATCTCCAAGATCTGCACATCTGAAGCAGAACTGTATATAGTTTATGCCTGGAAGCCGCAAGATCTTGAAAAAACGATCATTTTCAAATCTTGAACTACTCTTGGCAAAATTATTGCAAAAAGAACGCCGTAGAAAAAATCGGGCCCAATACATTCTCTCTCTTTACATCAATTTTGCAACCTGCGTTTGCCATTTCAATACACAGGGTCCTCTCTGTCTGTGCAAAGAACGTTGGTGCGTGACAGAAACCTTCACACGCTCATTGATTTTATATTAATTTGATGTCATCACATTGATGTGCGAGTTTCAAATGGTATTAATTTATCTCTTCTCCTCAGAGTCGATAGAATAAGAGGCTACACTGGTCCAAACACCAGAAACTACACATTGCGTCGCCCGAGTGCTAGAATGTCCTATGTCCCATAAGGGACATAGGACATTCTAGCACTCAGGCGACGATTGACTGGTCCATAAACATATAATTGTGCTTTGATAATTTGTAAAGAATGTAATAGTTGAAAATATTCATTTTTAAAGGTTTCAAACGTAGGTATCAGAAAAGCAGCATACAAACATAAACTTATAATTATCACCACGTGCGTTTCACTACGGCAAATGAGCATTTCATCAGATAAAGTTAACTTCAGGTGACATAATGGTCCATTGGGTCGAGTTCTACGTTTTATTTCAATGGTGTAAACATACTAAAGCACGTGCCACAAAAACAACAAATATATTCCTCCTCCTCCTATATTACTACTACTTCTAAAATTACTCTAAACTATCGCTCCTTCTATAAATACTTGAGTGATTTAATGCATCAAGGTCGTTACAGTTTTTGTTTGCAGATCATTCAGGAATTCCGAAAACTATTTGGAATCACCAAAACCGACTCATGACCAATTTTCGTCATTGGAAGAGCTTTACAAGAAAGTTAGCTCCCCTTAAGTTTCTTTAGCTGTCAGTATATTTAACACTGAAGGGACGGGAATTTCATAAAAAAATCAAAATTATGAAATATTAGCGAAGTTATATCATCGATGAGCACATCATTTCACAAACTTCAGGCATTTTCCTGTAGAGTAGTATAACAAGAGGCCCCATGGGTCCTGAGGCGCTCGCTCACCTGTCAATAGTTGTTTAAAGGAGGATTTAATTAGCATGTATAACTAGTTAACACAACAGAGGAATGGAGTTATTTAATTATATAATTTTTTTATAACTCTGTTGTCCATGCCAAATGATTTTTTTTCTAGTACTGGGATGCTACCACAGAAATAATGCCCAGATTTCCAGTATCCAGTAATGCAAAACCAGGGAGTCCAAATATCAACCTAGGACCTTAACTTGTACAAACCTGAGTCTGAGCCCTTCCCGCCCACCACCAGGATGCTGTATATCAAATGTGAAAGCTTTCTGACTTGTGGATCTGAAGGAGAAGATTTTTTAAGAAATTTCCTCATACTGTCCTAAATTGAAATTCGGGCGACCATAGGAAGCCCAAATATTAATCCAGGGACTCGATTTGAACAAAATTGAATCTCACCTCCCAAGAGTTGTTGTATATCAAATACGAAAGCATTGTGACCGATGTATCTGGAGAAGATGATTTTTTAAAAATTACCTCATATTGCACTAAGTTAATATTCAGGCTTCCACGGGAACCCAAATATTAACCCAGAGATACGATTCAAACAAACTTGAATCTGACACACCTAGAGATGTTGTATACCAAATATGAAGGGATTCTAACTGATAAATCTGAAGAAGAATATTTTTAAAGAAATTCCCAAATATTGCACCAAGTTAAACTTAGGCTCACATAGGAAGCCCAAATATGATCCCAGGGACTCGATTTGAACAAATTTGAATGTGCCCCCCCCCCCCCCGAGATGTTATATACCTAACATGAAACAAATATTAACCCTGACACTCGATTTGAACAAACTCGAATCTCACCCCCCAGAGATGTTGTATACCAAATATGAAAGCATTCTGACTGTTGGATTTGAAGAAGAAGATTTTTAAAGAAAGCTTCTCATATTGCACTAAGTTTAAAGAGGGAGCCCAAATATTAACCCAGACACACGATTTGAACAGACCTGAATCTGCCCTCCCCCAAAGATGTTGTATACCAAATATGAAAGTATTCTAACTGTTGGGTCTGAAGAAGAAGATTTTTAAAGAAAGTTTCTCATATTGCACTAAGTTAAAAGTTGGGCTCTCATAGGGAGACCAAATATTAATCCAGGGACTCGATTTGAACAAACTTGAATCCGACCCACCTAGAGATGTTGTATACCAAATATGAAAGGATTCTGACTGGTTGATCTGAAGAAGAAGATTTTTAAAGAAATTTTCTAATACTGCACTAAGTTACACTTTGGGCTCCAACAGAGAACCCAAATATTATGCCAGGGAGCCAAACTGAACAAACTTGAATCTGATCCCCATAAAGATGTTGCATACCAAATATGAAAGCATTCTGACTGGTGGATCTGAAGAAGATTTTTAAAGATAATTCCCTATGTTGCTAAGTTAAACATTTGTTAAGTTAAAAATTTGGGCTCCTGTATTGGGCCCAAATATGAACCAATGGGCTTCATTTTAACACACTTGTATATGCCCCCCGCCCCCTATGGACCTATGGATGCTGTATACCAAATATCAAAAGATTCTGGTCAATGGTTCTGGAGAAATTTATTTTTAAATTTTCCAAATATGCTGACTCAGCATTTTTACGATCCCCCTGTAGAACACCCTAACGCAACCGATGGCAAATTTTTTACCATTCAATTCTACTGGTCCTAAGGGTGCCTCATACCAAATAAAGTTCCTAGTAGTTTTGGGAAATATGGGCATTTGAAAATATTTCTATTTTTAGCTCCTGGGTTCCCACGGAGACACGGGAATTTTTTTATTGCATGAATCAAGTACTTGAGACTCAATAATACCATATATCAAGTTTGGTTCCAATCGGACCATCGGTTCAGAAAATAGAAATTTTATGTGGGCCCAAAAATCTTTCCCATCCCAGTACAAAGGCAAATATTGATCCTCTTGATTCTACGCCGGAAAAGGAAGCTCCATATCAAATATCAAGTCACTGTTGCCACTGGTTCATGAGAAGATTTTTTTAAAGAATTTTGGAGCATTTTCCTCCACCCCCTCCCTATGGGGCTATGCATGTTGATTTGAATAAAGAACAAATGCGGTGTCAGAACAGGCAATCACCTCAAATTTAACTAAAATTGGTTCAGAAGTTTAGGGGGAGCAGGTGCAAACACCATGTTCACGGACGGCAGGCGACGGACGACAGACGGTGAGTGGTCACTATAGCTCATCTTGACTTTCAGTCAGGTGAGCTAAAAACCAGAAGCTCGTTTTTTACATTTTTTTCCCAATCAGTTTCAACGTTTGACTGTTATTCTCTCTTGAAACCCATTTAAAAATTAGAAAACGGCCTTTTTCACTATCTTTTGATGTTCTGTAACTTTTCATCTTTATATTATATCAACAGTGCGCGCATCATGATATACAATACAGACACTGTCCTTTCCATTAATATAAACGCCTGGGAGGTACAATTTCCTATTTATTTTCCTGGGAAGAATAAAAAACTTCGAAATACTGTAAAAACACATTCTCTGAACAAATAGGTAAAGTGGACACTCAGTTAGTGTTGATAGATGTGATACTGATGGATACCCTTAATGCTTAATGACGGATTATCTGTGATACTGGTGGATACCATTGATGCTTAATGACGGATTATCTGTGATACTGGTGGATACCCTTAATGACGGACTATCTGTGATACTGGTAGATACCCTAAATGATGGATTATCTGTGATACTGATAGATACCCCTAATGATGGATTATCAGTGATACTGATAGATACCCTTAATGATGGATTAATGACGGATTATCAGTGATACTGATAGATACCCTAAATGACGGATTATCTGTGATACTGGTAGATACCCTAAATGACGGATTATCTGTGATACTGTTTAGATACCCTTAATGATCGATTATCTGTGATACTGATAGATACCCCTAATGACGGATTGTCAGTGACACTGATAGATACCCTTAATGATGGATTATCTGTGATACTGATAGATACCCCTAATGATGGATTATCAGTGATACTGATAGATACCCTTAATGATGGATTATCAGTGATACTGATAGATACCCTTAATGATGATCAGTGATACTGATAGATATCCTTAATGATGGATTATCCGTGATACTGATAGATATCCTTAATGATGGATTATCCGTGATACTGATAGATACCCTTAATGATGATCAGTGATACTGAACGATATCCTTAATGATGGATTATCCGTGATACTGATAGATATCCTTAATGATGGATTATCAGTGATGCTGATAGATACCCTTAGTGATGATCAGTGATACTGATAGATACCCTTAATGATGGATTATCGGTGATATTGATAGACACCTTTAATGATGGATTATCAGTGATACTGATAGATACCCTTAATGATGGATTATCGGTGATATTGATAGATACCTTTAATGATGGATTATCAGTGATACTGATAGATACCCTTAATGATGATCAGTGATACTGATAGATATCCTTAGTGATGGATTATCTGTGATACTGATAGATATCCTTAATGATGGATTATCTGTGATAGTGATAGATACCCTTAATGATGATCAGTGATACTGATAGATATCCTTAATGATGGATTATCTGTGATACTGATAGATATCCTTAATGATGGATTATCGGCGATATTGATAGATACCTTTAATGATGGATTATCAGTGATACTGATAGATGCCCTTAATGATGATCAGTGATACTGATAGATATCCTTAGTGATGGATTATCTGTGATACTGATAGATACCCTTAATGATGGATTATCCGTGATACTGATAGATACCCTTAATGATGGATTATCAGTGATAGGATAATACCCTTAATGATGGATTATCAGTGATATGGATACATACTCTTCATGATGGATTATCAGTGATACTGATAGATACCCTTAATGGTGGATTATCTGTGATACTGATGATGATACCCCCAATGACGGATTATCAGTGATACTGATGGATACCCTTAATGATGGATTATCCGCGATACTGATAGATACCCTTAATGACGGATTATCAGTGATACTGGTGGATACCATTCATGACGGATTATCTGTGATACTGATGGATACCCTTAATGATGGATTATCAGTGATACTGATAGATACCCTCAATGACGGATTTTCTGTGACAGTAATGGATACCCTTAATGGTGGATTATCTATGATAGTGCTATATACCCTTAATGGCGGATTATCAATGATACTGGTGGATACCCTTAATGACGGATTATCAGTGATACTGATGGATACCCTTAAGATGGATTATCTGTGATACTGATAGATACCCTTAATGATGGATTAATGATGGATTATCGGCGATATTGATAGATACCTTTAATGATGGATTATCAGTGATACTGATAGATGCCCTTAATGATGATCAGTGATACTGATAGATATCCTTAGTGATGGATTATCTGTGATACTGATAGATACCCTTAATGATGGATTATCCGTGATACTGATAGATACCCTTAATGTTGGATTATCAGTGATAGGATAATACCCTTAATGATGGATTATCAGTGATATGGATACATACTCTTCCTGGTGGATTATCAGTGATACTGATAGATACCCTTAATGGTGGATTATCTGTGATACTGATGATGATACCCCCAATGACGGATTATCAGTGATACTGATGGATACCCTTAATGATGGATTATCCGCGATACTGATAGATACCCTTAATGACGGATTATCAGTGATATGGTGGATACCATTCATGACGGATTATCTGTGATACTGATGGATACCCTTAATGATGGATTATCAGTGATACTGATAGATACCCTCAATGACGGATTATCTGTGACAGTAATGGATACCCTTAATGGTGGATTATCTATGATAGTGCTATATACCCTTAATGGCGGATTATCAATGATACTGGTGGATACCCTTAATGACGGATTATCAGTGATACTGATGGATACCCTTAAGATGGATTATCTGTGATACTGATAGATACCCTTAATGACGGATTAACTGTCACACTGATTGGTACCCTTAATGACGAATTATCTGTGATACTAATGGATACCCTTAAGGCGGATTATCTGTGATACTGATGGATGCCCTTAATGACGGATTATCTCCGATACTGATAGATACCCTTAAATGCGGATTATCAGTGATACCCTTAATGGCGGATTATCTTGATGATTATCTATGATACTGACATATACCCTTAATGATGGATTATCTATGATAATGACAGATACACTTAATGACGGATTATCTGTGACACTGATAGATACCCTTAATGATTATCCATGATACCGATAGATTACCTTAATGACGGATTATCAGTGCTACTGATAGATACCCTTAAAACGAACTATCTGTGACACTGGTGGATACCCTTAACGACGGATTATCTGTAATACTGATATATACCCTTAATGACGGATTGTCTGTGATACTGACAGGTACCCTTAATAGCGGATTATCTGTGATACTGACAGATACCCTTAATGGCGGATTATCTGTGATACTGACAGACACCCCTAATGGCGGATTATCTGTGATACTGTTGGATACCCTTAATGACGTATTATCAGTGATACCGATAGATACCCTTAATGGCGGATTATCGGTGTCACTGATAGATACCCTTAATGTCTGATTATCTGTGGTACTGATGGATACTCTTAACGACGGATTATCAGTTGTACTGATAGATCCCCTTAATGGCGGATTATCTGTGATACTGATAGATACCATTAATGACGGATTACCTGTGATACTGATGGATACCCTTAATAACGAATTATCTGTGACACTGATGGATACCCTTAATGACGAATTATCTGTGATACTGATGGATTCCCTTAAGACGGATTATCTGTGATACTGATGGATACCCTTAAGACGGATTATCTGTGATACTGATGGATGCCGTTAATGACGGATCATCTGTGATACTGATAGATACCCTTAATAACGGATTATCAGTGATACTGATAGATACCCTTAATTACGGATTATCTGTGATACTGGTGGATACCCTTAATGACGAATTATCTGTGATACTGATGGATACCCTTAAGACGGGTTATCTGTGATACTGATGGATGGCCTTAATGACGGATTATCTGTGATACTGATAGATACCCTTAAATGCGGATTATCAGTGATAACTAACTGTGAACTAACTGCTTGTTGTTTTCGTATATTAAAAGTAACAAAGTAACTATCTCACAAGTCTAGATTTGATACTTGGACTAATGTCACACACTCGATCGGTTATACAATGACAATTTCAAACCGCAAAATTCGCGCGTTGAACTCTGCCACGCAAGATTGGATTGGTCTAATTCCTGATGGCATTATGGGAACATTTGCTTCTGGAAATTTTGATATTTCGACACAATTTACGATATAAATCACTGCTCCTTAAAAAGGTACTGGCTGATGCAGTGAAGATGACGAACAAAATCCGGTGCAAAAGATTTGTTGGTTACAAATTTTAGAGTCCCCAAATGTTACCGCTTCTGCGTGAGAAGACTTCGCGCTAACAATGATGCCATTTCATTTTGATAAACGTCGTGAGCTCCCCGCCACGTGACCAACAACTACTCCTGACCGGAACCCGAGATCCGGATATCGATAGCGAACAAGAGTACTTGCATCCTATACAGCTTGTGTTGATGTGCATGGGAATATTTGTTTAACAGGTCTACTACCAAGTGACTCTGCCGAATGCCGCAGAATTAACACTAAATATTTCTACTTGTTGATGCTTCCTGGTAAGTGGAACATTCCCAGAGTGGAAGAACAAAGTCGTCGTGCCCCCCCCCCCCCTTCCCCCGCCAAAAGTAATCAACTGTCCACAATAAAACGCCTTGTAAAACATAGAGTGATAAACATTCAGTTCGCAAACTTAGTTGAGATATTTTTTGCTTGTGCAAATGTGTTTCTAGCGTTTAGGATGCTTATCTCATCCCTTCAGAGCAACATGGTGCGACTTCCTATGCTTTAACATTGCAGATGGCGTCTTTTTGCACCCTAACGACGAACCGCTGTGGACTGGGGGGGGGGGGGGGGCTCGACATGGGGGCCACAGTCTGCCCGTTATGTCGAGCCCCCACTGTCGGGGAAACCTCGTCGAGAAAAATACATGCTGAATTAAAAATAAATGCCAGTTCTGGAGAAAAAAAGTTCATGACGGATACTATTGGGAAAGAGTTTATCATATGACTCAATAAAAAGATCAAAATGTGAGTGATAACATCATAGCACACTTCCAATAATTTCAAATTAATACCCAGTATGCCAACCAAAGGCTCCAACTGACGTGAATTTGTTTTACCCGGGAAGGCCCCGAAGTCTCAGTGGGAGGAGAATACCTCAGCCCACACACTCTCCATCTGGACACGCTCCTACATCTCCTGTCGGAGATTTTCTGGTGCCACCCTGCAAAATCCACTGAGCAAGTCAGTGGTTACGTACCACGTGTTGAAAGTAATGATTACCCAATTAATTCATGGTGTCTACTGGTTGTGCGTTCTTCGAACGTCACTGGTAGCCACTGTCTGACTAATATTTGGTCACTTCCACATTTTTTCCATTAACCTAAAAGGTTCACCTTCTCTCTGAAAATCAAGGACGGGGCTGCATTGCTGCCTGGTGAACGGTTCCTACACTATGTGTTGTGTAATTGTTCCTGTATCGTTAGCTTTGGAGAGGAACATATTTCATTGTTCATTGTCTACCACCCCGGGAGTCACTTCAGTTTTTTTTTCACATAGCTGACCTCTTCTTCTTCAAGCGGAAATCGTAATATTGCGCTATTTTGTCCTTAGCACACAATGGCGCACACTCAGAAAAATTTAGGTTCTCCATAGGTATTCTGGAATACCTGGGCGCCTGGAAAAACCTATAACGTTGATTTTTAATAGCCCCCTTCCCCCCTATCCCCATTTCAATTCTCGCGTCGAGTTCAAAAGTGCCAGTTTATCATTAAGAATAAGAGTTGCAGTCCCTAACCCGAGCGCCATCTGAAAATGATGTCTGCAACAGTGACGGCGTGGTCAAAAGATATGGTTGTTGACTGGCTCCAAAGGATCGATTTGAAAGAACTGATAGGTGTTTTGAAGGTTAGCAAGAATTGTAAGACTACAGAAAATACTTAACACACTGACCAGTAATACTGATCCGTGTACTGGCATTTACGTAAACTCATGAGACGAAGATGGGTCAGCTCAGTTGCACAGCATCCAGTTCTGTGAAGATCACGTTGCCTTAGAAGAGGCTTCGTTTTCAGCTGAGTGGAAATTTCTATTTTATTTTTCCAAAAACACATTGGTTTGATATTCTGGAATTCCTCAGTTTTAGCATTGCAACTTAAGGGAGCCGTTATGTTTGGTATTCTAGAGTACTCAAGAACCCAGCCATTCTGGCAACCAGTATTTTTGGTATTCTGGAGTACCCAACAAGTTTTGGTATCTGATAGTACCAATCTTGGTACTCTGGAGAACCAATACATTTGATATTCTGGAATACCAAATTTACTTAGGTATTCTATAGTACCTTTATTTTGGTACTCCTATGGTGGCAAGTGGAGTACCAAATTTGATACTCAGGAAAACCTGGATTTTTAAGAGTGAATTTTGTGTTAGAAATCTTCGAGGACAAATTTTGCAAATTTTCTTCATCCTGTCACAAAACATTCTTCAAAAAAATCTGGTTAAACTTTCTGTAAAATATTGACAAGATGCTTGGAGAAAAATAAACCAAGATTCTGTCTATGGTAAAATGCGTTTATGGAAACATCGGTAGCGAAAGAGTGGGATGCTTCCAATTGCTACACCTGAGTGAGCTTACGCCTAAATTATGCGTCTATGTCTTCCTTGTTTGAAAGAAGGTTTACGGATATCAGCGCCACCAGATTCTTGGAATGTTCCCCGATACTTTTGGGCTATCGCACGCTCCTGTTCAGGTCAGAGCCCCTTACTGGTGAAGAAATTGCTTTTTTATCTTCGACGGCGTGCAGGGCCTGGAGAGAGGTGTCCTGTGGTCCTCTTTCTTTATGGATATATTGTGTCAGTATGTACGACCCGTGGTACTAGAATTTGAGCAGTCGTCAAAACGGGCAACATTTCAGGAGACGTAGGTCTTCGTAGAAACGGAAGCAAGTGGATGTTCAAGTCGCGACATACGCATGTATTATGCAGTGACTTGTTCCTATATCACCCAGTACAACTTATTTTCACATTTCATCGATCATAGTTCTTTTGCTGAAATACAAAGCACGCTCCCCGAAAATGTTTGATAAAAAGCGATGCTAATGGTGTCCCTCCTCGGGATTTGGGTGTTAGTACTCGCTACTTCCAGAGACGTAATTTATTTCTCCAATTACAATCTATTATATTCTACACCACCCTCTTCGTGTAACTTCTTTCATGCAATTCTGTTGTTCCTGTAGAAACGACTATATACATAAGCTTAAAAGTTTACTGCCGAATCCAAGAACAATTGTACCATGTTTACGCCATCATATTCTGAAGTTTAGAAATAAAGATAATTTAAACTAAATAAGGTATTCAAATTCTTTTTTTCCTCTGGGGATCATGACAACGAATCCCTAGCCAGAAAACGCACGAGGAGTCCATTCTGGGTAATGCTCCGCATGTATCAATATCATGCATCTCCAAAACAAATCAGAGATTTAATCATAACTGCCCATCTGAATAATGATATTTATAACTTGGCAGGAATATTATGTGAATGATGGTATACGGAACCCAAGGTATCAACCCAGTCTTCAACATTAATTTTATCTGGCCCTATTATCTTGAGTCGAGTGTAGTATCTGACTTAAAACCCTCTTCTTATTTTAATGCGATAAAAATATCAAATAATTTTATCACATCGGGGAGAATAAAAATTGGAAATATGAACCGTTTTTCGTCGGTGAATTATCGTTCGGGATAACTCATCGGAGGCAATAGCACACAGACCACAAGTCCAAACATGGCTTGAAAGACCGTATTTTATGTTTTTGGTTTGGTACGTCCTTTGAAAGGACGTACCAAACCAAAAAAATAAAATACGGTCTTCAGAGCCATGTTTGGACTAGCTGACCACTAATATTTTAGTAGAAATTTGTGGTAAAAACCGCTCGGGTAAGTTTGAAATTTTGCACTGGAACAATAACTTCGTATTTATTATTTTTTGATTTTTAATATGTCGCACCGTCGAAGTCTAATGTGATCTTTCGTTTTTCCAGCAGCAAAGTTCAGCGAGAGACTCTCGCTGAACGGTTGGACCTCGATTAAAGATCAAATTTCCCCACCTAGTTCCTACTTCCGATTGACAGTTGTGTAAAACACATTTTTCTTCATTCTGGTGGTCAGTTTCTTGCAAATAAATCGATATTTTGAATTATTTAGGCGTCATTTGCACTGCAATTTTTTCAACTCGAAACAAACTGTTGAACCGGAAGATGGGTTGATAGGAAAACACGGAGTGAAAAACGGAATACCGATAATGTAGTGCACACCAAGTCAAACGACGCGGCAGTAGTTGCAATACCGCTGAGGTCCGTTCCCGGAAATGGGATACGATTTTTAACAATTTTCCAACCGCTGTAACATTACCGCTTGAAAAAATGTTTTTATTTAATTATTGGTATTTAATTCGTAATTCGACAGTAAGTATAGGAAATTTATACATCTAATATAAATGTGAAGGCATATTATTCTTGTCGAATGTGGGAACATGTATGGAGAATGAGTATTCATCATATTAGTGTTATGTCGCCTAATTTCGTAGTTTGCTGCTGGAAAAACGAACGATCAGATTAGATTTCGACGGTGCGACATATTAAAAATCAAAAAATAATAAATTCGGAGCACAGGCGAAGGCTAATATTATTGGACTAACATTTACCTTGTATCCACCCCACTTAATGGCATTATGGCTTAGCCTGTGACCCGACCGAAAAACGGCCTCTGTGATCCAAAGAGTTAAGAGAGTTTAACCGAATATTGTTTATCCCTTTGGTTCTCGACATCTGAGTTTTGCATTACAACCGACCGATTATTGATTTACCGCAAATCGGCACACGACTGTCGAAAATTATGTACAATACTGGAGTGTTAATGGTCATTATATTGTTTAAATGCTGCACACTTGCTGAAGAATCTTGAATCTAAGTAGAAAGTTGCTTTGATCTCGCAAACCGCGCAATTATCGTCTTGTAGTTTGATAATATGACACATCCGATGAAATAGGAGCACATCGTACAATCAAACGCCTGAAAATGATGCGTTCAGATAAATCGTTGGTGAGATACTTCGCTAATCGGTGTTCCCTGATATATCTTTGACACGCGACAGTCTTTTGGGTATTGTTGGAAGGCTTTATTCAATAAAAAACTACATTCACTTACGATAGTAACTTAGTCAGTTTACGACTTGGTGTAGTATTACCAAAACGGAGGGGCTATTTACCAGATTATATATCTCCCATAAATTCGCCATGTCCACCAAAACTGGGCAAATGAAGTAAAATGTTCCCAGAATTACAGTAAGACAGAATACAGCCCCCTCTCTCTCTCTCTCTCTCTCTCTCTCTCTCTCTCGCTCTCCCCCCCCCCCTCTCTCTCTCTCTCTATCCCGGGTCCCTACTTAGGAATTTGAAACGTATTATGGCACATTGTGGCAGTGCCAACGGTTTGACTGACAGTGCAAGTAATATGTAGATATCTTTAGAACAGATGTAGGTTGGCGTGAGAATGTGATATTTTCTATTCTTTGCTCTTTTTGTTTACTTCAGTCTGAAAGAATTGGAATATCAAATTACCATATCTTGCTCTTGAGCCACACAACAAACAGACTCCTGAACTGTGCCGCATCTATTCTCAAGTGAGCACATTCGTCACCCAATACAGTTTTTGAGAAAGTCTCCTATCGAGCTTGGGACACTTATTTACTCTCTTATTACCCTTGATATCCAAGTGCCTTTTCTTCCAATACTGGCTAATCCAGTTCCCGTTGCGCGGGCAGGCAGCGGGTGATTAGACGGGCAGGCAAACGGCGGTATCTCGGGCGGACTCTAGTGTGGGCGGACAGTCGTTCAGGCAGGCAAATCCATGAATTTTCGGACAAAAATTGAGGGATAACAGCCTCGTCACGTGTCACCAGTGCACGCGGCGACGTATTGAATCGCAAATGTCTGTGGGAAATATTTCGGCTTCGACTTCCACAGCCCCTCCCCGTGTTAAGAGAGACAATTTTTTTTTTAAACTGCATGCCCAAAAGACGCGTAATCACCATGACTCTGTCAAAACTAATGGTAGTTAACCCATCACTTCCAGCTCTATGTATATCTACCAAGATTACAGACGGAAAACTCTTTCACAAAAGACTAAATTTCTTAAACGACTGCGGGGAAATGCCAGGGAGGAAGTCTTCTCTTCCCAGCCTTTTCGCGCACCTTCACAAATTGGCATACAAAATCAATTTACCAAACGCGACTCTATGTTGAACACTGCACTTGCGAAACAATTCTTGGGACCGGAGAAACGGAATTTACTGTGATCAGTAAATTTGAATCTATTTGAAAATGGTGAAAGCATCATAACTAAACTATAGAGTAAGAGAATTTATGGAGACTTATTTTGGGGTGTAAAATATAAAGAAATCAGAAATAGATTTTCGTAAACAGCATTTAAAGATTTTCATACAAGCATCAGATAAATTTTTTCACGAAACTCGAAATAACTTCTGTGCACATCATTCAGTGAGTTCTGTAAAGGTCAGAAATTGATATTTTTGGCTCCACCCATTTTTTTGAGTGTTGAAATACATGTAAGAACTTTAGAAATACATTGGGGTCACAAATACTATTTCCAGCAAGTCTGAAAAAATACGAACCCTTGGTGACCACAGTGGCCTTGAACTATATTCTGATGAACCTCAATAGATTTTTGACTCATTTGGTGTTGGTCCCGGGACCACATGTCATATCCTGCTTGAGATATGAGAGTGACTCACTTTCAAACTGTTTGCTCTACCCCCGCCAATGTTTTTGAGTGTAAAAATACATGTAAGAACTTTGGGAATGCACCAGAGGGTCATAAAATGCGATTTCCAGCAATTCTGAAAAATACACTTTATGACCCCTGGGTGACATCAGTGACCGTGACCCATATTTTGAACATCCACTGGACATATTTGGTATTTGTTCCAGGTCCATAAATCATATCACGCTTGAGATATGAGCGTGACCCACTTTCAAAATGCTTGCCCCCCCCTCTCCACACCCACTTTTTAGTCTACAAATACATGTATGAACATCGAAAATGCATTCGGGGTCATACAATGTGATTTCCAGCAATTTTGAAAATGCACTCAATGACCCATGGGTGACCTCAATGACCTTGATCCATGTTTTGAACCTCCATCGAGTTTCGACTCATTCGGTTTTGTCCCAGGCCCATAGGTCATATCATGCTTGGGGTATAAGCGTAACTCACTTTCAAAACTTTCCTGGAATCACCACCCCCACCCCCCAATGTCCCGGGGGCGATGAAACACATAGATAACTTATTGTAGTGAATTGCTATCAGTGTGACTAAAAACAGCATGGTTGGGTGATTTGTGTTCGAGTTATTGTGCACACACAAGGAAGTGAGGAGAAGTCAGAAGAATGAGAAGAAGAAGAAAAAAAAAGAAAGAAAAGAGAAACCATACAAAAACAATGGTCTGTGTGCTCCACACAGACTAATAACTACAAAATTTCCATTTTCATCTCAAAAGCACAGCTTATGAGTGAAACCAACTCGTCGAGCACGATCCAATGAGGGATCGTAAACTACGTTTTGGAGGCAAGAAATGAAACCAGAGGCTCAAGTGAGCCTACAACGCTCACCTAGCTCAAGTTGTCAAAAGAGATGAGTGTGTCAGTAAGTGATGGACAGCAAGAGCATTTTTTTTTATTTGCCATGACACAACCAAAGGCGATTTTTTTGGCCATTCATTTCTGCTGGTCCTAGGAAAGTTTCCTAGGCAAAAATCAAGCTCTGTTCTGTGAAGTCTTAAACTAGAGGCTCTAAAGAGCCTGTAATCGATCACCTGGATCTACATATAAAAATGTGATTTCCCATAGGTTTTCCATGGTAACTATGAGCTGCAACTGTGGCCATGTTTGCAACATTACACAAACATTACATGAGGAGCATTGTAGGTGTTCCAGTCCTCAATCATGTGAAGTTTCAAAACATTTGACATTGTAGTTTCAGAGGGGAAGATTTTTGCAAAATCCATCAATCAGAATCAGAGAATGTCTCTGTTGGCCATATTTTCCACCCAACGGGAACAAAAAGACGATCGTTTGTAGAGGGCCACCCCTATAGACCATTCCTGCGAAGTTTGGTTCACATCGGCTCAGTAGTTCCAGAGAAGATGAAAGTGTGATTTCCCATAGGGTTTCTATAGTAACTATAAGCCGCAATTGTGGCCATGTTTGCAACACGATCAACATTAAATGAGGATCGTTGGTAGAGGGTGTCCCAGCCACCAACCATACAAACTTTCAAAACATTTGGACCTCTGGTTTCAGAGGAGAAGATTTTTCAAAATCCACCAATCAGAATCAAAAAATGCTTCTGGCAGCCATGTTTTTCGATGCACAGTAACAAAAATGAGAAGCATTTGTAGAAGACCCCCCCATAGACTACCCCGGCCAGGTTTGGTTCACGTCGGCTCAGTAGTTCCAGAGAAGAAGATGAAAATATGATTTCACATAGGGTTTCTATAGTGGCTATAAGCCGCAATTGTGGTCATGTTTACAACCCGATCAACATTAAATAAGGATCGTTGGTAGAAGAGGTCCCAATCATCATTTATGTGAAGAATCAAAACATTTGGCCTGGCAGTTTCAGAGTAGAAGATTTTTCAAAATCCACCAATCAGAATCAAAAAATGCTTGTGGTAGCCACGTTTTTCGATGCACGGTAACAAAATGAGGAGCGTTTTAGAGGACCTGCCATAGACTATCCCTGCCAGGTTTGGTTCACATCAGCTCAGTAGTTCCAGGGAAGAAGATGAAAATGTGATTTCCCATATGGTTTCTAGAGTAACTATAAGCCACAATTGCAGCCATGTTTGCAACCCGATCAACATTAAATGGCGATCGATGGTAGAGGGTGTAACTCGATCACCATTAAATGATGATCGTTGGTAGAGGGGTCCCAGTGATCATTTATGTGAAGTTTCAAAACATTTGAAACTTCACATAAATGATCACTGGGAAGCTTCATACTGGCCCTGTGGTTTCAGAGGAGAAGATTTTTGAAAATCCACCAACCAGAATCAAAGAATGCCTCTGGAAGCCATGTTTTTCATCCTATAGGAACAAAATGAGGATCGTTTATAGAGGACCTCCCATAAACCATTCCTGCCAAGTTTGATTCATACCGGCTCAGTGGTCACAGAGAAGAAAATGAAAATGTAAAAAGTTTATGGACGCCGGACGGCGGACGACGACGGACGCCAAGTGATGTGAAAAGCCCACTTGACCTTTTAGGCAACGTGAGCTAAAAAGTGTCCGTACGAATTTTTCTGTTTGTTTTAACTCCTGTGTTTCTCTCTACCTCCCCACCCCCCCCCCCCCCCACTCCAAAAAGAGAGAAGAAAATCGGGCAAAAATCAAGTACTTATGACCCAGTTATATTACATCACAAATGTGGTCCAAATCAGCCCATTGGTTCTGGAAATAGAAATTTTGCGTGGAGCACAAATTTGGGAGCCCAAACTTTGACCAACTGAGTTCCTTTGAAAAAAAAGTGAATCTGCATTCAAGAAAGATAATGACTCGGCATTTTCCCATTGCCAACAGTGTTAAAATGGGCATCCCCATTCGGCACCCCATGACAAAATCGATAGCAATTTTTTTGGTCCATCTGATTTCACTAGTCCTAAGGAAGCTTCATACTGAAAAACAATATTCTGGTCTGTGCAATTATTTTAAATATGTGCATTTGAAAGTTTTTTCTATTTTTATCCCCAGGGGTTCCCATGGGGCAGCAAAACAAGATTTTCGGGCATAAATCAAGTAGTTATGACCTACTTATACTACATGCCAAATTTGGTTCAAATCAGCCCATCGGTCATGAAATAGAAATTTGGGGTGGAGCCCAAGATGGGCATGCTACCACAGATAGCCAAATATTGACCTACCAGCAACTTACCTTGAATAAATTTCAATCTCCATCACCATGCCAGGTATCAAAGCATTCTCTGTGGAAGCTCATGAAAAATTGTTTTAGGCTTCTGGGGTATTAACCCCAGCCCCAAGGGGAGTAGCAACCTTTGGGGAAAAAACTCTAAAGATTATACTCCATCAAGATGTTTTGTACCTAATTAGTTTAGATTTGGCCCAAAGGTTCTGAAGAATTCTTAGTTGATGACTCAGCATTTTCCCATTGCCAACTGTGTTGAAATGGGCATCCCCATACGACACCCTACGACAGAACCGATAGCAATTTTTTAATCCATCTGATTCCATTGGTCCTTAAGATGTTGCATACCAAAAACAATATTCTGGTTCGTGCAGTTTTGAAATATGTGCATTTGAATTTTTTTTCTATTTTTAGCTCCTGGGGAGCTACGAAAAAATTGTTTCGAGCATCAACCAACTACTTATGACCCAATTATACTTCATGCCAAATTTGGTTAACCACCAAAGGAAATTACATATTAAATATCAAAACATTCTCTGTGATGGTTCATGAGAAGAAGATTTTTAAAGATTTTAGTCTTCTAAAACCCCAGTCTGAAGATGGCGGCAGCTTCATTTAAACAAAGTAGAAAGGGTATACTCCAAAGATGGTCTGTGCCATATATGAGTGTTAAAATGGGTATCCCCAAACGGCACCCCATGACAAAACCGACAGCAATTTTTTTTAGTCCATCTGATTCCACTGGACCTAAGGAACCCGCATACCAACCCCCCCCCCCCCCCCCCCAACATTCTCGTCTGTGCAGTTTTTGAAATATGAGAGTTTGAATTTTTTTCTATTTTTAGCTCCTGGGGTTCCCACGGGCTGTGAAAAAAATGTTCGGGCATCAATCAAGTATTTACGGCCCAATTATACTACATGCCAAATTTGGTTCAAATCAGCCCATCGGTTCTTGAAATACAAATTTTGGGTTGAGCCCAAAGTGGGTATGCTCCCACAGAAAGCCCAAATATTGACCAACAAACTTCCCTTGAACAAACTTTAATTTTCAATACCAAAGAATATTCCATAGCAAATATCAAGGCATTCTCCGTGGTTGTTCATGAGAAGAAGATTTTTAAAGATTTTTAGGTTTTTGGGGCATTTACTACAGCCGAACATGGCAGCTGCTTCATTTGAACAAAATAGAAAGAGTATACTCCAAAGATGGTCTGTGCAATATATGTTTGAATTTGGTCCAGTGGTTTTGAAGAAAAAAACAAGTTTCAAAAGTTAACGGACGTGTGATGACAATCCAGGCAATAGCCCCCATTGACTTGCAGTCAGGTGAGCAAAAAATGACAAAATCTAAATGGATATATTCTGTAAACAACGCCGGACTAATATTGGTCGTTTCGTTACAAAAAGGAGTAAATTTGGTTGAAAGAGCCCATCAGAATGCACTATTTAAGGTCTTATTTTAAGAAATTATGTGGGACGTGCCCCGATCTAGGGTGAATTCTTGTATTCAACCCAAGTACTTAAGCCTTCAGCGATCAATCACACCTCCCTTCTTCCAAATTCTGTGATCACCTATGCATTTGTCGGGAACATTTATTGTGGGGCGTCAAGCTAGCATGTACGTCCCTGTATCTACAACCCCGACGGTGAGGATAGTGGGAAAAATATATATTACATGCTAGTGAGACTTTGATCAGCCAAAACCATACAGCGTCACTCACTAAATGAACACCATTCGGCTTTTTTCAGTCTTTTCACTTTTCTTCAAAACTATAGTTTATGATTCTCATTGGAATGAGCAAGTATCCGTTTGGGGGTGGGGGTGTTAAACGTTTATGATTTGGTGGGGATAATAAAATTTCAAATTGTGGAAGAAATGATACAAATTGTTGTTGTTGTGTTAGTTAAAGGGTTGATGATTGATTCTAAATATTAGTTTACATCCTGGTTCCAATCTGTCAACATCTTTGTAGGTCTAACTTTATCTGAATAAGTGAACGTTTATCATGCGTGATCATTTAAATAATAAAATTAATTTCAGGCTCTCACAATCAGCTATAAACTGGTTTTCTCTGTGTGTATTTATGAGTGTGTATGTGTTCATAGATAAGTATGTGTGTTTTAAACCTTTGCTTATTATCCAACATTCAATGTTTTTTCCCGGGTTCCTACTGCTGAGCAAAAATAAAATTCAACCTAATTCAAGTCAATCTCACACTCTAAAGTCAATTAGGTTAAAAATCAACCCAAATCAACAAGGTTGAGTGAATATGAACCCAAATGGGTTCATATTCACTCAACCCAGATGATTTGGGTTAATTTTAACTCAACTGATTTTAGAGTGTATGACAATATTCCAGGATGTTTGCCAATAAAAAGTTATGATCACTTCAAATAACCAGAGGCTCACGTGAGCCTAAAACTACACCTGGATCATGCTTGTCTACAAGATAATTAAAAGTGGGTTAGTAGAAGAAACCAAGAGAGAAATATGGGAGTTAGTATTATTGGCTCGGAAAGGAGGAGACAGAAAGGAAGTGTCGCCTTGTTCATTGGGGCATACTGCAATGACTATCACCAAAAACACCCTGAACAAGGAAGTCTGTTTCTCCACCCTCCCCTCCCGGTACACACCCTACCTTAAGCTAAAAAATATGTTGAAAAACGACTATAGAACATCCCCCCGAATAGACCTCCCAGGTAGTTAGTTTTGGTTTGAAATTGAATGCTGAAATATTCAGTGCTCATGGAAGACATCAAATTGTGTGAAGAAATTGGGTGAAGTGGCAGTCAACAAGAACATGATGTAGACATTTTTGACGAATTGAGACATTCTGGTCGTGTGTTATTACACACTCAAAAACACATTGAATCATTAAAGAAAACAAAAACAGAACATTTATTTGAAAAAAAATTTGATTCACCACCAAATATTAGCAGATTCTGCCTGATGGATCCAAAGAATATTCCTCCTATTGCACTAAGTTGAAATTTGGTCTCCGTGGATAGCCCAAATATGAACCCTGGAACTTCAACAAACATGAATCTACCCCCCCCCCCCCCCCAGGATACTGTAAAGCAAAAATATTTTACTGGTGGATATGAAGATTTTTCAAGAAGTATCCTCAAATTGTATTGAATTACAATTCGAGGGCCCATAAGGCGCCCAAATATGAACCCATGGATCTGAACAAACTTGAATCTGGTCCCGACGGAGGATGTTGTGTAGGGCTTACCAAAAATCGAAAGATTTTGACTGGTGAATCTGAAGGAGATCACTTTTCCTCACATTGCACTAAGTTAAAAATTTGGTCCTCCATGGGGAGCCGACATAATAGACCAGAAACTTGATTTGAACAAACTTGAATTGGATCTCCATGAGGATTTTGTATACCAAATATAAAAAAGATTCTGATTGGTGATTGTTTCAATTTTTGAAAAGTGCTGACTCGCGTTTCTCATTTCCCTCATATGGTACCCTGTAACAACCAGTAGTGTAATAATCAACCACTAGTGTAATATTCAACCAGTAGTGTAATATTTACCAGTAGTGTAATAAAAATAAACCAGTAGTGTAATAATCAACCAGTAATGTAATACAAATCAACCAGTAGTATAATAACCAGTAGGGTAATAAACTTAACCAGTAGTGTAATAAACATCCATGAAAACCAACAATTTTTCAACAAAATTTGAAAATTTTTTGAGGTCGCTCAAACCATAGTTTGGGTACATCTTATCGATTTTTAATCATTTTATCGAACATTTAAAGGCGTTTTGCAGGTCAAACATCATTTCGTGGGTTCAATACGGCGAGGAAAGGTATTTTTATGATTTTTATATGATGTGCCTATTACCTGGTGTTTAATGTCACTTTCTGCATTTGTGGCTTTATGTAAATTCAAAGTTGGCCAATTATTTATAGTAATGATGTGCTTTTGAGAGACTGCTTACCCCAGGGCATAAGTTGTCAGGTTCTATCATACCAGAAAACTTATGGGTGATAAAATGTGGTATTCAAGGGCTAGAATTGTGTGATCTCCCGTGTTGTCTACAATTATAATATTTAATACGACCACGGCGAACTCTGAAGATCTCTCTCACATCCACCCATTTCAGTCGCTGTATCATTATGCGTGGCTTTTTTCCGTCTAGTTGAATGTAATTAGGTGATACGTGTTTTCGCCGTCTATTCTGTATACTGGAGACCACCATCTTGGTTTTTATGGTAGCATGTGGTTGCAATATGGACCCAATGGCCTCTAATAGGACGAGGATATGTTTTTGAGGGTAAAGTCGATTGGACGGCAGTATAATGAATACCCAACTACTGCTACTACTACTACTACTACTACTACTACTACTACTACTACTACTGCTGCTACTACTACTACTACTACTGCTGCTGCTGCTGCTACTACTACTAACTACTACTACTACTACTACTACTACTACTACTACTACATCTCTAGCTACTACTTACTACTACTACTACCACATCTGTTGCTACTACTATTACCACTACTAGCATGTGCTTGCAATATGGACCCAATGGCCTCTAATAGAACGAGGATATGTTTTGAGGGCAAGGTCGATTGGACGGCAGTATATTGAATACCCAACTACTACTACTACTACTACTGCTACTACTACTACTACTACTAATACTACTACTACTACTACTACTACTACTACTAATACTACTACTACTACTACTACTACTACTAATACTACTACTACTACATCTCTTGCTACTACTACTACTACTACTACTACTACTACTACTACTACTACTAACCAGAAGTAGTAGTAGTAGTAGTAGTAGTAGTAGTAGTAGTAGTAGTAGTAGTAGGTGGTAGTAGTGGAACTAGTGGAGACCAGTCTTCGGGGACTACTACCTGCTACTATTGTGGAGACCAGTCTTCGGGGACTACTACCTGCTACTATTATCTACTACTAACTCCTACCACTACTACTACTACTACTACTACTACTACTACTACTAACCACCACTACTACTACTACTACTGCTACTACTACTACTACTACTACTACTACTAGGTAGGTAGGTAGTAGTAGTAGTGGTGGTAGGAGTTAGTAGTAGATAATAGTAGCAGGTACTAGTCCCCGAAGACTGGTCTCCGCTAGTTCCCAAAGACTTGTCTCCAGTGGTCCGTACCAGACCCCATACACTGGCTCTGACGATCCCCAAATACCAAGATGAGGATATGATGAATGGCAGATTGAGCCTCAATAAGGCATTTCACCATGGTCCTCATGGCCTCCTCCGATGAAAAGGGTGCCAAATGTCAGTCGGGAGAGTATCATACCTAGCTAGGACCAGAGCTAATGATAAGGACCTAAATGTACCCATGTACCTAAATAGATTACGAATGGGCAGTAAATGGTCTAAGCAGTCAAAAGGGAGGGTTCTATACAGAATTCAAGCCACATAAAGACGAGGATTCTGGAATAATCCGTACCTACTAACTACTAAAATAGTTGTTGTCTCATTTGGGTATTCATTATACTCCCGTCCAATCGCATTTACATTCAAAACATATCCTCGTTCTATTAGAGGCAACTGGGTCCATATAGGAACCACGTGCTACCATAAAAACCAAGATGGTGGTCAACAGTAGACAGAATAGACGGCGGAAACACGTATCACCTAATTACACGCGCTGCGCATGCGCACTTGCATCACATATCCCTATGGGAATGACGTCACAACACGGCCTCTCACGCGGGCTACCATAACGACACAACATGGTGTCCCTGGGTCCCGTGACTATGACGCCCCTTGTGTCCCCTCTCCCATCCTCTCCCCAAATGAGGGTCATTTATCCACATGACACACTTCTAATGTAGTATAAGAGTAGTGTTAAGCCATCAAGGAATTCTGCTGAAACAATATTTTCTGCATGTTGAATGCGTTCAAGCCTTTTACATTAAATGTAAATAATCACAGGATCTATATAGCTCTCTACCATTGGTAATCGAGAACAATCACTTGACGTGGCAGACGGAAATGGCAGTGGACCTCCAAAGCACCCACCCTTTTCACCTCGCCTTAGATACCCTCTACTCTCTTATCGATCTTCCCCTTCAAGATGGAAAAAAATAACTGACCGCAGATTTTAAGTAAACCACACCCCCCCCCCCCCCCAGCCCCAACCGCACCTTCGTAAAATATGGTAGAGTGTCTATGCTCAATGCTCGAGGAATATAATGAGCTCCACTCCCAGTTTTAGGTAAACCACCCCCCCCCCCAGCCCCAACCGCACCTTCGTAAAATATGGTAGAGTGTCTATGCTCAATGCTCAAGGAGTATAATGAGCTCCACTCCCAGAAGAAAAACGAATTTTAGAATTCAAAAGGTCAACCAGACGGAAAAAGCCACGCATAATGATACAGCGACCGAAATGGGTGTATGTGAGAGAGACCTTCAGAGTTCGCCGGGGCCGTATTAAATATTATAATTGTAGACAATGCAGGAGATCACACAATTCTAGCCCTTGAATACCACACTTTATCACCCATAAGCTTTCTGGTATGATAGAACCTGACAACTTATGCCTGGGGTGAGCAGTTTCTCAAAAGCACAGGATTACCATTATAATTGGCCAACTTTGAATTGACATAAAGCCACAAACGCAGAAAGTGACATTAAACACCAGAAATACGCACATCACATAAAAATCATAAAAATACCTTTCCTCGCCGTATTGAACCCACGAAATGATGTTTGATCTGCAAAACGCCTTTAAATGTACGATAAAATGATTAAAAATCGATAAGATGTGCCCAAACTATGATTTGAGCCATCTCAAATTTTTTTCAAACTTTGTTGAAAAATAGTTGGTTTTCATGGATGTTTATTACACTACTGGTTAAGTTTATTACACTACTGGTCATTACACTACTGCTTGATTTTTATTACACTACTGGTTGATTATTACACTACTGGTTAATTTGTATTACACTACTGGTTGATTCTAACACTACTTGCTGATTATTACACTACTGGTTGTTACCTAACCCATGCACATCCGATTGCAATTTGTTAGCTCATTCGATTTTACTGGGGCTAGGGGTGCTTCATGGCAAATGACAATTCTCTGTTCCGTGCAAATTGGGAAATACGGCCATCTAAAATTGCTACTAGTTTTAGCTCCTGTTGTTCCCACGAGAGTTTGAAGAGGTTTAAATCAAGTACATATCTCCCAATACTACCGTGTACCAAATTTGGTTAAAATTATCCAAGCGGTTAGGAAAATATAAATTTTGAATGGGGCCAACATTTTGCTCCTCCCAGCACGAGCCCAAATATTGCCCGAGAAAACTTGTCATTGAATAAACTTGAATCTTCAGCACACGAGAAAGTGACATACCAAATTTCAAAGCATTGTGACTGGCAGTTTACGAGAAGAAGTTTTGGCTTTCGGACACTACATCCAGCCCATCAGGCTAAGCAACTTCTATTGAACAAAATTGGAACGGTATTCCCCAAATTTAATTTGCGCCAGGTTTGGGCATATTTATTTCGATGGCTCTGGAAACGAAGACTGCTGTGCAACGCTAACGGACACCGGGCGATTGACGCAGAGAGATGGCAAAAGCTCATGTTGACTTTCAGTCAGGTTGTATAAAGAATCATGATATCACAATCCCACCTTTAATCACTGAAACAGGTACGAATGTGTATTATTCAGAAGAGGACCTAAACGTATCACATCCAGTCATTAAGTTGGCTGGAATCAAAAGAAGGCCCAACCAACGTCTTATGAGAGCTTTCCTCGAGGGTGTCCTTTTGCTCCATGTTTTATCCTTGACCAGGAGAGGCCATCATATTCATTATCCCAGAATTGAGAGATAACGTAATTCCCGAATAATAGAAATTGAAAAAATGTTCTTGTGGCATAAGGTAATCTTTCAAATATTTTTTGTCTTTTGGAGGGTGGGGTGGGGTGGGTGGGGATCGGGTGAGGTGGGGTGGTGAGGTGGGGAGGTGGTGCTGGTATGGGAGTGGAGGGCTATGGGGTTATATGCCCACAGTGTTTGACCGTCATCATGTACGTGGTACCTGACACAAGGGTTACAATCCAATAGTATAGTGAACCATCACGCTCTGAAACTGTGTATATTTTTGTCTATGTAGTATTGTATTCTCGTGACCACAGGTACATAACCTACATGTTAGGAGCACAATTGCTCATTGGTAAGGGCATTGGACTTTAAACCAAACAGTTGACGGTTCGAACCTGACGCGTGCCATCTGCGCTGTGTCATTGAGCAAGACACTTAATACCGACAGCACACGTGGGTGCACGGTGGCCGATGTCGTCATGTACGAAGGCGTACTGCACGTCGATGGTGTACTTGCCTTCAACTGCTGCCATCTCTGCTTTCGCCGGGTTAGTAAGTTGGAGAGTCTGCCTGTTGCTCATCGCTGCTCGGTAGAGTGCTCTTCGAGTAATCCGGCCTCCTCCGCTGTAAAAAATGTCCGGCGCGATGTGACCCTGGTTGTTGAAAGTGATGTTAAACCCCAATAAATAAACAAACAAACAAACAGTCCACATGTAACTGCACAATAAATTATGTAGATCTTATCAAATTATTGTCTTTTTATCATTTATTGGAAAGCTTTCTACAAGAGAACTTTCCAATAAATGATAAATAGGCAGGAATTTGGTGAAGCCTACTGAAGGAATTGGTGACTGTCGAACGTGCAAACCGAACCAGTCGGTGACCATGACAGTTTTCTTTTTTGCTGGTTTCCAAACACGATAAATTATGCTGTGTTTTCGTCAAAACATATTATTTATTAAGCCTATATGCCGGAGAGGGGGATATGCCGCAGAGTACGGCTAGATTATGAAATAGCCTCACCACCTCCCGGGTTCACAAAGTGGGAAAACACCCTTATATTTGAGTGTTATATGTATTCTAATCCATCAACCACTGACATATTGAAAGTATTGTTTAAATCAGCATTCAAATTGTATAATTATCTCACATTTTGCCCCAAAACCATAGCCTTTGACATGGTTGGCACGAGCTAGTCGAGCTCGCCGCTCGGGGAACCATAAGCTATGTTTTTGACTATTTTGAGGCCCAGAATGAATTCTTTTAGTTTATTCTGATTTATTCGAGGATCTTTTTTGACAGGTGTCGTCTGCTATTCGTGACAGGTAAATTGTCAACTATGAAATATGAAATCTAACCTTCGCTTTAGTACGAACACATCCCTTTCTTTTCACAGCAGTTGCACGATGCAGTGGTCCAATATAAATAAAATTTTCTTCGTCGCTCATTTCTCATACATGTAGAATTAATCCTGTTCACAAAAAGAAAACGAATTCCGTCAATAATAAATCCTGCGTGTCGGTAAATGGGAATGTCAAAACTGCAATAGAGAAGATTCGTGAACGTCACATCTTGCATACGACAACAACTAAACAAATGTTGTGTCTATAATAATATTCATGTCAACATTACAATACAAAAAATTATCCTAAGTGTACTATTGAAAAACATTTGTTTCCATCGAGAATTCCTTGTCAAAATTAATTAACTGTTGTCATTCTTACAGTAAAACACAAAAGTCCAAGGGTGTGGTAACACAGAAAATGCGTTTCCTATCGTGTGCTATAAATACAGTTGCACAGGACTTGGGGGAGCTCACATTGACATTGTGCGTTATCAACTACTGGCTTCTGTCTGAAATATCATTTGTTGAAGAGGTGTGGTAGTAATTCGAAGTAAAACTGTCTGATAAACCGATAAGACTGTACATGTGTATACAGTACGAAGAGTGTGGCTAACTTCTAAAACACCCACGGAGTGTAGCTTCCACGCGGAGGGGGGTGGGGAGGTTAAAGTCTGGGTGGGGTGAGGTGGAGCTGTCCATGTTCTTTCGACATTTTTCCGAATGAGCGACGAAGCTGATACAAATATGTCTCGAAATGTCCTCTATGTGGACTGCAATTGATCACTCAGATGCAGGGAAGCAGCGTTCTTTCAGCTCGAAAAATCAAAACTTTCTCCAGTCTCGAGCCCTCTTGATGCATTTCCCGGTAACTTTTCTTGATCCAGTCCACCCCTGGGCATAAAACTGTTAAAGCTGGTTGCTAGTTAACTGCAACAGGCTACTCTATACGCGACAATGTCGACAGTTTTATCTATTGGTCTGTCTGTCGGTCTGCGATCCGCGGGTTCTTAAACTCAATACCTTTTAAAATATTAAATGGGTGGAACGACACCATATTTGGTATGCAAGTGTACATTATTGATGTCTAGCCGCACCTTCAATTCAGCTTTTATTCGGGGTATTCTTATCAGATTTATTGCCCTTTATGGACTCGGACTTTGTGGTCAAATGACATCATATTTGGTATGTACGGTAAGTATATGATCGTATTAATGTCTAGACACACGCTCAATGCAGGCATTATTTGGAGTATTTTTGTCGGCGCACGAAATTAGCCACGGCAATAGACAGTTTCGTGGTAATAACCGTGACAGACTGCCACGGCAAAGGTCAACTGGCCGTATGGTTCACCGGGAAAATTCCCGGTGGCTCCCATTGGGTGACCACCGGGGCCCCCAAAATTGATGCAGCCCAACACCTGTTGGTATTGGAAATTCATGAAAACGCCCAACGGGCGAAATGTGGACCTGATTGCATAGAATTCCGGAATATTGAAATGTTCTCTATGTGGAGTGCCATTCACAAAGAAAACGTTTCGATATACCAGTAACCTTGTCTGCCACTGATTGCTCAGATGCAAGGAAACAGTGTTTTTTATTTTGAAAAATCAAAATTTTCTCCCATTGGGCCGAACTATGGTCATCTCGATAGGTCCGCGAATCCCAACGCCCTGTTGATACCATTCTTTCCGAATGAGTGATGAAGATGATACAAAAATGCCATCGAAATGTCCTTTGTGTGAACTGCCATTGATTACTCAGATGCGAGGAACCAGCGTACATTGAGTTCGAAAAATCAAAATTTTCTCCGGGTCCGGGGTCCTCCTCGGTTCCTTTCCAGGCAACTTTTCTTGGCCCAGTCCGCCCCGTACCACGGCTTTTTACCACGACATTTTCGATTGTCTTGGCTAAGTTTGACGATTGTAGACTCATTGGCTGAATAGCTCGCCGAGAAACATAGTATACATGTGCATATAAGAGCAGAAGAGCAAATTCATGTCAGGGTCGGGCAAACATAGGGCAGCCCCATCTCCCACCCCGATATCTGAAGATACTTATGGACCTGCAGAATTCAAGACCTGACTCGCGCAACTTGCGTCATGTCCTTAAGCAAGACACTTAACCGCCGAGCCCTGTTCAAATGGAAGTGTAGAGACACAGTGGCATTTCACCAATGCATTCTCAAGACCCATTTGTGTCCGGTATCCACGTAGAAAAGTCTGACAGATGCTTACCGCTTCTAGGTAATTCTCTCTCCGACTATTCTAGTTACCTCAACCTATCAATATGCCCACCCAACAAACAAAATACTGTTCAGCATTCCAACATATATCCTGCCATACTCCAGATTTTGTCATTATTTTCTTTCCCCAAACAAAACTGATGACTCTTTATTAGAACGAGTTTGTTCCAATAACGGGTACGAACTAAAGCTAGAAAAAGGTTTGTTTTAACTATTTCGAAAACAAAATACTGGTGTCGTCTGCAGTTTCGTATACGTAAAGGGTTATAGCTGGGGATTTCCTTACATCATTGTTCTGGTAGTGGCGCGGTACACAAGCAAGGCTGAAATCATTGCATGAATTATAATAATGATACCCAGTGGTCTCAACAGCCACATGGTAATATTTTCGCATTTTTAGGGGCAGAAGTGTGGATAGTCGCGCTGTCCTCTCGACACCCCTGCGAATTCTTGTTATATGATTATTATTAAAGGAACCTCAAACATAATACTTCGAGAGTTGTATCTGAATGAATCGCCCTTTCTGGATTCCTTGCCAGTGTACATCCAACGCGCAGGAGAAATTCTGAAAGGAATTCGACACTGTTATGGGCTGTTTGTTTACCCATGTTCGTGACATTAAGCGCTACGACTGCCGTTGATAAAATGTGATACCCTTAGCGCAAACGGATAAGCAGATATCCTATTGTGCCCCAAATATAAAAAAAAATATTTCTAACAATAAGTATTTAATTAACCTTGAAAACATCAAAAATATGATCACAATTAGTTGAACTACGCGGCGTAATCATAAAACTATATCTGTGGTGCGTCTCCATTCATAATATTTAGTAAACTAACTTGTCTAATAGTATTGGTTGTATCATCAAAGATTCGGTCAAATTAATTCTCGATTGAGAAACAGTTCTTGCGTTGATTTAAAGAACATACATGTTTGTGGTCTTTTTAGATTCAGTCCGATGGAATATTTAAGCTGGCCGGAAAAGCTAGCCGTTAAGGTTCTCTTTTCCGACCAACTAAAATATTCCATTCGACTGAATCTAAATATAGACTATTTAACAGTTGGACTGGCTCTATGCCATATAGGCGTCTGGATCGTTTAGGAATTTGAATTGTGAGGTGAGAGCTTGGGAGAATCGTTTAACAAATGATTTTTAAATTTCGTATACATAGTTCATGCCTTCCAATTTCATCCTCTTTGTGTTTGGGTTTGTTCCAACTCTCTGACGTGTCACCACTAAGAAGAGCCATTCAAAGAGATCTTTTTTATGACCCTATTTCATTTTGGTTTGGAAAGTAGTTACGATATGTCGTATTTACACAGTCACTATTCCCCATTTTAAATTTCCCCAAATCTACCCACTTGTCACAAGGTTACAGAGGGAACATTGTCTGTGCTCTTTAACAAATATGTTGCTGAACTAGAGAGGTGGGTGGTTGGCTGTCTGAGCTAGGGGGATGGGTGGATGCCTATCTGATTGCGTTTGTTTGTTTCATTCTGTCGCCCGGGGAGACGTGAACCATAAACAACCAATGGGGTACATCTACAGTATGATGAAGTACATCTTTTTATTTAAATGTCTCACATCCTGGTGTATGTCGAGAGGAGATCCGGTGACATTTTCCTCGAGAAAATATAGACTCCGAGATGTATTTTGTTGCATCTGATGATAACGCGCTATCTGAAGCAATAACTGGTAATACAAAGAGCAATACACTTTGCACAAGAGCATGAAAAGCCACAGAAAACCTACAGAGATCATGGATTATCAGGAACTTTAGGGTTAACTATTTTCTAAATGGTGAGACAAATCCTTTCAAAGTTACAATTTAAGTCGCAATCAGTGGATTCTCATATTCTGTGGTCTATGGGCTTAATGTTTCTTTGCTTGTCATTCTCGTGTTTTGTCTCATAAATTATAAATATATGACACGAGAAAAGTCCCATCCACCAGTATTTCAGCAGTAATCTCCAATACTTGTACCACATCCGCCTTAGCGATATATACAGGGGCAGTGGAGCCGGTAAGGAGCACGGGAACGCGTGTCACACTCCCACCCCAATGCACATTTTTCATAGACACGACACATGAGTGTACAAGAGTTTAACAGTTTGAGACCGGGCATAAATATCAATGCGCTGGCATTCCTGTAATATATTATCTGCAAATGTAGTTGCTATTCTGCCTTTGATTAATTTAAGATCATGTAACCCGTGAGGACGTTGTTAGCTGTTTCGAAAGACAGAATATTAATCGCCACCTAGGCACCCACCCCACACCCACCTGTTACCCACACGGTCACACCCATGCACGTTACACACACCAGGATATGAAAATCAAGGAAATGGCATTTCTGTGCATCCATTTTTCAAACTTTTCCCACCCGGCCGAACCATAGATGGTCCGGTGCGTCTTGGAAATTCATGCCCACTTACACATACTGTTCAAAGAAAAGGGACGCATCCATTTTACATTTTTAGAGAGATCAGGTGCGTAAATTCTAGGGTCTTAATACACTGGGACAGTTGAATACAGATCGTCAGTTAGTACACTGGTTCTAGGGAGCCAATGCAATTAGAAAGCACATCATCATTCTTAAAAGAACTTGGTGGCTTGGTACCTTCCAAGAAAGCCCATAGACATAAACTGTCATTGGAAGTTTATAGTTTAGCAGTGTGCGAATCGAACCGGCCCTCGACATTAGCCATTGCAATCGCTGATGCAGTGATAAAAGCCGTGACCGCCTGCCACAGCTTCTATTGTGCCATTGACAGCCTTGACTAATTTTGGTGATTGTAGAAAAGTTGGGCAGCGGCATATTATGTCGTGCAAACATGGGCCCTCCTCTCCATATCTAAGATATGTTGGGCCTGGATTGTAGGAGAAAATGCACTTGGACAAAGTGCCCCAAGGATAAGTGTACTTGGACAAAATGTCCCTTCGATAAAATGCCCCAGAACAAAATGTCCTAGGATAAAATGCCCTCGGGGAAAATGCAAGGGTGGACAAATGTCCTCAAAACAAAATCCACTCACTTTTGTTCTGAAGATAGGAAGAGATATAATAACCATAAAATGTTGCTGTGTTACTAATGAGCATGGAGTTTATGGTTTTAGTGGGTTTTGTGATTTATTACTATATTATTCTTGCCTCAAACCAGCCAGAAATTCTGGTTTTCGTTAATATTTTCATTTATTGATAATTTTATTGACTATCTTTTGAACCAAAGGAGATATCGTCCCTTGTGTGTACAAGGCGCCATCTGCAATGGCGCCTTGTTCCACTCAATGGACGATATTATAAGAGTCAAATACTCGCACAGCATCATTCAGACATTTTATGCTGGGATCCCGTTGAAGGCATTTTGTCCTAAGAGCATATGCCCCAAGGGCATTTTGTCCACCCCCCCCCCCCCCGCAAATTCACTAAGGGCATTTTATCCTAAGGACATACTTCCAAGGGCATTATATCCGAGAGTATTTTGTCATACGGGTATTTTGTCTGGATACCGTTACATGCATATAGGGCCTATAAAATTAAATTATTCCGATCTTACATCTTAATTTGATGTAGATTGTGTCACCTTCTGGTCGACTGCCAAGTTTTTCTTTATGCAAAAATGTAGCAAATGCATACCGGGTTGCAAGATGTTGTTGCTTTGACTGATAAAGTAATGAGATAGCTTAACCCTTTACCTAACACAGTATTTTTAAAAAATAAATTAAATTTCACATTTTTCGAAAACAAATTTCACACTCTTTCAACAAAACCATACAAATATGTTTATCATTAGAACCAGCTCGATATTTGTGGTAGGATTATTCTAGTTACTTTTCTGATCGTTTTGTCCTTTATGTGATGTAAAGGGTTAATCAATCTTAGTCTACACTTCAACAGCAAG
Source organism: Pictodentalium vernedei (assembly GCA_031216915.1). Taxonomy (NCBI): domain Eukaryota; kingdom Metazoa; phylum Mollusca; class Scaphopoda; order Dentaliida; family Dentaliidae; genus Pictodentalium; species Pictodentalium vernedei. The sequence continues at coordinate 208,426,384 of CM062292.1, forward strand.
CAATATCAGAGTGGATACCGTTTTCGAAATGCTCTTCTTCTTGACTGACGAAATGAACCAGTTGTACCAAACGTGTTAGCTAGTAGAAGATTGGACTGAAGAAAGCAATGTTCGGTTACAACTGTTCTGATATTATACATTTTCATTTGCACGTTTCCAGTCAGCTCACGGCAGCCCCATGAATAATCTTAGCGGGACACTTTATTTCATTTCACGTTATTTCATATGAAATTATCATACTTTTTCAAATGATCACTGTTTTTTTTAACCTTATTTTAGTCGGAAGATTGAGTAAACAATTTCACATACATAAAGGCCTTCCACGTGTATATACTATTTTCGAATTTGTTTTGATAGTTAAATGATTCCAGTCTGATTTGAAAATGACAACACCGGGTCAGCAGAGGAGAAGTTTATTCACTTTTCATCCTACAATAATGTTAGTTCTTCCAGAACATGGGGGTGATAAGTGGGGCCTACAGTCCTCTCTGTTGGGGTGGTGTAGCGCCTTCCCCACCTCTTCGGAGAAGCTTCCTTCTTTATTGTGGGCTACTCAGGGGATATCGTAGCCTCCAAGTCGGGAAGCACCCCCCTCCCACCCTATCTTGTCGGGCAGTACCTGGCACCACCACTGTTCTAGAGTCATAACTTACTTGATAGTGATGATAAAACTTCGCGTTTTTTTTTAGTTTGTTGAAGTGGAGTGAGATAAAGCACTGATGGAAAGGTCTCTGAGAGCCCTTTCCAACAGTGTATTTCATCACAATATGCCATTGGCTTATTCAAAGAATTCATGAAATAAGCTACAATATTTTTGGTTGCTTATCTCAGCCTTTACTCTTATGTAAAAGACAAAAATGCCTATGTTCAGGGTTACACGATCGACCCTTAAAAATCTAGACGACCCTAAAAGTTTTATTGAGGTGCAAATCAGAACGTTTGTACTGAGTGTACAAAATGTCGAAAAAAGTGGAGGGCCATTCGTCTCAAAGTTGATCAATTTTTCGTATTCCCAAATACCCGACGTCAGCTGAAAGAAGAGACAGCTTTATACTGACTGATGTATAACAGTGCCATTTGACCGCTGGGTGTTCTTGAGTTTTTTTCAAAATTATTGAGAATTCTGAGGGCAACTCGAAAAACATTTACCTTAGACACACCGGGCCACCACCTAAATTTCCCGGTTTTACTATCAGGCCAAGAGACTTCCTGTTCCAACAACATGTAAAGCAGATTCCAAAATTGTCCCTTTCGTATTACTGATTGTTAACCCTTTACCTAATATGAAAAGCAGACGACACTTACAAACAAAATTCTTGAATAACTATTTTTTTCATTTTTGGACTCAAAAACATTGGTAATGACCCCTCATTGGAACGAGCTCGTTCCAAAGAGGGGTCATAACCTATTTTTTTAAGACAAAAATGAAAAAAATAATGAAAATAAATTGGCGATTTTTGTGAATAGTACTGGCTGATTTTGGCCGTTATGTTGGGTAAAGGGTTAAACGCGAGAAGGGATGTGTTGATGTGTGTGAGAGTAAGGTGTGTGAGGGGAGGGGGCGTGTGTGTGTGATATTTTTGCAGTATCTGAGGTTCAGGTAACTTTATATGGCTTACAAACCCGTAAGAGAGCGATAGAATTCTCGGCTACACCCAGCTGTAAAACCCTGTGTGTGGGTTGTGGGTTAACCTTATGTGGAAATATTTTGTAACAAACTGTATCTTGCTAAGTCAGCAATTACTTTCACATACAAAGCATGGTAATGGTTAGGTACAATGAATGTATCAAAATGATATCTGTATTTATGTTAGGTAATTATAAACCGCGTTTGTGCGGGTGGGTGGACGGGGTGGGTGGGTTGGTGGTGTGACCAGGGGCGTTAATATATTTTCTCCGTTGGAGGGGTCAAACCCAACATTTTTCGACAGACCCAGACACACCCACACAGACAAATAAGATTGTGTAACCAAATTCCTACCGTTTTGGAACTCCAAACGAGTTGGTAATCGAAAATTCTATCTAAAAACATGCGTTTTAGTAATAATATTAAAATGTTCCTTCCCTTTGCCAACACAAAGCCTAAATATTTTCCGGACAAAATTTCGGGTTATACCCCTCCCCGCCCCCACCGTGTCAAATGGTATGTAGAGCGAGGGCACATACATATCAATATACATCACTGGCAACCTTACATAAACAGTTAATGACTACGAAGGGTAATCAATATCAAAAGTAATATATTTAGAACTCAACAACACCTGCTGTATTGTTTTCACTCAATTTCAGAACGTAGATATATATAGTGTGCTCTCGTTTCATAATGACACTTCTTTGCACACACCTAGTTTATCACATCTCATTCATCTGGAAAAAAGAAGAATAACATCCCCATATCATTATTTATCTTAGAATGAACAGAATAAGTGAATTGTTCCTTTGTGTTTACCTGAAAGTCTTACACTGAAACGACGTTTATCTGTAAACAGGTAGCAGCAGTTGTTATAGAAACTAATCAGTAGTCCTCATCTATCCGAGAATTTGGAATTCACAAAACACATTACACTGATCATCCGTCAAAACAAACGCAGTTAAACCACTCCACAATGAAAGGCCATCCATTCGTCAACTTTTTAAAAATAACTTCTGAATAAACACACCTCCTCAAAATATCCAGGTGGGTAATTTTGAAAGACTGACCTACTTCAGTGTGATGTCACCTTGTCAATTGCCAACTGTTGCAGCGGATTTCAATTTCAGATTATCAACAGCATTTTTTTACCTTTTTAATCCATTTGTGGGACGTCAAAATAACGAACTCAGTGCCGATTTAGAAAAAGGGCAGTGGCCTAGGGTGCCGCCCTAGAATGCCCTAAGTTGGGCCCCATGCTTTTGAAATTAATTGAGGTACAAATCTCGTGGGGCCTCTTGGAGCATCAAGAAAAAGCAGCTAGGCATCAAGATACGCATATCGCCCGCCATAAGCCAAAAAAAAAAAAAAAAAAAAAAAAAAAAATAGCAAGGGGATGGGAGTATTGATGGGCTCAATTTCTGGAAGATGAACAGCCCACACCGCTATGGCCCGTTCCTATCGGGAGGGTTAGCCTTTTGGCTGGGAAACTACCTCCTTCATCGTGTGATTTACGGGGAATACAGTAATCCCCGTGCCGGGGAGCATGACAGCCCCCCCCCCCCCCCCACCCGCTCCACTCCACCGTTGGAAAATTCTGGAGCCACCACAGGCACGGGTATATATCTAAACGAATCCATGTCGTTTGCAAGACGCACCTCCCCCTCCCCCTTCCAGAAAGGCAATTTTTTAACATTGATTCTTGCCCCTCTAGGCCTCTCCACAGGGACAACTGAATGGGCACTGCTGTCTAAAGCTCCGGTTCAGGCCGAGAGCAGCACTCCCCAAACCACCCACCTCCCGCTTCGGCGCGCCTGAATGACACGTTACCCCTACTTAGAAAAATGACGGATTCTTGTAGCAGCAAGCGCTGAACAGCACAGCTAACTGTTATACTAACAGCGAGCGCTGGTTCCTTCTAATGGGTTTACCCGTCGGAAGATAGCAGTTTGCATGAGTTTTGCTCCCACTTTTCGACCCTGATCACCTGGATCCCGGAAGTGTGTCGGAAACCGGGGCTTTGTCGCTGCTGGAAGAAATAGATTCACGCCGCGTATTCAGCCAAAACTCAAGGAGTGTTGCCTGAACCCGTATATATATATATATATATATATATATATATATATATATATATATATATATATGATAACTTGTGACTTACATGGAATCAAAAAGAATAAGAATACAAAACGGCAATCACCCCCCTACCCAAACAGTTTTTGAGTCACTTATGGGCCCGCATTCTCTGTTGTCACTGGTTTTTCCTCCTTTTCGCTGGTATTTGTTCCTTGGTCGCCTCTTCACTTCAGTCATTTCACTGCCGTCGCACGGCCACTAACGCATTGTCACTTTATCGACACCTCTGCTCTAACATGTGACGGAATGTCAATCTGCCACTGCCGTCGCACGGCCACTAGCTTATTGTCACTTTACTTGACGCTTTTCACATAAGCAGTCGCCACCGATGGAGTTAAATTCTCCCTTACGTTTATCTCAGAACAATTAGTCCAGGCACATTAGACATAAAAATGAGAAAGTAAGGAAAAAAATCGGAGAAAGCTGATTTTTTTTATATGTTTCGGGACAGACATTGCGGATAAAGTGTGAAAAGTCCCCGCGAATCCGAGTTGAGCTTTTTTAGTTATAGCGTTTTTTTTATGAAAAAAAAAATTCAAAAAAAAATTCGACCAGCTCCATATTTCTCATTCTTATTCGCCTTAGTAGGGTGAGAATCATAAATATCTGCTGAATTATATTGAGAATACATATCCCCAACAGAAAATGCCAACTTTGTACCAATCCTCACACTCAATGGTGAAATATTCACGAAAATGTACAAAATTACGAAAAAAAATTTATTGTTTTCATACACACAACGGTACACAACGTCCATTAAATCAAATCGACGACTACTTTGGGAGTTAAATTATATATCAAAAATTGCAGAAAAGCACTGGCTTCATAATGATATATAACAATAGTCATTTATTCCATAATGAACTGGTGAAACGTGTGAAATATTAACTATACCCCCTAAACTCAAATTCAAACGGCATCGACTTTTGTCATTCAAATACCGTATTATAGCATCATTGTTTCAATTTCCATGTTCGATTAAATCACATAATGTGGTGTTCGCCTACACTCAAGATGCATTGGCATGTAATGTGTGCACGCCCTTGATGTGTACTCATAAACAAATTTGTATTGTACAGACAACGTCATATTTAGGGGCAATTGGTTCGATCATGGCTGGTAGCGGCTTGGATGAACTTTGGGGGACTGTTTATGCTGGTGGGTCAATCCATCATTTGATCAGTGGTCATGCATATTCAAGAGCAGTTCGTGCCCATTTGCTAACACAAATTGCCATTACAAAGCTTGTGTTTGAAGAAAGTCGAACACTAGATAACATAGACTGCACAGAAGTCAATGAAATATTCTGTGGACTTGCCAGAGGTGACTGTACAACAGCTGACGCTGTCAATCAAGAAAGTGTCAACCATCTACTGTCAAAATTACACGAACTGCTCCAGAATGCGTCCGTAGGACGCACAGGAAAGCTTTGGGTACAATACTACGAGCAAATAGGTCTTCTCCAGTTGTTCTTGAGAGCAGAGCGCACAGGCGACTGGGAACTCCACACATATTGTGTTCGCAATATGATTCCAGTATTTCACGCAGGTGGTCATTTTGCATACGCAAAAAGTTCTCATCTCTATTTGCAGCAGATGAATGAGCTAACAGAAATAATGCAACAGGATGATTTGAAGTTGTTCACTGAGAAAGGTTACTTTACCATAAGGCGCTCAAATAAATTCTGGGACGGGATATATTCTGATCAGACCATAGAGCAGTGTTTAATGAGAATGTTCAAGCTCCCTGGTGGTCTCACACATGGCAGGGGAATAACCGATAGCACTGTTGCGAAATGGGTACATGGACTACCTCTTTGCCTTCCGATATGTAATGCTCTCGAAAATTTTGTTCATGTTCACACTGGTCATGGCGAACAACATCGGGATCTCCGTCAAAGTTCACAATTGACTGATGCCAATGATATCACCAAATTATTGAACTGGTTCAGAGTGCATTCCCCCTTTCAGAATAGAGATCCACTACAATTAGTCTCTATAGCGACCGGGCTTGTGGCCAACGAAACTGTGAACTGTGACCAAGTTCGCAAAATTGGTGAATGTTGCGTATCGAATGTTGTAAGCAAAACGTTCAACAGCATCAAACTACGACGTGTTGACACTGTGAAGTCTTTCGCATCGATGGCAAATAGCATCAAAGTCCGTGGAAGTAAGGTAGTGATTGACCCCACAATTCTGTTCAACCGCATCACATGTGTTATTCAGTCACAAGCAGAGATGGAAGAGTATCTCAAATATGAACTCGCCCCGAAACCACCAGCATTGTTTGATTCTGCTGGAATGAGGAAGACACAGAAAAGCACGCTCGGTAAGATCCTCAAAACATACGGTTCCGAGCAAACTAAAATCCCAGAACATTCTCTGTTTGTTGTAGATGGTGGGTTTTTATTGAGGGCAGTTGTATGGCCTAAACAGTCGTCATATAAGGACATATGTACATCATATTCCAATTATCTAGTGAGACATTTTGGGGCGAACGTCGTGGTTGTTTTTGATGGTTATGCTTGTACAATGTCGACAAAGGGCATGGAACAAGCCCGTAGATCTAAAGACAGGTATTCCATTGATATCAATATCTCACCCGAGTTACCAGCCACAATACGATTTCCTTGCAAATGCCAAGAACAAAACCCAACTGATCGATCTTCTAATGCAGGAGCTATCTGCTATCAATATTCAGTCCAAGCAGGCCGAGGCTGATGCTGATGTACTGATAGCCGAAACTGCACTTGACATCGCTCAAGATGACAACAATGTTGTCGTTGTGGGAACAGACACAGACTTGTTAGTCATTCTTACCTCTCGAGTTCAACCGGGATGTAATATTCACATGATGTATTCCATTACCCCAAACTTACTAGTTTCAGTTAGTGAAATAGCAACCAAAATGGGTGACCATAGAAGCAACCTCCTTGTAGCACATTCTATAAGTGGTTGTGACACTACTTCTGCACTCTTTCGAGTTGGTAAGAAGAAAGTATTCAGTACAATTGTCTCCGATGTTACTAGCGACTCACAACAGTATGTCAACACAATTTTGGCGGATGACAGTACACCAAGTGCAGTAGCCGCTGCCGGGGAACAACTTCTCCTGATCTTATACGGGAGTAAAACTGTTTCCTCTCTCGACCAATATAGATATGTCACTTACAAGCGTTATGTAGCAAAATCTAAACTGAATAAACCCATCGACCTAGCCTCACTCCCACCAAGCAGCGATGCTGCACAACAACATGTCTACAGATGTTATCTCCAGGTCCAACAATGGCTGGGCACTTCGCTTCCTCCGACGGATTGGGGGTGGTCGCTAGACAATGGACTTCTTGTACCGACTGCAGCCACAAAGCCATGTGCCCGCGATAACCTACTGAATCTGATCAGTTGTGGTTGCAAGAGTGCTTGTACAAAAAGGTGTGGGTGTAAGAAGGCAGGACTCTCTTGCTCAGGTTTGTGTAATTGCAGTTCGGATTCTTGTAACAACCACAGAAACACTGTCCTGTCGGAAATTTCTGAGTTCGATGAATAATATGTATACAGGTCATGCCATTTCTGTATATAGCGTTGATAATAGTCAATGTAACTTAATCCATGTTGATTGATTTGTACATTCTGTAAATATTATTTATTGATTTTTGTACATTCTGTAAATATTATTTATTGATCTAATGCTGCCAGACACAGACGTGTCTGTTCGGTCCCAAGCCCGAAAATAGTTGAGTTCTCATGCTGACGAATTTTATGCCAAAAGGGGAACTCGGCCAGAAGCAGAGGGGGTCTTCCATAATGTCTATTTTGTAAGCAATGATAAAAGTCTGCAAATGGTGGTGGATTTTTTATCGTCTGTCCAACTAACATCCCGTTCTGTACTACGACCCTTTGGGCAAATCCGTTAGGAAAATCGTCATTTTTTACGTAAATCCGATACTTTTTGTGAATTTTCAATAATTTTTCGCAGAAATTGTCACAGAATGCACATTTTCCTCTAGGTAAATGTATATTAGACATTATGTAGCTCGAAATACGCGTAAACAAAAAATACAGTTGGATCAATTCGAGGTTACAAAGTTCGTGCGATTTTTTTTTTATTTTTTTCAAACGCGTTTTCGAAAAAAGGCTGTAGAAAAAAAAGCTCAACTGGGATTTTAGGGGACTTTTGTCTAATCGTTCAGTGACATGTACTCGACATTCCCTGAAAAAATCAGCTTTCTCCGATTTTTTTCCCTAGTGAAACCTAATGTTCTTGGGCTAAATGTTCATACAGGCAAAGCCTCCTCTGCCTACGTATGGCTTGCCTTCCAAAACAGGTAATGCCGTTTACCTAAATGAAAATTAACCCCCTGAGCTCGTACTTCGTGGTTCTGATCCTATTCTCAATATGGCCACCGACTTGGCCCGCGACTGCTCGTATTCTAAATATGAGCTCTGTGGCTCCCCTACATAACAACATGCCTATACTTGCGGCACCTCCTCTAACCTATAGCATGGGACACCCCCATCTACACGCAACGGCCCACAGCCTTACACACCTTCCGACTGGAATTGGCTGGAATGAATTTTTCGAGAAATCCCCCGATTTTTATTTAGATACCCAGAACATTAATTCTCAGTTTAATATCTTCTCTTGAACTTGGCCGCTTAGATCTGTCTTAATTTAATATTCGCTTTAAAGTTCCTTTGAAAGTCTCACATTTTGGCATCTTTTGACATTTCGTAGACAGGATAGATGCGTAATATGGGTGTGTGTCCAGAACATATGTTATGCATTGTTTACACCATAATTACCTCTTAACTGGCCATAATTACGTAGATAACAATTATGGGAGAGAACTGCTTTGATCAGTTATCAGATAGCCCATGTGGCGTTCGACAAATGCGACATAATGGACATTAAATTTCATACTTCATTCAGAAGCTCTTGAATTAGCATTAGTTTAACAAATTGGTTTTCGGGATCCGTCACATACCTATCTTTACGCTTTACATTTAACCCAGGCAGAAATATTATCGAAAATATTTACACTTATAAACAAAAAAAAAATCGCAATTTTTAGCTATCACCTTGACAAAGGGACACCATATCACGTGGCCCAGCGAAGCTATGTTTTGTTCTCATGGTAGCCCGCATGAGTGGCCATGTTATGACGGCATCCCCTTAGTGATACGTGGTGTCAGTGCGCATGCGCAGCGCATGTTGTTAGGGTGATACGTGTTTCCGACGTCCATTTTAAATACTAGAGGCCCACCATCTTGGTTTCTATGGTGGCACGTGGTTGCTATGTGACTCAAAACCCTCTAATAGTACGGGAGTATGTTCGGAGAGTGTGTTCGATTCAACGGGAGTAAATCTAAATACCCAAATAGACCCGACAATCACTCCAGGTAACAAAACACAACTCCAAATCACTTTGTTTGGTACAGATTTCTCCAGAATCCCCATTTTCCAATAACAAGCGCGTTCCTGTGTATAAGAGCAAATCTTATTACCCAAAATAGACCCGATAATTACTCCAAAGCCACCGAAAAGGACTTGGCGAAGACGCATTTGGGGGCTTATAAGAGCAGCACGTAGTGCTATAATGCTCGTTCTATTAAACTGGAGAAATTAGATGGTTCGGATGTTCCCCAAATCCTTGGTTACTTTGAAGAATTACTACAAACAACCCAACAGTTGTTGGGCTAGGTCGGATTCCATCGGAATCCCCTGTTTCTGCCAATCCCGGTCTATTCTATACCCTATTCTCTCCATTCCTTGGTCTGTCCTGTCTGTGTTATGACCCTATAAAGTATTCTGACCTCCCTAGATGTGTGTGTGTGTTAGTGCACAATGTGTACACATTACATGTAGCACATAGGCACATGCTGGATGTGCCGATATGTGCTTGTGTACTAATGCTCAATGTACGTGTAAGACATACAGCACATAGGCACATACCCGTAGCGGCATTAATGTACTAAGGGCAGTAGTTGTCCCGCAAGTTAGTAATGGTTGAGACACTCTAGCACAGGAAAGAATAGTGGAATCCAATAGTAATGGTACAAGGCAGTGATGGTACAAGACTGCAAGGCTGGTAGAACACCATACTGAAGGTGAATACAATGCAGTCTGATCATAGGACATATGGTGGAGACTATGGACAAGTCAGCAGTGGCGGTCTTGGAGTTATGAAGGGTGTGGGTGTGGTTCAGAAGCCAAGTGCTGAATAGGGTTATGAGCTATAGTGTGTTCATTTAGATATTCTCCAAAAAGGTATCCTCAAAAGGCATCCTCAAATAGTACATCACCGTGTCATAGGCATCCTCAAAAACCAGTATGATAGCCCAGGATTGGTAGAAGCAGGGAATTCTTAAGGAATCCGAACGACTAAAACGATTGCGTTGTTTGTGGTAAGTGTACGAAGTAACCGGGGGGGGGGGGGGGAATCTGAAGCAGCAAACTAGTACAGTTTGATAGAATGCGTCTTATAGAACTAGGTGCTACTCCTATAAGCCCCAAATGGTGTTTCGTCAAATCCGTTTCGGTGATTTTGAGTTGTTTCTAGTGATTGTCGGACCTATTTGGGTAACAAGATTTACTCTGATACAAAGGAACGCGCTTGTTATTGGAAAAGGCGGTTTCTAGGAGAATCTGTACCAAATGAAGTGATTCGTGGTGGTTTTTGGTGATTTGGAGTGATTGTCGGGTCTATTTGGGTAATTAGATTTACTCCCGTTGAATAGAACACACCCCCGATTACCCCCCCCCCCGCCACACACACACACACCCTCGTCACATTAGAGGGTTTTGGGTCACATAGCAACCACGTGCCACAATAGAAACCCAGATGACGGCCTCCAATATACAAAATGGACGACGGAAACGCGCACCACCCTAACAACGCTCACTGCGCTTGCACACTGGTGCCACGTATCACTATGGCGATAACGTCACAACTTAGCACTCCCGCAGGCTACCATGTCAACCAAACTTGGCGTTGCTTGGTCACGTGACATGATGTCACTTCCAGGGTCCGGGCCGGGGTCCGGGTGATCAGGGTCGAAACGTGCGAGCTATTCTACTCAGGACGTAATGCATTTTGCGTATGTATTCCATCCCACCTCTCCAGCCCTAGTGTTGCTACATGTCACACATGCAAAGGCACTGATATGCATATACGATAAGGGGCATTTTAAACTTTTCCTTCAGTTGTTTTTATCTGTTCAAAGATTTTGAGGCGCCTAGAGAGAAATTTCTGAAAAGGAAAATCTTACTAGGCGCTTGTCTGGGCTTCTTGTAAAACAAATTCTTGGGGTAAACACGTGTCGAAAAATTGCCAAAAATGAGATCGACCATCCGATACGCTCGCCCACACGCCGGCTAACTGGCTAACTAATTCGTGTCTTTGTCACAAATCCTTGAGCTTCCTGGCCTCTGTCACCGAGAAATCCTCATCCGATTTGACCACACTTTTAGTCTTTTCGGAGTGAGTAATAATAAAAATACTTTCGAAAATTCTTCTATAAGAAGTCCCGATTCCCGATGATAACTTCTAGGGTTAGTTGCCCTTGATTCCCAATGGAGTGTTGGCTTGTGCCATCACAAGGGTCACACAATTCAAAGGGCCTTACGAACTTCAACTTCATTCTCTTTCCAGACCGTATCTTTGTTGTAAAATGCGTGGTGTGTCAACAACCTGATTTATAGAGTACTTCGTTTCTGAGATGCGCTACCACATTCGCGCACTATATATGGCGTACTATAACTGCATGAGGTACACTTTTTCTCGCTTCCTAAAATATTAACAGTATGATATATCTAATAATATCTACGCCACGCCTCGGGTCTACCTTGAGTTTGGGTCAGGGTAGATCTGAGCTTTGAAGAAAATGTTATTAGATAAATCATACTGTTACTATTATAGGAGGGCGAGAACAGGTAGGCCTGGTGTGAGGCGAAGTATTACGGAGACTACGAGTAAAAAATAACAGCGATCTTGTTGCCTTGGACTAGATGCTATGTTTTGGCCAGGTCTTTAATTTACCCCGGGTGCAGCGTAATGTCCTCTTGCCATTATCATACCATACAAGTTATTTCCATTGCTGAACATCGTGTAAACCCAGCAACCGACAGGAAATATAATCCGTAAACTAAAACTGCTAGATATTACATTTTATCTTACAACCAATCGATTTTCCCCCGATGCAAGCTAAAAAGTCTAAACTGATACAAATTCGAATCAGCCACAGTAACTTCTGCGAGCATGAGCGATCATTCGATTCAGAAAGAGAACGTTTTTACCTGCACTCATCGACAACTGATTACACGTGTCTCGGTCACCGTTTTGATAGCAGTAATTACGTGACAAATAAATCACCAACTCCGCGAAATAAATAAGTCTAGATCGATTTTTGTCATGGTGATATTTTTATACAGGCCTACCATGCGTTGAAGCTGAAAAATAAAACAAAGAAACACACGGCTGAAACGCTACTATAAACTTCGGCGGTTCTAATACAAATGAAACAGTGAATTGGGATTACGTCAAGCGCAGCTCAAGAACGTAATATCATGACGTCATCATAATCTTCATTCATAAAAAAACAATTCATAGACGCTAAATGGTTGTCAAAATACATGCAGACAAGCCAAGAAAGGGAGAAATATTCTACGATAAAGTGGTTATTACCACCAAGTGGATTTCGAGATGGTCAGAGATGGTAAGATACATTTGTCATCACCACTAAGTTTAGATCGAGAAACTTGTATCAAGCCGAGATGGTGTTCATATTAAGTATCGCGGCGATCCCTTAGGACTCAAAAACTAGGGCTATTGACTGAAAGTGTGTCTGTACTTCTTGTTCCTTTTCACAATATCCAAAACGTTATTTGGGCATAAGCCTACTCCATGAGTGTTTAGGTTACAATTCACCATGAACGTGTTGGAGGTGAAATAGTTTGTGCTGCACCTACAAAACAGACATGCAAATTGTGATTCAATAATGGAAAGCCCAGAATGGTTTATTCAACACCTTTAATAGTAGGAGATGTGGTGAACGTGCCCTATTGGCCGAACCTCGCCTCGGGCCTCGGAAGTGACGTCATAGTTACTTGACCCAGTTACGCCATGTTTGGTTGCCATGGTAGTCCATGTAACGTCATCCCCATAGTGAAACGTGGTCTTAGTGTGCATGCGCAGCGCTTTTTGTTATGGTGACTTGTGTTTCCGTACTCTATTTTGTATACTGAAGGCCGCCACCTTGGTTTCTATGGTAACACGCGGTTGCTATGTGACTCAAAGGCCTACAAAAGGACAGTGTGTGTTCTGGGGTGCGTTCGATTAAAAATGGCAACTTTAATGACTTGATATAAAGCGTTTCTGTTTTACCGGGTCGTCGAGGGAAGGGTGCTTGGGGATTGCAATAGAAATCGGTGAGCTGGAGTTAGGGTAAGAAGATCATTGGACGAGCTGTGCGAGAAAATTGCGTCAGCTTTTGAGGAGTACCTGCATTGATCTTTTGGGAGTCATTGTTGTTCAAAGTGAGGTAGAAATCGCCGGAGTTGAAGCAAAATCGGGAAAGGTGAGGGAAGATGGTGCCAAATATCCAGATTATGAGTAGCAGAATCCCTGGAACATTTCGTTTTAGAATGTCCCAAATACTTACCTACTTACGTAGAATAAGACGCCTTGAGAAACCAAGTAAGAATGGGATGAAAGCATGAAAGATAAGTAGTTGAGGGATGACCTAAGAGAAAGGGTCAACACTATAGTTGGGCATCTTGAGAAAGCACCAGTGGGGAAATTATAAGACAGTGTGTGTCGGAATGCATTGAGATTAGGGGAGAGTGAAGGAGGAAGTACTCCGATGGCAACGGGATTGCGAACGCCTTCTCTTGAGAGGACCATGGCAAATCAGTGGAAGACCCAATTATTAATATTATTATTATTATTATTGTTATTATTATTGTTATTATTATTATTTTAATAATAATAATAATAATCACCAGAAATAGGGCGTTGCATCATAATATTGAATTTCACTATATTGTCGGAGTGAGCGGTGATTAGGTAGTTTGAGTAAAAAATAGGGTAGGGAACGGTTTGCAAAAAAAAAGACAGTGGACGTTGGGGGGGGGGGGGGGGGGGGGGGTTGGTACGGACGTTTCGTCCGCCAGCCGAATCGCCTGCTTGCAATTTTGCAATTATACCCGAATCGTCCGCTTGTAGTTTGTCCCAAATCGTCCGCCAAGGGTTTGAAAATCAACAAAACATCGGATGGAAAATAACTTTAATGATATTTATACAATGCCATATAGAACAGAACATTAAATAGTTCGACATAGCTTTTTTAAATGTACAATATAGCATATCGTTCAAAAATGTTTCTTGACATAAATTCTTATTCTGTATTTGTGCACTAAGTTTATGATTATTCATTGGTCAATTATAACAATTTTCTTTAATTTTTTTCCGAATTTTGCGATTATTCATGGTTAAGCACGATGATGCCTTTCAATGAATACTTGCAAAATTATAAGATTTTTTATCATAGAAAGTAATATACTATAAGTTTGATGAGTTTCTTGGTATAGTTAATTTTTTATAATTTTTATAATATATTCGCTAATAATTTTGCGATTATTATTTGTTAAGCGCCAATGGCGCCTTTCAATGAATAATTACAAAATTATAAGATTTTTTATGGAACTTAATATACTTTAAGAAGTTTTGCTGTCTTCAAGAATAATTTTATATAATTTAATTATTATAGTTGATCCTTTCAATGAATGATTGCAAAATTGAGCACTGTTGGAGCATTACAAATTAATGTTTGCTGGTCAATAAATTAATTTCTACCAACTAATTAAACATTGAATAAACATTAATCAGAGCCATGATTAACTATGTAGAAATTAATTAGATGGCTAAGTAGTTTATTGTGTTCTGGCATGTCTGTGTTCAAAGTCTCGTGTATGAAATTTTAATGCAAGGAGGTACATTATGATTTATTATAATAGATGATATACGATACCTTTTTTTAAAAATCCAAGATAAATGAAAAAAATGGTCAAAACTACAAACAATTCTAAATTTCCCGCCAGCGAGCGAGTTTCGGACGATTTGGGTAAACTTGCAGCGAACGTCTTGGGTAAAATTGCAGGGACGATTCGGCTAGCGGACGATATGGGTGTAATTCTTAGGGGGTACCATGCATTTTATTTTAATTATGGGTCAGTTTCTTTTGATTTTTACCACCAATTCGTCGTTCACACTTCTTGATAATAATGTGTGTCTGAGTCCTTGACCCGAAGTGTTGAGATTTTATTTATGAAAGTACTCCGTATCACATTCCAGGTTTCTTCTGTTACTATCACATGTAAACAAGTCAAGGTCGCCCGGTTCGCAACATAATCAGCATTTGGCAGCGCTTTGGATGTCTGCAGGACGAGTGGTCCATGCTTTAACATCTACATTTCAAAAGATACTTTTTATCATCCAGAGAGAAGCTTTCTTATTCGAAAACATCCAGATACAAAGTCAGAATGTGAAATCATATCAGCATCTGTCACTGACTCACATGCTTTCACATTTGGTGAACGTTACGGCGAATGATCTCCTAATTTGTAAACAACAGTTTCTGAAGAACTCCTTCAGTGTCTTTTTGCGTAACGTCAATTTGCGTAACGTCCATCTGAGTGCACCACTGTTTGGTCACGATCGGACCAGAAGAAATGCTACGGATTCTTCGCATAGTTTTACTTCTGAATTAATACATTTTCTATCAGATAAACTAAAAGTGAATAAAATGGCTTGGAGATCAAGTGGCAATAACAACACAAGTCTTGTGGAAAACCTTGAAAGTGAGTGTATGGATTCGAGTTGAAGGGTTGAGACAGCATCTTCAGTAACTCATGCATAATATTCCTAGCAACGGCTTTCCAAAATTATCTTTGTCAATTGGAATTGTCCCCTTTTCAGGAACCAATTAAATTCCGTACATGTATGATGATGTATTCCATATATCTTGGATGACTGAAGAATTGCACACTTACCTCCAAACATTTCTCGCCACACCAGCCAGCCACATCCCACAAATGAATGCACACCCACTGCCATGTTTACGAAAATTTGTACCCCGTTTATTTCCCTAACACTAGTAACAGTTAATTTTTTCTCTGTCAAACTTAAAAGGCACAATTTCAGAATTTGAAAAATAAGTGTGCTTCCCAAATGAGAGTAAAATTGAATACAGATGATGTGGCGGTATCGGATCATTGGCGGTAACGGATCACTTTGAAATTTTATTTTGAATAACAATAAAGTTATCGTTTTTCTGTGAACTTACTAGGAGGCCATATTTTTGAAGGCAATTTATTTCTTGCACCAAATACCAAATATTAGCTTCTCACTCAATATAGGGGTACTCGTAAACAATAAATAACTTTTGTGCATGCGCTGTGAGATCTTAAGTTGCAGAAAAGCGAAGATACAAGGACGGCAAAAAGTTGTTTGTTTTCTGATAATGACATACAGAAGGAACAAATTTCTGTTATGAGTTACTTCATATGAATACATGTGTGATTTCCTAAACCAGAAAAAATGCTGTGTTTCCATTTTAAGTTATAACAGTAACTTGTCTTAAGGCTCCCTTTTCCTTGTGTAGCGGATCACCCATTTCCACACTGTTCATCGATATGGACACACACGGTCGCACAAAATGTTAACGAGAATAAACCGCTTCCCACCCCAAAATGATATTAACTGCAAAGATGGCAGGGATGGCTGTGATGTCATATTAAATCAAGCAGCAGGGTGTTAACACCATCGGTACTGCCCTTCAAATAGCACTGCAGCTGTGCGGATCGGGAAGGGGTTGGGGAGGTTGAAAACTGTCAAATCTCAAGACATTTCAAGCAAAAAATGAACGAAATTTGGGAAGATGGATCACAGAAATGGTGCTAATGGGGGTGGGAGCTATGACAGCCCCCCCTCCCCCCCAAACATCGGAGAACTCTGGCATTTTCGTCGGATGACTTTACTCACCTTATGGCCATATTCGACAAATGGTAAAATGCGCATTCCGAACCTTCGCATTCAGATGTATTGGAGATGTCACTGGGTTCTTTCTGGCCTTGGTTGGACTAACACTAACACCCAGACAGAGGGTTGACAGGGGGCAACGATGGCAAACATAAAGGTGGGGGGGGGGGGGGGGGGCTCTAGGCCACGCTGGCGTGGACAGGGGGCTACACTTCGACATGTTAGATCACAGATTCAACATGTTGAAGCGTAGCCCCCGTCGGAGCCAGAGTAGCCCTCTCCCCTTTTGAAAATTGGTGCGCTGGTCTATTATGGCAGAGGTCCTGCATTGGATCTCTGGTTGAGCAAACTTAGCGAGGTTTCAGAGCAGGCGCTGACAGCATCAACTGTGCCTTTGGTGAAGTTGATTCTGCCATGCCGTACATCCCAACGGGTGGGGGTGCAAAGTGTCTGTCTCCTGTATGCAGAGGGAGACTGGTGTACAGGATAAAGATTCCCCTAGAGTATTTGAGAACAGAAAGGACACAAAACTGCCCCACTCCCCGCGTAGTTCACAGTTATCTGTGCCAGTGGGCAAAGAAGAAACTTTAATACAAGTTGTAAACCGCTAACCCTTGCAAAACATTTCTAGCCTAACTAGCCTTTTCAGTAAAGTAAAAATATGAAAACATTATGAGAATTTTTGTCACCCCCCCCCCCCCCCCCCTCACACCAAGAAAAAAAATCCACAATACTCTAATCGTATAGTAGTGGTATGTACCCATGTACCCTTGTAAGTCGCCCGTAACTGGTATTAACTTAATGGGTTATGTTTTCATATGTCTTGTATAGGTAATATAGACAGTTAGGCCTGGTGATACTGTGGTTGGGGGTAATGTATGGGGGTTCAGTATTAGTATTTAGTACTGTTAATTTCCTTTAATGCTTTATAATATAACTAAAGTACACAGTCGGTAATGCCAAGCCTTATTCAAAAAGGGGGGGGGGACAATCCCTGGTAGTTTAGAACGGGGGTATTGTATGGGTGGGCTATATCCCTGAAAGACCCATGATGATAATACCTTATCGACTGCGTGGTATTATTCTATAACTGGTATGGGTAATTGGTAATGTAAGGATGTATTGTGGAGTGGTGGTAATGTCTGGTAGTTTGCCTGGCCGAACCTTCCTGTCTGTCCCCGGGGGTCCTGCCTTCAGTGCCCGCCTGCCTGCCTAACCTGAAATGAGGCGAGGAGTCACTCGATCGAGTGACTCCACATATGACTCGAACGACTGCCTCCGCGGGTCCTGTCTGCCTGAACGACTCTTCGACTCATTTCAGGTTAGGCAGGCCAGGCAGGCAGGACCCCTAGGGCAGACAGGAAGGTTAAGCCTGGTAGGCAGGGCCCTGCAGGCAGGACCTGTGGGGGCAGGTAGGCAGGCAGGCAGAAAACCCAACATCATGGTTTTCACATGAACAGTGACTCCCCTAAAAGTAGTCCCCTTCCTTCTATGGGAAGTTAACACTGGCTCCCCCGAATTGCTCCTCGAAAAAAATCTCCCAAATAGGACCTGATTCATACGTCCTATACTACTAGCATGTTGTTGAGCTGCCAGTTGTTCATCTTTGTTGATTTATTTTTTCCCGGTACTCTAAATTCCATACATACACTGTACATGTAGTAGTGCTGAAACAGTTAGCCGGATAACCGGTTTGCAACTGGTTATTGGCGTAACTGGTTGAAAAAACTGTCAACCAGATAACTGCTATACCTATAGTTGATGGGATACCGTCGGAAAAATAAATAGTATTTGGCTGCAAGACGTTATAATACTTTTGTTGACACAAGCATTGTCAAAGCTACCAAACATTTGTCGATTTACAGTGATGTGTAGTCGATGTAACATGAAAGGGTTAAAGTGTTGGAATGTTGAAAGAACAGTTATTTCTGTCGCTTGGGATGTCAGGTCGCAGATAAATGTCTGTTACTTTGTATCAAACTGCCAACAGTGGAGTGCACTGAAGGTTGTTTTCTGTGTGGGCAGCAGTGAGCACGTGCCTGTCAGTGTAACATTGTCTTCTACAGACAAATTTGACATTCTTCTCTTTGCTGAGGTGTTGTTGATTGCAGATTATAATGCTGAAAAAATCCCTCAGTGTGTGTAATGGTTCGTTCGAAATAAATTGACTGTTTGGTACTTTACAAACATATTTCAGAAAAAAATATGTTTTGATTTTATTGAGCTGTTTAAAAGTATGAATGTATGACATAAAAAACCTATTTTAAAATCTAGCATTGTAAAATTCATTTTTCAATTGTCATTGTCGGACGAGCGGATCTTGGTCAATGGGGCATATAATAATTTCTTACCACACCCCTTTCATGACTTGCAACATATTCCCGCCAGAAATTTCAGTTTGAGGAATAGGCAAATGTAATTTGTAAATGTGGAACTGTTTGTGACTTTTGTCTTAGCAGTGAACAGAAAAAGATATTAAAAAAATTAGGATTATATATTCACTCTTTGATCATATCAAATTCAAGCCACTCAAGGTAAGAGGCTCTTTGCTAATACAGTTAACTAATAACTATGCCTAACTACAATTTACTAACTGGTTGGAAAATTCTTAACTAATATCAATGACATTTGTCCCTCACTTCAAATGTGTGCCCGTGGGAACAAATTGCATATGCGATTTTTGTTTCAGGTTTGCTGCATGCCGTGTGCTTTTCAAATGGCAAGGCCTGTTTTTGTGTCCGGGCGATGCAGGGTGATCACAGTTATGATGTATCATCACTATTATGTGGGACCATCGCAGTCATATAAATTGTTGATGATCGTTTGCACATTGACGATTCCTGTTGGCACTTGATGGTGTTCGTTTGTATACTTTTTGTGAAAGTCAGGTGGCAGTGTTTTTAGTGTTGAAACAATTACCTATTTTTCAAAGTCGACTATTCGACGGGAGTAATCGATTCAAAATCGACTAGTCAGCTTTTCTGTTGAAAACATAATTGTCTCAGTAAATTAGGTGATAAGAGACTGTTACATGTAAGTTGATAACCCTTTCGTTTAATGACTTGTTTGACAGGTGTTTGATGAAGTTTCCTTGTCAAAGTCATGAATGTAGTAGCTGGTCTCTTTTTCGTATTTTGAGTTTTTTAAAACGTCGTGCATATTATAACTTTAACCATTCAGTAAATAAATTAGGATACCTGGGAAGTGCATGCCTCCTAGTCTTCTGTCCGTACAGTGGAAAAAGTACCCAGTGATGTTAAAACAGAAGATTCGTGAATTTGCAAAATGTTTGAAGTGTTTTTAAGTGTGCCGCCATTCGCCCGGTGCAATTAATTAAAAACTCCTGGGTCAAATTTTGTGACGGACAGTTTCTTCACCTTCATATCCGGTCTTCGCCAGCTTGCACCCAAACCAGTACAGTAATATCATAGAATATGGAGCAGCTTTCTCGGTGTTTCGGGCATGTATTTTATTTTTATATCAATTAAAAAGTGTGGGCTTCTGGGTGACTTGGGTGAGGGACAGAACGCTTGCATGAATTAACGGCATCTTTGAAGTTGTACATCAAAGTATTTTTCTTCAACGTGTGCCAGCGATTAGGTTAGGTGAAATCAGTGCTTGTAATGCTGCTGAAATCTAAGTTGTAACATTATCAGCATCAACAAACGACAATGATTGCATTGATATCCACTTCTCAATACAATTTAAAATAGGTCCACCCCGAAGCAGAAACGTCTGATGTTTGTAATCATTAATCCCCACTATTGGCATTTTACGACTTCATCTTGGAGTTTCCCGACTAGTCGACTGGCGGATTTCAGAGTCGATTTTTCCGAAAATCGAATCGACTTCGACTAGTCGACTAATCGTTTCAACACTAAGGGGATCTTGGTCAATTGGGCATATAATAATTTCTTACCACACCCCTTTCATGACTTGCAACATATTCTCGCCAGAAATTTCAGTTCGAGGAATAGGCAAATGTAATTTGTAAATGTGGAACTGTTTGTGACTTTTGTCTTAGCAGTGAACAGAAAAAGATATTAAAAAAATTAGGATTATATATTCACTCTTTGATCATATCAAATTCAAGCCACTCAAGGTAAGAGGCTCTTTGCTAATACAGTTAACTAATAACTATGCCTAACTACAATTTACTAACTGGTTGGAAAATTCTTAACTAATATCAATGACATTTGTCCCTCACTTCAAATGTGTGCCCGTGGGAACAAATTGCATATGCGATTTTTGTTTCAGGTTTGCTGCATGCCGTGTGCTTGTGATTTTCAAATGGCAAGGCCTGTTTTTGTGTCCGGGCGATGCAGGGTGATCACAGTTATGATGTATCATCACTATTATGTGGGACCATCGCAGTCATATAAATTGTTGATGATCGTTTGCACATTGACGATTCCTGTTGGCACTTGATGGTGTTCATTTGTATACTTTTTGTGAAAGTCAGGTGGCAGTGTTTTTAGTGTTGAAACAATTACCTATTTTTCAAAGTCGACTATTCGACGGGAGTAATCGATTCAAAATCGACTAGTCAGCTTTTCTGTTGAAAACATAATTGTCTCAGTAAATTAGGTGATAAGAGACTGTTACATGTAAGTTGATAACCCTTTCGTTTAATGACTTGTTTGACAGGTGTTTGATGAAGTTTCCTTGTCAAAGTCATGAATGTAGTAGCTGGTCTCTTTTTCGTATTTTGAGTTTTTTAAAACGTCATGCATTTTATAACTTTAACCATTCAGTAAATAAATTAGGATACCTGGGAAGTGCATGCCTCCTAGTCTTCTGTCCGTACAGTGGAAAAAGTACCCAGTGATGTTAAAACAGAAGTTTCGTGAATTTGCAAAATGTTTGAAGTGTTTTTAAGTGTGCTGCCATTCGCCCGGTGCAGTTAATTAAAAACTCCTGGGTCAAATTTTGTGACGGACAGTTTCTTCACCTTCATATCCGGTCTTCGCCAGCTCGCACCCAAACCAGTACAGTAATATCATAGAATATGGAGCAGCTTTCTTGGTGTTTCGGGCATGTATTTTATTTTTATATCAATTAAAAAGTGTGGGCATTTGGGCGACTTGGGTGAGGGACAGAATGCTTGCATGAATTAACGGCATCTTTGAAGTTGTACATCAAAGTATTTTTCTTCAACGTGTGCCAGTGATTAGGTTAGGGGAAATCAGTGCTTGTAATGCTGCTGAAATCTAAGTTGTAACATTATCAGCATCAACAAACGACAATGATTGCATTGATATCCACTTCTCAATACAATTTAAAATAGGTCCACCCTGAAGCAGAAACATCTGATGTTTGTAATCATTAATCCCCACTATTGGCATTTTACGACTTCATCTTGGAGTTTCCCGACTAGTCGACTGGCGGATTCCAGAGTCGATTTTCCCGAAAATCGAATCGACTTCGACTAGTCGACTAATCGTTTCAACACTAAGTGTTTTGAACTGTTTTCTCACCATAACTTACTGATTTTGCATCATAGACAATGCATTAATACCAGCGGTTAAAATTAACGGTTATCCGGTTGAAATCCAGTTATACCTGATGGTTAGCCGTCTACAAAAATGGGCCACCCGTTTCAGCACTAACATGTAGGCTTTCACGGTTACAATTCACCAATGAACCCTCAAACACCAACTGATACAAGCATGGATGGACTGGAGTAAGAATGTTGAGGAGTTGACAATTACTCATCTCTGCTTGGTAGTTCTCATCAATGACTCTGACTTTCTCCACATATAAAACTGTCTCTGACACGATATGACCCTGGCTGTCGAAAAAGTCGCTAAACCCCAAAACCAATAATCAAGTAAATATCAATAAACAAGTTTTAACCCTTTACCCAACATAACGGCCAAAATCGGCCAGCACTATACACAAAAATCGCTATTCAATCTTTTTTTTATATTTTCATTTTTTGCTTCCAAAACATAGGTATTGACCCCCCTCATTGGAAGGTCACATCGTGCTCGTTTGAATGAGGGGTCTTAACCTATGTTTTGGAAGCAAAAAATGAAAATTTTGAGTTATACCTGGTTATACGATAATTTTTTTTACGAGTGTCATCTGCTACTAACATTAGGTAAAGGGTTATACCCTGACAGTTTCAACATAGACCACAGTGAGCAAGTATATCGACAGCTACATGTATCTGTAAACTAATTTGGCGTTTGCAGGAGGGGGGAAGGTGAAAACAAAAATGCTTCTTATATTAAACAACTAAGATATAAACCAGTTTACTTAACAATCCTGGGATATTTTGAAAATGATTTTTATGTGATTTATTGTAATTTCTTCGAGAAACCATTTTTTGTTGTGGCCATTAAAATTTATATCACTTTTATTTTTATTTCGAGTTTTTGGTTGAGATTTAGAGTTACCCAAGAAAGAAATACATAGTTCCTTTGAATGCTTCCAATGGGAATACTTTCATTATTACCCCCAGACTGCAGACAAGGCATGTCCCCCATCTGGGTACGATATCTCAAGTGCAAGTGGACAATGGGATGCGTGATCCGGTACAGCCGCAATCAGGTCACCTAAAGACGTGCATTATTTTGTCACTTTCATGTACAATATTGGTTTGAAACTTGTTTGCATTTTTCAAGGAGACAATTGTCTTCACACACATGTATATATGTAATAGGAAAATACATCGATTGAATTGGCAGCGGCCAATTTTTGAAAGGTGATCCGATACCGCCATAACAACTGTACTCAATAGGGTCAAACAGAATTTTAAATAAATTCTGATTCAGTAATTTCAAGGACAGTCATCTTAGGACTCACTTTGAATAACTCTAAAGCGCTAATGTATGTTCAAAATTTCACAAAACAAGTATATTTTTATGCCTCTGAAAAAAGTTTTGGGGGTCATATAGTGTTTGTCATTTCGTCCGTCTATCCATCACAGAGATTTTTGTGTCCATTCCATAACTCCCATCCCATAACTCTGAGATGCTTCGTTGGATTTTGTTGAAACGTGGCATACATGTATTGGGGCTGAAAGGTTACAGGATTTTCATAACCAGTTAACCACTTCCGATAACCATGGTTAACCGATTAACCATGGTTATCCAAAGAATTCCATTGGCGCATGTCTTCAGTGGGTTAAATGAGGGCGCGATCAAACTGAAAAATGGCAAAATCACTGGAAATGCACCCTCGACGATCGGCATTGCCAAGAAAATGCCATGTAGCAATGCACATCGCCAGCAAGAAAAAATTGTTGAGGATGTAATGTTGTAAAATGTGAGCTCCCACTACACACAACAGAAAAAAAAATCTGTTCAGGGTAACCCAACTGACCCCTAAAAGTCTATCGAACAGTATATATGAGGAGCAAGAGGCAAGTTCCAGTTCAGCA
Organism: Pictodentalium vernedei; assembly: GCA_031216915.1. Classification (NCBI taxonomy): domain Eukaryota; kingdom Metazoa; phylum Mollusca; class Scaphopoda; order Dentaliida; family Dentaliidae; genus Pictodentalium; species Pictodentalium vernedei. Next base: position 208,450,573 of record CM062292.1, read on the forward strand.
AAAGAAACCATATTTGATAAACTTATGAACATTTCACGTTGCTTCACCGTTGGTGTTGATAGGTCATGAATATTAATGATTATTGTGTTGAGTTTCATGTATTGATACTGAAAACCCCAAATCTTGGCCTACTGTCTTGAAAGTGTCATTTGAGCAAGTATAGTGTACAACAGTTTTTTTTTATTAATTCCATTCAAACGTATATATAGAAATTATTGACAGTGGCCAGCAGATGCATAGAATATTGCATTTAAAGTGAAGTATGTGGTTATTGTGGTAGTTCAATACTTGTTTTATTTCTGTCAGATACCACATGCTTTCAATATCACGCTGAATAGGGAGATTTTTATCACTGGTCATTTCAAGGAAAGTTTATTTAATATGCAAATATGATTATACGGGTAGGTAGGAGTGTAAGTGACACCAAGCCACCAGTGAACAAGCAGTTAATAAGAAGCCTTACAGTCTGATTCCACTGTTGCACGATTCAACTTTCTGGGAGACAACAGGTAGACAGCCAATGTGGCTATGTCATCTTCCTATAGTACATGTATACACGTTATTACACAACTACTATGTAATCGGTATATTGCTGGATAAAGAATCAATCATCAAATCAGTCAATTATACTATGGAGGTCCCCATCCCCAAAAGTTAAAAGAATAATTTGAATACACGTATAACCTCTTTGAACTGAATTTGAATTTCCTCAATAAGCAATCATGGGTAGTAAATTTTAGAATAGGGTATATATGAACAAGAGAAGCCTGTCATTATATTTAAAAACAAAACGTTGCAATATCTGCCGATGAACAGGGCTTAAGGGGCAATTTGAAACATGCTGTCAAAGAGGAACATTTTTGCCACCCCCCAAGGACAAGCGCATTGCCCCAGAAAAGCCACCAGAAGCCTGCATTTGATGGCACATTTCAAGGCTCCATTTCATAGCACCACCCTCCTCCTCCCAATTGCTTGTCTGCATATTTTTTAGTCGAGAGAGCGATGGCAAATTACCAGAACTGCAAAATGGACACACAAACCTTGTATAACATTCTCAACTGATAACTGAATAAATTTCTCGTCAAGTTATCCTCCGTTGAAGTGATTATAATTTACGGAAAAAGTATCTGCCCTCCATATGTATCTCAACTGTTTTGAGACTTCTAACATCGACCAAGCTGCCAAAACATCGCCGCGACAAAGAAATAGAATGCGTGCATTAGTTCAAATAGCATATCCTGTAACAGTATTGATGTTTTCCGCTTGCTTCTTCATGATCGTTTTAACTCCACTTGAGTTGGTATATGTTATACATGTATGTGGTGACTGTTAACCACTTATGGAAATCATAACTGGTTACATCTATGACCGGTTATTAACTGGTTAACCAGTTAACCATTTCAGCCCTAATATGTACATGTTGCTTATGAGGAGACGATGTGTCACGCACAAATTTCTTTTTGTTTGATTGAGGTCAAGGTCACAGATCAAGGTCAACTGTCCAAGAAGATTATCGAGTCTGCTCCATTATTCTAAGATGTTTCATTGAATTTTGTTGAAACTTGGTATTCAAGTTGCTAATGGGTAGATGATGTGTTGCACATGAACATTTTTTTGGTTCCATGGAGGTCAAGGTCAACTGTCCGTCAGGAAGATTTTTGTGTTCGCTCCATAACTCTGAGATGCTTCATTGGATTTTGTTGAAACTTGGCATACTTATTGCTTATGGGAAGATGATGTGTCGCGCACAAATTTTGTTTTTATTCCATGGAGGTCAAGGTCACAGATCAAGGTTATTTCTGCATCAGGGCATAGCCTCTTACAAGTGACAATCTCTTGTTTCTTCTGGTAATTGTGGATTTAGATGATTGTTCCAATTTTTATTTTGTGTGAAGCTACCTTTGGAACAGCAGAAAGGAATTGTCCAAAAAAAATTGCCATCGGTTTTATCATAGGGTATTTTTCCAAGACTTTTGAAAAAATGCTGAGTCATCATTTATTAACACTTGTGAGTAATGGGAAAAACATTAAAGAATCTTCTTCCCCCATACTACTGCTCCAAAGGCTTTTATATTTCACATATAACATCTTTGGAAGATTCATTCACATATTTGTTGAAAGCAAATCCCAGGGTTCATATTTGGACTTGCTGTGGGAGCCCAAATGTTCAGATTAGCGCAAGGCCCAAAAAAATTAATGGTTTTGGTTCCGGTTACATAGCAGCAAAAAAATAGGGTCAGTAGGTCAGGATATTTTACAAAAAATTACACCCAAAAATGGCAGTTTATCAGCAGATGCTTTATTTGCAATTGCAGTGGACATTTCAGGTGAATTTCCGCATCTTCAAAATGAAACAGACTCAGAGGTGTCTTGATAATATTATCATCAGCTGTCGTCAAATTCTGAAGTGAAGTGTGTGTTCGCACGTCTCACTTTATCATGGGAAGTGTTAAAATTAGTGCACCTCAGCACATGAAATAAATTGACATTTTAAGTGACTGTGGTAATTATCATCATATTTATCTTGGCAGAGGAAGCACAAATGACTTGCTTTTGTTTATTTGAAAACAATGTACCTTGTGCCGGTCTTGTATCAAACACTTGCATGCGTGCAAACTATTTTGAAGGCAAGATGCTACCATGACGTGTGCAAACAGCCAAGCACTTTGGAGTTCGAGTGTAAAACTATAGGGAATCCCTTGGAGTTTCCAAAGAATTCCTGTTTTTAAATAGCACTTATTGTGATTAGTCGAATGTTCAGTATGACTGACTACGCATACTTTGTGTAATGCAGTTCAAGTGGTTGTGGTTTTTCACCTCAACTTGTTTCTGACAAATTAGAGGTAAACAATGTTCTATCATTTTCGTTATGATGGTACTTGTCGAAACAAATCACTTGAACAGTTTGGAATGAAAAGTAATAAAAAAAGGTACCATAGTCTGCGAGGTTAGACAGGGTGGTAAAAAGGGAAAGACCCAAATTTAAACCAACAGTAATCCGCACCAATGAAGTAAATTCACTTCTTGTAAACCCGTAATAAACAAGTTGAAATTTGCATACCAGAGTTAAAACAACTTCAGTATACAATTACCAGTTATGATTATCCCTGCATTTTCAAAAATGCGGGGAAAAAGTCATGATCTCTGTCTGTAAGCCCATCCGTCCGTCCGTCCATCCATACATCACACCCAGAAAGGCTCCTAGGGTATTCAAATCGAAATGTTTAAACTATGCTAAGATGTTCAGGTAGCAACTCTAGATGTGCATGAAGGTTTTCGGAATTTTGATTTAGCCCCAGGTGGTTCCAATGGAACCACTTTTATCGTTAGAAAATCAGTTTTCATCGAAAGGATCCTAGGGTATTTAATTCAAAATGTTTAAACTATGCTAATGTGTTCAGGTAACATCTCTAGATGTGCATGAAGGTTTCAGAATTTTGATTTGGCCCCAAGTGGCTCCGGTGGAACCACTTTTTTTGTTGGAAAATTAGTTTTCATCAAAAGGCTCCTAGGGTATTTAATTCAAAACATTTAAACTATGCTAATGTGTTCAGGTAACATCTCTAGATGTACATGAAGGTTTCAGAATTTTGATTTGGCCCCAGCTGGTTCCAGTGAAACCACTTATATCGTTAGAAAATTAGTTTTCATCGAAAGGCTCCTAGGGTATTTAATTCGAAACATTTAAACTATGCTAATGTGTTCAGGTAACATCTCTAGATGTGCATGAAGGTTTCAGAATTTTGATATGCCCCCAAGTGGTTCTGGTGAAACCACTTTTTTCGTTGGAAAATTAGTTTTCATCGAAAGGCTCCTAGGGTATTTAATTAGAAACGTTTAAACTATGCTAAGGTGTTCAGGTAGCATCTCTAGATGCGCATGAATGTTTCAGAATATTGATTTGGCCCCAAGTGGTTCCGGTGGAACCACTTTTATCATTGGAAAATCAGTTTTCATCGAAAGGCTCCTGGGGTATTTAATTCGAAACATTTAAACTATGCTAAGGTGTTCAGGTAACATCTCTAGATGTACATGAAGGTTTCTGAATTTTGATTTGGCCCCAGGTGGAACCACTTTTATCATTGGAAAATCAGTTTTTATCGAAAGGCTCCTAGGGTATTTAATTCAAAACGTTTAAACTATGCTAATGTGTTCAGGTAACATCTCTAGATGTGCATAAAGGTTTCGGAATTTTGATTTGGCCCCAGGTAGTTCCAGTGGAACCACTTTTATCGTTAGAAAATCAGTTTTCCTCGAAAGGCTCCTAGGGTATTTAATTTTAAATGTTTAAACTATGCTAAGGCGCTCAAGTAGCATCTCTAGATGTGCATGAACGTTTCGGAATTTTGATTTGGCCCCAAGTGGTTCCCATGGAACCATGTTTATCTTTAGAAAATCAGTTTTCCTCAAAAGGCTCCTAGGGTATTTAATTTGAAACGTTTAAACTATGCTAAGGAGCTCAGGTAGCATCTCTAGATGTGCATGAACATTTCGGAATTTTGATTTGACCCCAGGTGGTTCCAGTGGAACCACTTCTATCATTAGAAAATCAGTTTTTATCGAAAGGCTCCTAGGGTATTTTATTCAAAATGTTTAGACTATGCTAAGGTGTTTGGGTAACATCTCTAGATGTGTATAAAGGTTTCAGAATTTTGATTTGGTTTCAGGTGGTTCCGGTGAAACCACTTTTATCGTTATAAAATCAGTTTTCACCGAAAGGCTCCTAGGGTATTTAATTCGAAACATTTAAACTATGCTGATGTATTCATTTAGCATCTCTAGATGTACATGAAGGTTTCGGAATTTTGATATGGCCCCAAGTGGTTCCAGTGGAACCACTGTTATCGTTGGAAAATTAGTTTTCATCGAAAGGCTCCTAGGGTATTTAATTCGAAACATTTAAACTATGCTAATGTGTTTCAGCGGAAATGCGGGGACACACCATTGTGTGCTTTGCACACAAATAACTCTATCTAGTTTAATTTGCCAATGACAGTTTGGAACATGAGACTGATTATATATATAAAACGGTATACCAAAAAGCCACCCAGCACTATTTCTGTTGTTGTTGTAAAAGTTGGCGCTCGTGTGTTTTTTTTTCAATTTCATTAAAAAAATTTCTTAGGGCCGGGGCGCAAAATTAGAGTCGAGCGGGTAACTGGAATCAAACTATTTTTTTGGGGGGGTCCAATATGAGGAGTATTCTTTAAAAATCTCTTCCTCTGATCCACCCATCAGAATCTTTTGATATTTGGTATGCAGCATCCTTGGGGGGTGAGATTCAAGTTTATTGAAGCCAAGTCCCTGCGTTCATATTTGGTCTCCCTGTGGGAGCCTGAATTATAACTTAGTTCATTATGAGGAATATTCTTTAAAAATCTTTTTTTTTCATATCCACCGGTCAGAATCTTTGGATATTTGGTTTTAGCTTTTCTTAGGAGGGGCAGATGCAACTTGTTCAAATCAATTCCCTGGGTTGATATTTAAGCTACCATATCAGCTATGTGCCCTTAGGCCCCCTGGGGCCTCTTGTTTCAAATTTCATATGTAGTTTTGGTGTGATGTCTAGATTGGAGCTATCAAATTTTTCTGAATTTCATTGAAAAAAATGGCTGCCAGTGGCCATCTTGGCTTTGGCATTTAAATGGTCAATAATCCCATTAGCACACCCTGCAGGCCACATCCCTCACCCCATCTTTTTTTAAATTTCATATGTACCGGTAGTTTCGGTGTGATGTCCAGATGGGAGCTGTCAAATTTTTCTGAATTTTGTTGAAAAACATGGCTGGCAGTGGCCATTTTGGATTTGACATATAAATTGTCAACAATTCCGTTATCAGACCCTACAGACCGCACCTCTCACCCGATCTTTTTTTCAAATTTTATTTGTAACTTTGGTATGAGTCTAGATGGGAGTTATCAGATTTTTCGGCATTCCATTTAAAAAGGTAGCCATCTTGGATTTGACACATAAATTTTCAACAATTCCATTTGTCCACCCAACTGGCCCCACCCCTCACCTGACTTTTTCAGATTTCATATGTCGCTTTGGTGTGATGTCTTTGCTGCAGAAACATGAGTGAATGACTTGGCATTACTGGATCTTTCTATTTAGTTCAGTCCCTTCTTGGACAAGTTGAGCTGTAGTGTCCTTGACACTTTCATATTATTTTTATCCCCCGCCAACGAAATCGGGAGGGGGATATTGAAATGGTGTTCGTCCGTCCATATATCCATCCATCCATCTGTCCATCCTTCCATCACAAACTTTGTCTGCATAACTCCTCCTACAGTTTACAATGGATTTTTACGAAACTTGGTCTGAAGTATCAGTTTCAAATGTAGATGTGCATGTGGTCAGGAATTTTCGATGCGACAAATGTTGCATGGTTACTGCCCTGGGAAATAACAAAATTTTCACCACAAAGGCTTGTCCGAGTAACTCCTACATTTTTTATTGGATTTTTTACAAAACTTGGTCTGAGGTATCAGTATCAAGTCTAGATGTGCATGTGGTCAGAAATTTTTGATGCGACAAATTTTTCATGGTTATGCCCCTTGGGAATAGCAAAATTTCCATCACAAAGGCTTGTCCGCTTGGCTCCTCCTGCATTTTTCATTGGATTTTTTCAAAACTTAGTGTGCAGTATGAGTATGATGTGTTCATGTCAGAGGGAAAGGAAGTTTTGATTTGAATAATTTTACTAGAGTTATAGCCCTTGTCGACTTGGAATTTACCAAAATTGTGGGTTTTTAACCTAACTTGACGAAGTCAAGATAAGCTATTGCCATCATGTGTGCGGAAGTGTGTTAGTCTGTGAGTCTGTTCACATTTTCTTTAGCACAGGCTACACCCCATAGTTCTTGTACGATCATCACAAAATTTCATATGCAGGTTCGAGGTCATGTCTAGATGAGAATGTCCCCCTTTTGCTTGTGATCGGTCAACCGTGATGGTTACACAAGCCCGAAACCTGTAAATCTTTTTACACAGTCTACAGGTTATATTTGTGAAGGGATTTCATTGCAACATGGTAGGATAACTCTGTTTAATGTCTAGATGAGAACATCTCCTTTTGGTCGTGATCAGTCAACCCTGACAGGTACGTGAGCCCGGAATCCGAAAAACCTTTAGCACAGTCTACAGGTCATATTTATGAAGGGACTTCATTGTAACTTTGTAGGATGACTCTGTGTAAGGTCTAGATGAGAATGTCCCCTTTTGGTCGTGATCGGTCAACTGCTGATGGACATGCATGCCTGAAACCCAAAAACCTTTAGCACAGTCTACATGTCGTAATTATGAAGGGATTTTATTGTAACTTTGTAGGATGACTTTGTATGATGTCTAGATGAGAATGTCTTATTTTTGTCAGGTTCAGTTAACCGTAATGGCTTCACAGGCACGTGACCTATATTTTTTAAGCACAGTCTACAGTTCATATTTATAAAACAATTTCATTGTAACTTGGAAGGATAACTTGGTATGATGTCCAGATGAGTCTATCCTATTTTGGTCACTATCGGTCAGCCGTTACTGTTGCCTGATCACATGACCTAGATTCCTTTAGCACTGTCTACAGGCTGTTCTTATGAAGAGATTTCATTGTAACTTGGTATGATATTTAAATGAGACTCTCCTATTTTGGCCATGACCGGTCAACCATGACCACCGAACTGTCACATGATCTAGTTTCATTTAGCAAGTCTACAAGTTATATTTATGAAGGGATTTCATTGTAACCTGTAGGATGAGTCATTTTGGAATGATTTTACTGTAACTTGGTAACTTTGGTTGACATACATTAACTGTGAGGGCGCCACATTAACCCAGGCCTCAATTCTTTAGTGCAGTCTAAACCTCAAATTCTTCTTATTGAAAACATCACACATAGCGACAGAAATTAAAATATTTTCAATCATCACAATTCTTGTCTTATTTCACAATCCTTTCATGAACATTAAACATCCTTTTCATCAAACTCTACCCACAGTCAAGTTAAGCTATAGTGTCATTGACCCTTTCATTGGAAGATATCTTCAGTTGCAATTGAAGAAATTAAATCATATTTGGTAAGTGACATTATTGGGTATGAATACATGTCCAGATTGATAATGAGATTATTCCTATTATAACACAGAAGTTGGCGCGTGATATTGATGTCGTTACACTTATCAATTTTATTAACTTCGGTTATATATCAGACTTATATGTAAACCATTTTATTTTTATTTTTTTTTATGTTTGTATTGCATGCAGCAGCCAAAAGGACTATGCAGGAGGTCCTGAGAAACAGATTTTTAACTTTTTTAGGCTTTATATGGCACTCTTAACCCTTTACCTAACGATCGCCTGCATCCGCCCACGTAATATGCAAATTGAGCAGTTGAAAAAATTAAATTTTTCAAAATATTTCAACAAAACCATATCATTGAGCTCATTCCAATGAGGGGGTCACATGATAATGGTTTTGTTGAAATGTTTTGAAAAATTAAAAAAAAAATGATATTTAAAATAATAAATTTTGATATCGTCTGCGTTGGGTAAAGGGTTAAGGCAATAGTGGAACCATCAGCTTTCCACTTTGTTATAGCTCTGAACCTTTTCCTTGTGAAGGTGATGTTTGAAACTTTTGTGCTCTTGAAAGAGCTTCTCACTAACCACCAGTCCAAATGCTTCCATGCTTGACATATAACTTATAATATAAACATCTGATCGTGAAGAACTTACATCATATTTCATTTTAAGCCTATTGGTCCATACTTAGGGTTGATATGGAGTCCTCAGATTTTAAAACTAATGGAAATGGGAAAAACAATATAAAAATCTTCTATTCTCAAACAAAAACTCAAAATACTTCCATGTTTATTAGCTCACCTGACTGAATGTCAGGGTGAGCTTTTCTGATCACTCTTCGTCCGTCGTCCGTCCATCCATCATCCTACGTGAAGGTGGTGTTTGAGCCTCTTTTTCCTAAACCACTGACAAATTTTAATTAAATTTCATGTAAGTAGAGGTTATATAGGGGCATTTTGATTTTTATGCAAATTAGGTTTCGGCTCATATTGAGCAGAGGAGTGGGGAAAAAATGGCCAAATTCTTGGAAAATCTTCTAATGAACCACCAGTAGCAGAAACTTGATATGTGGTATACAGAGTCCTTTTGAGGTTTAGAATCAAGTTTGTTCAAGAGAAGTTTGTCGGGCATTATTTGTCTTCATTATGGGAGGGGCAAAAATTTTGGCCATGCCTAAAATTTCTATATTTTTATACTGTACCAATGACCCAGACTTAGCTGGTGCTAACTCTTAAATTCTAGGGCCAAAAACAAATTTTGCCCCCCCCCCCCCCCCCCAATCCCCAAAATTTGCATCAAAATCCCAAAAATGTATGCGCAGTGTCAAGGAAGTCCGAAATTGGAGCAAAATCCTCATTCTTTGTTTGGCCCTTCAATCAGTAACATCTCACTGATATCTGTGCCTATAATCTCAGTTAAAATGATGCCAGACACAAAATCCTGAAAGAAATGGTGGATCTAAGGATGAAATAAGAGGATGAGAGGAAGAAACAGTGGAAGGATGTGTTCAGGGCTGTAACTTATAATTTTGATGCAAAATTATTTCATGTTCCCTAATTTCGGGACATGGGCCTGATGTTTACATTCTTGTTATGAAATTTCCACAGTTTGTTCAGAGTTTCCTCTCTTCCTTTCCTTTATACCCCCCTTGCTATTCTCCCATGCTTTTGGGATAATTTTTGTAATTTTTTAACTGAAATTTCTTGGGAGTTTTGGCTTGGTAACAGAATGTTTATTCTGTTTTTCCCCATGGTTACATCCTCACCCTACGGTGGTTAGGCGTTTCGGTCATGCATCTACCATCCGATGTACTGCAGTATCTTCTCAGGAAGCCTCTGTTTTACATCGGATAGTGTTAAAATTGGTTACTGATTTCGGGCCATATTTTCAGTGTCTGGAGTCTTGTTTCCAGTTTTTATTCACTTTTGTTTATGTTGACAACGGTTACTTCTGACAGTGATTCCTTGTCTTCTATTAGTTCTGATCATAGCCAGATACATTAATATTGTCTGTAAGTGTAACATTAATTTTTAGACATGTTTTAAAATTTTTGTCCACACTTAGGCTTTTTTGGGGATCCATTTGGGCTCATCTTGAAATTTTTTCGAAAAAATTTTTTCTTTTGAATTAATTTTCAAAATGTTTGTAATGGATTATTATTATTATGTATCTTTGTTTTCAAGGGTTGGTGTGAGTATGATGACTGTTGAATATTTTTTCAAAATGAAAGAATATTGTTCAATTGTAAATTGAGGAAGTCTTCCTCTGATTCTCATGTTCATTGTATTTGCTGTAGTCTGTGTACTTGCACTAATTCTTGCTCAGTGTGTGCCAATTCGGATGACAAACGTGGGAGACGTGTGTCATGGTATATTGTTAGTGGTGAGAGGTCCATGCCGGTCCTCTCTCCACAGGGTCACTCTACTTTTTTCAGTCTCTTTTTCAGAGGAACAAGAACTGGGTGATGTTTCCGTGATGTCTTCTAAAGTGTGCTTCCGGTGTCGCAATAAAGAGCTAGCGGCTAAGTGCTCAAAGAAATGTGGCAAGTGCCTAAGAGGTCCCTAGTAGGATCGATGGTCACTTGTCGCCCGCTCGCTCCCCGGTGAAGCAATCATTCACGAAATGGTTGTGCTGCCGGGTTCATCCGTTGCGGTCCAGGAGATGAGAAAGGGTGTTGCGAGCACTATAATCTCGGATCATGCACACCCGGCGACGACGGATCGGAGGATGGAACAGAGGAAGCCAGTCAGTCCGGTAGCTAGCTCGTCCAGATCTACCCAGACCGCGAGCAAGAGAGGCCCCCTCTCTCTTACAACAACATCTGGGCCCAGTTCGTCAGTCGGAGCATACGTCCACTCCTCCTGCTCGGGATGCTCCGTCGCATAGACAGTCCAACGCGGCTTGTCTATTTGCTTCCTCATCCTCATGTCAGCACACACGACCGCACCTTGGCTATGTGACCACTGATATCCAGCCTGCTTCGCTGACCAGGGATTCCACGTCGACCAGGTCATGCCATCCGCTAGCCAAGGACAAGAGGCTTTTCCAGTCGGGACGTTCGCATATAAGAAGTATGCAGGAATTAACGTCCCAGGAGCCTCCAGCGGCTAAATTACGTAAGACCGCGGCTCCACGGACCTCCGTGATGGACTTGCTATCACAGATAGCTCAATTCATCGCAGCATCCCAGCAGCCATCAGAAACTTTTTCAGAAAAGAAACTGTCTGAGGAAGCTGGGTCGGTTCGCTCCCCTGCAGAGTCAGAAAGGGACAACCGAGATTCTCATGTGGTCCAGTCGGATGGTGAAAGGGAATCTGCGGAGCTGAAATTTTCCCTTTCCGAACAATTTAAGGTGGCCATAGATTTCATCCGGCAACACCTTTTCAGAAGTTATTTCTCCGGACCAAAATGCTGCGTTACCTGATAAGAAACTGAAAGCGTCACTGGACACAGATTTATTTGGCCGGAATAGGGACATTGCACCCGACTTTCCGACCCAGTCCAGAAATGTCACACAGACATTTGAACTTCTTCATGACGCTATATTCAAGCTAGCCTCTAAGACTGGCAAATCCGGTTTCTTATCGTCTCATGCTCTACAGCTGCCTTTCATCAATCATAGAAATAGATTTGAAATGGCAGGACAGGGCGTGCCGAGAGTTCCTCTGCGTTTAGACGACCAGGCAGACGACTTGAAGTTGTCATTGCCGGCGTCTATGTTGATTTATTCCAGTACGCTGGTGACGACTATATCTCGTCTAACAGAATTAGCTTAGACGCATTATCTTACACAGATCACCTTACCAGAGCGTTATCATTATGTCTCGAAGGAAAAGAATTCCAGGATGTTTAAAACTTCCTTGAGAGTTCTTTTGAGGGCCATAGCATATTCTACGTATAACTCCGCCCTTTCAGTGGCAATCTGGAGTTAGTCAGACGTGATGCTGCCTTGGCTGCATCCACAAGAGTGGATAGTAAGGTGAAAAACTCTCTTCCAGTCACTCTGGTCTCAGGAGAGCTTCTCTTCGACGGTAAGCTTTCTATAATCTATAATCAGATTACTAAGAAAGCTTCGGATTCTCTGCTTTTAAATCCGCTTTGAAAAAGTCGGACTCAGCAGAGAGGAGTAAGGCAGGCACTTCGGGGGCGATTACGTCCAAGGGAAGTTCCTATAGAGGATCTAAGAAGACCTCTACATCTTACTCCAGAGACCGTCAGAGTAGCGACTCAGGTGGGGGTCGTAATGCTGGCTGAGATACCAGTCAGACGCCCCTAGGTTGACTGGGCGAGGTGCTGGTCGTGGAGGACGTGGTTTCTCCTCCCTCAAGCCTCGCAGGGCCAGGAGGTGATGGTCTAAACCTCTTTTGCGTTCCAGTGGACGGAAGGCTGTCAAGATTCTTAACCAATTGGTTGTCTATTACGGATGACCCATGGGTGCAAGGGGTTATTTCCGAAGGTCTAAAACTGTCCTTCAAGGAAAAACCTCTGGTAACTCAAAGTCCACGTTGGACTCGGCTTCCGTCAGACGTTCAGAAGAGAGATTCGCTTCTATCAGAAGTTCAATCTCTTCTGGACAAGAACGCTATAGACGTCAAAGAAAACTAGGAATCTCCAGGTTTCTACATTCACCTGTTCCTGGTTCCAAAACCAGACGGCTCGTTTCGTCTAGTTATAGATCTGAGCTGGATAAACAAGCTGATCGTGGCTCCAAAATTTTATATGGAGACCATCCGATTGAGCATTCGAGTAAACGATTATGCTGCGAGCATAGATCTCAAGGATGCATACTTTCACGTCATGGAACATCCGACGTTCAGAAAGTATCTTCGCTTTGCTGTCTTGGAAGTCGTTCATCAGTTCCGAGCAACGTGCTTTGGTCTGAATCTAGCACCCTTCACTCGAATAATGAACTCGGTAATGACTCATTTCCGAGCTCATTCGTCTGTGGTAACGTCGGCCTACATGGACGACATTCTTCAGAGGTACAGCAACAAGTTAACGCTTCAGAACGATGTTCAGAGTCTGCTTCAATTGCTCCAATGTCTCGGTTTCATAGTAAACGAAGTCGGATCTAGTGCTGTCCAAGTCATTCACCCACCTGGGAATGAGCTTCGAGACGCACAACAATCTCGTTCATCTGCCGTTAACCAGAGCGAAATTAGTCAGTTGTTACGCTCGCTTTTGTCTTCACTCAGATGTAGTAACAGCGAGAGAATTCATGAGACTGACAGGTTTGTGCAGAGCCGCAGCAGATTTTATTCCGATGGGGCGGCTACGCACTCGTCCACTCCAGATATTTTTTACTCAGAATTGGAGTGTGAAGACTCATTCGCTCGAAACGAACATTGTCTTGTTGAATCAAGTGAAACAAGAGATTCAGACTTGGGCAGATATTCAATGGTTAACTCAGGGAGTACCGCTGCAATTGCCGGATCTGATTTTTACGATAATGATGGATGCGAGTCAAACAGGTTGAGGCACAACTTTGAGCCCAACAGATTCGAGGTGCCAGGGTCTTTGGGATCCACAGTTCCTAAACAAGCACATAAACATCAAAGAGATGATGTCAATTTGGCTTGCGCTACGTCAGTGGATGAACATTATTCAGAATTTGCATGTTCAAATTCTGTCCGAAAATTCAACAGTAGTAGCGTATATTCGGAACCAGGGAGGCACTCATTCCATTCCATTGTTCAATCTAACGGAAAGAATCCTTCTGTTTGTTCTAGAGCTTCAAGTTCTTCTGTTGGTCCGTCATATTCCGGGTCGTCTGAACGTTCTAGCGGACTCCTTTTCTCGGAAAGGTCGTATGTTGCTATCAGAATGGATTCTCAATGAACGAGTATTCAATCAGATTTGCTACCTATGGGATCGTCCTATGATAGACTTAGATCCTCGAGCGTTTGCAGTAGACAACCTTTCGGTCTCTTGGGATGGAATGATAGGATACACGTATCCTCCAGCTCCGTTGATTCAGCTGATGTTGCTAAAAATCAAGCAATCTCACTGCAAGATTCTGTTGGTAGCATCTCTGTCACCCCAGAGACCATGGATAAATCTACTGAGGTGTCTGTTGTGGGACATTCCGCGGAAGCTTCCTCCACGGGAGGACTTTCTTTCGCAGGGGAAATCGCGCACACTGCATCACAACCCACAAGGTCTCAACCTTCACACATTTCTGTTGTGCGGTCCTTCTTGCACGGCAAGCATTTTACAGGACGAGCAGTGGACGCAATTTCTAACTGTAGGAGGACCTCCTCTTCGCTAAATTATGCTGCTAAGTGGAAGGTTTTCTCTCGATGGTGTAGGGATCATTCTGTTGATTTTTATGATCCCTCCATTCCAGACATTGCTAATTTTTTGGTCTACTTGTTTGACGAGATCAAACTGCAGCCAAATTCTATTAAGGGTTATAGGTCTATGCTATCGGATACCTATGCTCATCATGATAGCTTACAGGTTGGATCTAATGTCTTTTTATCTAAGTTAGTGAAAAGCTTTTCGATAAATAGACCTAGAACCCTTTGGTTAATTCCTAAGTGGAATTTACCTTGGGTTCTTCTGAAGCTAAAAGAAGCGCCATTTGAACCTCTTGATACAGTGGATTTCAAATACTTATCTTATAAGACAGCTTTTCTCTTAGCCTTCTCTTCTGCTAGAAGAGTTAATGAGCTTCATGCACTATCTGTTGATGATTCTCACTATCGTAGTGTTGGTAATACTATTACATTGACTACTAATGTTGGATTTTTGGCTAAGAATCAGGCTCCTAATAAGTACCCTGAACCTATTGTTATTAAGGTTCTTCCATCTCCAGACGGTCTTAGGCCTTTGCTTTGTCCAGTCAGAGCTATGCGTATTTACAAATGTAGATCTGAGTTTATCAGAAAGGGACGTAAGCATTTCTTTCTGTTTTTGCTGCCTAAGAGAAAGGACATTACGGTCCATTCTATTGCAAGGCGGATTCAGTTAACTATCCGTACTGCTTATGATAAATTATCTTCATCTCAGAAGTCAGTGCTTAAGATTTAGGCGCATGAAGTAATAGCGCTGTCTACATCTTGGGCTTATGCTAATAGTGTTGCTATTACCGATTTGATGAAGGCTGCATATTGGTCTCAGCTTTCCACGTTCACAAATTTTTATCTTAGAAATACTGAGTCCATTTCTGGCGACCTGTGTTGTTTAGGTCCGTTATCTGTTGCTCAGAATGTCGTCCACTAAACAGTTGCAGCTATAGTTATGCAGGCTTTCTGTTCCGGCAATGTCTTTGTCCTGCTGCCCTCTTCGTTCTGGGGTATTTGACCCAGAGCAAGGGGAAGTGGGGGGGGGGGGGGGGGGGAATGGTGTTCCCTTATATCACCTGCTTTATAGTGAAAAGCAAGGGAATACCTCCTCTGGAGTCAGTAATTCTGAGTCGGTGCCGGGATGGTTTTAAAGTGTAAAGCTAATGTCTATCTCATTTATGTAATATTTTTAAAGTGTAGCTCAGTGTGAAGCATTTGTATATGTCACGTGTCATACGCGCGTTAATATACAATCCTCGGACACTTTTAAAATGAGTATAAAGAGTCTCATTCTCTGGACTATCTTTATTTATTGGCTTTCCTTTAATAAATTAGTATAATGGGTTATACTGGATGTTAATAGAGATCATTGATGTTATTGTGCTCAATTACGGAATGGTATTGTGTCTTTCTTTTTTGGTATAAACAAGAAAGAAACATGTAAAGCCTGTTCGCCTCTTCTCCCTGAGGGGATAATTCTGTTTACATGTAATTGAGTCTATTGGATTATCCTTTATGTCCTAGGCCCTCCAGCCTTTTTTCTATTCAGCAAAGTCTGGGTCATTGGTACAGTATAAAAATGTTAAAAAATTTATAGTAATTTATATATTTTTTATATTTACCAATGACCCAGACGGGGATGGCCCCCTGATTACATAACGCTTACCAAGCACTGGTTGTAAGAATGTGGATTTGGCTCCAATTTCGGACTTCCTTGACACTGCGCATGTGAAGTGGATAAAAGTATGGAGGACCACATAGGACATATATTTTTTGGATTTTGATGCAAATTTTGGGGATTGGGGGGGAGGGGGGGGGCAAAATTTGTGTTTGGCCCTAGAATTTAAGAGTTAGCACCAGCTAAGTCTGTGTCATTGGAAAGTATAAAAAATATATAAATTACTATAAATTTTTTAACTTTCAGAACCGTGAGGTCGATTTGAACCAAATTTGATATGGGATGATAATGGGTCATAAGTAGTTGATTGATGCAAATTTTTTTTTTCTCATTGCCCCATGGGAACCTCGGGAGCTAAAAATAGGAAAAACATTAACACTGCCATATCTCCAAAACAACACAGCACAGAGAATTCTTATTTTGTATAAAGCTTACTTTTATCCAGTAGAATAGAATGGTTAAAAAAAATCGCTATCAGTTTGATCACAAGGTACTTTTTTCAGGACTTTGAAAAAGTGCTGAGTCAGCACTTTTCATCACTGTAGGCAATGGAAAAAACATTAAAAAATCTTCTTCTCCAGATCCAGCAGGCAGAATCTTTTGATATTTGGTATGCAACATTGTAGGGTGGATCTGATTCAAGTTTGTTCAAATCGGCCCCCTGGGTTCATATTTGGGCTCAGTATAGGAGCCCGATTTCGAACTTAGTGCATTTCAGGCAAATTTCTTAAAAAATCTTCTTCTCCAGATCCAGCAGGCAGAATCTTTTGATATTTGGTATGCAACATTGTGGGGTGGATCTGATTCAAATTTGTTCAAATCAGCTCCCAAGATTCATATTTGGGCTCACTCTAGAAGCTCGAATTCGAACTTGGTGCATTTCAGGCAAATTTCTTAAAAAATCTTCTTCTCCAGATCCAGCAGGCAGAATCTTTTGATATTTGGTATGCAACATTGTGGGGTGGATCTGATTCAAGTTTGTTCAAATTGGCCCCCTGGGTTTATATTTGGGCTCAGTATAGGAGCCCAAATTTGAACTTAGTGCATTTCAGGCAAATTTCTTTGAAAATCTTCTTCTCCAGATCCAGCAGGCAGAATCTTTTGATATTGGGTATGCACCATGCTTGGGGGGAGGGGGGGGGGGAGGGTGGGGAGGGTGAGATTCAAGTTTGTTCAAGCCAAGTCCCTGGGTTCATATTTGGGCTCACTGTGGTAGCCCGAATTATAACTTAGTTCTACATTGAAGAATTTTCTTTAAAAATCTTCTTCAGATCCAGCCAGCAGTCGGAATGTTTTGATATTTGGTATGCAGCATCCTTGGGAGGGGGGGGGGGGCGATTCAATTGTGTTCAAGCCATGTCCCTAGGTCCATATTGGACTCACTGTGGGAGCCCGAATGATAACTTAGTTCAAAATGAGGAATTTTCTTTTAAAAATCTTCTTCTTTCGATCCAGCAGTCGGAATGTTTTGATATTTGGTATGCAGCATCCTTAGGTGGGTGAGATTCAAGTTTGTTCAAGCCATGTCCCTAGGTCCATATTTGGACTCGCTGTGGGAGCTCGAATTGTAACTTAGTTCAAAATGAGGAATTTTCTTTAAAAATCTTCTTCTTAAGATCCAGCGGTCGGAATGTTTTGATATTTGGTGTGCAGCATCCTTAGGGGGTGAGATTCAAGTTTGTTAAAGCCAAGTCCCTGGATTCATAAAAATGGGCTCTCTATGGGAGCCCGAATTATAACTTAGTTCAATATGAGGAATATTCTTTAAAAATCTTTTTTTTTTAGATCCACTGGTCAGAATCTTTGGATATTTGGTATAAGCTTTTCTTAGGAGGAGCAGATGCAACTTGTTGAAATCAATTCTCTGGGTTGATATTTAGGCTACCATGTTAGGTGAGCGCCCTCAGGCCCCCTGGGGCCTCTTGATAAATAACTTCTTTTGTAAGTTTAATAATTTATCTTACGCAATACAAGTAAAAATTCAAGACAAAATACAATTCTGTCTTGAGGGTAGCAATTGTATGTGTGATCATTTGATTCAGAAAGGGAATGTTTTTTACCTGTTCTCATCGAAAAATGATTGCACTACACATGTCGAGGCCACCATTTGTGATAACAGTAATTAAAAGATAAATAAATAAATCACCAACTCTATGAAATGAATTGGACTAGATCATTTTTTGCCATGATTTTTATATAGGCCTACTACAATAAAACCTGTTTTGAGAGACCACTGTTGTGAGAGACCGTCTGTCTTAAGAGATAGCTGTTACCTTGTACCATTTGGTTGTTTTACTCTGTAATGGACCTGTGATGAGAGCCTACTTTTGCCTGGAAAAAGGGTGGTCTCTCAAGACAGGCTCTACTGTATGCATTAAACCTGAAAATTAAAACAAAGAAACACTCATCTGAAACACAAGTACTATAAACTTTGGCGGTTGTAGTTCAAGTAGAATAATGAATGAGGATTATGCCATGCATAGTGCAAGAATGCAATAACATGATGTCATGACCTTCATTTATACAAAA
Source organism: Pictodentalium vernedei (assembly GCA_031216915.1). Taxonomy (NCBI): domain Eukaryota; kingdom Metazoa; phylum Mollusca; class Scaphopoda; order Dentaliida; family Dentaliidae; genus Pictodentalium; species Pictodentalium vernedei. The sequence goes on from CM062292.1 coordinate 208,469,144, forward strand.
TCAACTCACAGATGCAGAATGCATGTCAAAATATATGAGAACAAGTCAATAAAGGGAGGAAAATTGTAAGATAATATTGTTAGGCCTAAAAAAATAAAAAATCGGTTTCTCAGGCCCTCCCGCATGGTCCTTTTGGCTGCCGCATGCTCTCTTTTTATAACCAATTTAAACTTAAAAAAAATAAAAATTAAATGGTTTATGTCTTGGTTTACCCAAGTTAAAAAAATTGATGAATTTGTCCCTTGAGTGCAAGAAGGCTTTGCAATGCTTTAGCATTGCAAAGTCTTCTTGCACTCAAGGGATGAAATACACCACCACCCATGCTATTCTGTAGACTATGAGGCCTAAAACTTTAACCAAGAACATGAACTTTTGATGACAAAAGAGTAATTACTGAAATAAAAAATAAAATAAAAAAACGCTCGCCCGCATGCAATTTCACAAATAATGGCCTGAGAAACAGAAGATCTACTTTGTGTGGCCTTATTACCATCAAGTGGGTTTACAAGATGGTGTATTCAAGTTTCGACCTCGCCTCTGTCTCAAATATTGACTCATAATGGCCTTGTCAATATATGTCCTGAGACATGTTCTCAACTTCATACAGATTGTAACTTTGTGATTAATGGAGAAACCATTGAAAAATCTTTTGTTCAAACGACTGCTTTCAATATTTACCCAATGTACAAAATATCAAAAAAATTTATTCTTAATGTTTCAAGAAATGTCCACAAAACCATATCTGACTTTCTCATTGGAACAATCTCAACAACCTCATTCTAATAATCACATCATATGTTTTTGTTGAAATTCAAAAAAACAATTTCAATTGCTCATTTGTAATTTACATGAGCAGAGGTGACTGATTCATTTATGTCAAAGGTTAAATGCTTCCATGTTTGGCATGAGAGGTATTTTTTTTGTAATGGCTGCTAATAAGTTTGTTTCAGTCAAGCCCCTGATATCATGGGGCTTTTTTGGGGGTGGGGTGGGGTGTTGAGGGGTTGTTTTTGTTGAGGCTGATATTTTAACACAGAGGCAATATTGAAAAGGTTTTCTCACAGACACGTGGTATCAGTAATTTCAAGTTTGACATATCACATCTTTGTATTGATCATATACATTGTACAAGTTTATAGAAATTAAGCCAGGTGGTAACATTTTCCCCCAACCTTACTTGATTGGTAATCCATGGGAGAAATATTAAGAAAAATCTTCTCCCAAATCTCAGCCGTTTAACATTTTACATCTGAGGAATAATGAGCAACTGATTATGGGTTGTTTTTTTTTACAAAATTTTTAATCTGTTTGTGAAGGATAAATGTTTTTTTGTTAGGTCAGCCCTTCAGGTCCCTTGGTGCTTCTTACATTACTGCTTAACTCTTTGCATGCTTCTGGCAGATTTTTTTGCCCAGGACAAGATTTCTCTTCTCCGCTGAAATAAGTATAATTTGGTCATATTTGATCATATTTTACCCCAGTCAGTTGTATAGATTTTTCATCAATAACTCTTGGAGTTAAATTTAGATAAATTTTTCATCAAATCTAGTCATGGCTGCTTCATAGCAGCCATGACTAGATTTGATGAAAAATATTTAGAAAATACCGTGCAGGTTCAGAGTTAATAGGTGATGTATTGGAATGATCTCTAAAATATGCCTTGTTCAATATTACAGGAAATGGCATTATTAAAACACCTAGAATTGCCGAAGTCATGAAAACTGTTGATAGAAGGCATTTTTCCAAATATAATCCATTTACAGACTCTCCTCAGAGTATTGGTTATTCAGCTACAATTAGTGCACCACATATGGTAAACTATAATTTTTCTCTTTTATTTGACATACATTTGTACAGGTATTTCTGTGGTGAGGTGTGAGAATTGCTTTATTCATACCCCATATTGCAAATTCTTGGTTTGTTAAAAAATAAGCTGTCCAGAGTTTTTTGTCTGGAATGTGGGGCACATGCAAATTATTTGTACATGTACATGTGTTTAAAATTGTTATTGCTTGAATTGCTTTTGTTTAGCAGCCAACATAAAGCATTTAATATTTTAAATAAGGGTTGTCTCCATATATTTTTTTTATGCAGGACAACAGGAGACTAAAGGACCCCTCCGTTGTATTAAAAGTGACATTGGGGAGATTAAGTGATGGTTAAACAAAGAGAAATTTTTGCACAAAGTGGTGGTTCGAAACGAAAAGGTGCCTGTCACATCTGCGCAGCACTTACAACTGTGGGCAAAGCCCTGAATTGAAAACTTTACCTAAGATTGGGGCCAAACACTGGAGAATGCAGTCCACAAAAATTGTTCATATTATTATACTTAAATTTTTTGCCTCAAAAAAATTATTTTATAACCCTTCACAACAAGCTCATTCCAATGCAGTGAGTTGTCGTAAGGTTTGTTTTTGAGGCAAAAAATGCAAGTTTTTATTTATTTAAGAACTTAACTGGTAAGAACTTTCTATCCATGTTCAGTAATGGGTTAAAGTTTTTGTCTCCCACCATTAGACTCCAGATTTTTCTGGAGGGTAGGTAGATTAGAAACTTTCTTCAGTGACTGTGCAGGCTCATAAATCTTGTTGAGATTCCTTCCCTCCCCTCCACACACATGTCCACACACACATGCACTCACACACACAGAGAAATAAAACATTATTTTTCTTGTCAGACAGTTGCTGGAATGGAGTAATATTGCCCAATAATTGGCATGTTCAATGACCTTTCAGAATTTTGCCACATAAATTGGACACTTTGCGTCTTAGGGGGTCATTGATTTGAACATCTGCTCCTGCACTTCTTTCTTGACCTATTATTATAGAAAGAAAGGGATATGTATCTCCACCCCAAGGTAATCATGTTTTAGTAGTCATGTCTGTTCTTAAATGGCTGTCTGAACATGTTGACTATGCAGCTTCATTTGAAACTGTCCCAAAATGTTTGCAAAAATTAGCCATTTAACCCTTTACCCAATGAATCGGCCACATCCACCCTCGTAATATTCCAATTCAGCAGATGAAAAAATATTATTTTTCAAACAATTTCAACAAAACCTTATCATGTGACCCCTCTTTGGAACGAGCTCATTGAGCTCGTTCCAATGAGGGGTCACATGATATGGTTTTGTTGAAATTTTTTGAAAAAATTTAAAAGATTTTTAAAATAATAAATTTTGATATTGTCTGCTTTGGGTAAAGGGTTATACACATTATTTCTGTTTTGGGTGGGTTCTTGATTGAATTGATTAGTTCAACAACTCTTTGGACTACTGGCTATTTTTGGTGATAAAATGTATTGTAATATGAGGTATCAGTAGTCTCGGCAATGCTGGAACCACTCAACCACTTTGTACTCTCTTTTATCAGTACAAACCCCCACCCCTCACTGCTCTTTCTCCCATTCTTTCAGTTTTCTTCTTTTTTTCACTTTCCATGGTGTGTATTTAACCTCAAGTATCATGTTCAAAACATGTCTGAGCAGAAATCTATACAGATTGCATGATCTTCAAGTTAGGATATGTAGTATTATACTACAGTACTGTGATCACAAAAGCAGTCTTTTCTGTGATCACATTGTGATCCTATTGTAACACACTTACACCAGTTGGTCTCAGCTTTATAAATAAAGAACTGCAAAATCAAGACTGCATAAGACAATGAATGAAAAGAGCATCTCGTATTTAGTTTCTCGTATTTCTATTTCGACAGGTGAGATTCGCGAATGTTGCGGTGAGGTAAGTTGACAGAGAATTTTGATCAAAATTTTCTGTCCACTTACCTTACTGCAGCATTCAAGAATCTCGCCTCTCGAAACAGAAATACGAGAACATTGAATCCAAGATGCTCTTTTGTTATGATCACAGTTCTATACATTGTATGAGTCACAGACCCATAGAAAAACTGGTAGACAATAAATGTTTGTAGAGAAAACATTATTGATTGGCCACAAGTCATACGTCAGTCTGGGAAAAGGCTCATTATTTTATCGCATAGATTTGTATATCAAAGGTAATTTACTATAGTAAAATCCAAGTAAGCAAACATTCATTCCACTCTGTAAATGTGAAATCTTACGTCTGATTTTGAGATACATGGTCAGATTAGTGCCTGATTATTAACACAGAGTCCATGGTATCCAGGGAGGGTAGACATCCTGCAATATCCAAACTGTATGATATGGATAACAAGTTGGGGTGGGGGGGGGGGGGTGGGGGGCTGTAGAAGGATCAAACTGATTAAAAATATAACCTCAGTGGGCAGCAAAACCACTCAAATTTTATAAAAGAGTACACATACTTCTTGTGAACTAAATGATTTACTAATTATTTTGTAAGTATTTATTAAGAAGACAAAATTTCCACTAGGTGGATAGGGGTTACCTTTAGGGTCCTATTCCCCATGCCACTTTTTCCACCAAATCGTAGATTACCCTCATCGAATGTTCATGTGTAAGTAGGACATGCACTGCAAATAGGGCTAAAAGACAGAATGCACCTACCAGTAAGCAATCTGATTTGATTACATGGTTACATTGTTGATTTCATCTTGTCTTGTGAACAGCTTGAATATTTGTCACACAGAGCTCTTTGATCTTGTATGGTTCATTGGTTGACGTCCTGTGGTGATGGCCAAACTTGTGTTTCCCCTTGGTGCCATATCGTCCCCCAACATTTTACCCCTAGTGGAAACGCTAAAGTTTTTACCATAGTAGAATAATTTTTTGTTTAAATTAAAGCCCTGCAAGGTCATTTTACAATTCCTAATGAGGTAGAGAAAGTTACATAATCTTGTCCATAGTTGTTTTGTTTCCTTTTATAATTTATTTATTTATTGGTGTTTAAGGTCACATACTTATGCACAATGGCTAATCATTTCCATGACAGTTTTACGGGTGGAGGAAGCCGGAGTACCCAGAGAGAACCACCAAGTTTCGACGAGCAACTGTCAGCTCAACATTGTAACTCTGTTCAAGCTCCACTCAAGCAGGGTTACAGCAGTTGAAGACATGTGCACCATCGACGTGCAGTACGCCTTAGTACTCGGCTTTATCGTGCCCCCATGTAGGCAGCAACCGGAATAAAGTGCCTTGCCCAAGGACACAACGTGGGTCATTCCAGATGGGGATTGAACTCGGGACCTCTAGCATAGAAGTCCAACAGTCTTCCACTGCATGCCCTTCCTTTTAAAAATCATCTATTCAAAACTGAATGGCCCTCGGTTCGAATCCCACCTGCGGCAACCGCATTGTGTCCTTGGGCAAGACACTTCACCCCCATTGCCCACGTGGGGGCACGATGACGCCGTGTACTAAGGCGTACTGCACGTCGATGGTACGCATGTCTTCAACCAATCTAACCCTGCCTGTGCTGCAGTGCGGAGTTACGATGTTGTGGAGCTGGCAGCTGCTCGTCGTTGCTCGGTGGTTCTCTCCGGGTACTCCGGCTTCCTCCACCCGTAAAACTGTCACGGTCATGATTAGCCATTGTGCATAAATATGTGACCTTAAACATCAATAAATAAATAAATAAATATTCAAAACTGAATAAGTGTCAAACATAACAATTTCACCCTGAGTTGATTTAACATTTTCACTTGTTGGTTTATATTTACTCTTGTTACTCTCTGACATCCAATATTCTATTTCACATTGATTGATTTATAGTTTTTTTTATTTCGAATAGTCTTCAAGAAGTCACTGACCATTATCCAAATATAACTGTTAACAAGAATCAATCACTTCTGGGCTTTCTAAAATTGCTTATTGTTTTAAAAAAATATATGAAAAACTTGCTGGAAAGAAGGGTTGCTTGTATTATTTGGCCAAGTCTTGTTGTGATTGCCTGCATATCCAATTTTAAGCTTCAAGAATTATATTCAAGTTAACCTTTTACCCAACGTACATGTAATGATCATAATCGGCGAACACTATTTACAAAACTTGCCATTCAAATTTTTTTTTTTTCAATTTTGCCTCAAAACCACAGCTTATGATCCCTCATTGGGACAAGCTCACCAAGCTCATCCCAATGAGAGGTCACTTGCTACATGTATGTTTTTAAGGCAAAAAATGATTATTTTTATTTATTCAATAAATGTCTTTGCAAGTTTCCTCTGCTTATTTGTGTTACATGTAGGGAAAGGATTAATGGTTGAGACACTGCATTGATAACTTGTCTGTAAAAGTTATACTTCATTATGATTACATATACCTCAAAAAATGACTGGAAAGTGAAAATAATTGGCTTTCAAAATATAAAAGAAATTCTTATTATTTTGTTTTACTTTGTAGCTTTTTAGGTAAGCTTTTGCTATGTTCTGATTGCCACCATACCAGCAGGTTTGTTTTGCCATAGCATTTTTTTTTTTTTTAGAAAAATTTGCATGCACTTCAATCTTTTTTGTAGTATTCCTCAATCTAGAGATACACCACACTAAAACACCTTGGCCTCTCATTAATGTAACTTAGCCATTTTACCAAATCTGACAGGACATTAATTTGCTCTATGATTTTATGAATTCAGAATTTCAGATGGTCTTTCTATTTGGTCTCACTTCAGTGTAAAGTCTTTACCAAAGCCTTGCATTTTGCCAGGACTGAGACTAAAAGGACTTGGGTTCAGCCCCATAAATCTTTTTTCTTGGCCTTTATTAGACCCTGAGGAAATAATATTTTACCATTAAGTTTAATAAAAACAGACCTCACTGACACTAAAACAGGCTCCAAAGTCTATTCAGTAAGGCCTCTTGGTAGGCTCTGACATTATTTCAAACTGCAAGGCTTGTTTACACGTTTTTTGTATTATTGCATTTCTTTTCCAACAAGTGAGATTTGACAGTGCTGTGGGGAGAAAACTGGAAAGATAAGTTTGATTGAATCGTGACTCTGTCATGATCCAATCAAAATTCTCCCCACTTGTGTGATATTGCAAAGTCAAGACCAGGTTACAAAGAAAACCTCCAAAAATAGCATCTCAGGTTCAATATTATCATATTTCATTTCCAATGAGCGAGATTCAACAGTGTTGTGGGGAGAAAAATTGAAAAGATAATTTTGAGTGGATTGCAATCCAATCAAAATTCTCAGTCAACTTTTGTGATCATAGTACATGTTTAACCCTTTACCAAAAGTTATGTACCGAAAGTTATGGCCAAAACCGTCCAGCACTATTCACAAAAATTGACATTCAATTTTCATTATTTTTTTCATTTTTTGCCTCAAAAACATAGCTTATGACCCCTCATTGGAACCAGCTTGTGCTTACTCCAATGAGGGGTCATAATATATAAGCTATGTTTTTGATGCAAAAATTTGTTATTCATAAATTTTGTATACAAGTGTCGTCTGCATTTCAAGTTTGGTAAAGGGTTAAGGAAACCAGTACTTAATCATTTATGTTTTCTTAACCCTTTACCTAACATAAAAAGCAGACGACACTTACAAATAAAATTCTTGAATAACTATTTTTGTTGACTTTTTGCGTCAAAACCATAGATTATGACACCTCATTGGAATGAGCTCAACGAGTTCATTCCAATGAGGGGTCATAAGCTATGGTTTTGAGACAAATGTTTTTAAAAATAACGAAAATTGAATGGTGATTTTTGTGAATAGTGCTGGCCGGTTTTGGCCATTACATTGGGTAAGGGTTAAGGTGACTGATGGAACACTAATAATTTATTCAACCTTACCTTACCGTCAGCTTTATCTGGCAAGAAGGCAAATAGAACAGTCATTTTTTATTTCAGAAAATGGGTTTTTAAAATTTTATGTCATTAATTTGTTGTAAAAATAAATTTATAAGCAAAGATTCTAATTTTTTTTTTTTTGAAATATTGGAAAAATGTGAAAAAAAGAATTAAAATTGCAAAATACAGAGGAACATAATAAAGAATTTACTTCAAAATAAAAGGCTAAGGATTAACTTAATTTTTTTCATTTATTTGGGAATGCCTGTTAGCAAACTTCAGTAAACTGTACAGGGAATAATTAATATGAATGGATACAAATGTTTCTTTTGACTGACTGAGTATTAACACTTTCACATTGATATATAACACTATTGAGTGGATTAGATTTTTTACAGTTTGTGCAGAGGGTGGGTTATCATTAAAACACCCACAGAGTGGAGATTCTGCTGACCAATATCTATCAAAACCTATCAAAGATGATTGGAAAGTGCAGGCAAGTTTCAGCTGATGGACTTTGGGTTGAACACAACTTGTGCTTCTTCTCCAGCTTCACTTCATGGATGTTGTAGAGACAATCTACTAGAGCTTGGCAGTATTGAAATTTTAAGTTCGGTTTCGGTATCAGTATTTTTAGAATACTTTACTTCGGTATCGGTACGATATTCAGTATCAACAGCACACATGTACTCACACCAATACCAATATCGAGTATTATTTTTGATATACATCCCAGCTGCAGATCGCCATTTTACTGCAGACAAAGTGACCGAATTGTTGAAATGTTGGAAGTAAGATAGACAGTCGACATCAGTGATTTGATGTAACAAAAAAGCTGAGAGAAAATACCTGGGTATTTTCTCTCAGCTTATTTGTTGCATCAAATAACCGGTAGTGACTGCCATTAGAAATATACAGTCCATGGGCTCTATACCCCTGGGTATTTTCTCTCAGCGTTTTTGTTACATCAAATAACCGGTAGTGACTGCCATTAGAAATATACAGTCCATGGGCTCTTTTAGTCAAGAATTTTGTGTAATGTTCTGTTGTATGTCCTTTTATTGTTTAACCCTTTACCCAACGTAACGGCCAAACCGGCCAGCGCTATTCTCAAAAATCGCCAATTAATTTTCATTATTTTTTCATTTTTTGTCTCAAAAACATAGGTTATGACCCCTCGTTGGAACGAGCTTGTCGAGCTCGTTCCAGTGAGGGTTCATAACCTATGTTTTCGAGACAAAAAATGAAAAAAATAGTTATTCAAGAATTTTGTTTGCAAGTGTCGTCTGCTTTTCATGTTAGGTAAAGGATTAACCAAAGTCGGAAATATTTTCAATACCGAAATTGAGGTAGTTTGAGATTCCCTCGGTGCGGTAAATCAGTATTGACTCGATACCGATATGGAACGGTATTTACGGTATACTGCCCACCTCTACAATCTACACCCCACATACTCTATATATGTTAGTGTAATTTGTCAGTTTTGTTAAGTAAGGGCCATGTTTAATGGGTAGGGGTATTTCTTTTCACTAAATAATTTGGTAGAGTTTAGAATGTATTAGCCTGTTTCTTCTTTGTAGAATGTTCCTATCATTTCACAATTTTGTTTTGCATTTGCTATCCCTATTGATTCACCAACAATCACCATTTGCAGAAGGAACTGGACTAGAGAATATGAGAAAGTAAATCAGAAGGGGATCACTGGCATCCAATTTTAGTTAATACACTTGTACAGTAGAAACCTGTTAACTGGATAGCCTGTGGCTTAGTCCATCATACCAGGCTTGGCTATAATCTGTGTGCATGCATAACAAAGTCCAGTTTGCTGGACTAACCAGTGGTCCTGAAGAATAGTCAATTAACTGGAATATTTGACAGACCAGATTGAGGTTACATATCTACATTCTAGCAGTTGAGTATCTATATTTTTATACTGTACCAATGACCCAGACTTAGCTGGTGCTAACTCCTTAAAATCTAGGGCCAAACACAAATTTTGCCCCCCAATCCCCAAAATTTGCATCAAAAACCAAAATTTCAATGTCCTATGTGGTCCTCCATACCTTTTATCCACTGCGCATGTGCAGTGTCAAGGAGGTCTCAAAATTGGCGCCAATTGTCATTCTTTGTTCGGCCCTAAATTCAGTAACACCTCACTGATATTTGTGCTGTAAATCTCAGTTTAAATGATGCCAGACACATAATTATGAAAGAAATGGTGGATCTAAGGAGGAAATAGAAGGATGAGAGGATGAAACAGTGGCAGGATATGATCAGGGCTGTAACTTATAATTTTTTTTACGAAATTATTTCATGTTCCCTAATTTCGGGGGCATGGCCCTGATGATGTTGTCATTCTTGCTATGAATTTACGATTGTTTGTTCAGTGTTTCCTCCCTCCCTTTCCTTTATTCCCCCCTTGCTATTCTCCCATGCTTTTGGCATAATTTTTGTAATTTTTTTTACTAAAATTTCTTGGTAGTTTTGGCCTGGTAACAGAATGATTATTCTGTTTTTATACGCCCGTTTTGAAAAAAACGGGTTGTATTATGGTATACCTCTGTCCGTCCGTCCGTCCATCCATCCGTCTGTCTGTCTGTCCGTCCAGTCAAACGTCGTTCGATAACTCAAGAATGCTTTGAGAGATTTTCGGGATTTTTGGGTAGGTGGTGTATATCGATGGAGGGAAGCTCCTTTTCATTTAGTGTCGCTGTTCGATTAGTCATTCCAGAGTTATGGGACTTTATTACTTAGAAAATTGTTGATTTTTTACACGTCGTACGATAACTCGAGAACGCTTTGAGAGATTTTCGTGATTTTTGGGTAGGTGGTGTATATCGATGGAGGGAAGCTCCCTTTCGGTTAGTGTCGCCGTTCGATTAGTCATTTCAGAGTTATGGGACTTTATTACTTAGAAAATTGTTGATTTTTTTACATGTCGTACGATAACTCGAGAACGCTTCGAGAGATTTTCACAATTTTTTGGTAGGTGGTTTATGTTGATGGAAGGAAGCTCCCTTTCGGTTGGTGTCACCGTTCGATTAGTCAATCCAGAGTTATGGGACTTTATTTCACATGTCGAACAATAACTTGAAAATGCTTAGAGCAATTTTCATGATTTTTTGATTGCAAGTATATGTTGATAGAAGGAATCTCCCTTTCGATTTGTGTTGTTCTCCGATTTGTCATTCCAGAGTTATGGGACTTTATTCATCAAAATATAGGCAATTTTCCACATGTTGGACTTTGAGCAATTTTCATGATTTTTTGGTGGCAAGTATATGTAACCTGACAAGTACACATATATACTCATATTGTGTGGTTCCCTTTTGTAATTAATAACGGGTGTATCATGCACTCATGGCGCAGCTGTTTATTCCCCATGCTTATGTCCTCACCCTTGGGTGGTTAGGCATTGTGATCTGCATCTACCATCCGATGTACTGCAGTTTCTTCTTTGGAAGTCTCTGTTTTACATCGGATAGTGTTTAAATTGGTGACTGATTTTGGGCCATGTTTACAGTGCCTGGAGTCATGTTTCCGGTTTTTGTACACTTTTGTTTATGTTGACAACGGTTACTTCTGATAGTGATTACTTGTCTTCTGTTTAGTTCTGCTCATAGCCAGATACATTAATATTGTCCGTAAGTGTTACATTAATTTTTAATGAAAGTGTCAATGACACTGTAGCTCAACTTGTCAAGACATGTACATGTATAGCATGTGACACAGCAGTGACAAAGATCTAGGTAATGACCTGATAACAAAGGTACATATAAAGTATTGTAACGGTCTGTACATAAATACTGACCGTAGCCTGTAACAAATGTATAGGTAAAGTACTGTAAAGGTGGGTGACAGTCAGATGCTAAACTAGAAAAGAGATCTTTGAGTCCCAGAGTGGGTCTGACTGAACCCCAAAATATTTGTTCTCATAGCACAGTGATAACAAAGGCACCCCAAAACACACTCATTCCTGTCCCAAGGTGAAAACAAAGGTACCCAAGAAGTTTCGTGAACATCAGTTCAAAAATATGAGCTGTATAGAAGTTGTGACAAAAAACTGATTGGACCTAATTTTGGTACAAAATGGCCACTGGCAGCCATCTTGAATTTTGGACCGCACTCAGAAACAATCGTTCTCGTCCCAAGGTGATAACAGAGGTACCCAAGAAGTTTCGTGAAGATCGGTTGATAAATACAGCCTCTAGCCCAAGCCGTATTGACATGTGTACTTACTGTGTGTAAGTAGCACTGAAAAAATCAAAGTTCATCTAATTTGCATGATTTCTGCACAAGAAAAAAACCCGTATTATATGTGATGTATCCCATGGTTCTAAACATTCATACAGAAAATTATTCAAATCAGAGCTTTCATGTAGAAGTTCTGTACAAAAATCTGATTGCCCCTAATTTTGAACAAAATGGCTGCCAGCGGCCGTCTTGAATTTCGGACCGGACCCAAAAACACTCGTTCTCGTCCCACGGTGATAACAAAGGTACCCAAGAAGTTTCGTAAAGATCGGTTCATAAATGCGGCCTCTAGCCCGAGCCGTATTGGCATTTGCACTGACAGTGCTGAAAGTAACACTAAATAAATCAAAGTTAGTCTAATTTGCATAATTTAAGCATGAGAAAAAAGCCCGTATATGTAATGTATCTCATGGTACTAAACATTCATACAAAAAATTATTCAAATCAGAGCTTTCATATGGAAGTTCTGTACGAAAAACAGATTTCTGCATCGTCGGTACAAAATGGCGGCTGGCAGCCATCTTGAATTTCGGACCGCACCCCAAAACACTCGTTCTCGTCCCACAGTCATAGCAAAGGTACCCAAGAAGTTTTGTAAAGATCGGTTCATAAATACAGCCTCTAGCCCGAGCCGTATCCAATTGCTGACATACGGACAGATGGACAGACGGGCCATGACAAAAGCTCAAATTTGGCTTCGCCAAAGTTGAGCTAAAAATGTTTTAAAATTTTTGTCCACACTTAGGCTTTCTTGGGATCCATTTAGGCTCATTGTTCCCATTGGGAACTTGGGCTCTTCTGAAAATTTTTCAAAAAATTTTTTTTTTGAAATTATATTTTCGAAATGTTATAATGGATTATATTATATTATGTATCTTTGTTTCAAGGGTTAGTGCGAGTACTATGACTGTTTATATTTTTTCATGATGAAAGAATATTGTTCAAATTGTAATGCGAGGAAGTCTTCCTCTGATTCTCATGTTCATTGTGTTTCTTGTAGTCAATGTACTCGCACTAATTCTTGCTCAGTGTGTGCCAATTGGAATGACAAACGTTGGAGACGTGTGTCACGGTATATTGTTAGCGGTGAGGGGTCCATGCCGGTCTTCTCTCCGCAAGGTCACTCTGGTTTATCAGTCTCTTTTTCAGGGGAACAAGAACAGAGTGATGTTTCCGTGATGTCTTCAACAAGTGTGCCTCTGTCGTTGCAGTCTAACGAAGAGCTAGCGGCAAAAGTGCTCATGGAAATACAACAGTTGCCTAAGAGGTCCCTAGTAGGATCGATGGCGTTGTTGTCCGCTAGCTCGCTCGCCCGGTGTAGCGACCATTCGTCGAATGGCTCGGCAACCGGGTTCGTCTGTTGCGTTCCAGGGAAGCAGTTTGGGTGATGCAAGCACTATAAACATTGAACGTGCACACCCAGCGACGACGGATCCGTGGATAGTACGGAGGAAGCCTGTCAGTCTGGTAGCTAGCTCGTCCAGGTCCACCCGGACCGCGATTGAGAGAGCCCCGGTGTAGCGACCATTCATCGAATGGCTCGGCAGCCGGGTTCATCCGTTGTGGTCCAGGGAAGCAGTTTGGGTGATGCGAGCACTATAAACATTGAACGTGCACACCCAGCGACAACGGATCCGAGGATAGAATGGAGGAAGCCTGTCAGTCTGGTAGCTAGCTCATCCAGGTCCACCCGAACCGCGAGCGAGAGAGCCCCCTCTCTCTTACAGCAACATCTGGGACCAGATGTTGTACGTGACGCTAGTCAGTTGGAGCATACGTCCACTCCATCTGCTCAGGACGTTCCATTACATAGACAGTCCGCAGCGACTAGTCTATCGGCTTCCTCATCCTCACGGCAACACACACGACCGCACCTTGGCTACGAGACCGCTGATATCCAGCCAGCTTCGCCGACCAGGTATTCCACGTCGACCAGGTCATGCCATCCGGTAGCCAGGGATACGAGGCCTTTACAATCCGGACGTGCACATAAAAGAAGTATGCAGGATTCAATGTCTCAGGAGCTTCCAGCCGCTAAATCATGTAAGACCGCGGCTCCACAGGCCTCCGTAACGGACTTGCTATCGCAGATAGCTCATCTTATCGCAGCATCCCAGCAGCCATCAGAAACCTTTTCCGATCAGGAATTGTCTGAGGAAGCTGGGTCGGTTCGTTCTACTGCAGAGTCAGCAAGGGACGACCAAGATTATCAAGTGGTCCAGCCGGATGGAGAAAGGGATTCAGAGGAGTTGGAATTTTCCCTTTCGGAGCAACATAAGGTAGCCGTAGATTTCATCCGGCAATACCTTCCTGATGTTGTTCCTCCGGACCAAAATGATACATTGCCAGATAAGAGACTGATAGCGTCACTGGACACAGACTTTTTCGGCTGGATTAGGGACACCATCCCTGAGTTTCCGACACAGTCCAGAAATGTTTCATGGACATTTGAGCTTTTGAATGACGCTATATTCAAACTTGCCTCCAAGACAGGCAAGTCGAGTTTCTTATCGGCCAATGCTCTACAGCTGCCTTTCATCAATTCAAGGAATAAATTTGAAACGGCAGGACAGGGCATTCCAAGAGTTCCTCTGCGTCTGGACAACCAGGCTGAAGACCTAGAATTGTCTTTGCCGTCGTCTATGTCTATTCCAGCCACGATGTTGGATCTAACAGGATCAGCTTAGATGCATTATCGTACGCAGATCACCTTAACAGAGCATTATCATTACGACTCGAAGGAAAAGAATTCCAGGATGTTCAAACACCCTTAAGAGTTCTTTCGAGGGCCATAGCATACTCTACGTATAACTCCACCCTTTCAGTGGCAAATCTGGAGTTAGTTAAATGTGATGCTGCCCTGGCTGCATCCACTCGCGTGGATCTTAAGGTGAAAAACTCTCTTCGAGTCGCTCTGGTCTCCGGAGAGCTTCTCTTCAATGGCAAGCATTCCTTAATCTATGATCAGATTACTAAGAAAGCTTCAGACTCTGCTGTTCAAGTCCGCTTCTAAAAAGTCGGATTCAGCGGAGAAGAGTAAGACAGGCACTTCTGGGACAAGTACATCCAAGGGAAGTTCCTATTGAGGTTCTTATAAGTCCTCTAGGTCTTACTCCAGAGACCGTCAAGGTAGCGACTCAGGTAGGGGCCGTAATACTGGCCGAGACAACTGGTCAGACGCCCCTAGGTCGACGGGGCGAAGTGCGGGTCGTGGTTTCTCCTCCCGCAAGCCTCGCAGGTCCAGGAAGTGATGGTGCAAACCTCTATCGTGTTCCAGTGGGCGGAAGGTTATCGAGTTGCTTAACCAATTGGTTGTCGATTACAGACGACCCTTGGGTTCGAAGGGTGATTTCAGAAGGGCTAAACTGTCCTTCAAAAGAAAACCTCTGTTAACTCGAAGTCCAAGATGGACTCCGCTTCCGTCAAATCCTCAGAAGAGAAGTTCGCTTCTATTAGAAGTCCAATCTCTTCTGGAGAAGAACGCGATAGAGGTCGTAGAAAACCAGGAATCTCCAGGTTTCTACAGCCATCTGTTTCTGGTTCCAAAACCAGACGGCTCGTTTCATCCAGTCATAGATCTGAGCTGGATAAACAAGCTGATCGTGGCTCCAAAATTTTATATGGAGACCATTCGATCGGTCAGAGCAAGCATTCGAGTGAATGCCTATGCTGCGAGCATAGATCTCAAGGATGCGTACTTTCAGGTCATGGTACATCCGGCGTTCAGAAAGCATCTCCGCTTCGCTGTCCTAGGAGTCGTTTATCAGTTCCGAGCCATGTGCTTCGGTCTGAATCTAGCGCCCTGGGCTTTCACTCGAATAATGAACTCGGTAATGACTCATTTCCGAACTCATTTGTCTGCGGTAACGTCGGCCTACCTGGACAACATTCTTCAGAGGTTCGGCAATGAGTTAACGCTTCAGAACGATGTTCAGAATCTGCTTCAACTGCTCCGACATCTCGGTTTTATAATAAATGAGAAGAAGTCGGATCTGGTGCCGTCCAAGTCATTCACCCACCTAGGAATGAGCTTCGAGACGCACAACAATCTCGTTCGTCTGCCGTTAACCAGAGCGAAATTAATCAGTTGTTACGCTTGCTTTTGTCTTCACTCCGACATAGTTACAGCGAGAGAATTCATGCGACTGATAGGTTTGTGCGGAGCCGCCACAGATCTTATTCCGGGGGGACGGCTATGTACTCGGCTACTCCAAATCTTTCCGACTCAGAATTGGAGTGTCAAGATTCATTCGCTCGATATGAACATCGTCTTGACGAATCAAGTCAAACAAGAGATTCAGACCTGGGCAGATATTCAGTGGTTAACTCAGGGAGTTCCACTGCAATCGCCGGATCCGAGTTTTACGATTATGACGGATGCCAGTCAAACAGGTTGGGGTGCAACCTTGAGCCCAATGGATTCGAAGTGCCAGGGTCTTTGGGATCCGCAGTTCCTAAACAAGCACATAAACATCAAAGAAATGATGTCAATTTGGCTTGCGCTCTGTCATTGGATGAACATAATTCAGAATTCACATGTGCAAATTCTGTCCGACAATTCGACGGTTGTAGCGTATATTCGGAACCAGGGAGGCACTCATTCCATTCCGTTATTCAACATAACGGAAAGAATCCTTCTGTTTGTCCTGGAGCATCAAGTTCTCCTATCGGTCCGTCATATTCCTGGTCGTCTGAACTCCCTTTCTCGGAGGGGTCGCATGTTGCCGTCAGAATGGACTCTCAACAAATGATATTCAGTCAGATTTAGATTTACTACCAATGGGAGCATCCGATGATAGACTTATTTGCGACGCATCTCAACAATCAGTTGCAGATGTATGTGTCGCCGTGTCCAGATCCTCGAGCGTTTGCAGTAGACGCTCTCTCGATCTCTGGGACGGAATGATAGGATACATGTATCCTCCAGCGCCATTGATTCAGCAGATATTGCTCAAGATAAAGCAATCTCACTGCAAAATTCTGTTGGTAGCATCTCTGTCACCCCAGAGACCATGGATAAATCTACTCAGGTGTCTGCTGTAGGACATGCCGCGGAAGCTTCCTCCACGAGAGGATCTTCTTTCGCAGGGGAAATCGCGCACACTGCATCACAACCTGCAAGGTCTCATCCATTGTGCGGTCCTTTTTGCATTGCAAGCAATTTACAGGACGAGCAGTGGATGCAATTTCTAACTGTAGGAGGACCTCCTCTTCGCTAAATTATGCTGCTAAGTGGAAGGTTTTTTATCGATGGTGTAGGGATCATTCTATTGATATTTATGATCCCTCCATTCCAGACATTGCTAATTTTCTAGTCTACCTGTTTAATGAGATCAAACTGCAGCCTGTTACCATTAAGGGTTATAGGTCTATGCTATCTGATACCTATGCACATCATGATAGTTTACAGATTGGATCTAATGTCTCTTTATCTAAGTTAGTGAAACACTTTTCAATAAATAGACCTAGAACCCCCAGATTAATTCCTAGGTGGAATTTAGCTTCGGTTCTTCTTAAGCTAAAAGAAGCGCCATTTGAGCCTCTTGACACGGTGGACTTCAGATTCTTATCTTATAAGACAGCTTTTCTCTTAGCCTTCTCTTTGCCTAAAAGAGTTAGTGAGCTTCATGCACTATCTGTTAATGATTCTCACTATCGTAGTGTAGGTAATACTATTACCTTGACTACTAATGTTGGATTTTTGGCTAAGAATCAGGCTCCTAATAAGTATCTGGAACCTATTGTTATTAAGGCTCTTCCGTCTTCAGACGGGCATAGGCCTTTACTCTGTCCTGTTAGAGCTATGCGTATTTACAAACGTAGATCTGAGTTTATCAGATAGGGACGTAAACATTTCTGTCTCTGCTGCCTAATAGAAGGGACATTACGGTCCATTCTTTTGCAAGGTGGATTCAATTAACTATCCGTACTGCTTATGATAAATAATCTTCAACTCAGCAGTCTGTGCTTAAGATTTCGGCGCATGAAGTAAGAGCACTGTCTACATCTTGGGCTTATGCTAATAGTGTTGCTATTACTGATTTGATGAAGGCTGCATATTGGTCTCAGCCTTCGACATTCACAAGTTTTTATCTTAAAAATATTGAGTCCATTTCTGGCGACCTGCGTTGTTTAGGTCCGTTATCTGTTGCTCAGAATGTCGTCCACTAAACAGTTGCAACTATAGTTATGCAGGCTTTCAGTTCCGGCAGCGACTCTGTCCTGCTGCCCGCTTTGCTCTGGGGTATTTGACCCAGGGCAAGGGGAAGGGGGGAGGATGGTGTTCCTTTAGGTCGCCTGCTTTATAGTGAAAAGCAAGGGAATACCTCCTCTGGTGTCAGTAATTCCGAGTCAGTACCGGGATGGTTTTAAAGTATAAAGCTAATGTTTAACTCATTCATGTAATATTTTTAAAGTGTAGCTTGGTGTGAAGCAATTGTATATGTCACATGTCATGCGGGTGTTAATATAAATCCTCGGACACTTTTAATGAGTATAAAGAGACTCATTTTTCTGGACTTCCTTTATTTATTGGCTTTCCTTTTAAAAAATTAGTATAACGGGTTATGCTGGATGTTAATAGAGATCATTGATGTTATTGTGCTCAATTACAGAATGGTATTGTGTCTTTCTTTTTTGATACAAACAAGAAAGATACATGTAAAACCTGTTGTCCCCTTCTTCTTGAGGAGATAATTCTGTTTACATGTAATTGAGCCTATTGGATTTTCCTTTATGTCCTAGGCCCTCCAGCCTTTTTACCTCCTTGACACTGCGCATGTGCAGTGGATAAAAGGTATGGAGGACCAGATAGGACATTGAAATTTCGGATTTTGATGCAAATTTTGGGGATTAGGGGGCAAAGGGGGCAAAATTTGTGTTTGGCCCTAGATTTTAAGGAGTTCGCACCAGCTAAGTCTGGGTCATTGGTAAGTATAAAAAATATATAAATTACTATAAATTTTTTAACTTTTCTCTCAGACACATTGTAATGTTAGTATAGTCCTGCCGTCAAGTATAGTGTTACCATAGTTGAGGCCTAAGGGATACTACACTAAATAGTATGCTTTTACCCAACCAATCAGTGGCCTACAATTTAACATACGATGTATTAACCCTTTGAACCCTAGCGAACACTTTTCCGGCCAGGAACATGATACGTCATAACGTCATTAAATAGGATGGCTGTTCAGTAAATGTGTGGGATGGTCCAATCAATATTTTCAATGTGCTACCCCAAATAATAAATATGGACTCTTCTAATTGATGCCATTGAACTAGCATGGAAGATACCACTAGAGTTCAAAGGGTTAAATATTCTTAGACTGTATTTCTCTTGCAAAGTTGTTGTATAATAGATATAAAACTATGGTAAAGTTTACATGTTAGCAACCATTTTGTGTAGGATATGTTTTTTGAACTACATGTAATTCTTTCCATTCACCAAAAGGAAGATATATGTAAACCGTCAAGTGACACATTGTTGGAGAGGATGCAGAAAGCTATTCCCTACAGTGTGTCCTAAAACAGTCCTTCAGCAGCTAGGGGCATCACAAAGATGACAGATTGGGGGTGTGTAAACCTTATTTGTCCCAGCCGTGATAGCTCAAGTGCCGACTGTTCAAATATTCCAACTACATTATCAAGGCTTGCCTTCGTTGAAGACATGCTTGATAATGTTTTTGGAATATTACTTAAGATTATAGTTCAAAATCTCAAGGCATCGTTTGAAATTTATTTTGGGATATATAAAATATATATGTAATAGATAGTCATTCGTCTAAATAAAGCTCAAATAGCACAGAAAAAAACAATTTTCACCTAGCTTTAGGTCTGATGAAGAACTTCAGGGTACAGATACAACAAGAAAAAATACACACAGACGACGAAAGAAATGACATGTGGTGATAAAAGTTCCTGTAAGCCAAGTTCTGACTGAACGGATGTGAAATACAACCCCAAAAGAAAAGAAACAGGTAAAAGTAGAAAGCAAAGGGTAAAAAAAATGCTGTTAGACAAATTCTTAAAAGTATTCTAGAAAGTCCTAACTCCCAGTAAAATCCGATTTTAATATACCCTTCGAAAATTATAAGGAACTGGAATTTTAGAAATGTCAAGATACTTCCATGTATTACATGAAAGTATGATAACTGGATGATTTAAAATACTTTTGTTTGCAGTCCATCGCCTTAAAATGCACTAAGTAGCCCGCTAGGAGGAAATTTTTAGAGTTTTGTGTTTCTCAAGCTGGTGCGAAACGACATGGGGATGTGCTGGGACTGCCCCGCAATGTGATAGTGCCACTAAAGGCTTGTTATTCACTGTTACTGGTGCAGGGAAGTGACTAAGTAAAACAAGCATCTACAAGACCATTGCTAGTGGATTCTGACGCTGCCTAAAACACTTAGATGATCATCAGAAGTTAAAAGTGGACAGATTTCACAGTAGGATTAATGGCAAAAAAGGTGAAAATAGTCTAAAAAGACATAGAAGATGAAGAAAATAGTAGCGTCGGACAAAAATAAAATGCATCCAGGCCATTGCTCAAAATTTAATAGTAGTTAGTCATGATATAAATTCTTATTATATAATGCATACCACCAAATTGGTCATGCTTGGCCTGAATTGGCTCCTACAGACCTCCATTAGAATGACTGACTGTTTGTGTGACATATGTGCAAGTATCAAATCTAGTCTCAAAACAAAATGCGTGATTACAACCAAGAATGAATCAATGTCTAAGACTCCAATCCAAGTGAAAATGCCCCGACTGGAAAAATTATTGGAAATGTATCACATCCACCCCTCCCCCCCCCCCCCACCCACTCCCTCAGCGATTCCCATATTAATAGCAAAGCCATTGGAACACCCTGCTTGTTCCATGATTGTAATAGTTGTAATTCACTGTGAGAACCCTGGGAAGTGAAGCAGTGCTTGTTTACTGGAGTAAACATGCTCTGTTTTACTGGTTAAATAGGAACCAGCCATCAATAGGGTGGAATTTCTCTAAAGTGTGCAACATGGATATAAATGATTGGCTGGACTTGACTTCACCTGCATGTTGCAGTCACGATTAGCCATTGTGCCGAAATATGTGACCTTAAACACCAATAAATAGTTGTAATATAAATGATGGCGGTTGGTGCTGAGCAGAAAGTCTTATTGTATAGATTTATTAGTATTGTGGATGAGTGTATTACAATAGATAAATGCATAAAGAGCAACAAAGTGGACTTTGTTCCCTTCCACTGAGATTCCATAAACACAGTGGAAGATGATTGAATACCAGTCAGTACAAATAGGGCTGGGAGAGCCTTTCCAGCAGTGTCTTACATAACAGCACTTTATCTTCAAAGTTATCATCAACTGACTGAGAGATAAAAGTCCATATTTGGGCTTTACTCTGAAGTGCAGGTACCACAATTCAAAGCTTCATTTTAAGTGGATATGCTTCATATTTTCTTTGAAGTGAAATTACTTGCTGTATGGATTTGCATTGTTACAATTTATGGGAGAGTGAAGGCACTCTCCCATAAATTGTAACAAGGCAAAGGCATGTAAACAAATTTTGGTGCCCAAAATAATTTAGCACTCTACCAGTAATCACATCATGGTTCTGGAAAGGCTGGGACATACAGAAGGTCAATGAATACCAAGGGAAATTTTGAGTGTACATTCTTTTTATTTGTCTCAGGTCCAGTTGAGTTGGTTAAAGGACAGTGGGTAGCCATTTGTGAACAAAATGATCATTCATCCAATTTGTACAGGCCTGTTAATGCACTCATTAAATGTACCTATTGTTGCTGCTGGATATTTTATCACTAGTTAGTTTTTGTCTGTGTATGTATATTTAGTGGAAGCCACAATCAGAACTCCTGATAAGATATTTTTCCTCTCCAGAAACTTCGTCATTCAGCAGGTATCACAGTATCTGACAGAGGGTTCCTACTTCACTTCTTCTTCTTTTTCTTGTCCTCTGTCACAGTCTATTAGTTGTTACCCAAAGATACATCCAGCATGTCTTTCATATCACCTGGAGGTGACAGTGTGTGAGTGAGGAAATCCCCCCCCCCCACCCCCACAAAAGGTGCGGCACCTCTCCAAAGGTGTTTGTTGTATTCTGTCTAACTCTACTGCAAGGTGAATTTTGCCATTGCACACTTGGATAGTCCAAGTGGTAGCCTGGGCAGCCTTCGACCATTGCGGTGTCTTTTGGATCCCAAATGGAAGCTTCATTTCTAAGATGTCTACACCTCAGAGTTCAAGGTGCAAATGGCAGTTGATAAACGATGAATCAATGGTTTCACCCCCAACGGCGTGCAAGGATGGTTTGGGGTAAGCCCCTTTCAAGCCTTCTCTGAAGTAGTTATTTGAAGTTTCCACATATGCCAACCATGACAGGAAACAGCAGTAGAGGAGGAAAGGCTAAGGGAGGAGGATTTGATGTTCTTCTTGTGTTCTTGGTTGAGTTGATAACCTCCCTCGAGTGAGGACCAGTGTGAGAGGGGGTCCTCTCGACAAAGGTCCTACTTCTCCCCAAGGGTGATGTGCTGGTGTTTTCAGGCAAGTATAGTCTGCACTTGTTAGGTATTATTTCTGAGGCCTTCATTGGCAAGTATAGTCTGCCTCCGGCAATTTTCAGAGAGGTTGAGCTGGCTTCTGCAGGAAGGCTTCTTTCAAAGAGTAAACCAAGATATGTATAAAACCAACAGCCCCTTTCGGGGACCACCCAAAGAAAGACCTAAACTTCACTGGTTCGGGGGCAGGCCTGCATATTAACCTATTTGGCAGTTGACATACTCTTGAGACATTGCTTTTAAACCCCTGACATATCAGTGGTTCACAACTATTTCAATATTTTTTCTCCATATGGTGTGAAATTGCTAATTTATAGCCCATCAAATTCACAGTACCATTATTATCGTACGTCCTGTTCATATGCCTTTTGCATTATTGATAGCACTCCAAATTCAGTGCTGCTGTATTATCGTAATAGCATTTTCGCATTCAGAAGTGACATTTGCAAGTAAATTCTTATAGTTTTATATAGTTTTTCAAGCAAAGTAAGACTTTCATGTATGTCATAGCGTTGAAACGATTGAACATTCAATTACAGTTTGAATGAGATTGTGGTCAATTATTACTACATTCCATCGCTATTCAGTATTCATTCATCATTGAAAATGCAGTACAGTGGATCCAGCCTAATATTGGATATCTCTTAAATGAATAACCCTGTTAATTGAATATAAATTCCAAACATCAAAGCATTTGACATACCTTCAGTACAAATTTGAAATGTTAATTGCATATGGGCTATAGAGTAAAAGTCCTCTTAATTGAATTAAAAATCTTGTAATATGTCCAGCAATTATCCTGATAATCACTAATTCCTTTATCCATAGGCCTACTGTATTTGACTGAAATATACGACTGAATAGGAATACTGAATACGAATACCCCAACCCTGCTTGGTACCACTACATCCAGTAAAGGCATTTAATCTATTATATCTTGTCTGACTGAGTGCCATGAGCTATATCAAACCAGGTATAATAGAATAAATATGCAGTTTATCACTAGAATACATGAAAGTGGCCAAATTAAATCCCTTTTAATTGAATATTCCTGTTAAATGAATAATTTTCACTGGCAAAGTGACTACTCAATCAACATTACTTTTTAGTGGAAGGAGATATCACAAAGAAATTTTCACAACATCTGGTTGACTGCTAGATGATGTGTCATACAAAATTCATGACCTGTCTACCAAGGTCAAGGTCATGAAAAATGAGCATGCACTTCATCTTTTTACGTATCTTGTCCATAACTTTATAATAGAGGAGATATCACAATGAAACTTACACAATGTATGTACCACTGCTAGGTGGTGTGTTGCATATAAAATTCAGGCCTGAGCCTCCAAGGCCAAGGTCACAGATAGGGGTCAACATGTGGACTCAGCAAGCATACCCTCATATCCAAGGCCTCCCACCAAGTGATATATAGTGAAATCTGTCAAACTTAGTTTCAAATATTTTTATACTGTACCAATGACCCAGACATAGCTGGTGCTAACTCTTAAAAATGTAGGGCCAAACACAAATTTTGCCCCCCGTTCCCCAAAATTTGCATCTAAAACCAAAGAAAACATGTCCTGAATGGCCCTCCATACTTCACCTCTACTGCGCATGCGCAGTGTCAAGGACGTCCCGAAATTGGCACCATTAATCATTCTTTCTTTGGCCCTTCATCAGTTAACATCTGACTGATCTTTGTGCTTGTAAATCTCAGTTTAAATGATGCCAGACACATAAACATTAGAGAAATGGTGATTCAAAGGAGGATATAGAAGGAGGAGAGGAAAAATGAGTGACAGAAAATAATCAGGGCTGTAACTTAAAATTTTTTAATGAAATTATGTTAAGTTACCTATTTTCGAGGCAAGAGCCTGTTGTGGTCATTCTTGTTATCAAGTTACACTGCTTGTTCAGTGTTTTCCTCTCTCCCTTTCCTTTAAGTCCCCCCTTGCTATTCTCCCATGCTTTTGGCATATTTTCTGTAATGTTATTACTAAAATTTCTTGGGAGTTTTAGCTGGATAACAGAATGAATTCTTTTCTTTTCCCCATGTTTACGTCTTCACCTATAGGTGGTTAGGCGTAGTGTTTTGCATCTACCATCTGATGTTCTGCAGTTTCTTCCCTGGAAGTCTCTGTTTTGCATCAGATAGTGTATTATTGGTAACTGATTTTGGGCCAGGGTTATCAGTGCCTGGAGTCTTGTTTCTGGTGTTTTTACACTTCTTGTTTACATTGACAACAGCCCTCTGTGTGAGGGGGTTTTCTTGAAAATAATATCTTGATGTTAGTTTAATCATTACTAGATACATTATTATTGTTTGTAAGTGTTGCATTAATTTTTTAAAATATTTTTAAAATTTTTGTCCACACTTAGGCTTGGGATCCATTGGGGCTCAACGTTACTTTTCAGAAACTTGGGCTTTTCTGAAAAAATATTTTTTCAAAATTTTTTTTTTGATTTCAATTATTTTTTCTATGTTTATGGATCATGTTATTATGTATTTTGATTGTCAGGGGTTGGTGCGAGTACTAGGACTTTATTTTCTTTTCACAATGAAGGGATATTGTTCAATTCTAATAAGAGGAAATCTTCCTCTGACTTTCATGATCATTGTATAAATGTAGTCAGTGTACTCGCACTAACTCCTGTTCAGTATGTGTTAATTTCGATGACAACATAGGAAGCGTGTGTCACGGTATGTTAGTGGGGAAATGGCCATTCCGGTCCTTTCCCCGCAGGGGAATCAATCTCTATTTTAGACGATCAAGAACAGGGTGATGTATCCGTGATGTCTTCCAAAAGTGTGCCTCCGTCGTCACAATTAATGAAGAGCTAGCGGAAAAGTGCTCATGAAAATACGTCAATTGCCTAAGAGGTCCCTAGTAGGATCGACGGCCTTTGACGTCCGCTAGCTCGCCTGGTGTAGCGTCCATTCATCAAATGGTTCGGCAGCCGGGTTCGTCCGTTGTGGTCCAGGAGTTTTGGGTGATGCGAGCACTATAAATCAACCAAATGCACACCCAGTGACGGCGGATTAGAGGAGAGAACGGAGGAAGCCTTTTAGTCCGGTTCCTAGCTCGTCCAGGTCCATCCGGACTGCGAGCGAGAGAGGCCCCTCTCTCGTACAACAACATCTGGCCCCAGATGTTGTGGTACAAAATGTTTCGCATTCGGAGCATACGTCCGCCGCTCGGGACGCTCCGTTAGATAGACATTCCGGAGAGACTGTCAATAAGGCTTCCTCATCCTCATGGTAGCGCACACGACCGCTCTTGGCTACGTGACCTCGGATATCCAGTCAACTTCGCCAATCAGAGAATCCTCAGCGACCAGGTCACGCCATCCGATAGCCAGGGACACGAGGCCTGGAGACTCCGGACGTTCGCATAAGAAAGTATGCGGGAGTCAACGTACACGGAGCTTCCAGCGGCAAAGCATCGTAAGACCGCTACTGCACAGGCCTCGGTGACGGATGTGCTATCCCAAATAGCACAACTTATCGCAGCATCCCAGCAATGACAGAATCTCTGTCGCATCATGTAATATCCGACGACGCTGGGTTGGAACGCTCCGCGGAAGCATCAGGTACGGACGTCAGAAAATTTCATATGGTCCGACGGGATGCCGAAAGGGATTCGGAGGATTTCGAGCTTTCCCTTTTGGAACAACATAAGCTGCTGTATATGTCGTCCGACTTCATCTTCTAGAGGTTCTTTCGTCGGACCAGAATGCTGCGATGCCGGATCAGAAACTGATAGCGTCGGTGGACACAGAAATTTTTGGTTCGGTTCAGGGACATCGTCCCTCAGTTCCGACACAGTCTAATAATGTCACAGAAACTTTCGAATTATTGAACAACGCTATATATATTATTTATATGCTTGCTATTAACGAGAATGTCTGGTTTCTTGTTCGCAAAGTTACTGAGATGTCTTTCAAAAGTCATAGTTAATGAAGAGCTAGCGGCAATAAGTGCTCATGGAATACGTCAATCGCCTAAGAGGTCCCTAGTAGGATCGACGGAGTTGACATTCGCTAGCTCACCCGGTGTAGTGTCCATTCATCGAATGGTTCGCAGTCGGGTTCGTCCGTTGCGGTCTAGGAAGGAGATTTGGGTGATGCGAGCACTATAATAGATTTTAGTACACACCCAGTGACGACGGATTAGAGGAGAGATCGGAGGAAGCCTGTTAGTCCGGTTCCTAGCTCGTCCAGGTCTGTCCGGGCTGCGAGCGAGAGAGGTCCCTCTCTTGTACAACAACATATGGGACCGGATGTTGTGGTACAGACATTTCGCATTCGGAGCATATGTCTGCTGCTCGGGACGCTCCGTTATATAGACAGTCCGAGAGACTGTCGATAATGCTTCCTCATCCTCACAGCAGCGCACACGACCGACCATTGGCTACGTGACCTCGAGTATCCGGCCAGCTTCATCATTCAGTGATTCCACGGCGAACAGGTCACGCCATCCGGTAGCCAAGGGACACGAGGCCTGTACACTCCGGTCGCTCGCATAATAGAAGTATGCACGGGGTAACGAACACGGAGCTTCCAGCGGCAAAGCATCGTAAGACCGCTTCTCCACAGGCCTCAGTGACGGACGTGCTATCCAAAATAGCACAGCTTATCGCAGCATCCCAGCAAACGACAGATTCTCGGTCGGATCAGGAATAATCCGACGGCGCTGGGTCTGTGCGCTCTGCTGTTGCATCAGGTTCGGACGACCGAACACTTCATAGGGTCCGACAGGATGGCGAAAGGGATTCGGACGATTTCGAGCTTTCCCTTTTGGAACAACAGAAGCTGCCATACATTTCTTCCGGCATTATCTTCCAGAGGTTGTTCCGTCGGACTACATTGCTGCGATGCTGGATAAGAGACTAATAGCGTCATTGGACACAGAGTTTTGGATCGGTTCAGGGACATTGTCCCTGAGTTGCCGACACAGTCCAATAATGTCTTTGGAACATTCGAATTATTGAACGACGCTATATATAAGCTTGCTACCAAACATGCTAGTCTAGTTTCTTGTCCGCAATGTTCTATTCTGCCTTTCATCATTTCTAGGAAAATAAATTTATATTGGCAGAACAGGGCATACCGAGAGTTCCTATGCGTCTAGACGGCGAGGCTGAAGACTGGGAATTATCTTTTTCGCCGTCTATGTCAATTCCAACCACGACGTTGGAAACGACAATGATGTCTAACAGACTTAACTTAGATTCTTTATCTACGTAGACCACCTTACTGAGGCGTTATCATTACGTCTTCAAGAGAAAGAATTCCAGGATATGATCCTCAATGAGATTTCTTTCAAGGGCAGTAGTTTTTTCACGTATAACTCCGCCTTTCAGTGGCAACCTGGAGTTGGTTAGACGTGACGCAGCCCTAGCTACATCCACGCGCGTGGATAGTAAGGTGAAGAACTCTCTCAGAGTCGCTTCGGTCTCGGAGAAGCTTCTCTTCGACGGCAACCTTTCAGCAATCTATGAATTGCTCGATATACACGTTCTCTTGTCTATCAAGTGTAACAAGAGATTCAGACTTGGGCAAACATTCGGTGGTTGACTCAGAGAGTGCCACTGCAGTTGCCGGATCCGAGTTTTATGATTATGACGGATGCTAGTCAAACAGGTTGGGGTACAATATTGATCCCAACGGATTCGAAGTGCCAGGGTCTTTGGGTTCCGCAGTTTCTAGGCAAGCACTTAACTTCCAGAAAATGATTTTATTTTGGCTTGCACTATGTCATTGGATGAACATTATTCAGAAACGCATGTCCAAATCCTGTCCGATAATACGACAGTAGTTGCGTTCCTCCGGAACCAGGGAGGCACTCATTCGGTTCTGTTATTCAATTTAACGGAAAGAATCCTTCTGTTTGTTCTAGAACACCAAGTTCTGCTTCGGTCCGTCATATTCCGGGTCGTCTGATTGTATTAGCAGACTCCCTTTCACGTAAGGGTCGCTTGTTGCCATCAGAATGGACTCTCAACAAACAAGTATTCAAGCAGATTTGCTATCAATGGGAGCGCCCAATGATAATTTATTTGCGACTCAACTCACTAATCAATTGCAGACGTATGTGTTTCCATGTCTGGATCCCTGAGCTTATGTAGTTAACGCTCTATTGATCTAATTGGACGGAATGATAGGATATGCGTATCCTCCAGCGCTCTTGATTCAGCAAGTATTGCCTAGATAAACATCCACAATACAATTCTGTTGGTAGCATCTCTGTCTTCACAGAGACCGTGGATAAATTTACTCAGGTGTCTGCTGTGGGACTTACCGCGAAAACTTCCTGTATGAGAGGATCTTCTTTCGCTGGTGAAATCGTGTCAACTTCGTCACAACCTGCAAGGTCTCAACCTGTTGTTCCGTTGTGTGGTCCTTCTTGCACGGCAAGCATTGTACAGGACGAGCAATGGACGCGATTTCTTATTGTAGGAGAACCTCCTCTTCGCTATACTATGCGGCTAAAGTGGAGGCTCTTCCGTCGTTGGTGTAGGGATCATTATGTTGATATTTTTGATCCCTCCATACCAGACCTTGCAAACTTTCTAGTATACTTGTTTGACAAGATCAACTGCAGCCTGTTACTGTTAAGGTTATAGGTCTATGTTATCTCATACCTATGCACTCCATGATAGTTTACAATTGAGTCTAATGTCTCTTGATCTAAGTTAGTTAGAAACTTTTCGATAAATAGACCTAGAATCCTTAGATTAATTCCTATACGGAATTTAGCTTGGGTTCTTATTTAGCTAAGTAACCATTTGAGCCTCTGGAAACAGTAGTTTTCAAATTCTGGCCTTTTAAGACAGTAATTCTCTTAGTCTTCTCTTCTACTGAGGAGTCAGTGAGCTTCATGCACTATCGGTGGACGATTCTCACTTTCGTAGTTTCGGAAACACTATTTCCTTTACTATTTATGTTGGATTTTTGGTTAAGAATCAGGCTCCTAATAAATATCCGGAACCTATTGTTATTAAGGTCCTTCCGTCTTCGTTCGGGCATAGGCCTTTACTCTGTCCGGTTAGAGTTTACGTATTTATAAACAGATCTCAGTTTATCAGTAAGGACGTAAAGCTTCTTCTGTCTTTGATGCCTAATAGAAGGACATTACGGTCCATTCTATTGCTAATGGATTCAATTAACTATCGGTACTGCTTATGGTAATCTATCATTAACTCAGCAGTTTGTGCTTAAGATTTCGGCTCATGAAGTAAGAGCTCTTTCTACATCTTGGGCTTACGTAAATAGTGTTGCTATTATAGATTTAATGAAGGCTGCATATTGGTCTCAGCCATCCACATTCATGAATTTTTATCTCAGAAATATTGAGTCCATTTCTGGAGGCCTGCATTGTTTAGGTCCATTATCTGCTGCTCAGAATGTCGTTAACTTAACAGTTGCAACTATAGCTAGGTAGGCTTTCTGTTCCGGCAGTGACTCCATCCTGCTGCCCTCTTCGCTCTGGGCTATTTGACCCAGGGCAAGGAGAAGGGGAGGGGGGAGGAGGGTGTTCCCTTGGGTCACCTGTTTTATTATGAAAACAAGGGGATACCTCCTCCGGAGTCAGTAATTCTGAGCTGTTACTGGGATGGTTTTAAAGTGATAAGTTTATCTTTTAAAAATTCATTCAGGTCATAGTTTTTAAAGTATAGCTTTTGAATATATCACTTGTCAAACGGGCGTTATTATACAATCCTCGGACACTTTTAAAAGAGTATAAAGAATCTCAATTCTCTAACTTTTTTTTTGGCTAACTTTATTTTTTGGCTTACTTTAAAAATTATTAGTATAAGGATTATACTGGATGTTAATAGAGTACATGGATGTTATGATGCTCAATTATGGAAGGTGTTGTGTCTTTCTAATTTATCATAAATAAGAAAGATACATGTAAGGCCTAATACTCCTTTTCCCCTCGAGGGGATGACCCTATTTTATATAGTTGAGCTTATTGGATTTTCCTCTATGTCCTAGGCCCTCCAGCCTTTTTACTATTCAGCTATGTCTGGGTCATTGGTACAGTATAAAAATGTTAAAAAATTTATAGTAATTTATATATTTTTTATACTTACCAATGACCCAGACGGGGATGGCCCTCCCAGGAGTTGGGAACTCATACCTCGCCGCTGAGTACATAGCGCCTACCAGGCACTGATTATAAGAATGATTAATGGCGCCAATTTTGGGACGTCCTTGACACTGCGCATGCGCAGTAGAGGTGAAGTATGGAGGGCCATTCAGGACATGTTTTCTTTGGTTTTAGATGCAAATTTTGGGGATTGGGGGGCAAAATTTGTGTTTGGCCCTACATTTTTAAGAGTTAGCACCAGCTATGTCTGGGTCATTGGTAAGCATAAAAAATATATAAATTACTATAAATTTTTTAACTTTCGTCCAATATCCCTCATTAGCTGTTTGGGTGAAGTCTTTGAAAAATGCATATTTAATAAAGTTTGGAAATTTCTTCAAGACCACAATATCCTCACCCAGTTCCAGTTGGGATTTACAAAAGGGGACTCCATAGTTCTTCAGCTCACTGACTTATATGATGCTTTCAGCAGAGCTCTTGATGAAGGTAAAGCTATCTGTCTTGCCTTCTGTGATGTCAGGAAGGCATTCGATAAAGTTTTGGCATTCAGGTCTGCTATTTAAATTGGAACAAATTGGAATAACAGGAAGTCTTCTAGAATTTATAAAGTCTTATGTAACGGCATGAAAACAGTGAGTAGTTTTAAATTCAGAATATTCAGGTTGGAGGGTAGTAAGATCTGGTATTCCACATGGCTCTATACATGGTCCTCACTTCTTTCTAATCTACATCAGTGATATAACTTGAAATTTTCTGAGCAGTATCTGTCTAAGTGCAAATGACACTTCCCTTTTTATGTGTACCCATACTATGTATGGTACACATAATGCCGGCATCCGGGGTGGCCATCCGTCATTCGTCCATCCGTCTATCCGTCTGTCCGGGCCAACATTGGGAGTTTAAGGGATATTATTATTAGGGGCTACCTCCAAATTAACGTAGTGTTAGGGTTAGGAGTGGGGTGGGGTTAGGGTTAGGGGTACCCCAGAGTAGGGCTTAAGGTTGGGAAGGGTTAGGTCCCAGGGGGGTTAGGGTTGGGGTCAGGGGTGGGGTTTTAGTTTTAGTAGCCCCTAAACCGAAAAATAGCTCCTAACCCTATAGGTTTGGCTAGGGTGAGGTTGGGTCAGGGGTGGGTGGGTGTTAGGGTTAGGGGTAGCCCCAGAGTAGGGCTTAAGGTTGGGGGGTTAGGTCCTGGGGGTGGGTGGGGGTTAGGGTCTGGGGTGGGCTTTTAGGGTTTAGGGTCAGGGTGGGGTAGGGTTAGGGTTAGGATGTGGTTTTTGGGTGGAGGGGTGGGGTTAGGGTTAAATATAAGTTCTAGGGTGGAGGGGGTGGGGTTCTGGGTAAAATAAGGTTTTAGACATACAAAATGTTTTTTTGGTAGCCCATGAACACAAAATGAGCATCCGTCCGTCCGTCTGTCTGCCTGTCTGTCCGTCTGCCCGTATCCATTTCTTTGGCATTCGATAACTTGAAAAATATTGCTTGGATTGTCAAGTTACTTTATATTTGTGTTCAGGTTACTGATGTGCCGAGCTGTATAGTTTTTGGTGTAAATCTTTATAATTTGATCCTGAGATTTTAACCCTTTATCCTTCAAATTGAAATTTCTTCCAATCCCTTTGGCATTCAATAACTTGAAAAATATTGCTTGGATTGTCTAGTTACTTTATATTTGTATTCAGGTTACTGATTTGCCAAGCTGTATAGTTTTTGATGTAAATCTGATGTTTTGATCCCAAGATATTAACCCTTTATCCTTCAAATTGAAAATTCCTTCAATCCCTTTGGCATTCGATAACTTGAAAAATATTGCGTGGATTGTCAAGTTACTTTATGTTTGTGTTCAGGTTACTGATGTGCCAAGCTATATAGTTTTTGGTGTAGTCTGTTATTTTGATCCTGAGATATTAACCCTTTATCCTTCAAATTGAACGTCCTGCGTCCGTATCCATTTCTTTGGCATTCGATAACTTGAAAAATATAGCGTGGATTGTCAAGTTACTTTATATTTGTGTTCAGGTTACTGATGTGCCGAGCTGTATAGTTTTTGGTGTAAATCTGATAATTTGATCCTGAGATTTTAACCCTTTATCCTTCAAATTGAAAATTCCTCCAATCCCTTTGGCATTCAATAACTTGAAAAATATTACTTGGATTGTCAAGTTACTTTATATTTGTGTTCAGGTTACTGATGTACCGAGCTGCATAGTTTTTGGTGTAAATCTGTTATTTTGATCCTGAGATTTTAACCCTTTGTCAAGTTACTTTATATTTGTGTTCAGGTTACTGATGTACCGAGCTGCATAGTTTTTGGTGTAAATCTGTTATTTTGATCCTGAGATATTAACCCTTTTATCCTTCAAATTGAAAATTCTTCCAATCCCTTTGGCATTCGATAACTTGAAAAATATTGCTTGGATTGTCAAGTAACTTTATATTTGTGTTCAGGTTAGTGATGTGCCGAGCTGTATTGTTTTTGGTGTAAATCTGATAATTTGATCCTTAGATATTAACCCTTTTAAATCTGATAATTTGATCCGGAGATATTAACCCTTTATCCATCAAATTAGACACTCCTCCAATCCATTTCTATATGTACCCATACCATGTATGGTGTACATAATGTCGGCATCCGTGGTGGCCCTTCGTCATACAGCTTTCTACTAGTTGCACGTATGGGTACACATCTGACGATTTCATCGGCCTATTTTTTAATCATCGAAAATCCCCTACAAACCTCAATAATTATAAACAAAGATTTGGATACAATCTAACAATGGGCACACGAATGGTTAGTTGAATTCAACCCACAGAAAATGGAAACACAGCTTGTATCCCGTAAAACAGCAACAGTTGGGCACCCTCCTATTTTTATGTCCAATGTACAAATTACCGAGATTAGTCATCACAAACACCTAGGTGTGGTCTTAAATAGTTGTGGTACCTGGCACAATCACATTGGGTACATTAGCTCTAGATCATGGTTTCGGCTTGATGCGATGGGAAAGTTTAAATTTATACTCGATCGTAGCGTGCTTGAAAAAATCTATTTTGTGTTCATCAGACCATTACTCGAATATGCTGACACGGTATTGGCCAATTGCACGGAGGCTTAATCTGATGAGTTAAAGAAAATACAAATAGCGGCCGTATGCATCATAACAGTCTCAGTGAATCAAACCCACAATCTGCTCACAAGTAGCAATCTCAGGATTCCTAGGTGTTGCACATATAATTGTCAGTCATCCTTCATGTCATCAACAATCAAATCATGGAATGAACTCACCACCAAAGTTAGAGAGGATTCTAACGTTGATCACTTTAAAATATATCTTAATAGAAACCTCTGTCGCTCACCTGCATTCTATTCCAAATCCAAATCTCGCTTAGGGCAAATTTATCACTGCCGACTACATCTGCATTGTAGCAGTCTGAATGCCCACTTGTACGATAATTATTTGGTATCTTCTCTGTGCACTTGAAACAACGGAACATTTTCTTGTAAACTGTCCCATTTATGTGGACAAATGTTGCAAAATTTTTGGAGTTCTAATTGTTTGCCTCGAATGTGATACACTGATCTTTGGGTCTGAATTTCTTACTACCAACAAAAATAGTTCAGATTTTGAAATAGTCCAGGACTATATTCTGTCTACAAAAAGATTCTGTAATGACAGTTATTTCTCGCCAGTTTAGTTACTGTTTGACACTGTACAATACCATTCTTACCTGTTTTACTATTGGGTTTTGGCACAATCAGTCGTTGAATTTATTCTCTGTAAGTGATATTCAGTATCTACACATCATTGCTATCATGCGTCGGGTGACTTGCTCCACTCGATCCCCGATGTTTTATGTTTCTCAAATTGGTAATGCACTTCCCTATAAATCCATGGTACTTAGAAATCGATGTGACACATTCTCGAAAACGAATCCATCTCTACAATTAGTCTACATTAAACTCTTATTGATTTTGCCACTCTGAAATTAACTATCTGGTACCAGAATATGCTCTTAGGAGTTTCAATGCATTCAGGGGTGATCGTGGTCACCTTTTTGGGACATTGGTCCTTGGTCGCTTTTATTTGCTTCCAGTTACACTGCTGTCACTATCTCACCTGAAAACTACTAAATACAAAATTACCCACCTTATTCGTGTAGTGTGTGACATGTATTTTATCGTGTGTGTGGAGACGGTTACTGTAAGCTTACAAGCTTAATGCCAAATCCACAACACTAAGTGCTATTTGTAATACTGCTGTTCATATTTTTCTGAAATAAATGTTGTTTAAACTAAATGCTAATAATTTATAAGATTTCTACTGAATGCTAAATGGTTTTGTCTTAGAAAAGTATATTCTGTTAACCAGAAATTCAGCATCCCAGATTAAAGAAAAAAAACTTGAATACACTCATGGTTTTTTAATTAAATTGTTTTGAACATCTGAGTCTTGTTGATGTATAGCACTAAGTTCTTTGATTGTGTTCTGCTCTTTTTGATTGTTTAGTTTCCATGAAATAGCCTTGTTGCCTTTATTCATCATGACATATGACATACATATCTGTATTCTGTGGCAAGAATATACATGCAGTTGAAAATTGAAATTGGATCTTGTGGATATTCAATGGAATGTTCCATTTAGTACAGCAGTTTGATTTTTTCTGTCATGTGTCCAAATTGACTTGTCCAGAATCAATAATCACTGAACCAATGTATAAAAAGAATGATTTTGTAATTGTTTTATGTACAGTTCCAGTTCATATTAGTAGCAGGATAACTAAAAGATTGACCTAGTTTATTTTATCCTAATTGGTATCACCAACCTGAATCATTTCTGGAAAACTCTTAACCCTTTGAACCCTGGCCATATCTTCCATGTCAGTTCAGTGGCAGCAATTGGAAGAGTCCATATTTATTATTGGGGGTAGACCAATTAATATTTTCAATGTGTAGCCTCTGGGCTATAAGTTGAAAATAATATTTGGTCTACTCTACACATTCATTAAGCAGTCAACCTATGTAATTCAATTATGACGTATTATGTTCCTGGGTCAGAAAAGTGGCCCCTCGTGTTCAAAGGGTTAAGAGCTTTCCTTGAAATACTGCCTCAATGTTTTGGCTCTTAGGTACTCACTACATGTACTTATTTTTTCTGTCTAGTTCGTATTCTCACATGTGCTTGTATTGAACCAGATATGTGTTCCTCTGATAGAAGACATTTTCTACACAGTGTGGAGATTGGATTACCACTAAAACACTTAAGAGTGCAATTTCCACCTAGGCAAAAACATTGTCTCTGAAAAAGCATAAGAGCTACAAGCAAGTTTCAGCCAATGGACCTCCAGTTGAACCCAGGGGTCCATTGGCTAAAACTGTGCTTGGCCTTATGCATTTTCACTAGAATCACTGGAATTGACAATTATTGATTGAGTGAAACCTCCATTCCATGAGTGTTTTTTTGGTAATCAATTCTCTGTTTATTGTACAATCATTAAGCTATGTATTCAAACATATTTATGTACCAGTATCATATTCATCCATAGTGATGTAGCGATGAGGAAAACGGGTTGTGAACCGACGACTGATGATTTGAGACCATAATCGGCCGATACTGATGCCGGTACTGATGAATGTTTCAATAAATTGATTGAGTGACTGATCATCATTGATGTTGTCACAACACCTGGGATAATGCAGTGACTAAATGCATGTGTCAACTGCCGTTTCACCGAATAGTTTATACACATCGCTTTTTGAAGTAATGCCAATGTTGCATTGATCAAAGAGGCCTGGATTCGGCACTCACTCAGCAATCCTTCACATAATTCCATTCAAACGTATACATAGAAATTATTGACAATTGCCAGCAGATGTGTAGGTATTGCATTTAAGTTAAGTATGTGGTCATTTTGGTAATTGGATATTTGTTTTATTTCTGTCAGAAACCAAGTTGCATTTTCAATGTCAAGTCGAATGGAGAGATTTTTATCATTGGTTATTTGAAGGAAAGTTTATTTAATATGTAAATAAGATTGCAGTAATTAAATCAATCCGACTTGCGTGTATACATTTTTTTTGGAGGGGGGCATCGTCATTGCCAATGATTTGTCATAAGTGTTGAATTGATACCGAGAGGTCATTATTGGCCGATAGCCAATGCCAATGATCGGTACAACACTATTCATCTATCCCCTTGCCATCCACATTCGATACAAATGAATCTGTTTTGTCACTGTATCATCTTTTTCTGTCTATGAATAGTTAAGACAAGATTAAAGAATTTTATTGCAGGTAAACACTAATAAACTACACCATTCTATACAATTTTCTACAACTTTCTAGTGGTTGCTTCCATCTATTTATAGAGGGTAACTATTAATTGAAAATAGAATATGTTTTAATTTTTGGAATTCACTTAAAAAAACATTTCCACAATTCATTGCAATGGGGGATCATAAGCTGAGTTTAAATGCTTTTTGAGAATACCACTGACTGGTTTTGGCTATTATGTTGAAGAGTTGTTATAGATTGTTGAGATTTCCAAGCAGGCTGCAAAGTGACAGGGTTAGTTCCTCAGTTATTAATGAAATTTTTTTATAACCTGGAAGTGTGTCTAACCCCGTGCAATGCACTTTCTGGTTATAAAAAATTAGTAACTACCATATCACATACTATATAAAAAATATACACTCACTAAGGCTGTGTAATACACAGGGGTAGTCACACAATAGAGATGCTCTTATTTATTACCAGAAAGAAAACAATGACTAACCCTGTCCATTGCACAGACTTAGTGGTAAGTTAACATACACAGACTAATGATAGGCATTGCACAGGATTAGTTGGTAGTAGAGCTGAAACGGTTAAATGGTTTTCTTGATCGATTAATCACATGGATTTACCTTGGTTAATCGATTAATCACTTGCCCCAATAGGTAGCTGAAGAACTTCTGTACTGTTGATGATTTACAGCATTAACCCTTTACCCAACGGTCAGAACCTGCCATCACTATATGTAAACAGCTCCATTCAAATTTTATGTTTTCAATTTTTGTCTCAAAAGTATAGCTTAATACCCCTCATTGGAACGAGCACAATGAGCATGTTCCATTGAGGGGCCATAAGCTACGTTTCATTTTTGTGTCTCACTGATGTAATGCAGAAGTTCAAAAGTAACGGTAAAATGATCAATGACTTTTTTGATCAATCAAGACTTTGATCATTGGTTAATCGATTAATCGGTTAACCATTTCAGTTCTAGTTGGTAGGCTGCCATATTACACACTACATGAAAATATACAATGGCTAAGGCTGTAAAAATGCACAAGGTTAGTTGGTTAAGTGTTTTACATAAAGTGCAGGATTCAAGGTACTAATGGAAATACTTGTACTGGATTGTGGAAATTTTCTAAAATGAATTCCAAAAATGAAGACATATTCTATTTTCAATTGATAACTTGAAATAATTAACAAACAGATTTGATTTTTTTTCCTGACTGAAATAAATTAACTGGTTTAAATGAACTTGTTGAGTGCTGGAAGTCCATATCTGTGTTCTATTCCAAAGTACAGGCATACCTTATTCTGAAGGATCATATCCTGTGGATGTGTTTCATATTATCTTAGGGCCCACTTAATTGGATATCTCCTAACTGAATAACCCTGTTAATTGAATATAATTTCCCATCACAAAACCATTTACCATACCTCCAGTACAAATTTGACCTTTTAATTGAATATAAGTTATTGAGTAAACTGCTGTTAATTGAATAAAAAATCTTGTAACATGTCGTGAAATTACCCTGACTCATCCTAGTTTTCCTTTGTTTACAGACCTATTTGGCCTCAGCACATTCAATACAGGCATTTAATCTATTATATTTTGTTTGACAGAGCTCATGGAACTCTGTCAAACAAGATATAATAGAATAAATGTTATGTTTATCTCTAGAATACAGGAAAGTGACACAATCCATTTTAATTGAATATTCCTGTTAATTGAATAATTTTCATTGGTAAAGTGGCTATTCAATTTACAGGACTCCGCTGTACTACAATTTATGGAGGAGTGCCTGTAGGAACTCTCAAATCAATTATATA
Source organism: Pictodentalium vernedei (assembly GCA_031216915.1). Taxonomy (NCBI): domain Eukaryota; kingdom Metazoa; phylum Mollusca; class Scaphopoda; order Dentaliida; family Dentaliidae; genus Pictodentalium; species Pictodentalium vernedei. The sequence continues at coordinate 208,507,883 of CM062292.1, forward strand.
AATGGGGATTATGTGTCCATTCAGACTGCATTCAGCTAGAAATTCAAACTTTAATTAAAACCTTTGATATGCAATGCAACTAGAATTCTTCTGTTGTATGCTCAAGGCTACCTGTCCTGGGTCAGGTGTACCTGCTAGTAAATTATAACAAGGCAGAGACAAGTGAACAAACTTTGAAGACCAAAACAATGTTGCACTCTACCTGGTCGTTCTGACACATATGTTCATGTACGCATAGGTGTAGCTGACGTAACTGAAAACCTAACCTTTTCTGAAAAGTGGGATCATTATTTTTCAATGGGACAGTAAATTATTTTGTTTATAATATTTCAGCATGCTCATGCCTTGGAACTGTTAAAAGACCAGCTGTATCCTGGGGCTAAAGCACTGGATGTTGGTTCAGGAAGTGGATATCTGACATGCTGTATGGCTTTAATGGTAAGCTGTAGTTATGAGGAAAGAAAAAATCAAATTTACAGTCACAGACAAAATTTAGAGTGGAAAGTGTCATAAATTTAATTTTTATTCTTGAAAATAATTTATATCCCTTTATCCAACGCAGTGGATATCAAAATTAATGAATTCAATTATTGTTTTTTTTTAGATTTAAAAAAAAATTCAACAAAACCATATCATGTGCCCCATCATTGGAATGAGCTTGATGAGCTCGTTCCAATGAGGAGTCACATGATATGGTTTTGTTAAAATTTTCAGAAAAATAATATTTTTACAACTGCTCAATTTGTAAATTATGCGGATGTTACGACGGATTTGTTAGGTAAAGGGTTAAAGTAAATTACTGAAAAATGATCCCGAACACTGTATCAGTTGGGGAGAGGAGGGCAAAATATTCAGAATAATTTTTTATTCCTTCATTTCATTCCACCTCATGCTTGGTTATGAGTGTGTATGTCCCATAGGTGAAGGTCCAGTGTCTTCCCCAGAGAAGACAATTAACTTTTCAGATCAATTGGAGCATCCCAAGTACTTTTTGAAAGCTTAAGTACCCAGGCAGTGAAGGAATAACTGCTTCAAAATGACCCCAAAAGTCATGGTGAGAATACATGAACCAGTTTTAGGGATTTCAGGCATGAATTTAAATACCTGTAAGATTGACATTTTTCAGGAAAAGTGGGTTGGGAGTCAGGTGGGGGTGTTTTTTTTTCCCAGCCATTTAAGGCTGGCTACATTGCACTACGCAGGGAGAGTGAATTATTTATTAAACACAAAGGTTGATTTCCATGTGAGAGTCAGTTTCAATTGCAAACAAAAAAAAACAAACCACTGGCAAGCTTTTGGCTCATGGGTCATTTGGCATGATCTGATTGTCTGTGTGTTAAAAGTTTGCAAGTGCTCTTTCACTGAAATACTACACCTATGTCAATACTGCACATTGCCTCAGTACAACCTGTTCTCATGCTCATACAGTATATGCATTATAGGATATATCCAAACAATTTCTACTCCACACCTCTGGTCTGCCTAGGCTTTAAATCCAGGTAGGCCTCTGTTTTGGTGTAGAAATGTTTAGATATATTTTACTGCAAATAAATGTGTACCCCAGTTGAAAATAAAGCATGTCATAGGTGCTTGAGTACGATAGCTCCTCAGAAATGAAGCACTGTTTTTAGAATGATCTCTCCTTGTAGTGTTGGATCTGCATTGTGTATAACAGAATGATGAAAATTTAGGCCCAAGCAATAACTCACTCACTGAGTTAACCCCGGTGGACCATTTCCACTTGTTTTTTTTAATTTATTATACTTTTTCAAAGAACTTGCTACATTTACTGTGTCAAAATTCCACTCCATGGTGTTTTAGTGGGAGTTCATTTTTAGCTCAACTTTGGCAAAGCCAAATTTGAGCTTATGCCATGGCTAGTCGTCCGTCTGTCCATCTGTCCGTCAACAATTCAATACAGCTTGGGCTAGAGGCCATATTTATGAACCGATCTTTACGAAACTTCTTGGGTACCTTTGTTATGACCATGGGGCGAGAACGAGTGTTTTGGGGTCCGATCCGAAATTCAAGTTGGCCGCTGGTGGCCATTTTGTACAGACTTAAGTGAAATCAGATTTTTGCGCAGAACTTCCACATGAATGCGCTGATTTGAGTAATTTTCTGTATGAATGTTTAGTACCATGGGATACATCACATATAATACGGGTTTTTTTGTCGTACGTAAATTATGCAAATTAGACTAACTTTGATGTATGTTACTTTCAGCACTGTAAGTGCAAATGCCAATGCTCAGGCTAGAGGCCGTATTTATAAACCGATCTTTACAAAACTTCTTGGGTACCTTTGGCATCACCGTGGGACGAGAACGAGTGTTTTTGGGTGTGGTCCGAAATTCAAGATGGCCGATGGCAGCCATTTTGGACAAAATGAGGTGCAATCAGATTTTTACACAGAACTTCCATATGAAAGCGCTGATTTGAAAAAAATTTTGTGTGAATGTTTAGTACCATGGGATACATCACATATAATACAGTGTTTTTTCTCGTGCAGAAATTATGCAAATTAGATGAACTTTGATTTTTTCAGTGCTACTTACACATGTCAATACGGCTCGGGCTAGAGGCTGTATTTATCAACCGATCATCACGAAACTTCTTGAGTACCTCTGTTATTGCCTCGGGACGAGAATGAGTGTTTCTGAGTGCGGTCCAAAATTCAAGATGGCTGCCAGTGGCCATTTTGTACCGAAATTAGGTCTAATCAGTTTTTTGTACACAACTTCTATATGACTCAGTCTAGAGGCCTTATTTATGAACCGATCTTTACAAAACTTCTTGGGTACCTTTGTTATCACCGTGGGATGAGAACAGGTGTTTTTGGGTGTGGTCCGAAATTCAAGATGGCCACCAGCAGCCATTTTGTACCAAAATTAGAGCAATCAGTCTTTTGTACAGAACTTCTGTATGAAAGTTCTGATTTGAATAAATTTTTGTATGAATGTTTAGTAAAATGGAATACATCACATACAGCACAGGTTTTTTTCTCATGCAGAAATTATGCAAATTAGGTGAATTTTGATTTATTAGGGCGATATATACACTGTAAGTGCACATGTCAATACGGCTCGGGCTAGAGGCTGTATTTATCAACCGATCTTCACGAAACTTCCTGAGTACCTTTGTTATCACCTTGGGACGAGAACGAGTGTTTCTGAGTGCGGTCCAAAATTCAAGATGGCTGCCAGTGGCCATTTTGTACCGAAATTAGGTCCAATCAGTTTTTTGTCACAACTTCTATACAGCTCGTATTTATGAACTGATGTTCACGAAACTTCTTGGGTACCTTTGTTTTCACCTTGGGACAGGAATGAGTGTGTTTTGGGGTGCCTTTGTTATCACTGTGCTATGAGAACGAATATTTTGGAGTTCAGTCAGACCCACTCTGGGACTCAGATTTCTTTTCTAGTTTAGCATCTGACTGTCACCCACCTTTACAATACTTTACCTATACATTTGTTACAGGCTACGGTCAGTATTTATGTACAGACCATTACAATACTTTATATGTACCTTTGTTATCAAGTCATTACCTAGATGTTTGTCATTGCTGTGTCACATACTATACATGTCTTGACAAGTTGAGCTACAGTGTCATTGACACTTTCATTTAAGTAATTGTGCATAAATTTAGTGTCAAATTTTGTTTCTGCTCACAAACCAAACACTAGCATTCCAATCTTCTTCAGAACCACCAATCTGAATCTTTTAATGTTTGGTATACATCATTGTTATGAGGGTCAGGTTCAAACCAAGTCCCTAGGCTAATATTTGGGCTTCCTATGGAAGCCCAAATTTGAACTTAGTTCAATATGGGGGGTAATTTTTAAAAATCTTCTTCTTCAGATCCACCAGTCAGAATGCTTTCATATTTGTTATACAACATCTCTAGGGGGGTCAACTTCAAGTTTGTTCAAATCAGGTCCCTAGGTATGTATTTGGGCTTGCTATGGAGGCCCAAATTTTAACCTAGTGCAATATGAGGAAATTTCTTTAAAAATATTCTTCTTCAGATCCACCAGTCAGAATGCCAGGACACCAGTCAGAATGCTGTCATATCTGGTATACAACATCTCTGGGGGGTGGGGGTGGGGGGGGGCAGATTCAAGGTTGTTCAATTCGAGTGCCTGGGTTAATATTTTGGCCCCATATGGTATCACAGAACTAAATATTTTCCCATAGGCGACCATTATAACGTTCAGGTGGAAAAAAATATGATCGCATCACTTTAATTTTGGCATTCAAATATCTCTGTCAAGTATAGCCCTTCAGACAACTTTTTTTGATCTGAAAACAGGGGGGTCATGCAACAAATAAGAGAGAAAAACTGACACAAAGAGAAGTACCGGTCACGTGCACATATTTTTCAGGGAATTCCCTACAAAAACACACAAAAAGTAAATTGTATTTTTTAGGTCCAAAAGTCATCAAATCAGCCTCTTTTTTATCAGGAATATTCAACAATAATGCAAGATGTCAGTAGAATGTTTCAAACGTTTATTGAAACAATGGATTTTCCCAAGGCTGTTTATTTTTAGAGATTGCATCATTTCCGATAAGGCAGTTCACTCTAATTTCAATATTTAGTTCCGCGATACCTATAATCATCCCCAACCCCACCAAAGAGACATTTTACCACTTCCATGAGATAAAAGAGTCATTTCTGCATTAGAATCCAACTTTTGGCTTTGTGGCTGAGTCAAATACATGGAAAATTTGCTCTTTTAAGGAAAAGTGTCCAAACTTTGTCAAGTGGGCTTGAAAACTGGTATTGCCTCCAAAAGATTTTTCTATCCTGTTACTTTATAAATTAACTGAGAAGGATGAGAATTTACAGCTTTCTTTAAAAAACTACCCTGAACCCAAAATAAAACTAAAATCTGCATCAGCACAAAATATTTTAAGAAAAAATCTGTCTCATTTAACCATACTGCAAGCAAAACAGTGTCCCAACCCCCATGGAACAATATGGATGTCAATTTTGTTTCCAAAATTGGGGATGCAGCTGTATATTTCACCAATTTGAAAGGACTCTATCAGTTTGTCCTAACAACTGATGTCAAATTTTATTCTACCATCTGATGTAGTAAAATTTTGCCCTGAATAGGACCCCCCGGTGTGCCCCTTTTCATCAAAATATGTGATATAATTCATAACTTAATTGATATTGACCCAAAACAAACCAACTGTGATATGAACTTTCCCATCTGTAATAGTTTTTAAATCACAGTCTGGCTTCTGAAGACCTTTCACATTGTATTTGATGAATATTTTGCAATATTTGTAAAGGAAAAGCCTCAGTTTTCTCAGTAAAGGCACATAGAGTCATTGGTATGGCACTGTCAAAACATAAAACAGTGTTTTTTTCCAAAAGAATGGCCAGTACCTATTACTGTGATATCTCATAACACTGGTAAGATGCCTAAAACCATCAAATATTGATTCTATAGTGCTATGCTTATGCCGCAAGTTCCAATAAGTGCACTTTCATAACCTTTGTTTTAATCCCCACAGACACCCATTCTGGCAAAATGATTGAAATTGTTGAAAACATGTTTCCAAAGAGGATGAATCAGACATTTGCTTCAAGAATATAGTGGTATTTGATGTTTAATATACTTGTGTGTGGGAGGGGGGGGGGGGGGGGGAGTGAAAGTTAGTCAGCTGCCAATTATTGAAAATGGAGATCCAGGCAAGTGAAAAGCAAAGAAACACCATGTCTGATGAAGAGACAGACAGACAGATAGACTTGCAGTCACACATGTAGGAGGTCTACATGAGAGTACTGAGTGACATACAATGAAAAATATAGTGGAAGAGCCAGGGCAAGGTTGTTAAATTGAAAAATAACTCTGTGGACCATGAGTGCTGAAGCCTCAAAGTAAATCATAAGAAACTGAAAGTGTAAGATACTAACTTGAGTCTCTAAAAACATGCTGTTCAGTCTTTCCAAATGTTTACCATCAGCAGAAGCGTTAAATATGTGTGGGAGGGAGGACTTGGTTCAGGGAAAGAGCACTATTTCACAACTGTCACTGTAAATTTATGCTGTATCATGGGAACCATGACAGCACTAGTACTAGACAACTATATTGGTACTATGCACAAATGCCATTCACTCACATTTGTAATTTTATTTTGTTATTTTCCACTGTAGCCCCCCCCCCCCTCCTCAAATTTGTGTTCCAGAATACTCTTTCAATGAAGGAATTGTTTTCCAACATTTTGAAGAGCATAATATAGAAGAGAAAAACTTCTAAATACTAGTGAATAGAAGGGCAGTGTAGGTTTTCTGTTTGTGTTTAAATGGTGATTTGGGAGGGGGTTGGAAGATTTGGAATCCTCCCTGCCCCTAGAAATATGAGGGAAAACCATGATTTAAATAAATATGTTAATAGGGTAAGATCGGCTGTTAGTTAGCAGCTGCCAGAGGTTATAGTGTGCTCCTGGGGAATACACTGGCTCAAGATGTGAATTTGCTTGCATAAACAGCCTTAGTTTTGGAAATATATAGATTTTATTGCTGACTGTGACAAAACTGTAACTTTTCAAAACAATAAAATTGTTTGGTAAGGTGTGCGGTCTCCAAATAAATATTTAAATGTGACATAATCCCCCAAAATAATAATTGAATCTGGTTTGGAAGCCAAAAAACATATTTCCTATAGGTATCACAGCACTAAATATTTTCCCATAGGCGACCATTATAACGTTCAGCCAGAAAAAAATATGATCGCATCACTTTAATTTTGGCATTCAAATATCTCTGTCAAGTATAGCCCTTCAGACAACTTTTTCTGATCTGAAAACAGGGGGTAATGCAACAAATAAGAGAGAAAAACTGACACAAAGGGAAGTACTGATCACGTGCACATATTTTTCTGGGAATTCCCTACAAATACACACAAAAAGTAAATTGTATTTTTTAGGTCCAAAAGTCATCAAATCAGCCTCTTTTTTATCAGGAATATTCAACAATAATGCAAGATGTCAATAGAATGTTTCAAACTTTTATTGAAACAATGGATTTTACCAAGGCTGTTTATTTTTAGAGATTGCATCATTTCCAAGTGCAACATTTTAAGGCGGTTCACTCTAATTTCAATATTTAGTTCCACAATACCATATGGGAACCTGAAATTTAACTCAAGTACAATCTTGTTCTTCAGATTCACATGTTAGAATGCTTTCATATTTGGTATACAGCATCTCTAGGGGAGCCTGATTCAAGTTTGTTCAAATTGGTTCCCTAGTTTAATATTTGGGCTCCCTATGGTAGCCCAAATTTTAACTTAGTGCAGTATGAGGAAATTTCTTTAAAAATCTTCTTCTTTAGATCCACCAGTCAGAATGCTCTCATATTTGGTATACAACATCTCTAGGGGTGGAGGGGGAGGGGGGGGGGCAGATTCAAGTTTGTTCAAATGGGGTCTGCAGGGTAATATTTGGGTTCACTATTGTAGCCCAAATTTTAACATAGTGCAATATGAAGAAATTTCTTTAAAAATCTTCTTCTTCAGATCCACCAGTCAGAATGCTTTCATATTTGGTAAACAACATCTCTTGGGAGGTCAGATTCAACTTCAAGTCGAGTGCCTAGGTTAAAATTTAGACTCCCTCCAGGAGCCGGAATTGGCCATGTAACGGAAGAATTAGAAATTTTGTATTCAGTACCCTCTAGAGGTGTGTAAATAAGATTAATCCACATAGATTGTATCAAGGGGCCCCATAGGGGAGCTCAACATTTTGCGTTATGATCAGCTGAAGAAAAGGCATGATGCTCAGACTATTTTTATCACTCCTGAGGGGCTCAAGGATTGACAATGTATCCTATGGAGATGGATTGCTTGACCCTTTACCCAACATAACAGCCAAAACCGGCCAGCGCTATTCTAAAAAATTGCCAATTAATTGCCTGCAGGCATTCTCCAATAAATTGTAACTAAACACTTATTGATCGTTTGTTTATTTATTGGGGTTTAACAATACTTTCAACACCCAGGGCCATATCATATCGTGTTGGAGAGTTTCATGGGTGGAAGAAGTGGAACACCCAGAGAGAACAACTGTACAATGATAAGTAACTGTCAGACCATCCAACTAACGCCTTGGTGCACAACATTGTCATGCTCTCACTTTGGCACTGTGGATGCAGTGTCTTGCCCAGGGACACAATGGAGATGAAATGGATGAGGATCGAGCAGTCCACTTTTTGATCGCATGTCTAATGTGTTAATCTGTGAGCCATTGTGCTACCAGCACTTATTAATGAAATATAATCAAACCCTGTACCAGTGATTTGAACATTTTTTCTTTGGCAAAGTGGCAATTTAACTGGTTGAGTGCTAGAAGCCACTATCACTTTAGTGGCTTCACACTAGATGCATTAGCTTGTTTGTGTAGAAGAAAAATATTTTTAAATAAAATTGTTTGGTTATAATTTATTGGAGAGTGCCTATGGGCACTTTCCAATAAATTATAACAAAACAATTATTTTTGCTAAACTAAGGCTACTCTTGCTGATAGCATGGTATCTTTGAAAAAAAATACTCGTGTTTCAAATCACACTTGAAAAATAATTTAGCACTCAACCAGTTAACTGTATAAAGGGTTCCACTGTGGTACAAAAACATTAATAAACTAGCTGCATGTGCAAAACTCTACACTATTCTATTTTACAGGTTGGTGAAACCGGTCTTGCTATAGGAATTGATCATATTGAAGATCTTGTGAAGGAATCTATTAAAAATGTGAATAAAGACAATACTCTGGCCAAATTGCTTGAAAAAAAGAATTTGAAGTTGATAATTGGTGATGGACGAAAAGGTTTTGAACCTGATGCATGCTATGATGCAATTCATGTTGGTGCTGCTGCTCCCGAACTCCCTGAGAAAGTAAGTTGCTAGCAAGGCTACATATATGCAACTAGAACCATCTTTTGAGTAATTTTAGCTTTTTTGTCATCGAAACACTATGACTTGAACTATTAGACCAGAACATATCTGCTTGAAACAAGGAATATGAAGTTGGTAATTGGTGACTCAGCTTTAACTCCTCAATTAACGTGACAAGCTGTTTACCCAACGCAGACGATATCAAAATTTATTTAACAATCATATTGATTTTGTCCTGAAAACATGAAAAACGGTATGTATGACATAATGTGTTCCAATTCCATATCATATTGACGACTCATTCTGATTCTTATCATTTAGACGACTTATTTCTGGTAACGCAACGGGCTATCATAACAGGTGCATGAATACATTCTATGTGTGTTTGAGTGATCGACCCAACATTATGTCCCAAAACTGTTTTAATTATTTAAGATTTAATCTGTTTATGTGACAGAATTGTTAGATAAATGAATTATCATGATAATGTGCATGTCCTCTGATTTGCATCAGATTCTCGGTGGTGTCCAAAAATGGGATCATAACTCGTTGAGATCCCATTCTCGACACCACCTCGAATCTGATACAAATCACAGGACATGCTCATAATCATGATAATCTGTATTTATTATATCCCCACTCTCGACAAGATTGAGGGGGTATACTGAATTACGTACATCTGTCTGTCTGTCTGTCTGTCTGTCTCTATCTGTCCGTCTGTCCGTCCATCCTGATCCATAACTCAGCAGTGAGTTGATGGATTTCAATGAAATTTGGTATGTGGTATTCATGGGATGACCTGCTTCCACCACATGTCAAACAGAGTTGCTCACACTATTTTCACCTGAGTTATGGCCCTAACTTTGTCAAATTTTCAGTGATTGTTTTAATTCATTTATGCTTCATCAGTCCAGCACTGTAGGTGGGGTGGGGGTGGGGGAGGGTGGGCGAGGGGGATGAATTACCTTCAGCTATAGCTCCTGTTATATTCTTCAGATTTAAAAAAAAATTTCAACAAAACCATAATTATGTGACCCTTCATTGGAACAAGCTCAACAAGGGGTCACATGATGTTGTTGAATTTTTTGAAAAATAATCTTTTTTCAACTGCTCAATTTGTAAATTATGTGGGCGGGTGCAGCCCATTCGTTAGGTAAAGGGTAAACCCCTTTCAACACTGGCAACCTGGATGGTATCATCTGTTACAGTACAGTCTTAGCAAAATAAATTAATCCATTCTGCATTTGTAAGGAGGTTCAGTAAATATTTACTCCCAATATCTAAGTAGAGCTGTAAATATTTTTATTCCCCCGAAAAAAATTCGGGGGAATCTAGCCGTGACGTCATCCGTCTGTCTGTCTGTCCATCTGTCCGTCTGTCCATCCGGGCGTAGATGGAATTCGTGTCCGCTCCATAACTTCTTACAGCCTTCAAGGATATTAATGATACTTGGTATTATTATTGCCCACAACCAGAGGGTGTGTCGCAAATAAGGTTGGAATGGCTATCAAGGCTTTTTTCGGGGGAATCAGCCACCCTTTGGTGGTCATCCTCTAGTTTTATTTTTTACCTGCGTCGCCAGCGGCGAAGCAGGTCTAGTAACCGCTCGACTCCGTCCGTCAGTCCGTCCGTCAGTCTGTCCATCCATCTATCCATCAGTCCGTCCAAAACACTTTTTCCGTCAAAGTTTTCTTGGCTTCTTTGAAATGGAATAATTTTATATTTGGTCTGCTGCTTCATAATGATGAGTTTTATCGTGTAAGCAATTTTCAGATCTGCCGTGCAGCCACTTCCTGTTTGCCGATACTTTGAAATTTTACTGTACCCACTGAACATTGAAATTTTCCTTCAAGGTTTTCTCGGCTTCTATGTACGGGATTGATTTTATATTTGGTCTGCTGCTTCATAATGATGAGTTGTATTGTGTAAGCAATTTTCAGATCTGCCGTGCAGCCACTTCCTGTTTGCCGATACTTTGAAATTTTACTGTACCCACTGAACATGGAAATTTTCCGTTAAGGTTTTCTTGGCTTCTATGCAAGGGATTGATTTTATATTTAGTCTGCTGCTTCATAATGATGAGTTGTATCGTGTAAGCAATTTTCAGATCTGCCGTGTAGGCACTTCCTGTTTGCCGTTACTTTGAAATTTTACTGTACCCACTGAACATTGAAATTTTCCTTCAAGGTTTTCTCGGCTTCTATGCAAGGGATTGATTTTATATTTGGTCTGCTGCTTCATAATGATGAGTTGTATCGTGTAAGCAATTTTCAGATCTGCCGTGCAGCCACTTCCTGTTTGCCGATACTTTGAAGTTTTACTGTACCCACTGAACATTGAAATTTTTCGTCAAACTTTTCTCGGCTTCTATGCAAGGGATTTTATATTTCATCTGGAGCCTGATAATGATCAGTTGTATCGTGTATGCAATTTTCAGATCTGCCGTGCAGCCACTTCCTGTTTTCCGATTCAATTGCATGCAGCGACGCAGGCCCAGACCCGATATTGGTCTTGTTTTTACAGATCCTCGCTACTTTATTTTGTGTTCACTGTGTCAACTGCTTGTCCACTGCCAAATTTTAATTCATGAAAATTTATGCTACAATATTGAAGGGGTTAATGAAGTTGTTTGAAATTAATGTCAAGAATTTAGAAGAAAAATCAACATCTGTTCCTCTATTATATCTACCTTGTTGAAAATGGCACTCAAGTACACTACTCTCGAAAAGCCTGTAATTACACCAATATATGTAAATGTAGAGAATCTCTAATGAATCACGGTTTCATATGAAATTTGTGTACCGAGTTCACTAAAACCGATCTGAGCCAAGGTTTACTGAAGCCCAGATCGATTTCAGTGGACAAGGTTCAGAAATTTCATGTCAGTTCATTTAGGAAATGTTTTCTGCAAATGTTGTCTGCTATTTGTATAAAGTGAATGCTCGAAAAAACCCTCACGGAAAAAACCCTCAAGGAAAAAAACCCTCAAGAAAAAACCCCTACCAAAAAAGACGGGTAGGAAAAAAACCCTACCTTTTTTTAAAGTAATGGTATAAAAATATACCTATAGGTAAAACAATAGAAAAGTTCTTTCCACATATCTGAAATTTATTCCTTGGATATAGAATCAAAATATACGTCACACAGAAGTAAATATATATGCTTTTTCACCTTAAATTCAACACAATGTATTACATAATAAATGTGATTAAAAATCACTGCACAAAGCATTTAACCATTTCCCAGTATGGTACTCAGAAAAATGCATCTTATTTGCATAAGATATAAAACCAGAGAAGACCCGATAAAACCATACTAATATGGATGCATTTGAAATCAGTTCAGTGTATTGTTATAACATGAAAATGTACAATATATAAAAAAGGTAGGGTTTTTTTCCTACCCCTGTCATTTTTGGTAGGGTTTTTTTCCTGAGGGGTTTTTCCTGAGGGTTTTTTTTCCTTGAGGGTTTTTTTTCCCGTGAGGGTTTTTTCTAGATACCGTAATAAGTAGACAGTTAATGAAAAATAAGAGAAGATTACTTGAATTCTACTTACAAAACCAACTCACTACATTATCATGTCAACATTGACATCTTATGTCATTCCCATATTAAATATGTTGTGAACAGTATTTTCCATGATAAGTTATTTGGTGGTAATTATGTGATATAATTGAATCTTTGTGCTATTGAGTTAACAAGGCAACATCAGGGCTTATATTTCGATGAGTATCCATTCACACAAAGATTTGCACAACAAAGCCAGCGAGAATCCATGTTAGATTCTTGCTTCACCTCTGCTAGGATTCGCGTGAAAAGAATTTAGTCAATTTAACTCTTTACATAACAGAGCAGCAGCAAATTAACCATTACAAGGCTAACATGACCTGAAGTATCCTGACACTTTGTCAATAAATCTGTACAAATGTGGTTGTCATTGGACCTGGCTCAAATGGGTCAGTTCCAATGGCATCCATATTTGTAAGGTTTTATTGATAAATGTTTATTTTTTTTTAAATTATCAAATTCAGTTTATATTTTAAAAATTAAAAAGCTGTGCTAGGAAGGGCTAACATGTTTTATCAGTATACAACTGGGGTTCAACCATGGTGGCCTAATGAGATCCTGGGGCACTCATAGCAGGTATGGATTCTCACAACCATTTTGCAAGAATCCAAATAGATTCTCCCAAATTTAGATGAAATATAAGCCCTGTGACATGTATATTTTCTCTTTTCAGCTTGTGGAGCAGTTAAAGCCTGGTGGAAGATTGATTATACCTGTTGGTGGGCAGGGAGAAAGCCAGATGTTGCAACAGATAGACAAACTACCTGATGGAACTGTCCAGAAGAAGAACTTAATGGGTGTTATTTATGTACCGCTGACCAGTAAAGAGAAGCAGTGGCCAAAATGGGCTTAAGGCGCAGCTGCTGATGTGCACCTGGTGCTGATACAATGCTTGTATTACATGGTGCTTTTTAAATCCTCCCTGTGTGTGAAACTTGTTACATTCACTTCTTAGTTTGCGCCAACAGCAAGAGTTAAAACAGCTAATTTTTGTATTTTATCAATTTTGATATTGAAATCCAAACTGTTTTAAGTATTTCATTGGTTTCATGACGGTGGCTCTGTGAAAACAAGTTTTTGCATAACATTTTAGTCAAGACTGGAAGTAAGCAATCTGTCATTTGTAGAATGAGGTTCCCAGAGAGTGAATTTGCTGATGCTGTCCCATACAGTGGGCCTTTTTATCCACAAGGTACCTCTGTTTAGGCTTGAGACCTTGATTCAGATTGAGGCTCACAGAGGGTAAATTTAGTGATGCTACCCTGCTGTCACTCTTTGGGGACCTCATTCGGCAGATGACAGTCTGCTTTATTTCCAGGCTTGATTTTAGTGCAGATGTCAGAACTTTTAACCATCTGCACGCTGATGTCAAAATGTTTCCCATAATGCTGCTTGGAATTTAACCAGCTCAGCCTGGTTTGACAGAGCTCATCGAGCACTGTCAAACAAGATGAAATTGGTTAAATTCCCAGTTGCATGATGAGAAAAATTTGCAGGTTGAAATTTTGAAATCGGCGTGTAGATTGTAAATGGCATGTTGATAACTGGATTTCTCCTAAAAAATGGTCAGATGTTCAGTTAATTTGTGATTCTATTTTCCCATAAAAAAAACAAATTTAAAGTGCTATCTGTGTGTTAATTTGTATTATAGTCCTTCACCTTGCAAATTGCTTTCATCTGCCTAACATGTTACTTAGAGAGTTTTTTCACATTTGTCATCATTTTTAGTGATTTTTTTTTCTCATCATAGTTTCCAAACTAAGTAAGAAAAATAATACAAAAAACGAATGAGATATTCTCTTTTACTTATTTATGTATTTATTTATTTTTAATGTTTTGATTTTTTTTTTTAAATTTTGTTACCACATAGTTGTGAGTTGATGAAAGAGGTGTTTTTTGGTGGAAACTGAAATGTTTTTCCAAAAATTTAGTTTCATATTGGAAGAGTCAGTGAATATCTTGATATTGTGCAAACGTTGGTATTCTTTAATATAAAAGATTTGTGTCAAGCTAATGTATGAAAGAAACTATTTGAAAGTGATCTCATGGCACAGAAATTATCCTCTTCAACCATGATTTTTCTATAAACCAAATTTTTTTTTAGAAACTTATTAAATCCATTTTTAAAAATGAAATGGCATGTTAAACTTGACTGTTAATTTCATGATGTGATAAATCTTCTTTTGCTTAAGATGACATGAAACACAAACAATGAATTGAAAATATGAATATGTTATATTTGCTTTATGGATACAATTATTTTTTGAGTCTTTTTGCTCTAGTCATTAAAAATAAAAATTATTAGCAGATGAAAATGTTTTCAACTCCTTTATTGTTTAACCCTCTCCAAACTGATGTTAGAATACCCAAATTTCAAGCTGTAAATTTTTTCCATATTAAATGTAATAAAGCATTTAACCAATTCAGTCTTGTTTGACAGAGCTCAGTGAGCTCTGTCAAACAAGATTAAATTAGTTAAATTACTTTTTGCATTTTGGGAAACATTTGCCACCTGAACTTTTGCCATTTTTGACATGCAGATGGTTGGTTAATCCCCTTTCTGTCAAAGATGCCCTGTACAAAAGCCATGACTTGATTTGTTGAAAAATTCATTGAAGCTTGTCATCAAAAAACTATTGAAAAGATCGCTACTCCTATTTAAACAGTTATATTTTGTAAACAAGGGCCTGGATATGCCTCTACTGGGTAAGAGATGATGTCTACTGGACAGGAAAGGCCAAGATATAATGTGCATTTTTATCCCCCGGAAAAATTTTGGAAGGATATAACCATGGTGCTGTCTGTCCATCTGTCCATCTTACCATTTTGTCTTAATTGAAGGTTCATTTGGCTGATTGAAATAAAATTTGACACGTGGGTTGAGAATGATGAGAGGAAGAACAAAGGTCAAGGTCACAGTGACCTTTATCTTAAAACTTTTCCTGGTTTCTGCTCTCTAATTCAAGTTCCACTGGACCAATCAAAATCAATCTTTACTTGTGTTTTGAGTATGATGAAAGGAAGAACCCTATTTATTTGGGGTCATTGTGTCCAAAGGCAAGTTGACAGTAGCCTTTAATCCCCGAATTTTCTTGGGTTCCGTTCACTAATTAAAGTTCTGCCTGGTCGATCAGAACCAAACTTGACTTGTGGTTTGGATACAGTGAGAAGGACTTCATTTATTTTGTTTGGGATCATTGTGCCAAAGATGAATGTCACAGTAACCAACTTACAAATTTTTCTGTGTCCCATTCTCTTGGCTGTATTAGGGTTAATTTTCGTGGGAATAGCCACCCCTCTAGTTTTTTATTATTTTATTAAACTTATACTTTAATGATACAAATGACCAAGTCTGTTTTTAAAACTGGGGTTAAATTCAGTGAACCTGACCTTTGAATAGTTATTTATCAACCACCGATGAAGTCTTATTAATTCTCAGTGTATTTTGTTCATAATTTTTTTTAAGTGCTGTGTATTGTGTATATATTTTTGTTCTTCGGTTTTTTGAGCTTGTGCCAATAGACACTTTCTAGTAAAGTGAAGATGATAAAAATGAATCAGAAGAGATTTATCTAGTCAGTATCATACCAAGTGAATTCTTCAGTTTAGGTATAAAACGTGTTGGCTTCAAATACATTTGCCACAGAGCCTAAACATGGGCTTTCAGTACTTAATAGATCGATTCCTATTAAAAAGTTTGTATTTTAACCTTTTAGAAACATAATGGCCATATCTTATCAGCACTGTTCACAGATATTGCTTGCTTATGATCCCTCATTGGAATGAGGATGAGAGGGTCATAAGCTATGTTTCTGGGTTGTCCATCCATCCATCCATCAGTCTGTCAGTCCAACTTTATTTGTCCGTCCAGAGCCATAACTCTATACTATTTTGGTGGATTTCCATGAAGTTTTACACAAGGGTAAAGACCAATGGAAGGCCTTTTGCACAACAACACCAAGCTTGAGTGACAAAAGTCAAGGTCACAGGAATGAGAAAACTTAATTCTCTCACAGACTGTATTTGTCTGTCCAGAGCCATAATTCTATAACGCTTGGCTGTCAAAGTTGTCATTTGCTTACACACTTTCATCATTTACAGTCCCTGTGTGCAGGGTTTCATTGTTTAAAAAAAGGTTAATCTATATCAGTTAATCCTTTATACAAGAAAGTTTGTTTTTTTCTAAATAAACTAAATTCCACTCATGGGGGGGGGAATTTTTTATCTCTATTTTCCAATAAAACCATTCAGATATTGCTGTCAAAAGAACTTTCACATTACAGTAGAAGTCGAAATAAATTGTAACATAACTGCAATAAACTAAGTATACTGCTGCTTGTGCACTGACAAGACCAGAATCTGATATCTGACACAGAGAGCTTTCCAGAAAATTATGTTAGTTTCTTATCAGTGTAGGAAGAGAAAGATACATAGTTTATAACAGTTTCTGGTCTTAACAGTGTACGAAGAGAAAGATACATACTTTATAATGGTTATCCTACAATTTTATTTTGACTTGTACTGAATGCCAATTCAAGCGACATTCTTATGTGTATGGGTCTGTTGAGAAAGTTCCAACATATTAGTGGCTGTATTGGCTGTATGGAAATAAGGTAAATACAGCTTTTGGCTGCTAGGTTCAGATGTATTTTATTAAATTTGAAAACTTTTGGTCTATAGTGAACACCAAATTCATTACAAAACTTTTCATTCCAGTATAAAAGGCCATTTGGCTATTGTTCGGGAGTATCTGTTGTCGGGCAGTCACTGTTAGTCTTGTCTAGGCAAGAAATGAACTTTTATAAGTTTTTCAAGAAAATTTCTTAGTAAATGAAAAAAATGTTAATAGAATTTCAAACCTCAATATGTTGTCCTCCAATTATATACTATATTTTTATGATTTATATATTGAACACCACCTTCCATGATGTGACCAGAAGCCGGTCAGATGCTGTTGCTGAATACTGTCATGTTATAACCTGCATACTGTAAACTATGTATGGCTAACCTTGAAGTGTATAGAACATTTTATAATTTGATTTTCAGTAAATGAGTATGGCTTGTATAACAAATATAAAATATTATTTGTGCTGAAAGTGTGCTTCCTTCAATAATTTATGCATGTACAATAATTTCACAAGACATACAGATGTACATACTTCTGTAATCATAATCACACTAGTTTTAGAGGTTTTAACTACATGACATACCATTTATGTATGCTGCAGATAATATTAGGTTCATAGTTTGTTGGTGAGCTAACATGTTGTATATGATGTCAGTAAATTATGTATGGAATTTACAGACACCATATTAAAATATTAGGTCACTAACAAACTGTCTAACGATTGTATCTTAACAGCCATCCCATGTTTTCTATTCACTTACTATTCTGCACAAGCAGGGTTAGCATTGGTCACCCATACATCACCATTTTCTATGAATGATGTTAACGGGTAGAGTGCTGGAAGCTCATATTTGGACTTTAGTCTAAAGTGCAGGTTTCACAACTCAAAGGCTTCATAATCAGTGGATATGTTTCATATTATGAACAGGGGTGGATTTAACTGGATTCGCAAAGCAGTTTTCAAATCAATTTTCAACTATAGCAGATCAATTTCAAATGAAAAATCATATAAATAATAGGAAATGCTAATCCAAATTTATCCAAGTTAGAAAACTGCTGTTCAATTTTTAAAAATTAAATCAACTCCTGATTATGAAGTGAAATTTGCTAGTCTGTATCCATTTGCCTTGTTACAATTTTGGGAGCGTGCCTCTTGGCACTCTTCCAAAAATTATAATAATTATGATAAGGTAAAGACATACTCACTATTTTGATCTTTTCAAGGCGATTTGGGAAAGAAAAGTGGTGCCAAAGCACCAAGAAAAAATAACCCAAAACTGGGTCGAGTGCTACCAGTGCAGTCCCAGTTGGGGACGCTCTTCTCGTAGTACAAATCCACGACTTCCGTTGCCAGTGTGCAGACACGTAGCTAATTACTCATTCTTTTTTCGTCCGCCATGTGTCAGGATGTCCATTTTGCATTCAGAAACAGTGATAATTCAACTCGTTGATAATGGTTACCTGTGACTGGAATTATGGATCTGAGGATCGTATAACAGGACTGTGTTTTATATATTCTCGTTATTATTTTCAACCACATTTTTATTGCATTTTATATATTTTCCGTGTCGCGCGTGACTTTCGTGTACCGTGCGGTTCGGACATAAATTTTTCGGTTGATAAATTTTATTATTATTATTAGAATTATGTGTCAATGGTGGACTGTATGGACAGGATTTCTCCTCTCTGTTGAGGGCAGAATTTCTGTTTTTTGGGTCCCTGTTGGCCGTATGGGTTCAGTTGTGTTCTCGCCGGTCCTTTTTCTGCCACCCTTCTCTTGTAGTTGGGGGTGTTCTTCTACTTTCTACATCTGTTGGGTTCACCTTTTTCTTCTACTGCTCTCACCTCTGTTATGTCCAGTACTGTTCCTTTAGGGCAGTTCCTTTTGCCCTCACTTATGGTGTGTACTTATGGCCATTTATCCCGCACCTGCAGGGGGTTGGGGGGGGTGGGTGGGAAGGAATGCTGTTGTTTTGGGGCCTCCCGACATGACCACGTCTGGTGAGAGTTATACCCCCTCCGTGGGGGGATGTGCCATTTTTAACCGTGGTGGATACTGCGGGAGCTGTTGAGTTGTCTGGTGAAGAGATGCCTGGTTCCAGGACTATGGTCCCTCTCCAGTCGACATACGAGGCTGTCACTAGGGTTGTGACTTCTCCTTTGGAGGCCGAGTGTGGTTGTTCTCTCCCCTTTTCCACCAGTTTCAACAGCTCCCGTCGTATCTGCTGCTACTGCTGTTCCGTCTGCAATGTCATCGGTCACCGTTTCAGCTGGCCACGGCTTA
Source organism: Pictodentalium vernedei (assembly GCA_031216915.1). Classification (NCBI taxonomy): domain Eukaryota; kingdom Metazoa; phylum Mollusca; class Scaphopoda; order Dentaliida; family Dentaliidae; genus Pictodentalium; species Pictodentalium vernedei. The sequence continues at coordinate 208,527,273 of CM062292.1, forward strand.
TCCCTGCAGGGGTCTGCAGCGATGTCTGGTAGTGTGGATGTGGGGTATCGGCCTCAGCCTTCCCTGACTTCAACTCGGCAAAGTCGGAAGTGGCTGCAGACCGTACCCCTGCTGTGGCCTCTCTGCAGTTGAGCACAGCAGTTTTATCCCTGCAGGGGTCTGCAGAGATGTCTGGTAGTGTAGACTTGGGATATCGGCCTCAGCCTTCCCTGACTTCAACTCGGCGAAGTCAGAAGGGGCTCCCGGCCGAAACCTCTGCTGTGGTCTCTCAGCCGTCGAGTACTGCAGTTTTCTCATTGGATTCGGATGTTCATGGTGGGGCCACTATGAGCTCCGTGGTGTTTCTGTCCACACACTCTGGTCCCATGGCCAGTTTTGCGGGACCAACGCCTTTTGTGCAGCCTGGACCTTCTGTCCCTCAGAAGTCCACGGCGACTCTCCTGAGTTTCTGCTCTGTAGATCCTCGGGGTATGTCATACCCCTATACACATCTGCCTTCAGATGTTTCGGCTGCAGCCCGTCGTCCCATGTCGGGTGTATTTGAGGATTGTGACCCTTCGCTGGTTAAAAGGGTCAGGAGTGAAGCCTCTTTGCCGGTTCGTTCCCACATCGAACCGGCCGACACGGACAGCGAGCTTAGGGAGGCCCTCTCCTTGCTCACTCAGGTTCTGTCCAAGAGCTTTCCTGTTGCTTCTAGCAAGGCTATGAGTGGTTTCCGGGGGCCCCTGTGGCACCGCCTCCTGGGGTTGGAAACAGGCCACTTTCTGATCTCCCTGGTGTGCCTACACCATGGGAGGCGTCGGCTGGTTTGCCCATATGATGGGCTACGTGTCTTCCGACTCAGGGGATACATACCTGACGTCGAGTCCGACATACCTGACGTCGAGAGCCAACAGTCTTCTGACTTGGAGGCAGCTCTTGACTTTGTGTTTGAGTCCCTTCCAGATCTTAAACCCTCAAACCAGCCGACAGTGTGAGCCCGGCCGCGATCATCGGTCGCACGCCTACAGCCCGTGGAGCAACCTGCTTCTGGGTGCCTTCGACTGTGCCAGTCAGTACAGGTGGTTGAAGCGTTTACAGCTATGGACGCTAAGCTGAGTTCCAAGGCTATGAAGACGTCGTTCTTCACCAGGGTTGACACTTTTTTGCCTCTGGCACGTTATTGTTCCTACGATTCTGCCAATCCGTCAGTCTGCCAGACTTTGACGATCTTGGATCAGGACTCCAACTCCCTCAGGCTTTCCAAGCCCAAGTCGGCCGTTATTCCTATGGTGACTCTGGAGTCCGTGTTGGGCTTATTGAGAGAGATGCTGGACATGCTTTCTCTCTCAGATCACATCGTCTCTGCTTTGCTGCTTATCTGCCCCCAGATAAGTTTGACGACATACAGGCTCCTTTGTGTGTGCTGTCCAAGACGCTCATGCATCTTACTCACACGCATGCCTGTAACACAGCCAACTTGGAATTAGTTCGCAGGGATGCTGTGCTGGACAGAAGCCGTTCCCTTCCTGAGGGGCAGCATGCTGCTCTTCGACCTGCTTCTTCGACGGGTCTGCAACTATTGCATGGTTCCGTGATGACAGTCCGCGATGATGCCCTATGTCATTCCACAGATCAGCTGCTGCTTCATCGGCTTGATCAGCCTTCTGTTGGAGGCAGGGGCCGTCCAAAGCCTAACAAGCGCCCTTCTGCTTCCTCTGTGAAGCCAAGAGCTGATCCTCCTGCCGCCGCTTCTACTTACTCATGGAGTAAGGGTAGGCGTCAACAGTCGTCACCTCGATTCGTCTCAGGTTGAGGCATCGAACTCAGTTGAGAGTGCCTCTTCCAACACAAGTCCCTTTCGACGTTACATGTTGGGAACTTTTGATCATGGAGATAGGAAAATTCCTGTCAAAGTGGGCGGTCAAGGTCGTCAAGACATTCATTCAGTGAGATTTTATTCCCGCCTGTTCTTGGTGCCGAAGAAGGACGGCCGACTCCGACCGGTTATCGATCTGAGTATCCTGAACCAGTCTTGCTCCTAAGTTCAGCATGGAGACTTTCAGGTCAGTTCACCGCTCCATTCACCAGGGAGTTTTCGCTTCCAGCATCGACTGCAAGACGCTTACTTTCACGTTCTGATTCATCGGACATCGCGAAAGTATCTCAGATTTGCTTTTCTGGAACGAGTTTAGCAGTTCAAGGCCATGCCCTTCGGCCTCAACCTGGCTCCTTGGGCCTTCACCCAACTGATGTCACATGTGTTATCCATACATTGCACACAGTAATGGGTGACTACTTCGGCATATCTAGACGATATCCTCCAGAGGCATTCTGATGCTGCCTTTCTGGAGTCAGATGTCGACACACTGTTGAGCCTGCTCACGATGCTAGGGTTCAGAGTCAACAAGGAGAAGTCTGACCTGGTCCCTTCTCGACGTTTTGTCATCTGGGGATGGACTTCCATACTCAGCTGAATACGGTGGTGGTTTCCCAGGCAAGGGCTGTGATTCTCTCAGCTTTTGCCCTGACTCTGACCCAGTCTACGTCCCAAACAGCTCGGAGTCTTCCCCGTCTGCTCGGTCTCTGCGGTTTGGTGACAGATCTCATTCCTCTTGGTTGGCTGCATGTCAGACCTCTCCAACACTTTCTGCTCAGTTGTGTAGGCTGAATGTCGATCCTCTGGATCTGGTGCTTCAGTTACCGGAGTCTCTTCCTCGTCACCTTCTCCCCTGGATGGATGTTCAGTGGATTATGCAGGGAGATCCGTTGGACTTCCCCACATCCGATCGTGTTCTGACGGCTGTCACCAGCGATCTCAGATGGGGTGAGACATTGGATCCTCTAGGTCTTTCCCTTCACGGGTCATGGGACCAGGATCAAGCAGCTCTTCACGTCAACCAGAAGGAGCTTCTTGCGCTTCTTCTGAGTTTCTGGCAGTGGATCCCCCACCTTTCAAATCACCAGGTCCTTCTGTTGTCCGACAATTTGCCAGTGGTTGCATACATTCGGAACCAGGGCAGCACGCACTCTGTTCCCATGTATGAATTGGCTCGGGATCTTTTACTGCTCGCTCAGAATGTCTATGCCAGAGTGGTGGTTCGCCACATTCCCGGTCGTTTGAACGTCCTAGCCGACTCCCTGTCCTGACGGGGCAGGGTAATTTCCACCGAATGGATGCTCCGCAGGGCGGTGTTCCAGTCACTTTGCGATCTCTGGGATCGTCCCCACATTGATCTCTTTGTGACTCGCTGGAACCATCAGGTGGACACTTTCGTGTCCATGTGTCCAGATCCTCTGGCTTTTGCCATGGATGCTCTGTCACTCGATTGAAATGGTCTTGTCGGCTACGCCTTCCCACCAGTTCCGATTCTGCCTCAGGTTCTAACCAAGGTATGAACCTGCAGTTGTCAAATCATTTTGAACGTTCCCCTGTCGCCTCAGTGGGTGTGGATCAATCTGCTTCGCTCTCTGTTGGCGGCGGTTCCGACACATCTCCCTCTACACCGCGACCTTCTTTGCCAAGGTCACCCAAGGAGGTTTCACGTCGACCTGACTTCATTGTGCCTTTGCGCATATCTTTTGTCAGATCCTGTCTCCTCCGTAGAGGTTTTTCGAGATGAGCAGTGGAGTGCATTTCTTCTTCAAGGAGGCACTCCACTGGTTTAGCCTATGTGGCTAAGTGGAAGGTCTTCTGTCGATGGTGTGCCAATCCTTCAATCGTACAGTTTGCAGAGTTTCTGGTATATCTGTTTGATTCTCAGGGTCTCCAGCCTGTTACCATCAAAGGGTACAGGTCCATCTTTCGGAGACCTTTTCGTATGTGGGACAGCGTCGTATCGGCACTAATCCATACCTCTCCAAGCTTGTTCGACACTTTTCCTTGAAAAGGCAGAGGACTCTGCAGCTTCCCCCAAGATGGAATCTTTCTTGGGTGCTGCTTTGCTGGGTGGGTGGGTGGAAGGGGGGGGGGGGGGCTGCTGCGCCGTTCGAACCTTTATCCCAGGTGGATATGCGTTTTCTCACATACAAGACAGCTTTTCTGATGGCTTTTGCCTCAGCCAGATGGGTTAGTGAGCATCACGCCCTCTCGGTTGACCCGGCCTTTTTTCAGGAGCTCTCCCAACAGTGTTACGTTTACCCCTGATTGCTCCTTTCTGGCCAAGAATCAGATATCAGAAACTACTCCACCTCCTGTCTGTATCAGGGCTCTTCCTTCTGTTGAGGGTAACCGCCCTTTGCTCTGTCCGGTTCGTGCAATTCGCATTTATCTCAATCGGACGCAGTTCATCAGGAAAGGCAGAAAACAATTTTTTCTGTCTCTTATTCCTGGTCAACAGAAGATTTCTCCTCAATCCATTTCTTGATGGATTTGTCTTGCTATTCACGTGGCTTACGCTCGTCTAGCGACTGGCGATTGTCTTATCAGTAATATTTCTGCCCACGAGGTGCATGCCTTATCTACCTCTTGGGCTTATTCTAACACCGTCAAGTTGTCAGATGTTATGCAGGCAGCCTACTGGAGAAATGCTTCTACTTTCTCCACCTTTTATCTGTGTCAGTTGCAGGAGCAGTCTGAGGACCTTTTTCTTCTGCTCAGGCTGTTGTTTGCCCTAGCCATTAGGCTAGTCACAAGGTTAGTTCCAGCTCTGTGCTGTTACTGTCCTTTTCTGTTGACGCACAGAACCGTACGCCTCATCTCTCATTGTCTTTTACTAATGTTTGTGAGGCTATGATTTAATAGGCCTGAGGACCTCTTCCTCTGTCCACGTTTCCAGTGCAATTGGGTTATGTGTGGGTTGGTTATGTGATTCCCTCCATCCTATTGTCTATTTAGCCTGTATTAAACAATTGTAAGGTAGGTTGATAAGAAATTTAAATTTTATAGTAAATTTCCTTTCTTATTATACCTACCACAATTGTTTACATGGAGGCCCTCCCGTCTTCTTATTCGGGTAAGAATCCTTCCTCCCCGCTTATCACATAACTCCAATGTTGGCGGATTCAAAAGAATGAGTCATTAGCTGCGTGTCTGCGCACTTGCAATGGAAGTCGTGGATTTGTACTAGGAGAAGAGCATCCCCTACAGGGTCTGTGCCGATAGCACTCGACCCAGTTTTGGCTTATTTTTTCTTGGTGCTTTTGCACCACTTTTCTTTCCCAAATCGCTTGGAAAAGATCAAAATAGAGAGTATATTTTCTGAGTTAGGGTCTTCCACTGTAGTTCAAGCCTGTAGTAAACAATTGTGGTAGGTATAATAAGAAAGGAAATTTACTATAAAATTTAAATTTCCATTACACAAAATACCCTTATGTTTCATGTTTCATATATCCTTTACATGAACAATCGAGTAGACATATACATGAAAAACATTAGGCCCAAAAAAGTTAAAAATCTATTTCTCAGGCTCTCCTGCATGGTCATTTTGGCTGCTGCCTGCTCTCTTTTTATAACCAAGGCAAACTTAAAAAAATAAAAATTAAATAGTTCACATGATATATATGGTTTATATAAAATAAAAAACTGCTCACCTGCATGCAATTTTACAAAAAATGGCCTGTGAAACCGAAGATCTGCTTTGTGGGGTCCTAGTGTATTTTTTATTATTTTAGAGAATACGAAAGTAATTCTTTAAAATAATGATAATAAATGAATGTATCGGACATGTTTCATTTATTATTGTTTTACCAAATTATATTGTGATAGGTTTCAAGTTCATACTGATGGTCAGTGACTCTGGAACCCTGTCGAAAAATTTAACTCTCGCTCCACCATGTCAGAAATATTAAAAGACTAACTTTGGGACTGCTGTATGCCCCCATAAATTGGATTAGTTCTCTTCTCAATGATTTCTGGATGTCAGACTCCTGAATTTTGAACTAAATTACGTCATGACTATTTTACAGCAGCCTTGACTTGATTTTGAGAGAAATTAAAGAAAATACTTTGCAAATTAAGTGTTTACCACTGCATGATGCTAAAAGCACACATTATTAACCCACTGCAGACTGATCGCGAAATATCAAAATTTTAGGCTGCAAAATTTTTCTATAATGCAATTAGGAATTTAACCAATTGAATCATGTTTGACAGAGCTCATTGAGCTGGAAAACATCTGATAGCTGTATGCATGTCTTTAATTTAACCCTCTCAAGACTGCATTGTAGGTTCCAAAGATTTTATTGATGCCATGAACAAACAAAACCCCTTTCAATACTGCAGATGTATTTTTTTCTAGTTCCTTGAAAAAAAATTGATCTGATTCCTGAATGAATATCTTTAATTTAACCCTCTCATGACTTCAGTGCATTTTTATGCCCCCCGACTTAAGTCGGGTGGCATATAGTGATTGAAGTGTGCGTGTGTCCGTCCGTGTGTGTGTGTGTGTGTCCGAGCCAATAACTCGAAAACGGTTAGGGCCACAGTCATCAGACTTCACACAATTATAAAGGACCATGGGAGGATGTGTCACACACTATAGCCGGGTTCGTACCTTCAAGGTCAAGGTCAGATTTCAAGGTCACACTAAAAATCGGTCAATATTCGTGTCTCAGCCATAACTCAGAAACGAATCAAAATACAATTGTTAAACTTTTTACAAATGTTAAGGACAGTCAGAAGGTGTGTCGCGTATAATACTTTCTGCCGCATCTGCAAGGTGAAGGTCACAATTGACCTTCATATGTTCAGGGTTATAAATCGTGTCTCAAGCATAACTCCAAAACTATTAGGGCTACAATCATCTAACTTCGATCAATTATAAAGGACAATGGGTGGATGTGTCACACACCACAGCCAGGTCTGTAAGGTCAAGGTCACATTTCAAGGTCACACTGAAAATCATCAATATTCGTGTCTCAGCCATAACTCAGAAACAAATCATAGTACAATTGTTGAACTTTTTACAAATGTTAAGGACAGTCAGAAGGTGTGTCGCATATAATAGTTTACACCAGAATCTGCAAGGTGAAGGTCAGAAGGGGGGGGGGGGGGGTGGGGGCATGTGTAACCTTAGTAACATTTTTCTTGTTTCCAAAAGATTTTATTTCATGATGGACTCTTTCATTACTGTGCACATTTTAGTTATGTTGAATGAACCCTTTCTATGCTGGAAAACATTTATCTGATTCCTGTGTGCATGTTTTGAATTTAACCCTCTCAAGACTGCAATGTGGGTTTCAAAGATTTTATTGATGCCATGAACAAACAATTTTTTTTTTTTTTTTGGGGGGGGTGGGGGTGGTGGGGGGAGGTAGAGTCTTGTTATTTTAATCTGAAAATGCTGTGGACTTTAGTTTGTTTTGCAAAAGATTTTATTTTATGTTGAATGAACCATTTCAATGTTGGAAAACATCTGATTCCTGTATGCATGTCTTTAATTTAACCCTCTCAAGATTGCAATGTGGGTTCCAAAGATTTTATTGATGCCATGAACAAACAAAAACCCTTTCTGTACTGTAGATGTATTTTTTCCGGTTCCTTGGAAAAAAATTCATCTGATTCCTGTATGAATATCTTTAATTTAACTCTCTCATGACTTCAGTGTATTTTTTAGCTCACCTGAGCGAAGCTCAGCAGGAGCTTTACTGATCGTGATCCGTCCGTCGTCCGTCGTCCGTCCGGCATTAACTTTACATTATCGACTTCTCCTCCTAAACCACTAGCCCAATTTTATTCAAATGTTGGCTAAATGTTTATTACCTAATGCCAATTCAGATTTGTTTAAATGAAATTGCCCCTCCTCCTGGGTGGTGCCACGCCCCCAAGGGGCACCAAAATCTTTGTAAATCTTCTCATGAACCAGCAGTAGCAGAGACTTGATATATGGTATGCACCTTCCTTTTGAGGTGTAGACTCAGATTTGTTCAAGAGAAGTTTGAGGGATAATATTTGGCGTTGTTATGGGAGGGGCAAAAATTTTGGCCCCGCCCCTAATTTCTATTTTCTGAACCGAGAAGCCGATTTCAACCAAATTTTATGTGAGATGAGTACTTGATTTATGCAAAAAAAAAATTTCCTGCAGCCCCGTGGGAACCGCAGGAGCTAAAAATAGAAAAAATTTAAAACGCTCATATCTCCAAAACTGCACGGCACTGAGAATTTTTATTTGGTGTGCAGCTTCCTTAGGACCAACAGAAAGGATTGGTAAAAAAAAATTGCCATCGGTTTTATCATAGGGCACAGTTTCGGGACTTTGAAAAAGTGCTGAGTCAGCACTTTTTAACACTGTAGGCAATGGGAAAAACATTAAAAAATCTTCTTCTCCATATCCAGCAGGCAGAATCTTTTGATATTTGGTATGCGACATTGTAGGGTGGATCTGATTCAAGTTTGTTCAAATCGGCCCCCTGGGTTCATATTTGGGATCAGTATAGGAGCCCAAATTTGAACTTAGTGCATTTCAGGCAAATTTCTTTGAAAATCTTCTTCTCCAGATCCAGCAGGCAGAATCTTTTGATATTTGGTATGCAACATTGCGGGGTGGATCTGATTCAAGTTTGTTCAAATCGGCCCCTTGGGTTTATATTTGGGCTCAGTATAGGAGCCCAAATTTGAACTTAGTGCTTTTCAGGCAAATTTCTTAAAAAATCTTCTCCAGATCCAGCAGGCAGAATCTTTTGATATTTGGTATGCAACATTGTGGGGTGGATCTGATTCTATTTTGTTGAAATCGGCTCCCTAGATTCATATTTGGGCTCACTATAGAAGCTCGAATTCGAACTTAGTGCATTTCAGGCAAATTTCTTTAAAAATCTTCTTCTCCAGATCCTGCAGGCAGAATCTTTTGATTTTTGGTATGCAACATTGTGGGGTGGATCTGATTCCAGTTTGTTCAAATCGGCCACCTGGATTCATATTTGGGCTCACTATAGAAGCCCAAATTCAAACTTAGTGCATTTCAGGCAAATTTCTTCAAAAATCTTCTCCAGATCCAGCAGGCAGCATCTTGTGATATTTGGTATGCAACATTGTGGGGTGGATCTGATTCAAGTTTGTTCAAATCGGCCCCCTGGGTTTATATTTGGGCTCAGTATAGACGCCCAAATTTGAACTTAGTGCATTTCAGGCAAATTTCTTTGAAAATCTTCTTCTCAAGATCCAGCAGGCAGTAACTTGTGATATTTGATATGCAGCATCCTTAGAGGGGTGAGATTCAAGTTTGTTCAAGCCATTTTCCTAGGTCCATATTTGGGCTCACTGTGGGAGCTTGAATTGTAACTTTGTTCGAAATGAGGAATTTTCTTAAAAAATCTTCTTCAGATCCAGCAGTCGGAATGGTTTGATATGTGGTGAGTAGCATCCTTGGGGGGGGGGGGGGGGGGGGGGGGGGATTCAAGTGTGTTAAAGCCAAGTCCATGGGTCCATATTTGTGCTCCCTGTGGGAGCCCAAATTATAACTTAGTCAATATGAGGAATTTTTCTTTAAAAATCTTCAGATTCAGCAGTTGGAATGTTTTGATATTTGGCATGGAGCAACCTTAGGGGGCTGAGATTCAAGTTTGTTCAAGCCAAGTCCCTTGGTTCATATTTGGGCTCGCTATGGGAGCCTGAATGACAACTTAGTTTAAAATGAGGAATTTTCTTTAAAAATCTTCAGATCCAGCAGATGAATGCTTTTGATATTTTTTATGCAGCATCCTTAGGGGGGTAAGATTCATTTGAGAGAACCACAGTAGTTGAAAAACAAAGAAAAAAAATCACAGAACAGAGCTTGCTAGAAAGCTTTCCTAGGACCAGCAGAAATGAATGGCCAAAAAAAGTTGCCTTTGTTGTGTCATAGTAATTCAAAAAATTGCTCTTGCTATTGATCACTTACTAATACACTCATCGCTTTTGACAACTTGAGCTAGATGAGTGTTTTAGGCTCACTTGAGCCTCTGGTTTGAAGTTTGCATTGGTTTTAAAAAGAGAGCATGCGGCAGCCAAAAGGACCATGCAGGAAGGTCTGAGAAACAGATTTTTAACTTTTTTAGGCCCAAACAAACTCTGACTTCTAGATTTATTCAAGCACTCTGTTAGTTAATGAAACAAAATCTGTGAGTGAGTGGGGAAAATGTAAACCTCACCCCTGATAAACAAGTTGTGTACAGCTCATTAGATATTCAAATGAGGGTCCTACATAATCAAATGCAAGAGTGGAGTCTAAAACCATGCATTAAAATCTATTCGTAGATAATAAATTGTGAAATGAATTGACATGATCAAATTTCTTCATTCATAGATAAGGTGAGATTAGCTATGTTAGCCACCCACACTTTGAGATGTCAGAGTCTTCAATTTTCAGGAGCAGACATTTTCCCACAATGCAGTTAGGATATTTAACCAGTTTTCATCTTGTTGGACAGTGGAATGTATTCAAAGCAATATCCATAGCCATACATTTTTCCCTGTGTGACAAAGTACACTTACATTAACTTAAGTACTAATGTTAAAGAGCTTGCCATGGTAGTTGTGTAGACATGTTGTGAAGTTGAATTTTTTCCCAATATTATTCATAACTTTGTCACTATAAATCAAAATGATTTTTCTAGTCGGGTGTCCAGAATAAAAAAAAATGTTTATCTCTATGTGCATCAGTCATGAAAGAAAGGAAGACATGCTATAATTTTTAAGCAATGAGGATTTGAAAATTTTTTTTAAGGAGATTGTTTTTATTAGAGAGAGTGAAAGAGAGAGTTGGCATTTTGTACATTCCAGAATCCTATAAGGCAAAGTTGGTTGCCCAAGCCAGTTAGCTTATTACTTCTCTGTGTGGATTGATTTAGAATTTTCATTTAACCCTTAGGGGCCTAATTCTGACTTTGATAAATTTTTAATGCAAAGGAACAGGTGCCCCAACATGCATTGTTTGGGTACACTCAAAATTAGTTTTCTAAGTACCTTGTCAGTTGTTTCTAGGCAAGTCTTGGCTGCCTCTGTAGGCAGCCAAGACTTGACTAGAAACGACTGCAAAGCTACTGGAGGTAGACTTTCAAAGTATAGCGAAAATATATGAAATCTCCAGCCCCTTGAGAGTTAAAACTTGAAAAAATTTTATTGTATACCCATAGCAACAGTTTCTTTATTATACAGAGATGACATTTTTATTTTTTTATCTGATTTCATTTTATTTCTTTCAAAATCACTGCTTTTCTATTTCTTTAAATTAATTAAATTTACATGAATGTGATCTTTTAGACTATTTTCATGTAATCTCAAAGAAATGAAATGTCCACCCTTGCCTTATATGTTCAGCATGTCAGTGATTTGGCAACATAAAGCTTCATTTTGAAACATTTCTCTGTATGCAAACATAATTTAAGTTGTGTCAGTTGATTTTATAAGACTGTAATCCCATGATTATTTATAGAATCATCTGTTGTTCCTGAATATTACTATTTCAGTAGAATATATTGGACAGTGTGTATTTGTACATCAGTAAAGTGTAATGAAATAATATGAAAAGAATAAATATTGATTTTTAGAAAAATCAAGACCAAGTAAAGGAAGAATATAGAAGCCTCTAAGATACCTTGGGGGAAGGTTCAATACAAAATTTATTCTGTGTATAGTTTGCTGGTGAAAAAATTAATAAGCATATATCATTCTTTGAGTGCAACAAGGCACATCAGCAATGCTAAACCATTCCAGATGGCTCCTTGTTGGATCCAGGAGGTGATATATAATTGTTGAAGGATGTACAGAAAATCTTCCTCTTCTTTTTTTTTTATTCCCAAACAGTTTATGATCCCCATGTTGTAAGGAGCTTGTTTTAATGAGGGGCTGTGTTTTGGAATAAAGATGAAACAATCTCAAAAGCTTTCTCAAGAAACTGTAACACAAATTTAATGGATTTGTTAGGTAGAAGGTTTGCCATTTACCTGATGCTTTATTAGCTCACCTGACTGAAAGTCAGGGTGAGCTTTTCTGATCACTCTTCGTCCGTCGTCCATCCGTCCGTCCGCCGTCCACCCTGCGTGAAAGTGGTGTTTGAGCTTCTTACTCCTAAACCACTGGCCACATTTTAATTAAATTTCATATAAGTATTGGTTATATAGGGGCATTTTGATTTTTATGCAAATTAGGTTTCGGCTCCTATTGAGCAGAGGGGTGGGGAAAAAATTGCCAAATTTTTTGAAAATCTTCTAATGAACGACCAGTAGCAGAGACTTGATATGTGGTATACAGAGTCCTTTTGAGGTTTAGAATCAAGTTTGTTCAAGAGAAGTTTGTTGGGCATTATTTGCCTTCGTTATGGGAGAGGCAAAAATTTTGGCCATGCCTAAAATTTCTATTTTCAGAACCGTGAGGTCGATTTCAACCAAATTTGATATGAGATGATAATGGGTCATAAGTAGTTGATTGATGCAATTTTTTTTTTCTCATTGCCCCGTGGGAACCTCGGGAGCTAAAAATAGGAAAACCTTAAAACTGCCATATCTCCAAAACTACATGGCACAGAGAATTCTTATTTTGTATAAAGCTTACTTTTATCCAGTAGAATAGAATGGTTAAAAAAAACCCTATCGGTTTGATCACAAGGTACTTTTTTCAGGACTTTGAAAAAGTGCTGAGTCAGCACTTTTTGACACTGCAGGCAATGGGAAAAACATTAAAAAATCTTCTTCTCCAGATCCAGCAGGCAGAATCTTTTGATATTTGCTATGCAACATTGTGGGGTGGATCTGATTCAAGTTTGTTCAAATTGGCCCCCCTGGGTGTATATTTGGGCTCAGTATAGGAGCCCAAATTTGAACTTAGTGCATTTCAGGCAAATTTCTTTGAAAATCTTCTTCTCAAGATCCAGCAGTCGGAATGTTTTGATATTTGGTATGCAGCATCCTTAGGGGGTGAGATTCAAGTTTGTTCAAGCCATGTCCCTAGGTCCATATTTGGGCTCACTGTGGGAGCCCGAATTATAACTTAGTTCAAAATGAGGAATTTTCTTTAAAATTCTTCTTCTTCAGATCCAGCAGTCAGAATGTTTTGATTTTTGGTATGCAGCATCCTTAGAGGAGTGAGATTCAAGTTTGTTCAAGTCATGTCCGTAGGTCCATATTCGGACTCGCTGTGGGAGCTGGAATTGTAACTTAGTTCAAAATGAGGAATTTTCTTTAAAAATCTTCTTCTTCAGATCCAGCAGTCGGAATGTTTTGATATTTTGTGTGCAGCATCCTTAGGGGGTGAGATTCAAGTTTGTTAAAGCCAAGTCCCTGGGTTCATATATGGGCTCCCTGTGGGAGCCCGAATTATAACTTAGTTCAATATGAGGAATATTCTTTAAAAATCTTTTTTTTTTAAATCCACTGGTCAGAATCTTTGGATATTTGGTATAAGCTTTTCTTAGGAGGAGCAGATGCAACTTGTTGAAATCAATTCTCTGGGTTGATATTTAGGCTACCATGTCAGGTGAGTGCCCTCGGGTCCCCTGGGACCTCTTGTTATTTCAAGGAGTGTTTTAAAGTAATTCTGGTATTTATTTTTGTCTCACATATCATATGAATCTACATTGAAATGAAATAGTTTTTTCTGGTGGCACCGTAGCTATGGTTGCTAACAAGAAAGATTAACTATTAGCCTATCCCTGCATATTGTTGGACTTGATTAGGCCAGCTTGTTAATTTTTGTAAATCTTTTACCCAGCATGAGTAGCAGATGACACTTGCCATAGAGTTTCTTGAATAACTAAAATTTCAGTTTTTTGCCTTCAAAACATAGCTTATGACCCCTCATTGGAATGAGGCCAAAGAGCTCATTCCAGTGAGGGATCAGTAGCTGTGTTTTGGAGGCAAAATTTTCAAAAATAATTAGATTTGAATAGCTATTATTGTGAATAGCTCAGATCGAAACTAGCCTCTTTGGATTAAGGATTGAGAAAGGTACAGAGAGCTTTTTAGTCTCTTCTCCCACTACTTCTCTTAACACGTGATTTTTGTTTGACTGCAGACTGCTTTAACATATCATCACAATGACATATCTTATTTTTATCTCACAATTATGACCAAAAATGCATTGTATATTTTGTCCCTAGAGTGGAATAGCGGTGCCTTGTTCCACTAGAGGAGCGAATAAACAAGTGTTATGTTGGAATTCGGTTAAGAAATTTTCTCACCGAATTGTGACTCATTAAACACCCTCTGTTTTTATAATACTACTTGGCAGGGCACTGAATTTGTAATTCTGATAATTTAATATTTATATTAACACTTTACCCAACGTAACAGAAAAAGCCAGCAAGCTCTATTCACAAAAATCACCATTCAATTTCATTATTTTTTTCATTTTTGTCCCAAAACATACCTTATGATCCCTCATTGGAACAATCTGATTGAACTCATTCCAGGAGGGGTCATAAGCTATGTTTTTGACACAAAAAAATGCAAAAAATTACTTATTCAAGAATTTTGTTTGCAAGTCTCATCTGCTTTTCATGTCATGTGAAGAGTTAACCCCTAAAATGTCTTCAGGAAGCTCCAAAATAAACAGACTGTCATGGCTATTGATAGGCACAATTTGCATGTTGGACAGGCACCAGTCCACTTACACCTGACATAATAACCGTCACAATTTCTTGAAACTGAATTTAGTTATGTGAGTAGACTTTTTAAAACAACATTTTTTTTTATTTAACTAATAGAGTGCTGTCTTGTTTTTAGTCATCAAAATTTATTCACAGGTTTCTGCCTTGTTGCAACTTTTGGGAGAGGACCTATAGGCACTCTCCCAAAAATTGTAACAAAGGAAATCTATACACACTAAATAATTTCAATTTTAAGATAATATTAAGCACATACACAGAATATGAAGCCTTTAAGATAAAGAAGATGCACTTTAGAATAAAGCCCAAATATGGGCTTCCAACACTCTACCGGTTAAACCTTTAATACTATATTTGCAGTTTAAAAACATATCTAATGTTAGCAGGCTTCAACAACTAATGTTAGCTGGCTTCACTAAATTCTTTACTTGTTATCATTTATTGGAAGCTATTTTGTATATTGCAAGCTTTCCAATAAATGTTAACAAGACATTATTTTGATCAGACCTGTTCCGAGACCCCAAAGTTTTCAGAGATGAACTTTAGGCTTTAAGGACCAGAGTGCCACATATTAAGTAATGTATATTATTGAACTGACATTGAATATACTGTTTTGTGTACACAGAGTTGATATTGTGAATAATGATGCAAGGTCTCTCACACTTATGTTTTCTGGACTCATATCACATGTGAAGAGTGTTCCATTTGCTGACATAACATCTCTAGGGAGGTTTGATTTGCAGTCTTGCCAATTTTGCTTTTTATCCCAATTTTTTGGCATGTATATGTGATTGGAATATGAGTTGGTTGATAATGAAGGGATACGGAGTAGTCAGAAAATATTATTTTGTTAATTGGATTAGAAAATAGGAGCTGGTTTATTTGTTTGATATTGTTGCTCAGGTTATGTCAGGCTGACTTCTGTTGCTGTTTACCAAGAATACATTTCTGAAAAAAATATGGAATGACCAGTCATAAAATCATTCTAAATACACAATTTTATTAAGCTAAATCATTCTAAATACAAAATTTTATTATGCCTTCTTATAAGATAACAAGAAGTGTCTGACTGATATTTTTCAATATCTTTTGTCATGGTAGGTATAATATAAGTTATATGGCATGTAGCTGGCTGATACATGTCAAAACTAAATCAAGGGATTAATAAATTTTCAGAAGAAACAAAGAATGACCAAACATTTATTTTTTAGTAACCACTATTGACAGCACCACACAAAATCATCAACAGTAACTGGCACTGGTACGTATCCATGGTCACAGTAAACAATAGTCGCTGTTTGAAGTGCGATATTTGTATACAAAATAAAACGTATCACTACAAGCATATCTGAAATACCTTACATACATTTACTGTCATTACCACCTAAAAAGGGTTCAAAATGCCCTTTTAAATGTTCAAAAAATCAATTTTAATCCTTCGAGTAAACTTTAAAGAAAAAGTTCGCTTCAGTATAAAAAATCAGTAGAGTCATAAAAATAGCAAAGAACTTTTGGGACAACAAATAATATCTTCTATCCATTTTTTAAATATTTAATGTTTTAAATCAATAAATACGGTACCTTGAAAATATTTTGGGTTCTTAAATTCTCTTTATTTTGTTTTAATTCAAATTTTGAAAATTCGAAGCAAGTGGAAATGCATCAAATTGTAATGGCGGCAACTCACCCAACATCAAGTAATATCAGGTGAGTTACCTGATACGGCAGAACCCTTAGATGGTATTCTAGCATTCTGATTGGACAAACTAACTTTGAGAGTCATAATAAGAGATTCATATAAATCTCTGGAAGTGATGTGCATTAGACAATAAGTTTAGATCAATTTCTCTCTGCATTTGGGTGTTTAATTGCAATTAAAACAATGCAATACATATAATAAAAAGAATATCGACTGTTTTTTGAGTAGTTTCCAGAATTATCTCATTCACGGTAAGGAAATCCAAGTTAACTTATATTTACTTGCAGTCACTCTTGAGATACTTCTGGTATCTATTCAAAAACGGTAGGTATTCTTTATCACATGATTGCTGCTAAAATATGACTCATGTGCATTGTTTGGGACTGGTCTGTATTCATCTGGATTGCTGGAACACTTAGTGGTCACATACAGAAAAGTGTCTCAACCACCACTATCTTAGGTGGGTGGGTGGGGGGGGTCTTGAAGTTGCAATAAATAAACAATGCTCAACAAAAAAAATTCTCGAGGGTTTTTAATTTACCAATGCCTCGCCACTTCCAATCGCTTTTTAACCTTTATCCATCGTAACGGCCAAAACCGGCCAGCACTATTCACAAAAATTGGCATTCAATTTTCATTATTTTTTGCATCAAAAACATAGCTTATGACCCCTCATTGGAACGAGCTTGTTGAACTCCTTCCAATGAGGGGTCATAAGCTATGTTTTTGACGCGAAAAATGAAAAAAATTAATTATTTAATCATTTTGTTTCCAAGTGTCGTCTGCTTTTCATGTTAGGTAAAGGGTTAAAGAATATACTGTGATATCTGTTAAAAAAGGGTATATTGTTGATGTGCATATTTATCACAGCAATACAAATTGAATATTTACAAATATTTTTAGTTATTATAAGTGCTGTGATCAGAAAGTTGATACCAACTTTTTCCCCAGTGAGAATGACATTTGATGAAGTGAAAGCTATTATGCTGTGACTACAGTCACAGTGTAAGACCTTTCATATCATTAAACATCATCGACTCACCGTCCGTCGTCCATCCATCGTCCACGAACATTGCGTGTGCATCTTCTCCTCCAAAACCGCTAAACCAATTTAATTGAAATTTGAGATAATAGTTTGTTATGACATCTCATTTTGATTTTGTTCAAATCAAGTTGCCCTGCCCCTCGGTCGAGCCACATCCAAAAAGTGTGCTTAAATCTTAAAAAATCTCCTCTTGAATCAGCAGTAGCAGAGACTTGATATATGGTGTGCAGCTTCCTTTTGGGGTGTAGACTCCGATTTGTTCAAGAGAAGTTCGAGGAGCTGTATTTGCCTTAGTTATTTTCTTTAAAAATCTTCTATAGATCAGTCAGAATGTTTTGATATTTGCTATGCAGCATCTTTAGGGGGTGAGATTCAAGTTTGTTCAAGCCAAGTCCCTAGGTTCATATTTGGGCTCCCTGTGGGAGCCCGAATTATAACTTACTTCAATATGAGGAATTTTTCTTTAAAAATCTTCTTCTTCAGATTCAGCAGTCGGAATGTTTTGATATTTGGTATGCAGCATCCTTAGGGGTGTGAAATTCAAGTTTGTTCAAGCCAAGTCCCTGGGTGTAGGTGCAGGAGCCCAAATTATAACTTAGTTCAAAATGAGGAATTTTCTTTAAAAAATCTTCAGATCCAGCAGTTGGAATGTTTTGATATTTGGGGGGTGAGATTCAAGTCTGTTCAAGCCAAGTCCCTGGGTTGATATTTGGGCTCCCTGTGGGAGTCCAAATTATAACTTAGTTCAATATGAGGAATTCTCTTCAAAAATCTTCTTCTTCACATCCACCAGTCAGAATCATTTGATATTTGGTATACAGCATCCTTACGGAGGTGAGATTCAAGTTCGTTCAAGCCAAGTCCCTGGGTTAATATTTGGGCTCCTTGTAGGAGCCCGAATTATTACTTAGTTCAATATGAGGAATATTCTTTAAAAATCCTTTTTTTTTTAGATCCACTGGTCAGAATCTTTGCATATTTGGTATAAGCTTTTCTTAGGAGGGCAGATGCAACTTGTTGAAATCAATTCCCTGGGTTGATGTTCAGGCTACCATGTCAGGTGAGCACCCTCAGGCCCCCTGGGGCCTCTTGTTTGCTGATGTTCCAGCAATCCAGTGAAACAAGTTCTGTGATTGTTGTTTACACAATCATATGATGAAAAGGATCTCTCAGATTATCCTATTTTACACAGAATTTCTAAACCTCATTCACTGAATTCAATTTGCACAAAGTCCATTGAAGGATCATGAGTTATATTTTGGAAAAAAAAAATGTTAAAGAAATTAAGAAATATACAAGACAGTTTTGTAAAATTTGGGTTTTTATTGTCCTCAATACATATTCTAATGGATCAACAAATCTCAAGAATCCTTTGTTGAATTGTATGTCAATTATCAAAGATGTGCTGATTGGATCTTCAGTTGTTGATTTTAATGTTTTATTTGACATGTAACCTGTGTGTACAGTCTTTCAGTGGAGTAAATTTTTCAAAACATTTCAACAAAACCATATCGTGTGGCCTCTCATTGCAATGAGCTCATTGAGCTTGTTGCAATGAAGTGTAACATATGGCTTTATTGAAATGTTTTGAAAAATTTGAAAAAAATATAATTAAAATAACAATTTTTTTATATTGTGTGCATTGGATAAAGGGTTAATTGCAATTTGTGAGCACTACTTGGCACATCTGCACCCACACTGTTGTCCTGGGAAGGGATTGTGTACAGCATGAAATTGAAGAAATATAGCTGGAAACCTGAGCATACCTGAGAATGTATTCCTTTTCTCCCAATTCTTATAATTTTTTGTGACTGAGAAGAAATGGCAGTCTTGTACTATAATTTCAGACATATGTAGATTTTGTTTGGTGTCACTTTGACTCGGAGCAACAGTCATGCCAACAAAAAGCTATTTATTATTTTTTTTCCCTTTTTTCTTGAATGGCAACAGTTTTTGACAAGTCTTTATTTTTCTGAATTTGTTACCAGGGCGTTATCACTTACATCTGTACATATTGAATGTGAATTGAAGAAACTGAAGTGTGGCTATAACAAAAATGTGAAGGCTCATGCATGTAGCATTGTTGAGAAATTACTGTTTTCTTCCATTATTATTGTTAAAAGTCATATTCAGCAGAATTTTCAGCTTAACTGTTGAAGGCCTGGAGCTTTTTTGTACTTTTTTGCTTCAGTTTGACTGTCCACATCCTGTTACTTTGTAATTGTTTCCATACAGGCAGCCAAGACTTGCCAATAAACAAGTGCCAAGGTACACAGAATGAAAATTTAAAGTTTACCTGATGACAGCATATTATGGAACCTGTTTACTGTTACCTAACAAGATGCAGGTGAGCAGAATTTTTCACAGTACAGGGAGGGTGGATTACTACTGAATTAAAGAGAGTAGTTTTTCCACCCTTCAATTATCTACAATTCCTGAAAAAGGTATGAGAAGCAAACTCCAGCAAATTTGCAGCTCATGAAGCATTGAACAGAACCTAATAGTCCATGAGCTGGAGGTTTTCCAGTTTTTTATGGTGCTTTTCTCTCAGAATATGTAAAGATTCAATGGTTGGAAAAACTACCCTACCATGAGTCATTAGTAATCCCATCTCCCCTCTTCTTATGAGCAAAAAAAAAATTTCTTTCCAAACTCAATATTTTTACACTTTCATGGAATAAGTATGTTATTTATGTTCCATTTAAAGATCGTATTCATGCTTTAATCCTATACATAATAAATTGGCAGCAACTGACTGTGTAATTTACAAATTAAGCAGTTGAAAAAAAATATACTTTTTCAAAAAATTTCTTCAGAACCATATCATATGACCCCTTATAGGAACCAGCTTATGAAGCTCGTTCCAGTGAATGGTCACTTGATATGGTTTTGTTGAAATATTTTGAAAAATTTGAAAAAACAAAAGTTAAAATAATAAATTTTGATATCATCTGCATTGGGTAAAGGGTGAAATAAGGAATAGTAAGCAAGAGAAAAATAACAAAGTCTATTTTCACAACATTATTTGGTAAAAGGTTAATATCTGTATACATTTGCATCTGGTGCTTCCACTGAAGTTGTGAAATTTTTTTTTATTATTTTTATAATTATAGGTTGGTGATGTCACTTGGAATTACCTTGACTTGTCCCAGTTGCACCAAGAGTCCATGAAAAGTAATTTAACCCATTTCCTAATTTGATTAGAGGTTCATACTTGCAATACATTTTTTAACTTGATTAGAGGTTGATATTTGAAATATTTTTTCCCATTTAACTGGAAAATTTAAAATTTTGTTTTCAAAATATACCTAATGACTGCTAATTGTATTGGACAAAGAACTCATTCCATTTTTGAGTCCTAAGCTGTATTTGGAAGGTCGAATAAACTGATAAAATAACAAAAGCTGAAACACAATTTTTGTTAACCCTTTGATAGTTTTGTATGTCTTATGACATACGAAATCAAACAGTGTGTTGATATTTGTGGTCATTTGTTCTATTATTATTTTTATGATTTTTTCAAGTTTTAACCTCAATTCCTATTTTTTCCTGAATACTGTTCAGTGGCAACTGTTGAGCCAAATTTTATAGCAGCTTAAAATACTAATGTAATCCTGCTGTCGTCAAGACTTCTTAACTGGTTGAGTGCTAGAAGCCACTGTGTGGGCTTTCAAAATCATAATGAGGATACCAGAGCAAAAGCCAACACTTTCCTTGGTTACAGTATATTTCACATTAAGTCAAACACAAATAATATTTCATTTATATAAATTTGTTTTATTACAAATTATTGGAGAGCACCTGTGGGCACCCTCCAATAATTTGTAATAAAACAAGTTTTGAATAACAAATTCAGACCACCAAATATAATCTAGCCCTCAACCAGATAATCACTAATGTGAAAAATATCTTATTTGTACTTTTCGACGTTTGACATCACATTTTGAAAAATGTTGAAGAAACTGAATTCCCTGTTCATTTCAACGTCAGGATAATTAAAGTCTCAAAGGGTTAAAGAATTGTTATATTTGAACAGTTCCTAAACATTGGAACAGGGAAATTAAAGGAAGGAGCAAGTTGGAAATACCATTTCTATTTTTATCGCAAACAAGTGTTTGGAATCATTATATCAGCCTACCTGCACTATTTATTGACAACAATGACAGTGTGGTGAAATGTCAACTCGATTTCGATAAAAATAGAGTAGATATGCAATACTGGAGTATATCAATACTTCTGAGGAGTGTTTTAGCCAATTAAATTATCAGATTTTTTCTGTCATATAATAAGCACACTTCCACCAATCTTGCAGTGAGATAATTCTTAACTGGTTGAGTGCTGAAAGCCCATATTTGGGCACTGGAAAACTGCAACAACTGCTTATGAAAGGCTTAATATTTTGTGGCTGCACTTTATATCCTTTTGCAAGCAAAATGATTTCCTTCATTTATTGTTTATCTTGTTACAAGCCATTTTGAGAGTGTATAGAGTACACTCCAAGAGGATATTAATTCATTTGTTACCTAATAAAAAGTTTAAAAAATTATCTTTTGCCACATAAACATTGTCCACATTGGAACAAACATGGAAAGCTCATGATGTTTTGGAAGCAAAATTGGAAATAAATAATGAAATTTAGATAGGAAATGTTGTGAAATATAGCACTGACCACATTTGGCCACTAGATAAGGTAAATCAAAGTGGTATGAAAGGCAGATTTGGGGTTGTTTTTACTTGGTGGGGGGATTGAGTTGACCAACAGGTGATTTTTGGTCCATTGTGGCATTTCAGGCTTCATGGTGCTTTGAACTGCTTTCGGTTCTGACCTTGTTATGGAAAGTCACATCTTCATTTTTTTTCCTTACTTGATTTTTGCCAGTGATTGTGTTTCACAGAATCTACTGTACATAGATTTGTTGTTTGATTCTGATGTTATTCGATTGTTATTATTGTTTTGTGATAACAAAATGGTGAGTTGTAAGTGTATTTATTTGTGTGATTTTCTACAAAGTAAAGTTTTTGCAATTTATTTAGCACCAAAGATTGTTCTTGATTGAAATGGAATTTCATGAACTTGTTTGTAATCATTGTTAATTAACATGTTGTGTGATTGAGCCATTACAAAATAATTTCTAGATTTCTGGCATGGGTTTTAAAACCGAAGTTCAAAGTTGATGTCCAAAAAAGGGTCACTACAAAATGTGAAGAAAATCTAGAAATTAATTTGGCTGGAAAGAGTCTGAGAAAATGTGAGATGTTTGAGAAAGATTCTGCTGGTTGGTTTTTGGTATCCTGCTTTAACCCTCACCTCACACAAGTTTTTGATGACAATCTTGTTATCTAATGAAAAGTAAACAGAATAGTTTGTTTGTTTCTTATTAACCCTTTCAAATGGGAGCATGATGCTGGTCAGAGCATTGGACATCAATCCGAAAGTTTGATGGTTCGATCCTGACATGTAGAAACTTCATTGTGTTCATATGCAAGACACTTATTTAATCCTGATTGTCCATGTGAGGGCACGGTGGTGCTATGTACTGTAGCATACTGCATATCAATGGTGCACTTACCTTCAAATGCTGGTAACCCTGTATCTGCAAAGTTAGTACATTGTGAGTCTGACAGTTGCTCGCCACTACTCAGTGGTTTACTCCAGCTTCCTCCACCTTTAAAACTGCCTGACATGATGTGACACTGGCTGCTGAAAGTGTTGTTAACCCATTATCTAACATCATAAATTCTTGAATAACTTCATCTTTCCATTTTTGTATCAAAAACACAGCTTATGATACCTCATTGGAACAAGCTCAATGAGGGTTCATAAGCTATGTTTTTGAGACAAAAAATAATGAAAATTGAATGCTGACTTTTGTTTAACTCACTGGCTGGTTTTGACTGCAATGTTGAGTAAAGGGTTAAGCCCCAATAAAAGAAACAATACCCTTTCAAACTCTTGCAACCTGAGTGATGAATAATTAAATCCTTCAGCCCTGTAAGGCTGTAAGTTAAATTATCACTGATTCTCCTATTCATTGAGGGATTGATTGTGTTATCTATTCACAGAATGTGAACTTTTGCTTTATGCTAAACATTGTGCACACAATTAATGGTAGAAAGGGAGCATGGTGGCTCAGTGGATATGACATTTTACTTAACCCTTTACCCAACAAATCGGCCGCATCTGCCCACGTAATATGCAAATTCAGCAGTTGAAAAAATATTATTTTTCAAAACATTTCAACAAAACCATATCATTTGACCTCTTGGGTCATATGATATGGTTTTGTTGAAATTTTTTGAAAAATTAAAAAAATTGATATTTAAAATAATAAATTTTGATATCATCTGCATTGGGTAAAGGGTTAAAACCGAGAGGTCCATGGTTCGATCCCCACCATGGGCGACTTCTTTGTGTCCTTAGGCAAGGCACTTTATCCCTATTGTGCACATGGGGGCATGGTGGCGCCCTGTACTAAGCTGTACTGTACTGGACATTCATGTGCACTTGTCTTCAACCAATGTTGACCCTGCTTGTGTTAAGTTATAGTACGTTGGGGCATCTGACAGTTGCTTGCCAGTGCTCATTGGTTCTCACCAGGTACTCTGGCTACCTCCACTCATAAAACTACCCAACACGAGGTGACCCTCTCTGTCAAAAGTGTCATAAAACCCCAATAAATAAATAATGGTTGAAATTTTTTTTCAAAATGGAAATTTTTACTATGTTTGGATGGGGGAGGTGGATGAATTGTCAGGCAAATGAATATCGGTGTTTTGTTTTTCAAATGTTCTGCATCAGTATGAACTGATTCTGTTTTGAGGTATTGATAGTAAGTGAACAGATATTTAAATTTTCTCCTTCCGAACAGTTATTAGTCTTTTCAGCATGGAGATGATTTTGCCTATGTTATCTTACGAGATGTTAATTTTAAGCTTCTTCACTGTTGGAAAGCTTGTGACCTCTCTGTGGAACAGGTGGAACAAGCTCTTTAAAGTGAGTGGCCATAGTTAAGTTCTGACAGAGAAAAACCATTTCCTTAAAAGTCTTTAAGCAATTCATACAAGATACTGGTATTGTCATCTGTAAATTGTGGGAGGTTAGGGATAAACTGTGAAATGAATGAAAAGCTCAGAAAATTAACTCACCCTCTACACACTGATGAAAAAAACAAAATTTCGAGCAATGAATTTTTGTCATCATGGAACCATGATTTTAACCAATATGATCTTTTTGCTTGACAAAAAACATTTGTGCTCTGTCAAACAAGATTGGACTTGTTAAATTTCTAGTTGTATTAGAGGAAAAAATTGTGGTTTGAAATTTTGGTATCAGTGTGTAGAGGGTTAACCCTTTAACTAACATGAAAGGAAGACAACACTTCCAAATAAAATTCTTGAATAACTATATTTGCATATTTTTTTCAACAAATGATAGCTTATGCCACCTCATTGGAATGAAGGTCATAAGCTTAGTTTTTAAGGTCATAAGCTTAGTTTTTAAGACAAAAATAAAATATAATCAAAATTGAATAGTGATTTGTGCAAATAATGCCGACCGATTTTAGCCATTACATTGGGTAAAGGGTTAACCCTTTACCTAACATGAAAAGCAGACGACACTTGCAAAAAAAATTCTTGAATAACTAAATTTTTTCATTTTTTGTCTCAAAAACATAGGTTATGACCCCTCGTTGGAACGAGCTCGACGAGCTCGTTCCAACGAGGGGTCATAACCTATGTTTTTGAGACAAAAAATGAAAATATTTTGAAAATTAATTGGCGATTTTTGAGAATAGCGCTGGCCGGTTTTGGCCGTTACATTGGGTAAAGGGTTAAAGAGAATATGATCTGTCAGCTTGTGGTGTCAGCTATGTTCAGTGTGATTATCTCATGTATTTTATATTGTGCCATTCTTTTGATGATGCATTGCAATTTTGAAACCAAAACCATGCTTCATGGTTTTCAACCAAAGAAAGTGATTGCAGCCCTTTGCTTCACTCTTAAATTCATGGTGCTTTTTATTTTAACAAATTCTGAAAATACCATTTTCTAATTTTTTTGTAACATATGGCAGGCAGTGCTTTCATATGTTAATCCTTTATCTGACATGAGAAGAAAATGACACATAACTGATAAAGCCTCATTGAAATGAGCTTTGTTTTTGAACCCGAAAATGAAAAAAATAATAAAATTTGAATGACTGTTTTAGTAAATAATACTGGCTGGTTGTGGTCATTATGTTAGGTGAAAGGGGTAACTGGTAGAGTGCTGGAAGCCCATACATGGGCTTTACTAAATACTACAGGTTGTGGCTATAACTTCAACACTCTGTTGGAGGAGCTTCCATATTGACCTAGACAGGAGTCATATTTTGTTTTTAACTCATTGCTCAGTTACATTTGATCGGATAGTGCCATTTGGTACTATCCAATCAAATGTAACCGATCACAACACAGTGATATGAAATCTGTGGTCAAGAAAATGTAGCACTCTACCAGTTAACCCTTTAACTAACAGGAAAAGCAGACGACACTTACAAAAAAAATTCTTGAATATCTAACTTTTTTCATTTTTTGTCTCAAAAGCATAGGTTGTGACCCCTCATTGGAACGAGCTCGATGAGATCGTTCCAATGGGGGGTCATAACCTATGTTTTTGAGACAATAAATGAAACAATAATGAAAATTAATTGGCAATTATTGAGAATAGCACTGGTCAGTTTTGGCCATTACTTTGGGTAAAGGATTAAGACTTCTACACACTGGGTGTGATGAGTTTGATGCGACAAAGTTCAAAGTAATTGTTTTTCTGTGTTACAAGGTGTGGTTAATATAATTTGAGCCTCGTCAAACAAAAACAATAACTGGTTCTAATGTTTCCTAAGTAAAGCATGAATGTAATTTCGTTCATCAAAGATGTGATCAATAAGTTTCTGTTTGCCCACTGTTCTCAACATGGATAGTGTTTGTTTTGTTAGTTTTACAGCAAGGCTCAAATTTCAGCCACCAGAGAGTGTCAGAACTGTAGACTTGGAAGAAAAATCATTCATAATAACTTCATCAACCTCAGGAAGTAGAACAGTGCTTGTTTATTGTCATTAACACATTCGGCTGGTGTAGAAGTTGCCTATAGTGGGCAGTATAGATACGAATGACTGGCTAAACTTGACTTTTACTTCTGTTGAGGGTCATCGTATAGCGATAGATTCCGAAATTAATCTTAACCCTTTACCCAACGCAGACGATATCAAAATATATTATTTTAAATATTATTTTTTTAAATTTTTCACAAAATTTCAACAAAACCATATCATGTGACCCCCTCATTGGAACGAGCTCGACGAGCTCGTTCCAAAGAGGGGTCACATGATATGGTTTTGTTGAAATTTTTTGAAAAACAGTATTTTTTCAGCTGCTGAATTTGCATATTACGCCGGCAGATGTGGCTGATTCGTTGGGTATAGGGTTAAACAGAAATAAATAAATAACTTCATCGTATCACCTGGCTCACATATTCAGTGTAACCATGCTAACAGCACTAAAATAATTCAACTGTCTTACTACGTACATAGGCATAGGTACAATGGCGTACAAAGGGTACCCCCCCCCCCCCCCCCCCCCACACACACCCAAGCAAATATTGTGGTGACTGAATGTTTCTAGGCAATTGATTTACAATTGTGAACTGACAACATGCCAAAATCTGACACAGCATGAAGGTTTTGGGTTGTTTATTTACACATAGAGACACCCAAAGTTTTGTCTAGGTGCCTCCAGTATTATACATCAAGTGCACTGACATTGGCATTTTTATGTGTACCCATACTATGTATGATACACATAATGTTGGCATCCTGGGTGACCATCTGTCGTTCGTCCATCCTTTGTCCGTCCGTCTGTTTGTCCGTCCATCTGTCTGTCCGTCCGGCATCCTTATCCATTTCTTTGGCATTCGATAACTTGAAAAATATTGCTTGGATTGTCAGGTTACTTTATATTTGTGTTCAGGTTACTGATGTGCCGAGCTGTATAGTTTTTGGTGTAAATTGGATAATTTGATTCCGAGATATTAACCCTTTATCTTTCAAATTGAAAATTCCTCCAATCCCTTTGGCATTCGATAACTTGAAAAATATTGCTTGGATTGTCAAGTTACTTTATATTTGTGTTCAGGTTACTGATGTACTGAGCTGTATAGTTTTTGGTGTAAATCTGATAATTTAATCCTGAGATATTAACCCTTTATCCTTCAAATTGAAAATTCCTCCAATCCCTTTGGCATTCGATAACTTGAAAAATATTGCTTGGATTGTCAAGTTACTTTATATTTGTGTTCAGGTTACTGATGTGCCAAGCTGTATAGTTTTTGGTGTAAATCTGATAATTTAATCGTGAGATATTAACCCTTTATCCTTCAAATTGAAAATTCCTCCAATCCCTTTGGCATTCGATAACTTGAAAAATATTGCTTGGATTGTCTAGTTACTTTATATTTGTGTTCAGGTTACTGATGTGCCGAGCTGTATAGTTTTTAGTGTAAATCTGATGATTTGATCCCGTGATATTAACCCTTTATCCTTCAAATTGAAAATTCCTCCAATTCCTTTGGCATTCGATAACTTGAAAAATATTGCTTGCATTGTCAAGTTACTTTATATTTGTGTTCAGGTTACTGATGTGCCAAGCTGTATAGTTTTTGGTGTAAATCTGATAATTTAATCCTGAGATATTAACCCTTTATCCTTCAAATTGAAAATTCCTCCAATCCCTTTGGCATTTGATAACTTGAAAAATATTGCTTGGATTGTCAAGTTACTTCATAATTGTGTTCAGGTTACTGATGTGCTGAGCTGTATAGGTTTTGGTGTTAATCTGATAATTTGATCCGGAGATATTAACCCTTTATCCTTCAAATTGAAAATTCCTCCAATCCCTTTGGCATGAGATAACTCAAAAAATATCAATCTGATTGTCATGTTACTTTATATATTTATTCAGGTTACTGATGTGCTGTGCTGTATAGTTTTTTTATGTAAATCTGATAATTTGATCTGGAGATATTAACCCTTTATCAATCAAATTAGACACTCCTCCAATCCATTTCTATATGTACCCATACCTTGTATGGTGTACATAATGTCGGCATCCGTGGTGGCCCTCCGTCATACAGCTTTCTACTAGTTGCGCATATGGGTACACATCTGACGATTTCATCGGCCTATTTTTTAGGTAATAGTGAGCAGGATAAGTTGTAAAACCTATGCAGATGTTTCGAGTGAAGCAACGTCTGCCTGGATAGACAGACAACACTTCACTAGAAACAACTGCAGTGTCATAAGCAACAATAATCTTGATGTTTACTCTCATTTTACAGGTTTATGCGAGGTAGTTATCAGTTATGTTTTGCAGGCCATATATAATAGGCGTATGAGAAAGGGGGGATGAAGGGGCCATTTTCCACCGAAAGTGTGGAGTGTGATTTAATTTTTTAAACAATTGTGTCAAAACAAGACCCAAGTCGAGCAGAGTTTGACGGTTTGGGGGTGTTTATGTTTTGGCAGCCATGTATTGAAGACAGTAGTGCTAAGACACTTTTACAGACACTTGGATATCACAAAGTGGCAAAAAAATTCAAATTTTCCAGGTGAGGGTGAGATGTTTTAGGCCCTTATATACTTGCAATGTACAGATGTGTTTTTTTCCAGTCCAAACTTATGCCATGAACTTGTTTTGTTACATTTTATTGATTGCTCACAGTCTCCAATGAATTGTAACAAAAGAAATTTATATGAACGTTATTTACCTATGGTCAGATATAAACAGTGGCTAATCAAGTAAATGGACACTAACTTCATGATGTGCGTTTTATGAAGATAAAAAGAGTTGCACATGCCTTGTACCTTTTTTCTTCCATGCAAATTTATTGTAATCTTTTCGGTCCCATGTCAGCGCCATGGATTGGCTTGGAATAAACAATTTATGTTGTATTCTTGAGCAACATACTCCACTAAACTTGCTTCCGTACACCGATCTGTATAAATGGTAACCGGCACAACAACTTTCATGAACATGCCATCCAATTCCTATTAGGTGCGAGTCATGTACTCCCTCAACCACATACTTCACAGAAACACTGCCATGAAAACTGGCCCACAAAGGTTGAGAACTGATTGAACTGTAGAATGCCTGTGGCCATGAGAATGACTTCCAGCCCTTATCTCGAAATATTCGTCTGTGGAATCTGCACAAAGGCATTGGCATTTGCTTATTGATTTTGTTGAGTGCCGGAAGCTCCTATTATTCTGCAGGGTTCATACAGCTCTTGAAAAACCCTTGAAAATGAGTTTTTTTTCTTGAAAAACCCTGGAATTTGAAATTAGCCCTTGAGAAACCCTTGAACTTTCAGAAATCTCTTGAAAAACCCTTGAATACCAAGCTATTTCCTGGGCATTGTAAATATACGTACTCGCCTTTTACTTGTTTGTTGTGCTCGAGTTGCTCAGTTAGAAAAAAACATAAAAAAGTGTGGAACGTTTTACCAAGATTACTGTAACACAGATCACACTTTGGGTACCAGTACTTCCTGACTTCCAAAGTCAGATCCGTGTCATATGAATCTTAGATTTTTAGAGCTCATACAACAAGCTGAATAGTATATGTAGCCCTTGAAAAAAAGCCCTTGAAAAACCCTTGAACTTTGTGAGCAAATTTTTGTATGAACCCTGTTCTGGAATGATGTGCTTTCACAGCTTAGAGGATTAGTGTAGGCACTCTCCCATAAATAGTAACAAGGTAAAGACATGTGAACAAATTTTGAGGACCGAGAATAATTTAGTGCTCTATCAGTTAATAGGCGTTCATCTGACTTATAGAGAAGTTGGTTGTATTTCCAATGTACCATTGAGCTAAACACTTGACCTATTCGTAATAAGACAGTACAAGGTACTAATACATGTTGTATCTTCATGGTATACGTGCTATCACTACTCTCAGAACTCAAGGTCCACCAGTGTGTTGAAGCAAACAGTTACTAAACATTCTCGGTGGTTTTCTCTGGGTACTCTTGTCATCCGTCACCAACAAAGCTGTTCGGCACAATATGTACTAGATTGTTGAAAGTGTTGTTAAAGTGCTAAATCTATTCCATTTCACAGAAGGACCTGCTGTAGATACAAGATTTGTTATATAATTCTGATGTTATTTGATTGTTATTCGTTTTGTGATGCTAAAAAGAGTTGTACATGTATTTACTTCTGGTATATTCTTCCATGCAAATTTATTGTAACCTCTTCTGCCACATGTCAGTGCTATTGATTGGAATAAACTTCTTTATATACATGCGCCATCATTGTTACCTCTTTGATGTGATTATTGAAAAGTTGTGAAGATGCTGAAAATACAGTTGAGAAGATGCTGACAGTACTTGACAATGGAGATTGTTTCTACAGCTCCTTTCCTACTGAACCACTTCGCTGTTTTTACCACTGGGGATGACAGGGGTCCATATTTTGGCCATTTTGCAGAACACAAAGTTTTGCGAGAACACTGAAATTGAAACTAAACGCGAAAGATCGAGTAGTTAAAGAAAATTTTTCAGTATTGGAATGTCCAACTAGAAAATCGTCTGTTTCTGTTAAACAATTTTTAACAGAACATGTCAACTCCCATCTGAACAGCATCTGAACAAGACTGACCCAGTAAAGCCCAGGTCATGTTTGAAGTTTCTTCAGTTAACCTAATGAATTGTTATTTTGTGACATGCTGTTGAAAAGGGCACTCAGTGCCCTTTCCAACAATGTTTCACACAATAGCATTTCTCAAGCAATGGTAAATGGCTTATGATAGAGAAGTTGGTTGTATTTGCAGCCGCCGGAATAGATTTTGCTATTGAAGCAGCTTGCCCAGTGTCAATTGTTTGTTGTTGGCTTAGTTTTAGAATTCATACACTGTGTTGTATCTTTCAGTTCAGTGAGAGACTTTTCTTAAATCATGTGTTGCTACTACGCAAAAAAGTTGGGATCCTTGTCAAGAATATGACTGGCCAGAACATCAGCTGAACGGACGGTTAACCATATCAAATTAACGCAACCTTTCTGTAGGTTATTGCCAGTTGCAGAAACTTTTGCAACGTCTTGAAAGATGCTAAATTCTTTGGGCTGTAATCCTTCACTGAACACAAACATGTACAAATTGCCGAAACTCATGAAAAAGTTAGCTTAATTGTTTCAGGCAACCAATTTAAGAAACTTATTTTCAATTGTTTTTATGCAAAAGAAGTGCAAAGTAATATAGACTTGAGATATGACTCCAGAATACTTCAGGTCATTTTTAGCTTACCTTGACAAGTCAAGATAAGCTTTTGCCATCACGCATACGGAAGTCTGTGAGTATATTCACATTTTCTTTGGCACAGCTACACCCCGTAGTTCTTGTCCGATCATCACGAAATTTCATATGCAGGTTCGAGGTCATGTCTAGATGATAATGTCCCCTTTTGGTCGCAATCGGTCAACCGTTACGGCTGCAAGAGCCCAAAAACCTTCAGCACTGCCTACAGGTCGTATTTATGAAGGGATTTCATTGTTACTTGGTAGGATGACTGTATAATATCTAGATGAGAACGTCCCCGTTTGGTTGCGATCGGTCAGCCGGCTGCGAGAGCCCCAAATCCGAAAATCTTTAGCACAGTCTACGGTTTGTCGTATTTGTGAAGGGATTTCATTGTAACTTGGTAGCATGACATGCGAAACTTCGAGGATTTGATTTGATGCGATATTGTGAATATTCAATTTGATTCAATTCTTTCTTAATTTCGAATGCCGGGAAGAGTTAACCAGATTCACAAAACAAGGTGACATACACCATATGCTATCACACTGTAGGTACGTCGCAGATTGATAAATGTGCGAGTAGAACGACAGATGCCAAAATGTTACCTGCAACTTCTCAGGTTATTGCCAAGACAAAGCCTGATCTCTCGTGTGCATAAACGCCCCAGAATTCAGTGACATTATGCGTAGCCGTTGGCCATCTGTCCAGTGAATACATCCACCCATCTGCGGCGTGGATACCACACTTTATGTATCAGTGGTAATAGAAAAACAAATAATGGAGCACAGGTACTAGATCATTGACGGAAAATGTGAAACTATCTTCATCCTCAGATTTTCAGTCTTACCAGAATTCCTGACTATTTCACATGTTTGTATCCTCTTTTGATTTGGCATTATCCCTATAGCTATGCCATTGCAAATACGATGAACTGAAAACAATTGGATGAGAAAAGTAACATGCAAATTTAAGGGACGTACTTCAAATATACTAATCAAAGTTTGCGAAGCACCAAGTATATCCAACTACCTGTTTTACGTTTTAGTTGAAATATTGTAATAAAAAGTATATATATTTTTTATTTAATTATATCTTTAATGATTTAAGTACACAAATTAAGATTTTGTTTGTGTTTGACAGTATTTTTTATCTTTTGAATCCGATAACCATGGAAAATGGATATTATTAGTAAAAGAGGAAATTTTTCAATTTGCCAAAAAGTTGACGGAGCGAACTGGTATGGGTTCAATATCGAGTATGAGACCCTTTACTGTTAATTACAGCTTGACAACGCCTTCTCATGCTCCCACTCAGG
Organism: Pictodentalium vernedei; assembly: GCA_031216915.1. Taxonomy (NCBI): domain Eukaryota; kingdom Metazoa; phylum Mollusca; class Scaphopoda; order Dentaliida; family Dentaliidae; genus Pictodentalium; species Pictodentalium vernedei. The sequence continues at coordinate 208,560,160 of CM062292.1, forward strand.
TTCCTGGTGGTCCTTTGTGGGATGTTGTTCCATTCTTGGACCAGCATGGCACCAAGCTCCAGGACACTTCTTGGCTGGTCTGGATGGGCTGAAATTGCAAGACATGGAAATTCCAGACATGTTTGATTGGATTGAGGTCAGGGGATATTGCCGGACAGCCCATACACTCAATCTCCCCCCCCCCCTCCCCCTCTGACGGTACTACCAGACAGCATGGGTAATACAGGGCTCGCCTTGAGTAAAATGGTCGGGGCCTAAAAAAAGTGCCCCACATATTGAGGTCGGGGCCTTTTCGGGGCTGATTTTCCATTTTGTCCTTTATTGTTAGTGCTTTTTTATGGAAAATGTCGGGGCTTGAAAAAAAGCCCCCAGCAAGTGCTCCTCGGGGCCTGGGCTGATCAGCCCCGACTCAAGGCAAGCCCTGGGGTAACATGAGGACGGGCATTAGCGTCCATCAGAATGAATATATCACCCACTGCGCCTGCATACAATCTGACGTGGACATCGAGGTTCTCATCAATATATCGCTGTGCAGTCAATGTACCACGTTCAAGAACACAGAGCTCTGTACGTCCATCCCTGCTGATGCTGCCTCAGACCATTATTGACCCTCCACCATAGCTGTCATGCTCAGCAATGTTGGCTGCATGGAATTGCTCTCCTGGTCTTCTCCATACCCTAGAACGCCTATCTGTGTGGTCTAGGCAGTACCTTGACTCATCTGTAAAAAGGACAGGTCGCCAATCTTCCCTGGTCCATTCAACGTGGTCCATGGCCCATTCATATCGTGCCTGGCGGTGGGTCTGGGACAGCGGAATGCGAATGCATGGTCTTCTCGGTCGGAGACCACCTTCGTGCAACCTTGCCCGAATAGTCTGCATTGAAACATTTACCCCGGATGCATTCTGAAGGTCACTGCGAAGCTGGGTTGCTGTGGCAAAGCGTTTCCTACGGGCCTGAATGATCAAAAACCGGTCTTCAGCTGCAGATGTTGCCCTGTCTCTGCCACCAACATGCCGTCTTACTGGTGTGCTATACTGTTGAAATCTTGCCCAGGTTCTAGTGATCACCGTATGGTGCACACCAAGGGCTTCACCAACCTGACGATGGGTAGACCCTTGCTCCACCATCCCTACAGCTCGTCACATTTCAGCTTCAGACAAATGTCTTCTTACATTTGCATTTGTCATATTCAATCATTAAATCACAAGGGTTTGTGTTGAAATGAAGATTGAATACCCTACACATGTCATGTAATGTAGACAGTACACGAAAACATCATGAAAATCAAGGGGTACATGCTTTCCATGGCTGTCACGAAACGTCTGCCTGTCAAGAGCTAATGAAAACACTGGGGACCATCTCAATACATTCCTCAATCATATCCACCAAAAATATCGCAAATATGTCACAAGCACATTTCACAACGATGTGTCAAATATTTGGTGCTTAGCAAACGTTGAGTAGTATATGTAAGTGAGCAGAGCATGGAATGACCAAATCGTGTGTGCATTAGAATAGCTTACCCTGATCCATGTCCTGAAATCTGATGCAAAAGCATAACGCTTAACAAACCACCGTTTCGAAGTATCGTCATTACAGTGTCTATTACAATCTAAGTTAAAACTGTCCACAGCCGGGAACAGTCAAAACGTCACACAATCAAAACGTCACATTTTAAAATGGTCAAAACGTCACATTTTTCGTCAAAACGTCACACACTTTTGGTCAAAACGGCACATACTTTTGGTCAAAACGTCACATATATTTGGTCAAAACGTCACACACTTTTTGATCAAAATGACACATACTTTTGGGCAAAACGACACATTAATTATTTCATAGTGGACAACTTACCAAATATAAGGGACTCAGCCATTCACTTCGATTGATACTATTTTAAAAGGTGAGCGCAACATTGGTATTTATACATGTATCTTTCTAATATTTTCACGGAACACCATATCGTCCTAGAAAATGTTTGAAAAATGTTACACTATTTCATCGATTCCTAGGGGGTGGGGTGAAATGAGCGGTATGGTGCAAATATACCTATTCACCAGGTCAGGTGTCATAAAGCGTTTTTCAACCGGGATGTTACTTGCTGAATAACTTTAGTAAGAACTTTTACGGTCAACATTTATTTACACAATAACTAAATTCCAGTGCAGAACAAAAATGACTCGCGCCGAAGTCGGATATTCCATATTACGGGCGTACTGGCTACTAATTCGTACAGAGCTGGAAACCAAACTGCCGTCGTCCGCCGAAATGATGATTTTGCGCGCCGAAGGCGCGCAGGGACGGTATGGGGGACAAGCCCCTTTCGACCCTCTGTGACTGTATAGGGTGGCTCTCACATGTCAAGGCGTGTTGAAGGAGGAAAAGGATCCGGTACTCGGCAGGTGTCTCCAGTAGTGTCCAGTTGTGGATGGGTAGTATCATTGGCAGATTTCGGTTGAACCCTCGAGTGAGGACCAGTGTGGGAGGTTGGGTCCTCTCACAAAGTTACTACCTCTCCCCGAGGGTGCAGTCGTTCTGGATTTTCGGGCAAGTATAGTCTGCCGCTTCGAGGATGATAATGAGTGATGGCCATCACTGGCAAGTATAATCTGCCTCAGGCTGTCTCTGTTATAGTTGGTCTCTTTGGAGGAAAACAACAACGACCCCTTTCGGGGACCACCAAGAAGAAGACCCGAACTTCCCTGGTTCGGGGGCAGGCCTGCATTGTAATCCTATTGGGTTGGGACAAAAGATGCGCAATGCGCTTACAAAAATGGGCAGAGGCGGGACGCAGGACCAACGCTCGCCTCCCTTAAAGTGGTTGACCACTTTTAGGGATGGAGCGGTGGATGTTCAGGAACCGTCGGGATGACTGTTTCCATAACGGTTAGACTGTCTGTAGCGGTTATTGGGGTGCTGGTCAAAAAACATCTTCTGTGTACCTGCTTAAAAGAAGAAGGTAGAATTAGTTTTCAATAGAATATGTAAACTGTAAAGATAAAAGTAGCACCTCTTTAGTTGCGTGTCCTTGTGGTATCTGCTGTGTGTGTGTGGAGAGTATGGAATGCACGAATCTTTACATTCGTAAGAGCAGTAACATACTCTCGTGTGGTATTGTGCTGTGTGTGTGCTTGTCGCTATGGGGGGGGGGGGGGGGGAAGTATGAAATGCACGAATCTTTACATTCGTAAGAGCAGTAACATACTCTCGTGCTTGGGACCCCAATCGTTCCCTATTTATTATTTAGTTTTAAGGTGCAGGGGATCGCGAGCGTTTTAAGTGGGCCGAACTACCTAGTTAGCAGCGGGACGGTAACAGGTCTAGCACACTAGACCACACCCGAGGGTGTTTCTTTCCTGTTGTGTCCTTCGCTGAAGGTGGCCTTATTTAGGTTAGTTTAAGTTATTTGAAGTTGAGGGTGCCGGGGATCTCGATCGTTTAATGCAGGTTGAGCTTCCGAGGCTGTCAGCAGGAGGGCAACAGGTCTATCACACTAGACCACACCCGAGGGTGTTACTTTCCTATTGTACCCTTCGCCGGTTGCGGACTTATTTATTTTAATTTAGTTTAGGGGTATTCGGGGGCGTCGGGGATCGCAGTTCACCTTGTCATTCCCTAGTTTTTATTCGAGCGGTCTTAGTTTTGATTGCAATTTTTGGGCTTTTGTCGGCTTTCGCAAATTACTCCAAGTTCGGAGATTAGTTCGCTGTCCGCTAACCGTTCATGATTTTTCGCGGCCAGGGTGGCTAGGCGGTCTTTAATGGTGGGGATATCGGCCCTGTCGTGGAGTGTTTTTATTGGTGTGTCCCATGGGGCGCGGAGGGCAACTCTAAGCGCGTGATTTTGGACCCTCTGGAGTTTTCCCATATTAGTTTGGTTGAGGTCAGTTAGTATCATTGCACCGTATTCGAGTACTGGGCGCACAAAGGATTTGTATAGTTTGAGTAGGGTGGACTGGTTGGCCCCCCATGAAGTTCCCTTGAGCATTTTCAGTAAGTTAATTCATTTAGTAGCTTTGTTCGCCATGTCGTCGGTATGTTTGTTGAAGGACAGTTTCTGATCAATGGTGATGCCCAGGAATTTCGCTTCTTTGCATTCTGGGAGGGTGTTGTCCATAAGTTTTAGGTCAAAATCTCGTTTATTTTTCTTGCGAGTAAAGGTGATTCGTTGGGTTTTATTGGCGTTTAGCTTAATTCTCCATTTGGCACACCATTGTTCTAGGTCATCGAGAGCGCGTTGCAGGGGTTTTTGGAGCAGATTGGCCGTATTGTTAGAGTCCCAAAGGCCCTTGTCATCCGCGAATTGGGAGACTTGGACACGATCTTCGGAGAAGTTAAGGTCATTTACATAGAGGATGTAAAGGAAGGGGCTCAGGACGGATCCTTGGGGGGTGCCTGCTTCAAGGGGGACACTGTCAGACATTTCATTGTTCACTCTGACTTTAATTTCGCGATCATTTAAGAAAGAGGATAGTAATCTGAGCAGTTTCTTGGGGAGTTTCATTTCGGATAATTTGTAGCGCATTCTATTGTGCCAGACGGAGTCAAATGCTTTTTCGACGTCTAACAGGACTGCCGCGCCTATTTGCTGATTGTTGATAGCGGCCTTCATTTGGGTAACTAGTCGGTAGACATGTTCGATGCCTTCTTTGCGGTTTCTATAGGCTCTTTGCCATTTATTAAAAAAATCGTTGTCTTCAAGGTGCCCCCTGAGCCGATTGGTAAGGATTCGTTCGAATGTCTTACCAATGCAGCTGAGTAGGCTGATTGGGCGGTAGCTGGCTGGATCGGAGGGGTCCTTGTCCGGTTTTGGTATCATGACACCGATGGCTTTTTTCAAACATTTTGGAAAATAGCCATGGGTGAGGCATACGTTGAACAGTTTTTTTAGTTTTTCGATTAGGGAGTATGGGCTTTGTTTTAGAATTTTGTAGCTTACTTCGTCTTCGCCGGGTGAGAAGGAATTTTTGCATTTTTTTATGACGTTGATGATTTCGTCGTTAGTGATGGGGATGACGAGGTCATCGTCATCCCCGTCTTCTGGCTCGTTATCGAATTTGGGGTCACGGAAGATATCAGGGTGTTCATTGATGTAGTCATCAATGGCACTTATGGCGGCGTCATCGTTGCCCGCGCCTTGATGCGGGCGATGCGTTTTTCGTAGGAGGTTAGCAAAGGTGTCGGCCTTGTCTTTGTCGGTGCGCGTGAAGGAACCGTCTTCCTTCTTAAGAGGTTTGCCTGCGGCTTTGCGGCTTTTGTTTTTTTGCCCAGTTAGGGTTTTGAAGGAGTCCCAGAATTTTTTGGCATCCTGGACTCCGTTTAGATCGGCTGTTGCATTTTCCCAGTTTGCTTGTTTTTCAGCTTGGAGGGCTTTCTTGACCTCCCCATGAAGGCGGTTGTATGTTTTTTTGAGGTCAGCTTTCTTACCGGGGTCAGTTTCGGTTTTAAGAGCGCGAAGAGCTTTCCGTTTAGTTTTGATTAGCGAGAGTGTGTCGCCCGAGATAGTATTTCTCCAGGGGCGTACTTCTTCTTTTGGGCATATTTCGTCGTCGTGTCTTTTCACAAACATTATGTACAAACATATATTACATAATTGGTTATGGGCAATCTATTCTAATATTACTTATTATTTGTGATGGGATTGTTGAATTGATAAATGGAATTAGCCCAAGGCTATTACACGGAAGGCTGTTTAGAAGGATGTAACGTTATCTAGATAAACATATGTGGCCAAGTTTGTAGTTGTCAGTAGCTGATAAGTTTCACGGATATTAACCCTGTGATAATCTCCTCCGGTCTGAAAAAATGTGCCTCCTGGCACAAAGATACTGATGTGAAAGTTTTTGATTATCAAAAAGGGAAATGACTTAAATTTAAGGAAAGTGTTACTAGGTTACGTCTATACCACAGGACTGCATGAACTCTCGATATAATCTTTCTAAAATGCTGAATGGTAAAGTCTCAGCGGCTATTGTTCGTTCTTCCTTGTTATTGTACTGGACTCTGTAGAATAAAACTCCATCTGTCAGCGAAGGTTGAACTATGTGGCTTATTTCTTCCGCGCACAAAGAATCTTCTCTATTGGAAGCTTTATTACTGAGCTTTGCTTCCTGTAGAGTGGTACGAGCATTGCGGCTCACGTCGCTCAGAACGATTTGACTTTTATTGTTTTTCACTATGTCTTCTTTCAAATTTCATTTTGTGTGAAAGAGAGCATTCCGCGAACCATATGAGGGTTGTCACGGATGTACTGTGCCGCCGCCTCATCTAAATCATCTTCATGAACCCAAGTGTTCTTATTTGGAGGTAGGTTTTCCCATTTTATTAAATACTGATGGCCATGAAATGTCTCTTTATATTTTAGAACCCTTTCTGTAATTCTTTTTGATTTCGCTTGAGATGATACTTCACACATTTGATTATTTGAATCAACAAGATTGTCATTATCTGATGTTTGAATTTCAGCATCTACAGAAGTAGTGTTGCACTGAATAAATTTACTGGAGGTTTGGGGCCGCACGTTAACACTACAGTCAATTTTGCTATTGCTGAATGTCTGTGTACTCACAGTTGTTGTACTTCTGCTCAAAACCTTAAATGAAGCCGAGTTTACACTTTTAAATTTCCGATGTTCTGGCATAACGTCACGTGCTTTGCTGTTTTCCGTTGTAACAGTCTAGTTCCGTTTGTTTTCAACGAATTCTTTCATCCGTCTCTTGTCTCTCGCAAGTTTCGCAGAGGATTTGTTCTTCAGCTGATTCTTCTTTCACGTCAGGAGCAAGCTGGTTTCTTTATCTTCTACCTTCATGCTCCACGACAACTTCAGTCCTTCCAGTCCAAGGCTCTGCGGCATCTGTTGGACGTTAAACGGTAGAATACCGTCCATGGTGACAGAAAGTCCTCTCTTGTTTTCTAGGCCAAGCTAAAAAGTCGGCCTGCCCGGATTCTCGCAACGATTGTCATAAAGCGTTTTTCAACCGGGATGTTACATGCTGAATAACTATAGCAAGAACTTTTACGATCAACATTTATTTACACAATAACTAGATTCCAGTGTAGAACAAAAATGACTCTCGCCGAAGTCGGATATTCCATACTACGGGCGTACTGGCTACTAATTCGTACAGAGCTGGAAACCAAACTGCCGTCGTGACAATCACCAAATCAAATGGTTTTGCGCGCCGAAGGCGCGCAGGGACGACATGGGGCGGGGGGCAAGCCCCTTTCGACCCTCATTAGCTGTAGAATTTGAAAGTGTCAGACCGTGGTAAAGGAGGAGAAGTTGCGGGTTGTTAGCGGCGCTTGTGTCTTTTCATCTTCTTTTTCAGAGGTGGAGGTTTGGAAGGAGAGACAGTGGTAGTTGGTGTTGTTGGTGGGCTGCCTGATGGTGGTTGCTGAGTTTTGTAGGGTCTGGTCCTAGCCGAGTCTGGAGTGGTTGTGGGTGATTGCTGAGTCTTTTGTTGTTGTAGATTTCTGGCGTCTATTAGTTTTTTGGTTTCTTCGACTTTTTGCATAAATAATTCATATTGCCTGTCCATCTGTTGTCTGTGACGGTCCCCTTGTATCTTGTTTTCCCGTAAGATGTTCTTTATCCTGTCGTCCGCGTCCTGGCATTCTGGATTAGAAGGAAGAGGCGAGTGGGGGTCAGGAAGAGGCGAGAAGGCTGCTTCCATTTCCATCTCAGTCTCCACTGAGGTTTCCACATCCGGCGTCTCCAGCTGTGGGGCTGGAGGCAGGATGGGTGCCTCTGTGGGAGTGGGAGCGGAAATGGTGGCTGTCTCCTGCTCTTCCTTTTCCTCACCCTTCTCTCTCTTCTTCTCCAGGAAAGTCTCCATGCGGCGGGCATCCCTCCGCTTGGTGGACGGGCTCTTCTTTCTTCTTTTCAGGGCCTCCTGACCTACTCGGGTGAGGACCAGTGTGAGAGGGGATCCTCTCATCAAAGGTGCTACCTCTCCCCGAAGAAGGTGTGGTGGTGTTGTGCTCTTCAATATCAAACTCCAAGTTCAGATGGACTCTCTTGCCTGTCTCCTGGACAGTCCAGGTGATGGGGCAAGAGATGCCCAGAGCTGCTATTGTTCTCTTCAGTCGCGCTGGTAGTTCCAGTGTTTCCATAATGAAGGTGTTGATTAGGATGCTCGCACTCTGAGTTCAGAGGTGCGAATGAATGAATGAACTGCCGTCGTGTCTTTTCACAAACATTATATACATACAT